>CM062819.1:1489709999-1490909999 GCA_031772625.1 Pinus tabuliformis | reverse complement strand
CAAGCAGTAAAGAGAATCTTCAAATATCTTCAAGGGACTCAAAATTATGGCCTATGGTATCCTAGAGATACAGATCTCACTCTTCATGCTTATACAGATGCAGATTGGGCCGGAAGCGTGGATGACAGGAAAAGCACAAGTGGTGGTGCTTTCTTTATGGGTTCTAGACTGGTATCTTGGTTCAGCAAGAAACAGAGTTCAATTGCCTTGTCTACAGCTGAAGCGGAATATGTTGCGGCTGCATCTTGTTGCACCCAACTTCTTTGGATGATGCAGACTTTGCAGGATTATCAAATCACTTGTACACCTCCTATTCCTATCTTATGTGACAACACAAGTGCAATCAGCATCTCAAAGAATCCGGTTATGCATTCAAAAACCAAGCACATACCAATCAAGTACCATTTTCTCCGGGAACAAGTACTTGAACAGAAGGTCAAGTTGGAGTATGTTCCTTCTAAGGAACAAGTTGCTGATATTTTCACCAAACCGTTGCCCAGGGACACTTTTGAATACCTCAGGCAAAAGCTGGGGGTTGTTGATGCATCATCTCACTGTTGACCATCTTCCTATTGATGGTATAGGCTCAGGGGGAGCACATAATGCATTGTTGGCATTATGGAGAAGGAGATCTTGGAAATAGCTGCAATATGTCTCTGTCTTCTTCATGATGGATTTCTGGTTACAATTCTGGAGAAGCATGAGCATAGGGGGAGCATACCCTTTGCTCTTGATGTCAAAGGGGGAGAATGATGAAGCTGAAAGTTTATGTGGTTGCCATCAAGTCCAAAGGGGGAGTTTGTTGGCATTATGATTCAGGTATTGTCCTTGATGGCAAACCCATTCAGGTGATAAATCAAGAAGGACGCAGGAAATATGTTCAGCATGTGCGTCCCCGCAGGTATACCATACAGAAACCCGCGTCCAGGGACGCAGGCCATCCGTTCAGGAGGTGCGTCCGCCCAGTGCACACATTTCAAGGCAGAGAAAAGCACGTGGGGGTTTCTTGTGTGGTATCTAGCCGACGGTTTTTGTGTTTCTATGGTGTCGGCTCGTGGTTTTGTTCCATGTTTTGGGGAGAAGCTTGCCTATATAAAGCAAAGGAGTTCATTTGGATTAAGAATCATCTTGGTTGATCATCTCTTGGTGTGATCTAGTCCATATCTTTAAGGGTAAATCTTCTAATGGACTACGATCTATATGGCGCATGATCAGATCTGTGGATCTAAGTGTTTGGGTTGGTTCTGAAGTCCTCTTATCTTCTATATCTAAAGGGACGCAGATTCAGTGAAGGGAAAGTGCGCCGGGACGCAGTACAGTAAAGGATCAGGTGCGTCTCTGAAGCGAAGGACGCGGCGCGACTGTGGTATTAGGTGCGTCTCTGAAGCGAAAGACGCGGCGCGACTGTGGTATTAGGTGCGTCTCTGAAGCGAAAGACGCGGCGCGATAGTGTTGATGTGTGCGTCGGTCGCAGACAAGCAAAAGGAACAGTGCGTCTGCCCGCAGAACAGCATAAGGTATACTGCGTCCAGTCGCAGGCCACAGAAAGAAAATATGCGTCCCTGTCTCAAGATGATCTGTTAACTGTATATTTCAGTTCATAAGGTGTTCTGGGTTGTTTCTGTAATTACTGATCTGATATCTGTTGTAGACTGTATCTATTGTATACTTGTTGATCATTTTGAAATGAAGTAGGGGGTTGTAGCTCCCTTCCAGGAGAAGTCTGGAAAACGAGAAAGAGTTGTAGCTCTTTGCAGGTTGCAGCCTGCGTGCTGGTAAAGGACTGCACCAGTACAAAATCATTGTAAAAAGAATTTCTTGAAAGAAGATAGAGACATTATTGCAGCAGGTGGTTTTTCTCCCGCATTGGGTTTCCACCTTACATCTTGTGTTCTTTGGTGTGATTGTCTATTTTCTTTATTCATGCTCATTGTTTTATGGTACTGATATGCAAGAATATTTCAAAAGATCAAATAAGGAAGATTTGGTAAATTGCTAGATAATACTGATTCCCCCCCCCCCCTCAGTATTATTTTCAACACTAAACTCATATCACTTGAGTTCTAACTGAAGTCCTGCATGCAAATATTAGTCATCCCATATGTAACCACGTATTTCCTTTTGGGATCTACATGTACCACATCTGTATCTCATCCTGAAGTGCTCCAAGAGAATAAGATCAAGTTTATAGTCCAAATATTATTATGAGACAATAATATTTGACTTTTCTATTTTTGACAGCCAGTCCAAAAATACACTTTGATCACTCGCACTGTGATCACTCACACTATGGTCACTCATACTATGATCACCCACACTGTGATCATCCCTGCTGGGATCAAAAATAGAACTTGCGCCATAATTTGCCTGCGGGCCCACTTAGTGAAGGCGACTCTTTTCACTAAGCTCCATCATCTTGTTGCATTCTCAACAAGCATTTCTTGTTGCACACTTTTCAACTCCTTTCACCCTTAGGATCCATTTATTGTAGCAACTTATTCACATTTATCTTCAATTCGTCCATGTCTGTCTTCAAATCTATCTTCAAATCATCCATCTTAGCTTCCACGTCAATCATCTTATCTTCTATGCCTTTCTTTAAACAGTCCATCTTAGCTTCTACACCTTTCTTTAAACCATCCATCTTAGCTTCTACATCTTTATTTAAACCATCCATCTTAGATTTTGTTCCTTTTTGTGCAAGGGACAGTTGTTGCACTTGGTCTTGTAATTTTGATATATCATGTTGCATTTCTTCCTCTTCTTCATGAGTCATGCTAGAGCTCAGGTTCCTTACTAGGTGTTTGCATCTTCTTTCCTCGGGGCATCAGTTACTGATAATAATGCTCTACTATGCCCTTTGAATTCCTTCAAAATAAATTTTCAAACCAAGCTTAAGCAAAAATTAAAGAAAATCTACACACCTTTTTTCACTTTCTAGGAGCTCGATATTGCCTCTGATGTATCTCTGTACTTCCCAATCATCTAGTTTTGAATTTATGAGCTGTAGTAGCCTTCTGTGTCCTCTTTCCAATGCCACAAGTCTGACCCAAATTGGATTCTCCAAGGAAGAGTTATGTGTAATCTCCCACAGTGACTTGCTTATAGACTAATTCAGTAGAGCGAACTTGTACGACATGCCACGAGTCACTGTTTCGACCTTTGGATCTAAAACATGCATACAAGAAACTACAGTCTGTCCTCTTTCTATACCTTCTTACGAAATTTCAATCCAATCCCCAGAGAGAAAGTTATGACTATTTTCCCCAGGTCACTTGTTTTGAATGTAATTCAGGAGTCTGCAAAAAGACCAACTTCCTCAGATCATATCTCCGCAAATATCACACGAAAAGATCTGAATTTTGGACCCAAGGTTCAGCGTGATTTCTTCACAAATGGGTTTTTTTGTGACTTCTAAAACGTCATAGAAAAAAGTTATAGCGAAAATTCCATGATGACCTGTTTGGAGCAGCGAAACCCTAGAATCCAAAGCTCTGATACCAAATGTTATGAAACCAGCTCAAGAGAAGATAGAAAAGATAGATCAACGCCTTAGAATTCAGCCTCTTGGAGGGGGAAACCTCCTTTACATTACATAAATGAGCAATTCTTGGATGATTCAAATGACAAAACCTCCTTTCTATATATAGGAGTCTAAGGAGTCACAATATAATCCAGCCGACCTAACAATAATAATATAAAGCCACAAAAATAACAATAGAGGGATTCTATGGGGCACAGTAATAACAATATGGGGGCAATAGGGGCACAAAAATATTAATAAGGGGTATAACAACAATAGTAATGGGGTAATCACTAGTATTATAGGGACCCAACATAACCTTACAACCTCTAAAAAAATAGATTAGCAATATGTGTTGCATCAATAATCTTTTTACATGCAATGAAATGCGCCATTTTGGAAAATCTATCCACCACAACATAAATGGAATCATTCCCTCTTTCAGTTCTAGGTAACCCCAAAACAAAGTCCATACTAATTGCATCCCATGCTCGGTCTGGTATTGGCAATGGTAGGTACAATCCTGTATTTTGGCTTCTCCCTTTAGCATGCTAACAAATTCTACACTTCTCAACAAATTTCTTAACATCAGTTTGCATCTTTGGCCAGTAGTAAGAAGAATTTACCTGAGCAAAGGTTTTGCCTTGTCCAAAGTGACCAGATAATCGTCCACTGTGTTACTCCTTGATTATGTTTTCCCTCATAGAATATTTGGGAATGCACAATTTGTTACCTTTAAATAGTAAACCTCCTTGGGTAAGATAATCTAACCACTAACTTCTATTAGGAACTATTGGCTTTTGTACAACTGAATAAATATCTTTGAATTCTGCATCATCTTTATACATATCAACCATTTCTTCAAATCCTACAACACCAACTCTTAATTCTTGTACAATGAAATTTACCCTTCTCAAAGCATCAGTGACTTTGTCCAACTTACCACTTATGTGTTTTATCACAAAAGTAAAACTCTGTAAAAGCTCTACCTACTTGGCATGTTTCTAGTTCAATTTTGGTTGGTTGTTTATGAACTGTAATGCATGATTGTCATAATATAATACAAATTCCTTTGGTAGCAAATAATGTCTCCATTTTTTTAAAGATTGCACAATAGCATAAAGTTATTTATCATAAGAAGAATAATTCTTCTTAGCTTCATTTAGTTTAAGTAGGCTATTGGTCTTTGTCCCTAACTCAAAATTGCTCCAATTGCAACTCCACTAGCATCAATTTCAACTTGGAAAACTTTCCCAAAATCAGGTAAAGCTAAAATTGGTTTTTTGTAATTTTCTTCTTCAGCAACTTAAAATTTCGATCTGTTGCTTCTGTCCACTTGAATGGATGATTAGTCTCTTCGATTGTTTCAATAATTGGTGCACAAATCTGACTAAAACTTCTGACAAATTTTCTATAAAAACTTGCAAGACCATGAAAGCTTCTTACCTCAAATATGTTTCTTGGAGTAGGACAGTTCCAAATTGCTTGGACTTTCTCTGGATCCATTTTCAAACCTTCTTTAGAAACTACAAATCCAAAATATATTAATTCTTCTTTCATGAAACTACATTTCTTCAGATTTATCAACAGTTTCTCTTTCTGCAGAGTTCTTAAAACCAACTTAAGATGCTCCAGATGTTTTTCTTTGCTTCTACTAAAAACTAGAATATCATCAAGATAAACAATGACAAACTTGCCTACATATTCCTTCAATACTTCATTCATTAATCTCATGAATTTTCTAGGTGCATTAGTGAGTCAAAAAGGCATCACTAATCATTGATAGAACACACTATTTGTTTTAAATGGAGTCTTCCATTCATCTCCTTTTCTAATCCTTATTTGATGATATCCACTCTTCAAATCTATTTTAGAAAAACACCTTGACCCACTTAAACAATCCATCAAATCATCCATGTGTGGTAAAGGAAATCTATACCTGATAGTAATCTTGTTTATGGCTCTGTAATCTATACATATACGCCATTCACCACCTTTCTTTGGACTGAGTATTATTGGCACAGCACATGGACTAAGACTCTCTCTGATTAATCCCTTATCCATCAGTTCCCGTACTTGTCTTCCAAATTCTGCATTTCCTTGAGGAGTTAACCTGTAAGCTACTTTTTTGGCAAACTTGCTCCAAGTATTAGATCAATATGATGACTAATATTCTTGATGGGTGGTAATGCATTTGGAAACTCATCCACAATAATATCAACAAAATAATTCAACAGAGTTTTGATTTCTGCAGATAAATCATCTAAGGTTGTGGAAGTTAAAATTACCTTAGGTCTCCTTATTACAGAAAAATGCATTTGTTCATTCCTCTTGACTTCTTGCAGTAATTCATTCCCACTCATCAGCATAACACTATTTCCAGGTGCTTCTTTGCTTGCTTCATCCTTCAATGGCAGTAGTGTGTGTTTATTTCCATCCTTCTCCAAAGTGTAAGTATTTCTTCTCCCATCATGAATAGCTTTCCAATCAAACTGCAAAGGTCTTCCCAGCAACTCATGGCATACATCCATTCGCATTACATCACATAATATCACATCCTTACAAGTACCAATATGTATCTCTACCTTGCATTGTTCTGTCACAATAAGTTGATGTCCTTTTTGCAGCTATGATACTTTGTAAGGAGTAGGGTGTATTGTTTTCACTAGTCCTAACGTGTCCACCATTTCTATAGAAACAAGGTTATCAGCGCTTCCACTATCAATTATCACTTTACAACATTTTCCTTTGGACTTGCTTGTAGTTCTGAATAAAAATTTTCTCTGAGTTGGTTCTCCTGTCTCTTTCTTTGCCTTAAGCAATACCCTTTTCAACAACAAGGATTCTCCTACTTCAGGTGATTCTTCCTTGTTTCCAATTTGAGGTTTTTCTTCCCTTACCTCAGCCACATTTACATTCCTCTGATTTGTTACTTTATTATGAGAACAGTCCCATGATCCATGTCCCCATTCTCCACATGTGTAACACTGAAATTCTCTTCCTCGGCCTCTTCCTTTGGGTGCATATCTTCCTCTACTAAATTCTCCTCTTTGTGGTGGCCTACTACTTGAACCTCCTACTTCACCCTAAGGGTGTTGAAATCTTGATCTGGTAGTTCCTCTACCTCTTAATGAACTTTTTCCTCTATTCCTCTGATTTTGCTTCCTCAACATCTTCTCTTTTGCCTTCAAAGCTGCTTGATAGGCATCTTCAATTGTCTTCAAACTCAAAAAGTTGATTTCATCCTGTATGTCATATCTCAACCCATTTATGTACCTAGCTACCTTTTCTACATCATCCTCTGCATGTTTTTGAGTAGTAAAAAGGGTCTTTATCACCTCTATTTACCCTACATTAATTATCAATCCATGTACAATTTCTTATCTTAAAGAGTGTACTCAGTTTGAGGCGGTCATTTTTCACAGTAATGCTAGTGGTATAGTGCTTCTGCAAAAGTAACTAAATGCTGAAAACAAACTTCTAAATGTAATGGCAAGAACTGAAAATGCTTGTAACTAAATCATTCAATGAAGAAACTACAGTACTTCATCAGTCAAGGGTGCAGTAACAATAACTCCTCCCTTTGTAAACTGATGTAGTTGAGAAGCAATAAAGGAAAAGATCATCAACCTGGGAACTGGACAACATCTGTCAATGTTCACTATAGTTTCAGATCGTTCTGCACACCAAAGCAATGATAATTCGAATAACAGAAAAAGGAACAACAACTAATCTATTTAACAATATTGAACAACAAATCTTTGATCTATAGAAATGAATGAAGTAGTAATCAAAATCTACAGGAATTAAGAAACAATCTTTATCTCAGAAATGAATTGAACAGTAAACAAAAATGGGACAGCAAACTAAAGGAAGTTATGAACTATGGAACAACAACCTGAATCAAATGTAAATGCATAGCAACTAAATCGAATATAGCACACAACACATCTATATCAAAAGAAATAGTAATCCGAGCTTCGGCATAACAATGATTAATCACGGTTACGAAGAAACAGCAATTGCAGTCATGGTGGAATAGCAATCTTAAATGAACAACAATCACGTTGGGAGTAAACCGTAGATAAATACACAATAATACTGATTTTTAAATACATAAAACTATTACTCTATAGTTGAATAGCAATGTTATACAATAATATCAATCTGATAAAGGAACAACAATACGATATAACTTTAGAATGAGTAGCATAACATTCCTGTGCAGAGAATAACCTTACTATTCAAATAGGAATGAAATATAACAGAGATAATTCATGAAATAATAAGGAACAGCAGATTACTGAACAAATCAGATAAAAGAAATCAAACCACACACGAATTGGAATCGGAAAATAGTTGTACAGGAAGCAAGTGGTCCACCAGGGCCGGGCCCTTAGCCTCCAGGGACGCACTAGTATGATTACTCTAGAATCAAATATGGAACGACAACATAATTTATATATTAAGCATCAAAATAGAGTTACAGTAATCCCTCTTTAAAAAGAGTCGATGATCAAATTTTTAGTTACAATAGTGAATTTCATAAAAATAACAATAGTTCCTCCTCCTTTGGGCTAGCGATGTTGTCCCTTCTTATAGCAGCTGTTATAGACATTTTTGTGCCTTACATCATTGAGCATGAAATGTCCATAATCTAAGGGATCCAAAGTCCCTAAACATGTTGTTCCTACTGGTGGGCTCCAGTATTGTAGCAATAATGCTACAACTCCTGGAGCTTCCTGTCTCTTAATTTTATCAACCCGGTAGTTCGTACAAACTTGGAAGCGACGGTGCTATATGCACAAGTACTAGCTCTTGTCGCAGCTGTCACTTGGTCAGCTGGCACAAGTCCGCTAGGGCTCAAGCCAACTTCTATAGGCTCACAGAAGAAGCTTTATCAATGATGGACAAAAGCTAACTCAAAGGAGACTAGTCTAATTGCAGAAGGAAACTGAAAACCAATAAAGCATGGAAACCCTAGGAAACCCTAATTTGACTAGCTAGACCCTAACTATGCAAAACTGTGAATGAAACAACTACCAATAATGCCATTACTTGCAGTGAACTGAAATACATGCATCTAAGCTACTTGCATCTGAAAAGACATGTTTTTGTATTTTTTCATTAAGTGGTTGGATTTATTGTGATGATGCTTTTGATTAGGGTTTGGTTGTGCAGGAGCGATTGGAATGGAAGGAAAGCATGGGCAAGGTCAGGATGGCTAATGGAGGTCCCAGAGGGTCTCCAGCATCAGTCCACAGAAGCCTACCACGTTCGGATGCTCAGCAACCAAGGTTGCAGGTTTCTACAGAAAGTCTGTAGGGGATCCTACAGGAAACTCAGGGGTTTCTACAGGAAGTCGGTGCACTTCTACAGGAGGATTGGCCGTGGAAGTTTTGGGAGATGGTGGAGTGTTGGAGTGGTGTGGAAGGATAGGTGAGATGGAGATGGAGCTGGTGATGGCTCAGGAGCAGAGGAATCAGATGGAGGAAGAGTGTATGCAGTGGTTTGATGTTTGGAAGGATGGGATCAACGAAAGTTAAAGTAGATGGAGCTATGTGAGAAATGAGAGAGTTGGAGGGTAAATGAGTTGGACAGAGGCTGAGTAGGGCTTGAGGATAGATCAAGAAGAAGAAGAAGAAGGAAGTGGATTGATAAGGAGCAGCGTAAATGAAACAAATGACTTATGCATCAAAACGAGAAATTCATTAAACTATGATAACTGTGCCATGAAACCGATGAGCAGTAATGGAAAACCAAGAAACGAAACTTATGCATGGAAATGGAATGTAGAAGTATGGTTCAATGTCAAAAATGCATGGATGGATCTTCAATGAAAATGTTTATGTTGCAGCTTGCATGGAAATGAGAAGAACTGCTTTTCTTTTTGGTGGTTGGTTATGGACTGCACCCCAATCCCTAAGAGAGATGGCAGTGAGCCTTTGCAACCTTTTTGCTGGAGCTCCAATGATTTATAACTATCCTCCTATCGAACTTAAGCAACTGAAAGCAAATCACCATAAACTAATCCTATCTAAGCTCATGAAAAAGACTAAATTAACAAACTGTAAATTCGAATTGCATGTGAAAGTAAACAAACTCAAAGTGCTGGAACGAAATGCAAACACATTACAACACCGAGGAGATCTATTGCTCTCAGGTTGGGCCCTAACCTGAGAGCTATAGCTCCCTTAGAAACTCAGAATGAGACCAAAATCTGACTGCCTTTATTCATAAACGAAAGTCTGATGACATGCCAAAATTGGCTTACAAAACCGAGCTGTAGCTCGTACTTCCCAATTACAAGAATAATTCCAAGGTTCAAAAAGCTTCTATCCAAGGCTACGGCCTCAGTATTTATGCAAAATGTTCATTCAACAGGTGTCCTTGATTTTAGGAGCTCAGCTGTCCAACTGAAGTTTAAACTGCTGATCCTGTAGGACAGTCATAATTGCTGTTCCTGTAGAACAGTTATAACTGTTGTTCCTGTAGAACAGCTGGCTGCTTCTAAGCTCGGTGGGGAGATGGATTGGAGCTCGGAGCTATGGTGGGAATCACGAGGAAGGTCCCCAAGACCGTGGACATCCTCTCCTAAAAACCAGCAGTGCCACCTCATTGTCTCCTTGTCTCCTTTCTCATTGTCTTTTCTCCCTTTTAATGCCAAAAACCTGAAAGCATCATGCATTAGTCACGTAGATAGAATGTCTACCCTTCTTCCTACAAACAACACGAATAAACCAAGAAATGAATGCATAAGCAATAAAAAATGAATGGTTTGAGCAGAGCAAGTAGGCCAAATGAGCCCAAATTGTACCAAAAATTGGGGCTCATCATCACCCCCCAGCTAAACTATTTGCTCATCCTTGAGCAACTTTGCCCTGGCTCCTCGTCTTTGGCCGAGAACTAGAGCCCGGAGCACGCTTTTCCTTCCCTGTTTTTGGTGGTTCTGCCTTTTCTGCTGAGGGTGGCGCTTCTTCCTTTCCCGTTTTTGGCGGCCCTGCCTTTGCTGCCTCTGGTGGTGACGAAGGTGATGCTTCTTCCCCCTTTCCTATTTCCTTTAGCCGGGCTTCGGAAGGCGACTGGCCTATTTTTCGTGTCCAGGAAGTTATCTTTGGGCTCCCCTTTTCGGGGGTGTCTGATGTCTTAGAGGGGGTTCTTGCACTGGGTGAAGTAGGGAAATCCCCTGAAATGGTTTGGCTGCTGGGTGGAGGCTGTGGCTTGCCCGTGGTCATCCTCTTGCTTCTCCTAGCTTCAGATGGTAGAGGGGTCTCCCTCTTCCTTTTCTCCTTCGGTTTTGGAGGTGTACTGAGGGCAGCCAGCGCCGTTGCTGCCTCCTTTTCGAGAATGCCAGCCTTCTCTTTCTTGCGTTTTGCTCTCTCAGAGCTCCTTGTAGAGGGCCCCTCCTTTTCAGATTTCGGGCTTCCTGTGGAAGACCCTGCTTTGCCCACTTCCGGGCCTCCTGTAGAAGATTCTTTCTTTCCCGCTTTTGGGCTTCCTGTAGAAGGCCCTCTCTCTGTCTTCAGACTTTCTGTAGGAGGCTGTTTCTCAATGACGTTCGGGCTTCTTGTAGAAGCCCCTTTTTCCAATTTCAGGCTTCCTGTAGAAGCCCTTGTCTCTGTCTTCAGGCTTCCTGTAGAAGCCTGTTTTTGCAATTTCGGGCTTCCCGTAGAAGCCTTTGTCTCCGTTTTTGGGCTTCCTGTAGAAGCCTGTTCTCCAACGATTTTCGGGCTTCCTGTAGAAGCCTTGGTCTTTGCTTTTGGGCTTCATGTAGAAGCCTTGGTCTTTGCTTTTGGGATTCCTGTAGAAGCCTGCTTCTCACTGATCTTCGGGCTTCCTGTAGAAGCCTTTGTTTTTGTTTTTGGGCTTCCTGTAGAAGCCTGTTTTTCAATGATTTTTGGGCTTCCTGTAGAAGCCTGTGTTTGTGTTTTTGGGCTTCCTGTAGAAGCCTGTTTTTGCTTTCCTGTAGACACAGGTGTCTCCACCTCGGCTTGCTTGCCTGCTTGAGTTTTGCTTTTTACTTTGGTTGCAGGTGCTATTGAGGTGCTTGGGCTGACGTGGGCCACCTCTGCTTTGTCCATTCTGCTCTTCATCCTCTTTTCCCTTGCTGACAGGATAGGTGTGCCACCCTTTTCTTTGTCCTCCTTTCCCTCATGCTTCTTCCTCTGTTCTCCCTTCTGTACTGTTGTCGGGGTCTCTTGGCCTTCTTCTCTCTGTTCCTCAGCCACTGCTTCATGTTCCTCACTGCTGGAGGAACCCGTTTCTTCGATCAACATTTTAATATCCCCATCTTTTGTTAAATTCCGGAAGGATTCCCATGAGAGGGGGACCTTATATGAGTGCAATGCATCTTCCACAAGCAGCTTGATCAGCCCATGATGGGCTATCTGATCTGGTATTCCCTCTTTCAGCTTTGTAGCACACTCCATTAGAGACTGCAGGAGGTAATAGGGGATGCTCAGTTTTTGTTCTACAGGAAGGTCAATTCGGTGCCTCAACTCAGTGAGCAGCCGAAAGTGATATGCATACACGATGCTGAAACGACCTTCACAAGTAATATATTTCATGATTTGCAAACTGACTTCGTTCCAAGGTGGCAACAGGCTCGTTCTTCGCACCCCATTTTTGTCCTCCGAGAATTCTTCCTCAGGTGGGAAGAATTCCTTCTTTGCCTGCTGACTCAGCTTTCTCTCCTCTTTATCCCACGGCAGACCCATAGGAAGTTCTGTGATCCGACTGATATGTTCTGGGGTGAGTTTGAGGCTTAGACCTCTGAAGTTCACTCTGGCCAGTGTCTGAGATTTAGGCTTCAGAGCCTGCAAGAATTCTTCGGCCACTTCATCATCGTAACCCTGCAGCTTATCACAAAAAGGCATCCATTGTGCTCTGGTGAAGAGCTCTACCATTGTCGGGTTTCTCCTTAGTTTAGTTGAATCAGTGGGTTCCCGTCTTATAAACCCACCCAGCATGATGAACACGGTCGGTTTAATTAAAGGTGGCAAATGCAACAGCGATTTGGTCTATGAAGACAGAGCATGCACATACAAAATTTCAACACAGTCTACTTATACCAACATCCTGTAGAACGGTAGCATAGGCACAGCAAACAACAATTCCACCAATATCTTTATGACCTGACTGTGGACGATGGTCTTGCCACTTCTAATAACCAGTTACATTAAGAGTTCAGGGTTACCTCTTTAATTGGCCACCTTTTTCGTGAGGCACCCGCTTTCCTGTAGATGACTGTGTTCCTGTAGACTGCGTTCCTGTAGACTGCGTTCCTGTAGAACTGCGCTCCTGTAGAACTGCGTTCCTGTAGAAGCAGTGCGCAATTCTCGGGGAGGACTGTAGTTGGCCCGCGCTCGAAGTGTGCTTTACCGGCGTTCTGGTAGCCAACAGCTCGGCGTATCAAAGTGCAGAGGAGATCATAATAGCCACCCGAGTTTGAAGTGTTGGATTATAAATGTATGCGCATGATCTAGCCGATTAGATTTTGAATCGGCGTAATTCGTGGCACAGGGGATGAGCTGTCCCCGCCAGACCGTTGGGCGACGTCATCCATCATTCGCCTGCGTATTTGCTTGCTGCCGCATTCATTCCCACAGATTTGTCGTCGCCTTTTCCTGTTAAACTCATGCTCTGACGAGAGTGTTCTCACGTGCGTGCAGTTCATTCTCGTTGTCGTGGCCGCCACCCACACATCCAATTACACTTTAACTAGCCGACGTGGCCAGTCGACTGGCCATACGGCCACTCAACCATTCAATTTTACGCCATGCAAACAATTTCAAAGTAAGATTCATGCGATTTGATGGAAGGAAGGGTTGAGACACTTACCTGCGTGGCTGCACACGATTTTTCCAGTTCTCGGACAATGGTGAGGGGATCTACCTAATGCATGCGACTTACACAGACCCGGAGGCTTGTGGTTACAGGCTGCCAACGATGGAGTGGATATTTTACTTGCATGCGCCCGCGTTTCATTTCAGATGGCGGTACTGTGAATGGTATCCACTCGAGCAGGTTGAACTGTTACAGGATTCCCACGAGGGGTCTCGTAACAGTCCTTTCTCCTTGGGTGCATGCTGTACGACGGAGGTTCTGGCATTTCAATCACGTTCCCGGAGCTTTTGATGCCTACGGTATGAGATCCCAGCATTTGTTTGACTTTGAAAATGGCTTTTCCCGCGAGAACTCATCGATATTCTTTGTTGGTGTAGGGACTTGGTCGCATGACGATAAGGATGGTGGAGCAAGGTGACAGCAATGTGCAAGGATGCTAACAGAGGCTTGCATGCATCCACACCAATCCATAGTCGCGAAATCTCTTTTTAAGATGAATTCTGGCCGTCCAAAACTCCTACAGGAAGTTTCCTGTAGAACACAGAGCTTCCTGTAGAAAGTTCGGCCTTCCTGTAGAAAGTCTGCACTTTCCTGTAGAAAATCTGCGCCTTCCTGTAGAAAGACTGCGCCTTCCTGTAGAAAGACAGCATCTTCCTGTAGAAAGACAGCATCTTCCTGTAGAAGATTCAAACCTTGATAAAATTGCACATACCTTGAAAAAACATGGGTACTCTTGGAGGAGGTGCTGGTGAGGTTCCTTGACAGTATGATAAGGACCCCTGGCTGTGAGTTGAAGGGCTTCCTCTTCTCCATAGAGCATCTGCAACCTGCATGCAATTTTACCATATTTTGCTTATTGTTTTTTTCTTTTTTCTTTTTTCTTCTTTTTTTTTTTTTTTGAAAGATGACAGGGGCGCCTCAAAGAGGTTTTCACCCATGCCATCTGCCCTGAGTGCCTCAGAGAGGTTTTCACTCAAGGATCTTTTCACCTTTTCTCCTTTTTTTTTGAAAGACAATAGGGGCGCCTCAATGAGGTTTTCACCCCTACTACCTGCCTTGGGCGCCTCAGAGAGGTTTTCACCCAAGGATCTTTATTTTTTTTTCTTTTTTTTTCTTTTTTTTTTCAGATATTTTTTCTTCAGGGTATGCCAGAGGCAGAGGCAGAACCCTTCTCTATGACCAATACAAATTTCTCCATAGTTTTGATAAACTCTTTTCTTGAGAGAGGTCTCCTGTAGATCTTCAATCGATGCCCATTGACAAGCATGGGAATGGCTTCCTCATCAATGGTTCGAATGAGGACAGATCCATTGTCATGGCATTTCTCCACTGTATATGGTCCTAGCCATCTGGTTCTCATCTTCCCCTTGAAATCTTTGTATCTGGAATCATACAACAAAGCCCAATCTCCCGGTTGAAATTGCTTGTCATGGAGATGTTGGTCATGCCACACCTTTCTCTGAAGTTGAACCACTTCTGAGTGAAGGAGGGCCTGCATTCGGTGCTCATCCAGACCATTCAGCTGCAGCAGCCTTTCTTGTTGTGCATGGCTGAGATCTAGATCCAGCTGAGCTGCCATCCTCAAAGTGTTGTATTCAAACTCAATGGACAGCAAAGCTCTCTTCCCATAGACCAACTCATATGGTGTGAAGCCAGTGGTGGTCTTCCAAGTGGTGTTGTAAGCCCATGTGGCTTCAACCAGGCAATCTGCCCAGTCCTTTCTGCTGCTGCTCACCACTTTAGTCAAGATCCCTTCTAATGCTCTATTGGTGACTTCCACCTGCCCATTTGCTTGAGGGTGATAAGGGGTGGAAGTCCTATGCTTGATCTTGTGATGAGATAGGAGATCTTCAACCAGGTTGGAGGTGAACTGGCTCCCTTGATCGGTGACCAGCTCTCTTGGATAGCCAAACTTATAGAAGATGTTCTCTCTTAGGAACTCGGCCACCTTTTCTTCTGTTGCTGCTTTGATTGCTTTGGTCTCTGCCCACTTTGTCAAATAGTCAGTACACACAATGATGTAAGTCCTTTGCCTCGAAGAGGGGTTGATTGGGCCCACAAAGTCCATGCCCCACTTCTCAAATGGCTCAAGAGTCACTTGAGGTTGGAGAGGCATCTCATCCCTTTGGGTCGGTTTCCCCATTCTTTGGCATTGGTCACATTGACTGACATATCTTCTGACATCTTGATGAAGTGTGGGCCAATAGTAGCCTGCCTGCAGGATCTTGAAGGCAGTTCTCTTTGCTGCAAAATGCCCTCCACAAGGCCCATCATGACAAGTGAAGAGGATATCAAAGACTTCCTCCTCCCTTACACAACGCCTTAAGATCTGATCGGGGCCAAGCTTGAACAGATTGCCCCCGATCCAAGTGAATGAGGCACTTTTTCTGATGATTCTGCTCTTCTCCCTGGAAGATAGGTGTGGAGGGAACTGTGCTGAAACAAGATAGTTTGCTATATCAGCAAACCATGGAGAGAGTACTGAAATAGCAAACAGATGTTCATCAGGCATCTGATCGTCCACTGTCCCATCCTCATCTGCAGACAAATCCAATCTAGATAAAAAGTCAGCAACAACATTTTCTCTACCTGGTTTATCAACAATGGTTAGATCAAACTGCTGCAATAAAAGTAACCATCTAATAATACGAGCATTCACATCTGGTTTATTCATTAAATATCTAATAGCAGCATGGTCAGTATGTACAAAGGTCTGGTAACCAGTAATATAATGTCGGAACTTGTTCAATGCATGGACCACAGCCAAGAATTCTTTCTCGGTTACAGTGTAATTCAGCTCAGCTTTGGACAAGTTTTTGCTAACAAAGTAAATGGCATATGGAAGTTTCTGCTCAACTTGTCCTAAAGCTGCACCTATGGCTTTGTTCGAGGCATTAGTGTGGATGTGGAAAGCTAGGGCCCAGTTTGGACCTCTCAGGATTGGGGCTGACACCAACTTGTCCTTTAATTCATTTAAAGCCCTCTGACAATTGTCAGTCCAATTAAACTCCACATCTTTTGCCAACAGGCCAAACAATGGCGAGGCTAGCTTGCTGAAATCTTTAATGAATCTTCGGTATTATCCTGCTAATCCCAAGAAACTCCGGACATCCCTGACCTTTTGACGAGGTGGAACCCTCTTGATGAGAGAAATTTTGTTAGGATCCACCTGCAATTCTTGGCAAGAAATGGTATGGCCTAGCACGGTCCCTTCAGTCATTAGGAATTCACATTTTTCAGGACTAAGGGACAAGTTCATCTCGGTGCATTTGGTTAGGACTTTCCCCAGGTTGGACAATGCTTCCTGGAAGTTGGCCCCATAAGGAGTAAAGTCATCCATATAGATTTCTACTGCATCATGGACCAGCTCCGAGAAGATGCTCAAGACAGCTCTCTGAAAGGTAGCAGGAGCATTGCATAGCCCAAAGGGAAGGACTCGATAGGCAAAGGTACCCCAAGGACAAGTGAAGGTGGTCTTATCTTGGTCTTCCGGGCTGATTTGGATTTGGTTGTACCCGCTAAACCCATCCAGGAAAGAGAAGAACTTCTTTCCTGCCAGTCCATCCAACACTTGATCTATGAAAGGTAGAGGGAAATGGTCCTTCTTGGTAGCTTTGTTCAGTTCTCGGTAGTCCACACAGATCCTCCATTTCCCATTTTTCTTGGGAACCAACACTAGAGGGGACACCCATTCACTATCTGAGATGGGGTAAATGAATCCGGCATCCAACAGTTTTTGCAATTCTTCCTTAACAATGTCCTTAAGGGCTGGATTCATTCTCCTCTGAGGTTGCCTAACCGGTTTACAATCCTCTTTGATGTATATATGATGGGTACAGACCGAAGGATGGACTCCTTTCATTTCCTTATAGCTCCAAGCGAAAGCATCAAGGTGGTTGGCCAACAGACTGCACAGCTCCTTTTCCTGGGAAGGAGATAGGGAGGAGCTGATCTTCAATGCTTTCTCAGGGCCGAACTCCACATTCTTGACTCTGGGAGTAACAGGGTTGGTTGTACAAAGATCCACTAAGGTGCTAGCTTGGGCATCCTCCACCAATTTCTCTAAGGGTAGTGCACTGGAAGGTGGATTCTGGATCAAGGTCTCGATCAAGTCATCCTCGGTTGGGGGGTCTTTTCTAGTGGTATCTAAGGTGCACAAAAGTGCTGAGTACACCTCATCTTCCTCCCCTTCTTCCAACCAGAGTGGTAAGTCATGCTCCAAGGAGGGTTGGGCAGGAGGGTATAGGACTAGCTGCTTGGACATGGGACCATTTTTGATGGTCATGTTTCCTGCACGACAACTTATGTAAGCATTTGCAGTAGCTAACCAAGGCCTTCCCAAAATGAGAGGATATCCAGTAAGCTTGGCCTTTGGTTGCAGAACCAGGAAGTCTGCAGGGTATTCCCAAGAGTCAATAGAGACCAAGACATCCTCCACAATCCCTTTGGGAGTCACTGTGGAGCAATCTGCTAATTGCAGTACTGTCGAGGTCTTCCTCAAGGAACCCTGAAGATTAAGCTTAAGCATGGTATCCCTGGTCATCACATTAATGGCAGCCCCCAGATCAATCAAGGTGTGAGGTATAATAGTGCCATTGATGTGAACATCTACTACAGGACTTCCAGGATCTAGGTACTTTGGGCAGATGACTTGTCCTAACATAAGGTCAGACAGTTGTCCTATGACATTGATAGTTGAGGCATCTTTCTTCCGTCTGCCTGGGTGTTTGAAACACTTCTCCTTAACCAGCTTGTTATATATTGGCACATCCTTGATGGCTTGGAGAAGTGGTATTTTTACACACAACTGCTTGAGCTCACCCAAAAGCTCTTCCTCCTCTGGGTTGGGTTGTGTGGTGGCTGTTAGTCTCTCAGGAAAGGGTGGAATAACCTTTGGTTCACTTTCCTGTTTATCTTCCTCATCCTCTGGGGGAGGAGGTTGGCGATCTGGTAGAGTCTTTCCAGATCGAAGATTGATCTCCTGAATCTCCACAGCATAGGTAGGGCATGAGGTTTCCCCAGTGTATACCTGCTGAGCCTGTCTATTGTTGGGGTTCGGGTTCGGTTGAGCAGGCATTTGAGGCTGCCTTGGAGGAGCAAGAGGTAATGGCTAAGGTTGAACTGGTGGTGGAGGCAAGATGGCAGGAGGAGTGTTGTATTGGGGCCTCCACCCCGACTGAGGTGCATTCCATTGAGGCTGTGGCTGGGCATGTGAGTGATATGAATGAGAAGTAGGTTGAGAGGGGTACTGAGGTGGATAAGACCATGGAGGAGGCATGGACCATGAAGGATGAGCAGGGGGACCCCAGGAAGGCATAGGAGTCGATTGGTTGGGGCTATAGTAAGCTTGAGATGCCCCTTGCATCCCCTGTTGATAAGGTCTAGATCCCTGTGGCCTCCTTTGGTTGAGGTAATAGAGAGGCTCTGTGGGAGCTTCTGTCCCTTGGTACATGGCTTTAAACCCAGGTAAGGTTGGACACTAATTCGTGGGATGGTCCTCCTCACAAACGAAACACACTTCAACCGAATGCAATGGACATTCGTTCTTAGGGTGCCTCCTTGTGCACCTAGGGCAGAAGACAGCCAAGGCTCTCTCAGCCTCTTCTTTCTTTTGTTGAATCCTGAATGTGTCAAGCTGCATGGCAATGGTTTGTCTCACCTCACTCTTAAGATCTTCTAATTGATTGGCAAGCTCATGTTTGGAGAAAGGAACACTAGTTGTGAGGTGGTTTCCTCTACCTCGTTTCCGAGCTGCCCTGGAGTGGTTTCTAAACACTGTCTTGATGTCTTCATAAGGCAGTTGGTAAATGTCCCCCCCAGCTAACATGTGAAGGGTATCTAAGAGGTCTTCAGGGACTCCTCGGAGCAGGACCAACTTGAGGGATTCAGGGTCAAGTGTGCACCTGGCCCGCTTATAGCTTAGTTGGAACCTCTCCTCATAATCCTCTAAGGACTCATCATTTCCCATGGACATCCGAAAGATTTCCCCCTTTGTTTCCTTGGACCTACAGTAATCCCGGTACTTGGTGTTGAAAGCTTGCTGCATCTGAGCCCAAGTGGTGATACTATTCCCAGGTAAGCCCATGAACCAGCGTAGTGCTGCATCCTTGAGAGTGGAAGGGAAAAGTTTCAACTTTTGCTCATCTTCAGTATAGTCATAGGTTCTACAAAGGACAGCAAACTCAAATAGGAAGGTGTCTGGATCTTCAGTGGTCAGCCCATGGAAGTGAGGTAAGGCAGAGGGGCTAATGTTCTTCATTTTCATCTCTCCATTGGTCTCTCGGATGGGGAAGGCACCTTCTATTCTCTCATCTTCTCTTCTATTGTCAGCCATAGCTTCAGATGGATTGGTCTCTAACACTTCTTCTACTATAGGGTCTTTGGATATCTCTAGTTGTTCACCTATAGGTTCTTCTGGGTCACTGTCACCAAAGAAGAGAGAAGGGTGACTCAGTGATGTGGTGGGGGTGTTTGGTAGGAATTTGCCTGATCTATCTCGGTTCCTACGAGGCATGAAATGGAAAAGACTTTCTTTTTCTTTTTGATTGCTTTTGCTTTGCTTTTCTTTTGGTACCTGCAAAACTGAGACAGATTGATCTACAACTAACTATGAAAGATGCAAAATTAACTGAAAGCAGGAAAGAACGGATCTACTTTGCTCAAATGAAATTGCAGAAAGGAAATGCTAGTCTACGCTTGCAGAAAGGAAATGCTAATCTATGAAAGCAGGAAATGCTAATCTATGAAAGCAGGAAATGCTAATCTATGAAAGCAAGAAATGTCTATGCTACGTTTGCAGAATGGAAATTAAGTAAACTACTCAGCAGAAGACAAGAGTAAGGAAATAGAAGAAAATCAACAATTACTAATACTCTGACGCTTCCCCGGCAACGGCGCCAAAAAGATGGTGGGCTCCAGTATTGTAGCAATAATGCTACAACTCCTGGAGCTTCCTGTCTCTTAATTTTATCAACCCGGTAGTTCGTACAAACTTGGAAGCGACGGTGCTGTATGCACAAGTACTAGCTCTTGTCGCAGCTGTCACTTGGTCAGCTGGCACAAGTCCGCTAGGGCTCAAGCCAACTTCTATAGGCTCACAGAAGAAGCTTTATCAATGATGGATGAAAGCTAACTCAAAGGAGACTAGTATAATTGCAGAAGGAAACTGAAAACCAATAAAGCATGGAAACCCTAGGAAACCCTAATTTGACTAGCTAGACCCTAACTATGCAAAACTATGAATGAAACAACTACCAATAATGCCATTACTTGCAGTGAACTGAAATACATGCATCTAAGCTACTTGCATCTGAAAAGACATGTTTTTGTATTTTTTCATTAAGTGGTTGGATTTATTGTGATGATGCTTTTGATTAGGGTTTGGTTGTGCAGGAGCGATTGGAATGGAAGGAAAGCATGGGCAAGGTCAGGATGGCTAAGGGAGGTCCCAGAGGGTCTCCAGCATCAGTCCACAGAAGCCTACCACGTTCGGATGCTCAGCAACCAAGTTTGCAGGTTTCTACAGGAAGTCTGCAGGGGATCCTACAGGAAACTCAGGGGTTTCTACAGGAAGTCGGTGCACTTCTACAGGAGGATTGGCCGTGGAAGTTTTGGGAGATGGTGGAGTGTTGGAGTGGTGTGGAAGGATAGGTGAGATGGAGATGGAGTTGGTGATGGCTCAGGAGCAAAGGAATCAGATGGAGGAAGAGTGTATGCAGTGGTTTGATGTTTGGAAGGATGGGATCAACGAAAGTTAAAGTAGATGGAGCTATGTGAGAAATGAGAGAGCTGGAGGGTAAATGAGTTGGACAGAGGCTGAGTAGGGCTTGAGGATAGATCAAGAAGAAGAAGAAGGAAGTGGATTGATAAGGAGCAGCGTAAATGAAACAAATGACTTATGCATCAAAACGAGAAATTAATTAAACTATGATAACTGTGCCATGAAACCGATGAGCAGCAATGGAAAACCAAGAAACGAAACTTATGCGTGGAAATGGAATGTAGAAGTATGGTTCAATGTCAAAAATGCATGGATGGATCTTCAATGAAAATGTTTATGTTGCAGCTTGCATGGAAATGAGAAGAATTGCTTTTCTTTTTGGTGGTTGGTTATGGACTGCACGCCAATCCCTAAGAGAGATGGCAGTGAGCCTTTGCAACCTTTTTGCTGGAGCTCCAATGATTTATAACTATCCTCCTATCGAACTTAAGCAACTGAAAGCAAATCACCATAAACTAATCCTATCTAAGCTCATGAAAAAGACTAAATTAACAAACTGTAAATTCGAATTGCATTTGAAAGTAAACAAACTCAAAGTGCTGGAACGAAATGCAAACACATTACAACACCGAGGAGATCTATTGCTCTCAGGTTGGGCCCTAACCTGAGAGCTATAGCTCCCTTAGAAACTCAGAATGAGACCAAAATCTGACTGCCTTTATTCATAAATGAAAGTCTGATGACATGCCAAAATTGGCTTACAAAACCGAGCTGTAGCTCGTACTTCCCAATTACAAGAATAATGCCAAGGTTCAAAAAGCTTCTATCCAAGGCTACGGCCTCAGTATTTATGAAAAATGTTCATTCAACAGGTGTCCTTGATTTTAGGAGCTCGGCTGTCCAACTGAAGTTTAAACTGCTGATCCTGTAGGACAGTCATAATTGTTGTTCCTGTAGAACAGTTATAACTGCTGTTCCTGTAGAACAGCTGGCTGCTTCTAAGCTCGGTGGGGAGATGGATTGGAGCTCGGAGCTATGGTGGGAATCACGAGGAAGGTCCCCAAGACCGTGGACATCCTCTCCTAAAAACCAGCAGTGCCACCTCATTGTCTCCTTGTCTCCTTTCTCGTTGTCTTTTCTCCCTTTTAATGCCAAAAACCTGAAAGCATCATGCATTAGTCACGTAGATAGAATGTCTACCCTTCTTCCTACAAACAACATGAATATACCAAGAAATGAATGCATAAGCAATAAAAAATGAATGGTTTGAGTAGAGCAAGTAGGCCAAATGAGCCCAAATTGTACCAAAAATTGGGGCTCATCACCTACCCCTAGAGGAACAAGGCTAACAAACCACAGCAATTCACAGAAGTTCTCCACCAGAAACTGCTCAAAAACAAGTCAATTCAGGATCATTTCAGTGGCTACACTAGTTGTTTGCGCTGAATGTCAAAGCCAACACTGGCTACCTGCGTTGAATGTCAAAGGGAACACTGGCTACCTGCGCTGAACGAGAATGGACATGTGGCAAGCTCATTTCTCAAGGTGTCAAAACCCAGGAAGCTTCCAAAATGACACTTGCCTCAGGGAATTCGACTGGTGATGAGTAAGAGGTTCCAAATCTCCAAGTGGAAGCAAGAACCTCCAAGTGGAATCAAGAACTGACAGAGGGAGAGGACACTAGTCAGATCTCAAGCTGACTCATCCTCTCTCCAAACATCTATATATGGATCTCTCCTCCATGAGATCTAGGGGCTGGAATCTTGTTATTGCAAAGAATTGCTGTTGGTTTGAGATTGGAATCATTGGGTGCTTAATGCTTTGAAGGGGGTGAAGATAGGAATTCCATTTGCTGGGAAGGAGATGCTGGATTGGAGCCCTCTGGGTTGTATCTCTTCCTGAACCTTGTTATTCATCAATAAAGCTATCTTGGTTTCTCCTATATACTGATGTATTCTTGATGTATGATTGCATTAGTGTATTTGGTTTATTTCTAATCCTAAACTAGTTATGAATGTGAATATCTGTCTTTGTGTAGTGTTCTTCTCTTGTCGCAAGTAGCTGTTCTCTTGTGATCTTGCAGGAACCCGTTGAAGCTGGACAAGCAAGAAGGCAAGTAGCTTTTCTCTTGTGATCTTGCATGAACCGGTTGAAGCTGGGCGAGTGAGAAGGCAAGTAGCTATGAACTCCCAAAGAGAAGAGAGACCGGATCGAGGGACAAATGGAAGACACCGGTAAGTCTATTCATCTCTCTTCTTTCACATTTCATAAAGGAAGAAACCAGAATAGCTGTACTTGTTTGTTGCTAAGGCACTGTCACACCTTAGGTGGATAGGATCGTCCTGCATAGGCATTTTTCCCCACAACAAATTGGCGACTCTGCTGGGGAGATTTGTTTAGTCATTTTATTTGTGTTTCTATCATTGTTTGTTTCATAGACTTGACAGCAACAATCGAACTGCATCTGCTTTTCCCGGATGCAAAGTAGACAGTTGCTGCTTTGATCCAATCACTGGACTTGTCTATGATCTGAAAAATGGACTCACAAATGATTTGATGATCCTTTGTGATAGATCTTAGTACTCCCTCAAAGCATTCCTTTGATTGCACCTTGCTTGTTGCTTTTATTTGGCCTAAAACAGTGAATTAAATAACAATCTATGACCCAGAACCTGTGAGAAACGAGAGTTTCTCCTTCAGCGCAGACCTAGTGAAGGGATTCTGCATTTCAACGCAGGTCCCGTGAAGGCTACCTGCGCTGAATGTCAAAACCCCTGTGTTGAGGTTGCGCTGAACCAGTTTGCCCTTGTGCAGCTGGGGTTCTCTGCTCTGTTTTGCCTTGTTTTTATCTTTGATTTTTGCAGCCTGTAACCAGCATAGGTACCAATCTGATAACTCCTTTTCTCTGCTTAAATTCCGCCTCCTTTTGTACAAAAAGACTGTGAGTGTTTTTATGTGTTTGTGGCATCATTTACAGTTTTCCTTTGCATGAGTGAAATAGTCATCCTGTAGCCCTTGATTCAGATCTGTTGATTGTGATCTTAGAAGAGAGTTCATTGGCTGTTTGCAGATTGATTATACATTTGCTTTTGCTTATTGGTTTGAGCTTGTCTCTTTTAAGTGTCAAAACAAGTCTTCATTTCGAAAATCGTTAAGTGTTGTAATCTCTTCTACCCTCTCTGATTTCGAAAAAGTAAACTTGTTTGTATTTGTCATTTAAAAGCAAATTCAAAGTTGTACAAAAAGCTTTCTTTGTAGGCATCAATACTAAGAAAGCGGAAAACAAACACCTGCATTGTGCATTTGCATTTGATAGTTTGCATGATTGATTTAGGAGAAGTGCATTAGAGTGTGTTGATTGCTCTTTGAGAAAAGATGGTGTCTTTCTTTTCCCTTAGTAGCTAGGATTTTCAAAGTTGAAAAGATATAAAGCTTGCTTATCATCTTTAGACTGCATTTAGGAATTGTATCATACATCTCGTGGTGAACCTTGAAAGGAAAACTTCTAAAAAGATCAACCTAAAATAAATTGAATGAAATTAACAACGCTTTGCAACATAACGCACAACATAGAGGTCTAGGCTAGAGACGTGTTCCGGCGTCGTTAAGCCTGGTGACTGTCGATCTCGTGGATGGTGGGTGATTCCTCCTGAGGGACGATAGCGCCAGTACGGATTGTGCTCCCATGTACCGTCGCGTATATATTGGGAGACCCCTATAGGCATAAAACCTTTATCCTTAGGAAGCCGTGTTGGCCGCCCTACTGATCGCAATGCACTGAACACAGCATTCAGGAAGATCGACCGCCCGTACCCTAAAAAGTATTCTGTGATTTTGCGAAAAGTTTGGCACATCCTCTGCCTAGAACTCTAGAGCAGTTCCTTTTGGCCTTTTTCAGACTCTATAACAGAAAAAGTCCATCCAAGCATTTGTCACTTCGGGCTCGTTAAAACATCGAAGGAGACTAGAGTCATCTTTAGCTTTTTCTCGACTCTTTAAAATTGAAAAAGCAAGTTGTGTCTAAAGCGTCGTTAAAATTTATTTTAAACGGAACAATCACCCTTTATTCCTGCGTTGGTCTTTAGGTTGAAAAAATGGAGCACACCAACCAAGGAATTCCCCTTGGTGGAAATCCTAGTCCCTTCTCCTCTTGGGGAGATGTTGGTGCGCCCCATATGGCCACATTGTCGCTTCCACGACTGACAATTGGCCTGCCGGTCTGGCTCTTTTCAACCAATGTCGTTCAGAACACCACCATTCCTGAACAGTCGAGTCAACAGTTAGACCAGACCAGAGTCACCCACCAGCCTTCTACTTCATCTAATTCTTCCTCTCCTCCTTCCTCTTCGCTTGACGGAACTGGTAAAACAAAAAACCAAGTTCCTAAGGAGAAGAAGGAAAAGAAGAAGAAAGAGAAGAAGAAGAAGGAGCCAAAAGCGACTGGGGGCAAACAAGTGTCGTCTGACAAAAATCCACACACGGCACTGACCAGGCCTAAATCGCCATGTGTCATATGAAAGGGAGACCACTTCCACAGAGATTGTCCCTGCATCCCTCGGATACTAAGGGACTGGTCTCCCCGTTTGCACAATTCGGTAGCATCAACCTCTAATAGCCATGTTGACTGCTCACCATCGACTAGTGAAAGTGAAGTCCCAGGACAGAGAGGGAAAGTTAGATTTCCCTATAAACTGTGTGAAGGCGACCATGCCATCCACCGTTGTCCCTTCTTAGACGAGGCTAAAAGAGTTCTGGAAGATCGCCCGATTTTACGAGCGCAACTTCCTCCTGGATATCAAAAACTCCTGCCAAGTCCTTCACAAGTTGAGAACCCAGCTGGCCCGCCCAGGTGGTCAGCCGAAGCACCTATCATTGAAGATGAACTGTCTGGATCCATGCCTGACGAAAGTCAAAAGGTTGAGGCGGCAGCTGACCCGGTTTTGCCTTCAGAGGTTCTATCTTCGAATGATACCATCACAGAGGAGAATAAAGAAGACACCGTCCAAATTCTCTTTATCAACACAGACTCTGACGAACAAGGGGGCAATTTTCCCATTCCTTTATCGCAGGAAGGAACTTCGTCAGAGTCATACCCGACCGTCTATTCGGTCCCACCACCAAGCAACCTAGTTGTCTCGTTCGACTGGAACCAACTAGGCAGACCCCGGTTACCAGCAAGCATACCATTCAGAATTATCGTTCAAATATACAGAATGGTAATGGCTGGCACTATCATTGATGAGGGGGCATCTGTGAGTATCCTTTCCTCTATTGCTTGGAAAGCGCTTGGTTCGCCAGCGCTTTTGCCTGAAATGAGAAATCTATCAGGCTTTGATAAAGGAACCAGTCGACCTTTAGGGATCCTCCCCAATGTGCCCATAACACTGAAAGGGAAGACCGTTCAAATGAACGTGATGGTCGTTCAAGGACCCTTGGATTATAACCTACTCCTTGGATGAGACTATATATATTGCATGGGAGCCATCGTGTCCTCACTCTTTAGAGTAATGTGTTTTCCGCATGAAGGAAGAGTGGTCAAGCTCGTGGACCAACTTTCATTTCCCGGATCACGCATCGAAAATAGTCATATACCATCCCTAAATGGTCTTTTCACGCAAGAAATGTCTCAACCCACGGTCCGTCTTCCTAATGAGCGCGAGTAATCCGGGAGGATATGACTGGAACCCAGGGGGCATGCGTCCTGGTCTGCTTCGGCAGGAAAACTTTGGGTATAGAGTAGGTTTCCGCGGGAGAATATGACTAGTCTGTACCCCGCCCTTGCTGGAGAGGGGTTATTCTAGGATAAGATTCTTTTGTCAAAGTTACGTGTTTGGCACTAAGGTCATTCACCTTTGTCTATTTCGGTAGATATCGCCGAAGAAGTGTTTTGTTTGAAAGATTAACGAGACAATCTTTGGGTAGCCTGAAAGAGGTAGGCCTTTCCTGCTTAAACAAATGTTTTGGCGGACAAAGTAAGGGTAACCTTGAAATCATATTTTATGCCTGGGGGCATGCAAACCTTTTGGAGTGCAAGCAAGGGGCGGCTATTTATTTTTTAAAATTTTTAGGTCCTTACCTTTAAACCTGTAGGTCTAACCCTTTAAACTCGTAGGATTAGTCGTTTCCAAGCTTGCATAACGAAAGGATCCGGAGCAAAGCTTCGTGAGATGAAGCTCCATAAAAAATAGCATCTTCACTGAGACATTCTTATCATATGACTGGGTATTCGAGCAGTTTTAGCACACAGTTCATGCTCGTTAAAAAATAAACGCAAGATCCGAGCAATTTTATCACATAGTTCATGCTCGTTAAAAAATAAACATAAGATCGAGCAAATGTTTCCACCCGCGTTTAAGCTCGTTAAAAAATGAACTATCCCGGTAAATAACCACTGTGAATGTAATATCATCAGCCATTAAAGCCTTGGTCTTGTTTGCCCGTCACCTCCACTTTTCCATTGGCCGATTGTTCACCTCCATATGTTTGTTCACCCATTTTGAGGAACAGCTGCGAAGAGTGATTTCACTTAGCCATCCTTGTGACACTGCCGTGATTGGAAAATTCCAACCTGTACCTGGAATCAGCTGCTAACCCTGTTTATCACTCGTTCCTCAAAAGACGAGTCTTCTTTAAGCTCTTTTCAGCTGACTTGTAAAATATGAAAAGATTGCCGAGTCCTTGGCCTTCCAGCTCGTTAAAGGGACAGGAAGTGCTATCCCTCCTCTAGATTTTAATCTTTTTGGACCTGAGGGATTATTGCACAAAAATATCAAGCGCTTGTTTTATTCGGCTCGTTAAAACTATCGAAAACTCATCCCTTCTGTATTGTTTTATACTTTTTTGGACTTAAGGGATTAGATGACGAAAAAGGA
Source organism: Pinus tabuliformis (assembly GCA_031772625.1). Taxonomy (NCBI): domain Eukaryota; kingdom Viridiplantae; phylum Streptophyta; class Pinopsida; order Pinales; family Pinaceae; genus Pinus; species Pinus tabuliformis. Next base: position 1,490,882,038 of record CM062819.1, on the reverse strand, counting down.
ATTTTGGAGTTAACTTTATGTACCTTTTCAGACTCTCTAAAAATGAAAAGGACCGAGTTATCCTTGTCGTTAGACTCGTTAAAATCATTAAATAGCGACAAACTTGTCTTTAGACGAGAACGAGTTTCACTATCGCTAGGCTCGTTAAAACATAGCGATGGGCTTGCCCGAAGGGCAGGTTATAGAACAAGCATATGTTATCCTCCTCAAGCTTGAAAAAAATAAAGAGGTATTGGTCAGCAATGACTGGGGAAAAATTGGGAGAAACTAAAGAAAACTTTGATGGTAGCAAGTCGCTCTTGAACATGACACTTTTCCTCCGTACCACAATCGGGTTGGGTTGTTTCATTCACCGGTCACATCCATGGTCTCACCATACCATCCATATTTGGGGTAATGCTACCAATCCATCGCATCAGTGTCGCCATATGTTCAAGAGAAGTCGTTCAGAAAAGTCAACCGTGTCCCATCCACTGCCATACATTATCCTTCATCCTTTCATGACCGCCACCCTAAATCGTATGTCACAGATCGTTTTCACCTCCATTAAAATCATTAGCTCCGTTCCGTGTCACTGATGAGGGATTCATTAAGGCCCTCCTGCGACGGATCGCTTCTTGTCGACATCAGCTCATTATCCAAGAAGTTGATCTAGGAACAACCCCTTCAGTACTTTGAAGCTTGCATGCCTCAATGGCAAGTTTCTCACTTCCGGCGACAGGTATACATCAATGACCTTCGACCGAAAGATTTTGCGCGGTGTTCGACGCCAAATCCTTTATTCACACCACGTGAATTGTACTGCAGTACCTTGAGGGTCATTATCATTATCGGTGATTCCTCTCGCGCTTGTTAACGGTTTACATCATTGACCGGTAATCAAGCGATGTCTTTCCATGTTCGACTTCAGAACATTTCTCACATGGATCGACTTGTACTTAGAGTGAAGATCGAACGAGTTTGAAGACCCCGGATCTAGTTTCATCCATCCGGGCTGCAATATATATTCAGGAAAGATAAAGACATTGACATGTACATCATTACAGCAGATAATCATCCTACTCAAAGGATGATAATTTCATCAAAATTATCAGTCTACCATTAGACGATTGTCTGTTCTATGTACAGAAAAATGAATTTATAAAGCTGAGCATGGGAATGCCTGCCTCAGCTAGATCATGAAAGCAGTATGAAAAATAATGTATTGTATTGTATCTTATTACAGGTCTCCTCCCAGCATTGGATGAACTTCGGATCCCCCTGATAAAGCATTTCACCCGATAAACAGCCTCATACTTTAGGGGGCAACTGTTATAGACATTTTTGTGCCTTACAGCATTGAGCATGAAATGTCCATAATCTAAGGGATCCAAAGTCCCTAAACATTTTGTTCCTACCCCTAGAGGAACAAGGCTAACAAACCACAGCAATTCACAGAAGTTCTCCACCAGAAACTGCTCAAAAACAAGTCAATTCAGGATCATTTCAGTGGCTACACTAGCTGTTTGCGCTGAATGTCAAAGCCAACACTGGCTACCTGCGTTGAATGTCAAAGGGAACACTAGCTACCTGCGCTGAACGAGAATGGACATGTGGCAAGCTCATTTCTCAAGGTGTCAAAACCCAGGAAGCTTCCAAAATGACACTTGCCTCAGGGAATTCGACTGGTGATGAGTAAGAGGTTCCAAATCTCCAAGTGGAAGCAAGAACCTCCAAGTGGAATCAAGAACTGACAGAGGGAGAGGACACTAGTCAGATCTCAAGCTGACTCATCCTCTCTCCAAACATCTATATATGGATCTCTCCTCCATGAGATCTAGGGGATGGAATCTTGTTATTGCAAAGAATTGTTGTTGGTTTGAGATTGGAATCATTGGGTGCTTAATGCTTTGAAGAGGGTGAAGATAGGAATTCCATTTGCTGGGAAGGAGATGCTAGATTGGAGCCCTATGGGTTGTATCTCTTCCTGAACCTTGTTATTCATCAATAAAGCTATCTTGGTTTCTCCTATATACTGATGTATTCTTGATGTATGATTGCATTAGTGTATTTGGTTTATTTCTAATCCTAAACTAGTTATGAATGTGAATATCTGTCTTTGTGTAGTGTTCTTCTCTTGTCGCAAGTAGCTGTTCTCTTGTGATCTTGCAGGAACCCGTTGAAGCTGGACAAGCAAGAAGGCAAGTAGCTGTTCTCTTGTGATCTTGCATGAACATGTTGAAGCTGGGCGAGTGAGAAGGCAAGTAGCTATGAACTCCCAAAGAGAAGAGAGACCGGATCGAGGGACAAACGGAAGACACCGGTAAGTCTATTCATCTCTCTTCTTTCACATTTCATAAAGGAAGAAACCAGAATAGTTGTACTTGTTTGTTGCTAAGGCACTGTCACACCTTAGGTGGATAGGATCATCCTGCATAGGCATTTTTCCCCACAACAGTAGCCGAGCGGAGATATCAATGATACAGATAATCATTAAGGTAGCGATCCCTCAGGATCAAAGGATCCTGAGGGATTCGCCATATTGTTAGCTCTCAGTTATCTTCTCGTTCTATTGCGCCGATTTGATATCTCCTCTTCCTTTTCCTGGCTTATATGCTCCAACTTGGATTGCCTCATTTGGATGCGGTTCCCTATCAGAGGGATAACAGTTAATTTTGTCTTTTCTTTTCCTTTGGAATGGCGATCTTCCGTTTTCTCTTTTTTCTGCATAGGAAAAGCTAATTATTAGTCATTTTACGTTGCACACAAATCTTCTAAACTTTATCATAATACTTCACCATACGCTCATTTCATAATGCAAGGAAGTTATGAATTTAATGAAAAGATGACAAATAAGTGGTAATTACATACCTTCTCTAGTGCTCAACACACCCCCCTGCTTACCTTTTTTCATGCCCTCATGAAAACATTGTATTGACATGCAAGGCAGTTATGGAATAGGTTGGAGAAGGGATCTCATGAGGTGGTCTACAACCATGATAGCTAGCTAAGAATTCAAAAAAATGTCCTGTCTGATCTTCAGGCATTTCATATAAGGCTTGATATCCTGGTGTAGGGTGCCAAATAATTTGACTTCTGAACCTACAGCCTAACCAAGATGGTCCTTCTCTCAAAATGAGGTCACCATAGATACCTAAGCGGTCAGCAGTTAGCTTAAAATTTCTCATAACTGAATGGTTCTCGGTTTTGGATGTTCCGATTAGAAGTCTCGTATCAGAATTTGGCTGCTGCTATGGCAAGGTCTTTGATGGTAAGGAAGTATTCTATCCCTTGCCGGATGGCTACTGTATGAATAGGTCCCAATGCTTTGATCACTCCCTGAGTTCTCATTTGGCTCCTATGTTTATTCCATAATTGTTGTGGGTCTCTAGGTTCACCTCTCACCCATAAATCTAATCCATTCTCCTGTCTTTGAAAGACATTGTAGGCTTTAAGCCACTTTATTTGATTAACACCAAAAGAAATAAATGCCTGCAGTTAGACATCACCCACAAAAGGGCTAGGGTTCTGATCTGTTTCTCCATCTAATACAAGATTGTGCAAATAGAATTCACATAACAGTCACTGAACTTTCTCCCCATAATGCTTACAATAGTTTATGAAGTCATCAATGGTTTTTATCTCTATAGGTACTCCTGCTTTGACAGCTTTAATTTTCACTTGTAAATATCTTTCCATTAAAAACAAAGCATAGTTTCTAGCAGGTGCCCTACATGCTATAACGTCAGTATATAGAGAACATAAGGTATCCATTTGTTTGATGACTATGTCTAGTCTATGGGTTACCTTTTTTACTCTTTCTTCTGCCTTTCGCCATCCTTCAAAGGCTTGGCTTTCGGATATGTTAACGTTCCTTAGCTGCTGTTGTAATTTCTCATATTTTTCTTGAGGGACAGTCTACTCTGTAAGTTTCTTTATTGTTTGCTAGGCTTGTGCCAAATCCTTTCGCAGAGTTACTATCCTCGGGTGATTATCCAACATAATAGTTGTAGGCGGGAGATCTACTTAGATCTTCTTATCACAACATCTCATCTTTATGGTTCAAGGTGCCTCTGTCTGAATTTCCTTATCACATGCCGATACGTTCTCGATTTGTACTTCGACGTGGGCAATAGCCAGGTGTTGTTCCTTTCAGTTTTGAATGGCAGGTTGGACTTGAGTCCTCTTGATCTTTCTCTTAAGGGGTTTTGCCTGGGTGGTTGCATGCTTTACCACAAAGGTTCCTTTTGATTTCTTCCCCATTTTCAAAACCCTTATCTGTTGTCGAAGTTGCTTGATCACACTAAGCAATCTCTGCTGTTCCTTTCGTAATCTTTTAATTTCCTCTATTTTCTTGGAGGGAACAACCATTCATTTACTAGGGCCTAGGCTTTGTACCTCAAGTGTTGTGCCTTCGTCTTGGCCAATTTCCTGATTTTCTTCTCAGGGTGCTTCTTCAGTGCGGGGGTTAAGTGGGCTATGAGCTTGGACATATTCGCCCATATTGGTCAAAATCTGGGCCAAATTCATTTTCTTGTAGCGAGTTTTGCAGTGGACTTTCACTTCATTGCTCTACTTCCTCTTTTTCCTGACCCAATTGCTCAGTCTCCTCCTCCGGTTCTCCTTCATCATTTTCGTCCAATTCTTTTTCATTCTCCCCACCTTCCAATTGTTTGGGTTCTTCATCTCCTGAATCGTGTATCTCCACAGGCTGACTACTATCTTCCAGGCGATTTCTCAGCATTCCCCTGATCCTTGCCAGTCTAACAGATTTCCTTCGTTTCAATGGTCTGCTTGATGTACAGGCAACATGTTTTCGTTTTGGTGCTGGCAAAGCCAATCCCCCATCTATTGCAAAGATCAGTTCTTCCCAACTTCTCAATTGTTGGGCAAGATTGTGGCTAACTATCAGCAGTATTAACCCATGGTGGCTTACTACTGACTCTAAATGGCGAGATTTCTTCATACTTCGGGCAACATCGTGTAATAAAGAATTTAAAAACACAGGCAAATTCACAGCGCACTTTTGCTTTAAGATAGCTAAAAGTTTAAGATGGCGTGGTCTTGCCACATCTTTCCTTCCATCACAAGTGATGTAGCTCTAGATAATTCTCGCCAATTCTGCCCACGGTTCTCCCAAGGTTGCCGTTAAAATTTCCTTCCCTTTTACAGTCAAGTTCTACCCTTCATCCTGGAAGATTTTTATGGCGTCTCATAGTCTCACCTTTTCCAGAGTCCACACAGGTCTAGTGGCTGGTAGTTCTGAAACCTCTGCAATTATATCGTCAGTGACTGCTATCTGTCTCCCTCTCACCATGGAATAATGTTCATGCAAGTTCTGTAGAAACTCAATTGCCACCGTCTCATTGGATTGTTGTAGACGGTTAATATAAACTATCCATCCTGCCCTCGCTAGGATCTCTCATGCAACATCGGAGACCATCAACACCTATGGCTCACTGCGAATTGATCTTCCTCCCATGCTTAGCACACTGTAAAAAAACGCAGAGATGATAATGTAACAACAGGTTGTTCAAATTTTTAGCTAGCTGTTAGGAAAACACAGAGAAGTCATCGGAATAGCAAGCTGTTCAAAGTTCTAACTTACTGCTAATTTTTGCAGAGCAAAATATGGAAATAGCTTTGGAACAACAAGCCATGCATATTGGGAAACAAAATACCGTTAAGCATTGCTATTCCCGAGTCATTAATTCTTCCGAATGATGAGCTGACACGTATGTCAGCGAATTATGGGGATCACCTGTGCCCCCCTGCAATGTGATAGGCTGTCCTCGGCCATCAAATAAAGGAGCAGCATGCTGAACTACAATCGTACAGAGTCATAAAGGAACATCGTATACAGAAATGCCATGTTTACAATGACGAGCAGATTTCCGAAATTGAGGCGTATAATAGAATCGCTTAATAAATAAGGAAATGCCGTGATATGATGTGAGAATTGGAGGATAGGACAGCTGACGTGCATAAAAGGTCCTATGCGGTCATTATTGAATTTTACCGTCATAATTGATTTGTAATTGATTTTCATGTATCAAAGGTTCGAAAGGGTTATATACATAATCTCATTTGAACCATTTATAAAGATATAAGAACAAGGGTTTTATAATTGCTATTGGTGTATAAGAAATATGACTTCAATACCATCAACAGAGCTATGTTGCCCACAGGTGTCCATAACCTTGACAAAGTTGTTTATTTCACCCTTGGAACCATAATCCTTTGTGTATGCCTAGGAAAGTGATGTGTAGTGTCAAAATGGAGGCCATTATGCTAGCTTGGTAACCAGATGAATCACAATGACATTCACCAGGAAAGAGTTAAAGGTGGGCAAGCCGGATCGTGATGAGACCTCCTGTTCCAAGGACTTTTTATTTTTCTGATGTGCCTCTTGGATCATATCCCTGATGTGGTGGCCATAGTGGGAATGCCACTTCACTTTCTTCCTTATGATCATGGTAGGCTGGCTCTTGATGAGACCCCCTATCCTTCATCTGACAAATCATGTTAGCAATCATATAAACATTTTTCTTTTTATTCTTTTTTCTTTTATATAGCACTTTTCCTATTTATATACAAAGGGTGGTTCAACACTCCTTAAGAGTAGGGATGGTGGAAGAAGTCTTAACATCTCAATAGAGAAAAATATGCCCTTATTCTTATTCAATAATAATGATCAAAGAGAATTATGGGGATTTAGGAAGAACCATCATGATAAAAATAATCAATCATATTGGTATTAGTAAAATAATGACAGCAAGGTGATCAATAATTGTGTCCTTTCCTCTTTTCTCTTATCAATTCAAAGCAATTTCTTCTAAAGATAACGATTTTTATGTAATTTGCTGATTTCAGTATCCTCTAGTTTTTGTATTCGTTGCATAAATGTATAACTGTGCTTTAAATGACCATGACTCACAAAAATGGTCTAAATGCTAAAACACACAAAGAAGAAAATGCACTCTAAAAATGTTTTTCTCAAGATAGAACAGCTACTGTACACAAAACCAAAAGTAAAAGGAAAAACATGCTTGAAATTGTTGTTCATTGAGAGGAACAGCAGTTGTCCCTTAATTGGAATAGCAAAGAAAACAAGTGCAAACAAAAAGTGTGAAAATGATGTTCCTTCGGAAGGGAACAGTAAAAAAATGAATGTGTTGTTCCTTCGGAAAGGAACAGCAGAAAATGAAAGTGTTGTTCCTTCGGAAAGGAACAGCAGAAATGCAGAAATGCTATTCCTTTGGAAAGGAATAGTAAAATGTGAAAGTGTTGTTCCTTCAGAAAGGAACAAAAAAACATAAAAGTGCTATTCCTTCAAAAAGGAACAGCAGAAAGGAACAGCAGAAAATGAAAGTGTTGTTCCTTCGGAAAGGAACAACAGAAATGCAGAAATGTTGTTCCTTTGGAAAGGAACAGTAAAACGTGAAAGTGTTGTTCCTTCAGAAAAGAATAACAAAACATGAAATGGTTGTTCCTTCGGAAAGGAACAACAAAACGACGGAAATGCTATTCCTTCATAAAAGAACAGCAGAATGCAAAAATGTTGTTCCTTCGGAAAGGAACAACAAATGGCAGAAATGTTGTTCCTTCGGAAAGGAACAGCAGAATGCAAAAGTGTTGTTCCTTCGAAAAGGAACAACAAAATGGTGGAACTGTTGTTCCTTCGAAAAGGAATATCAAAATGAAGAATTTTTGTTCCTTTGAAAAGGAACAGCAGAACGATGAAAATGTTATTCCATCCGAAAGGAACAGCAAAGTGCAGAAGTTGTTGAAATGCAGAAAGTAATTTACACAAACAAAACAAAAGAATTATGTACAAAATTTAAAAGCAATCAAATCACTTAATGAACCAAAGGTGAGGAAGAGTTCTCTTCCTCAACCAAAATCTGCATGTCGGAGTCTTCGGGGAGTTGCTGGTAGAAGGATTCTCAAGTGGTTTGTGGTACAATCGAACTCTGTGGCTGTTTGCCTTAATGGTATGTCTAGTCCATCGTTGGTGGTTAAAGTAATGGTGCCATTATCATGTACCTTATGGATTTCGTATGATCCCAGCCAGCGAGTCTGAAGTTTCCCCGGAAAATCTTGAAACCTGGAATCGTATAGGAGCGCCCAATCTCCTTCATAGAAGACTTTCTCTTTGATGAGGGCGTCGTGCCATTTGGCTCTCTATTGTTGGATTAACGTGGTATGTTGAAGAGCGGAGAGCCTGATCTCATCCAGCTCGTTGATTTGTTGTAGTCTATTAATTTGGGCCTCGTTTAAATCTAGATTGACTTCTTGTGTTGTTATCAAGGTCTGTATTTTGAATTCTATTGGAAAGATGGGTTACTTTCCAAATACTAGCTGATATGGTGAATAACCAATAGTGCTTCTCCATGTTGTTCTGTATGCCCACAAGGCTTCTGGCAATCTTGTAGCCTAATCACATTTCTGTGACGCAATGGATTTTGTCAGTATTGCTTCTATTACTTTTTTCATGCTCTCTACTTGGCCATTTGCCTGCGGGTGGTATGGAGAGGTAATTTTATGTTGAATATGATAGTCGTTTAGTGTTGCAGCGATTTTATTACCAACAAATTGCGGTCCCCCGTCTATGATTATGTCTCTTGGGAGACCATATCGCACAAATATCTGAAACAGGAAATGAATGATGGAATCCTCTGTAGCTCTTGGCAGCGCCTCTGCTTCAACCCATTTGGTCACATATTCCGTTTCTACCAAAATATATGTTTTCTGGTTTGATGATGGGTTGATCGGACCAACAAAATCGAGTGCCCAGTGTTCAAATGGTTCTATGACTAATTGTGGGTTCAGAGGCATTTCGGCAGACTGTCCAGGGCGTCTTGCTCTTTGGCAACTATCACAGGCTTGAACAAATTTCTTTGCATCTTTGAAGATTGTGGGCCAATAATACCCTGCTTGCAGAACTTTCTGACCAGTTCTTCGATCTACGAAATGTCCGCCACATGGTCCGTCGTGACAGGCTTTCAAAATGTCAAAAATTTCATCTTCACAGATGCATCTTCTAATGTGCATATCTGCTCCTGTATGAAATAGGTAGCCCCCAATCCAAGAAAATCGGGTACTACGCTAGACAATCTTCTTTCGTTCATTGGGAGTTAGATGTTTTGGTAATTTGCCTACTGCTAAATAATTCGCAACATCAGCATACCAGGGTGTTTTGACAGTAACTGTGAACAAATTTTCATCTGGAAATTGGTCTTCAACTGCTGATGCGTCCACTGGTTTTGGCATTCGTGAGAGAAATTTAGCTATAGGATTTTCTTTTCCAAGTCAGTCTTTTATTGTGATGTCGAATTCTTGCAATAAAATCAGCCATCTTGTTACTCTACCATTTATAATCGGTTTATTTGCTAAATATTTTATGGGAGAGTGATCTATATATAAAACAACAGGATATCCAGTGATGTAATGCCTAAATTTATATACAACATGTATTACAGCTAAAAATTCTTTTTCAGTAACCGTATAGTTCAACTCAGTAGGAGACAGATTCTTGCTAATATAATAGATTGCATATGGTTTTTTGTCTTTCTCCTGCCCAAGGACTACTACAATAGTTGTGTTTGAAGCATCTGATGAAATTTGAAATGGTAGGTCCCAATTTGGACCTCTGAGTATTGGTGTTGTTGACACAAGCTTTTTCAGATCCTCAAAAGCACGACCACATTTATCTGTCCAAACAAAGTCAACATTTCTTGTTAGTGCATATAGAGGTGTAGCAATGTGAGAAAAATGTTCTATAAATCTCCTATAATAACCAGAAAATCCAAGAAAACTACGTACCTTTGTCTGTGTGGTAGGAGTAGGTATTAACAAAATTATTTGAATTTTGGCCGGATCTACTTGTATTCCAGCTACCGAGATATAATGACCTAGGATGAGTCCTTCAGTCATCATCATATAGCATTTCTCATGGCTCAGGCAAAGCCTGGTAGCAATACATCGTTGCAGCACCTTTTCCAATGTCTCCAGTGCTGGGTCGAAATCATCTCCGTATGGTGTAAAATCATCCATGTATACTTCGAGCCCTTCATTTATTAAATCTGAAAAGATGTTGAGGATAGCTCTTTGAAATGTGGTGGGGACATTGCATAGGCCAAAGGGTAAAACTCTGTAGGCAAACGTTCCCCAAGGACAGGTAAAAGTAGTTTTGTCTTGGTCTTCAGGGGCAATCTGAATCTGATTGTATCCACTGAAGCCATCCAAGAAAGAAAAGAATTTCTTTCCTGCTAATGTATCTAATACCTGGTCAATGAATGGAAGGGGAAAGTGGTATTTCTAGGTTGCTTTATTTAATTCTCTATAATCTACACAAATCCTCCACTTTCCATTCTTCTTTGGCACCACCACAAGTGGAGAGACCCATTTGCTATCGGAGATAGGATAAATAAAGTTTACATCTAAAAGTTTTTGTAGTTCAGCTTTCACAATGTCTTTTAGATGAGGGTTAAGTCTTCTTTGGGGTTAGCGAACAGGTCTTGCATCAATTTCTGCATAAATGTGGTGCGTACATAACTTGGGATCGATTCCCTTCATGTCTGGATAATCCCATGCAAATGCTTCCTTGTATTTTCTCAGTAGTTGGATCAGTTTCTCTTCTTGTTCAGGAGTCAGGTTACTATTGATGTTTAAATTTTTTCCTGGCTCAATCTCTACAGTTTTGCTATTTGAAACAGAGGTAGTAGGTATTGTTTGATCATGAGTGTCTTTGAGAGGATCTTCTTCTAATTCATTATCAAATGCTGCCTCTATCATGTGACATTGTACGTGGGATCTGGATTCAGCTTGGTTAATAAAGTTGTTAATAACATCATCCTCTATTTGATCTTTGAAATCGAGGGCATCTTCTATAGTTAATGGGGATCTAATATTTTCAATAAGGTATGATATAGGTTGTTTGTTAGTTTTTATTATTGTTACACTTGGCTGGGCTGGAGGGTATAGGGCTAGATTATAGGGCTAGATTCTTGATATTACTTCCTCTAGTTATGGTCATACTGCCTTGTCGACAACCAATGTAAGCATCAGTGGTTGCAAGCCAAGGTCTACCTAAAATTAACGGATGTCCATCAAGTCAGTTTTTGGGGTTTATTATCAGAAATACAGTAGGATATTCCCAGGAATCAATGGATACCATGACATCATGTAGTGTGCCTTCTGGCCTAACCACTAATTGGTCGGCCAATTCTAATAAAGTGGAAGTTAGTTCTATTGATGTAATGCCCAGTTTTTGACAAGTGGTGGTTGTTAAGATACTAATTGCAGCCCTTAAATCAACTAAGGCATTTGAAAAGGTTTGTCCATTGATTTGTACTGTCACTATTGAATTTCCTGGGTCTTCATATTCGACAGGTGCTTCTCTTCCTGGTAACAGGTCAGATAAGGTGCTAACTACCTGGACTGTTGGCTTATTTGTTATTCTCCTCCTTGGTTTTTTTATACATATCTCTTTGATGGTCTTTGCATATATTGCGATATCTTGGATGGCTTGGAGGAGTGGCATTTTTATGTACAAATTCTTAAGTTCTCCCAGAATATCAAAGTCAGGATGTTCTATAGGGTGCGGTATAATTAATCGTTCTAAGAATGGGGGAGAAGATGTGGTTGCTTGGTTATGATTCTATTTTGTAGCCACATATTTTTCTTGTAATGGTTGTTCTACAGGTAATTGATTTTCAACTTGAACAGTTTTATCTCCCTCTGTTTCTATAATGCGCCCAGACCTTAATTGAAGATCTTTGCACTCCCTTAGATCGATTTCTAGGTTTGGTGTTTCAATTATTTGAATAGATTGGACCGGTCTATTATTTGGATTTGGGTTGGGTTGGGCTGGAAGTTGCGGTCTTAAATTGGACTGGGGATTTTGTTGCAGTGCTGGCAATGTAGGTTGACGGATCAGAATGGTTCCTACTGGCTAATTCATCGGTCTTTTCTAGTTTTTCTTCCAGGCTTGACTTTGTGAAGTGGGAGGGGACCACTGTGCTAGATAAGCATTGTTTTTCCAATATGGTGGGGTGTAGGGAAAATTTGGCCAATTAGCTTGGCTTGTTTGATTCGGCCACGGTGATGATGAAGGAAATGGTTGTTGTAACCAACTTGAGAAGGGAGGTTGATTTTGCCACATTGTATTATATTACTGAGCATGATATTGTGAAGGCTGGAAAGAAGAAGCTGGATCAGGGAACATCCCTGATTGTCACGACTGCCATTGACGGTGCTGATTAAGTAGGTACACCAGTTTTGTTTCTTCTTCCGCTTCTTTGTATACTGCTTCCAAACCAAGAAGTGAGGGACAACTTTCTGTAGAGTGGTCTTTTGTACAAATGGCGCAAACTTGAACTGCATCTAATGGGCACTCTTTTTGGTTGTGTTTCTTTCTGCATCTGGGACAGAATATTGCCAGATTTTTCTCTGCCTCTGCTTGTTTCTGTTTGGCTTGCATAATATCGAGCTGCGTTGTCAGAGTTCCCAATATATCAGTTTTGAAATTTTCTAATAAATTTCCAATTTTCATGCGAGTTACTCCTTCTCCAAAGATCTTGTTGTCCCTTGTAAACCTGTCATGTTCCACTGGTCTTAGCCTTGTACTTCCTCGTGAGCTCCTGATACATAAATCAATGATGTTAGCAAAATTTTCTTGGTAGATGTCTCCTTTTCCCATAATATTCAATGTTTCAATCCATTGTTCCTTCATACCTTTAATTAATGTTGTTTTTAGTACATTATTAGGTAAGGGTAATGATGCATAAGGAGATCTTTGAAGATTATACTGAAAACGTTCAACATATTCTTCTAGTGTTTCATTAGGTCTAGCTACCATCTGAAATATTTCATCCTTTAACTCTCTAGATCTACAATAATCCTGATATTTCTTCAGGAAAGAACATTTCATCTGTTCCCATTCATTTATAACACCTCCACCCAACCCCATAAACCATCGTAAGGAAGCTCCTTTTAATGTAGAGGGAAATAGTTTTATCTTTTGGGGATCGGTGGTATAGTCATATCCTTTGCACAGCACATCGAATTCAAACAAAAATGCATCTGGGTCTTCCGATGTTAGGCCATGAAATGTAGGGATATGCTAGAGAGGAATTTCCTTCATAGGTGCATTGACTGCAGTATCTACAATGGGATATTGCAGTGTGGAGGTTTGAGTGTTTGGTTGGTTCTGGGCCATTTGGTCAAATATGTGCCAATAATCTTCTGGGATTTCTAGGAGGGTATTCTTAGGTTGGTTAGACGAAGCAGGGATGGCCTTAACAGCACTTCCTTTGTCTGGGATGATGAGAGTTCCTAATGTCTAGGGGGATTTTAGCTCCTGAGGCTCTTCAACTTCGTTATGAATTATTCTTGTAGCACTTCCCTTAACTGCGCTTCTTAATGGCTGAATTACTCCAAGAGGAGATCTTGGTTCTTCAGTTTCCCCTATTTCTCCTCTCCCTTCACAGAGATTACTAAGGTTCCCTTCTTGCAATGATTTTGGGCTAGAATTCTCAATTTCTTGAAAGTCTTTCTCCTCAGTTTGGCTATGAACTTCAGCAAAGGCTACAGATGGTGATCCTGTGGCCTAAAGGGAACTAGTAGGTTGTCTAGAAGCAACTTTTCTAGGTCCTACTAAAGGCTGAGATTCTTCTTTCTTAAGGATTTCATCTATAAAGGTCGATTTTCCAAGGGTCACCGGCCCCTTAGATTTATCAGGCTTGGGTAGTGGTTTAGAATTCTTTTCAAGCTTTTTCTACTTAGTCATGCACACAAATCAAATACTAATTTCTACCCAAAACAACAACAAATTTGTAGGAAAGTGGGCAGGGGAGCAGGGATGTTACATGCTCTGCATGCAGTTTCTTACCTTTCGTTTTCAAAACCCAATTCTCTCCTAGCAGGTACTTACACTACTCTGAAAAGAAACAAATAGCTACACTCTCCCTGGAAACAACGCCAAAATGTCGAGCAGTAAAAAGGGTCTTTTTCACCTCTATTTACCCTACATTAATTATCAATCCAGGTATGATTTGTTATCTTAAAGAGTGTACTTAGTTCGAGGCGGTCATTTGTCAGAGTAATGCTAGTAGTATAGTGCTTCTGCAAAAGTAACTAAATGTTGAAAACAAACTTATAAATGTAATGGCAAGAACTGAAAATGCTTGTAACAAAATCATTCAATGAAGAAACTACAATACTTCATCAGTCAAGGGTGCAGTAACAATAACTCCTCCCTTTGTAAACTGATGTAGTTGAGAAGCAATAAAGGAAACGATCATCAACCTGGGAACTGGACAACATCTGTCAATGTTCACTATAGTCTTAGATTGTTCTGCACACCAAAGAAATGATAATTTGAATAATAGAAAAAGGAACAACAACTAATCTATTTAACAATATTGAACAGCAAATATTTAATCTACAGAAATGAATGAAGTAGTAATCACAATCTACAAGAATTAAGCAACAATCTTTATCTCATAAATGAATTGAACAGTAAACAGAAATGGGACAGCAAACTAAAGGAAGTTATGAACTATGGAACAACAAGCTGAATCAAATGTAAATGTGTAGCAACTAAATCGAATATAGCACACAGCACATCTATATCAAAAGAAACAGTAATCTGAGCTTCGGCTTAACAATGATTAATCATGGTTATGAAGAAATAGCAATTGCGGTCACAGTGGAACAACAATATTAAATGAACAACAATCACGTTGGAAGTAAACCATAGAATACACCATAATACCGATTTATAAATACACAACACTGTTACTCTATAATCGAACAACAATGGCAATTTGGAAGGAACAACAATGTTATACAATAATATCAATCTGTTAAAGGAACAGTAATACAATATAACTTTAGAACGAGTAGCACAACATTCCTGTGCAGAGAATAACCTTACTATTCAAATAGGAACAAAATATAACAGAGCTAATTCATGAAATAATAAGGAACAACAGATTACTGAACAAAGCAGATAAAAGAAATCAAACCACACATGACTTGGAATCGGAAATAGTGGTACAGAAAGCAAGTGATCCACCAGGGCCGAGCCCTTAGCCTCCAGGGACGCACTGCTATGATTACTCCA
This sequence comes from Pinus tabuliformis, assembly GCA_031772625.1. Classification (NCBI taxonomy): domain Eukaryota; kingdom Viridiplantae; phylum Streptophyta; class Pinopsida; order Pinales; family Pinaceae; genus Pinus; species Pinus tabuliformis. The sequence continues at coordinate 1,490,866,929 of CM062819.1, read as the reverse complement.
GAATCAAAGATGGAATGGCAACAGAATTTCTATATTAAGCATCAAAACAGAGTTACAGTAATCCCTCTTTAAAAAGATTCAATGATCAAAGTTTTAGTTACAATAATGAATTTCATAAAAACAACAATAGTTCCTCCTCCTTTGGGCTAGTGATGTTGTCCCTTATTATAGCAGCCGAGCGGAGATATCAACGATACAGATAATCGTTAAGGTATCAATCCCTTAGGATCAAAGGATCCTGAGGGATTCACCATATTGTTAGCTCTCAATTATCTTCTCATTATCTTGCACTAATTTGGTATCTCCTCTTCCTTTTCCTGGCTTATAAGCTCCAATTTGGATTGCCTCATTTGGATGCGGTTCCCTGTCAAAGGGACAGCAGTTAATTTTGTCTTGTCTTTTCCTTTGGAATGGCGATCTTTTGTTTTCTCCTTTTTCTGCATAGGAAAAGGTAATTATTAGTCATTTTACGTTGCACACAAATCTTCTAAACTTTATCATAATCTTTCACCATATGCTCATTTCAGAATGCAAGGAAGTTATGAATTTAAGAAAAATATGACAAAATAAGTGCTAATTACATACCTTCTCTAGTGCTCAACACATGTCCTGCTCTAATGCTCAGCTTATAAAACTCTTTTGTGTATTCTTTGACAGTCATTCCTTTTTGCCTCAAATTTTGTAACTATCTGAAAATAATTAACTGATAATCTTTTAGCATAAATTTGGCTTTCAATCTACTTACCATTTTATCCCATTGTTTGATCTTGGGCTTTCCCTTTCTCCCTCTAGACGTTTGTAATTCATCCCACCAGATAGTTGCATGACCCTTCAATCTGGTAACTGCAAATTTCACCTTCTTTTATTCATCAACCTCCTCACAGTCAAAATACTTGTCTAATGAACTAATCCAGTCCATCAATTCTTCTACATTGAGATTCCTGTCATACAAAGGTATTTCCACCTTTGGTCTTCCACTTGCTTTTCCAAATATCTTGAGAACTTTGGCAACTTCACTTTCATCCTCTTCTTCTTCCTAAGAAGATTCTTCTGCAGCACTGGCATCTCCTTCATGTGCTTTCCTCTGAGTAGTCTCCATTGTCTCCATCCTTGTACGCAGATTTCGAATCTCATCCAGCATAACTGCATTCGCTACAAGTCTTCCCTGACCTATGCCAGCTCCTCTCCTTGGTGACATCTTTACAGTAGCAAAACTTAATCCTTGCTTTAATACCAAAATGATGTAGGAGGTTGACAAAAATGGGGTGGTAGTCTAGAATTAGACTACTAGTTAACTTTGTAACCAATCAGTTGCGCGTTGATGGATCTTGTACGTGGATTTTTCACGAGGGTCCTGCTTACTTGACCAATCACCGTTGGTCCTTCTTTGACTTTTCCCTTTGTTAGGCGCTTCAATCTGCGTCATTGATTTAACTCCTTCTGATTTAATGGATATCACGTCACCTGCTCACCAACTAGCTCGACTGATCTCCACCATCGATCAATCCTGCTCGATCCAATGACTATCGCGCAATCTCGGGTGAAATCTTGCACGACCAATATCAGGTTGAGAGCGCGTGAGAAAAATATTTTTCTAGTGCTACGTGTCACCCACTTAGGCTAATCGCGTGAATTTTAGAAATACCATTTACCACTTTTAGGGCGCGTGAGATACCACTTCCCACTTATCGAATACTACCCACCTACTTAATTCATAATTTTAAGAAAGATGCTTAAGGAAAGATTTAGTGTTAAGCTCAATATTAACGCTTAATACTAATTGGCTGTGATTTATAAAGAAAATGTTTAAACAGAGAAAAATATCCAATTAGGGTCCAGAACGTTGAAACACATATACAAATGAATTTCTTCACCAGGATTAACACACAACACCACACTTAATCATTTATTCAATAAAATAGAATTTACAGAGTCTTGCCCTCTTGGCTCGGTTACAACAGTTTTTCTGACCTTTGTTCACTCTCCAACCCTATCTCTCACACACCTCTCACTTACTATATTCTTGATCATATCCTCTCTCTGTCATTACATTCTTTCCTCTTTTATGAATCAAATCCTATCCTAACTGCATTGACAACTCAATCTTTATTTTTATCAACTCAACCATTAAATCCCTATTCTCAAGCTCTGATACACACCTATACTAAAAACTTATCTCTTATTCTAAAAATAATACAATATTCTAATTATTACAATAATGGAGTAAAGATAATTTTTGAGAGATCCAACCCTCTCTATTAATAATTGATTTTGACCACTCAGGTCAATGAAATTCATCTCTCATTAGCCACAACATGTGAACATACAATCACATTTCTGGCTAAGTTTGGATGCTCCTGCATCACTCTTGATCTTTGTTGTATTCGTAGCTCACTCAGTGTCATGTTGTTGGTCAGTGGTCCAAGATGTAGGATAGAAGGGAATAAAGTCCATTTTCTGATTCATGGAAGTCACCAGAGCTTGATGGGACCCCCTCCATTGCAGAGTGCTTGGAAAGAGCTTTTTGAGGGTATATTTGAGTTTGAAAATAGGTTCTCAGATGAGAAGATAGAGAGTGTTGAATCAACCCCTCTTAAAACTCAGAAAACCCCTAAAAATGGCTAAGTATGGGACAGAAATCCCAAATTGGGCCGAAAGACTTATCACATATTGCAGATCGGCATCGGTGGGGGTACTATACCATAATATCGCAAATACCGTGGGAAATCGCAATCAGCGAAGTCAAAGGGATCCTTCTTTAAGGATTATCGGCGGAGCCAAACACCAATTGCAATATGGACCAAACTTCCAGTGAGGCCGATTTTCAAAATATAAAGAAAAACACTACAAAACAAGGCTAGGGTAGCTCCTTCTCTGTCCTCCACGTGTTGCTCCACCAGTGATATCGCAATCTAGACCATAGGCGAAATAAAGGTATTTGGTTTAAGACTTATCGGCAATGCTAGGGGCTGATTATGATTTTTGATATCGCATATCGCAATCGGTGAAATCATAAGCTCCCACTTAAGGATTATCATCAGTTTGGGGTGCAAAACGCCAATTTGCGATAAAATATGAAATCGACCGATAAGAGGATTTATTGCAATATAAAGAAAATCCCCTCGCACATTTATTCAAAACCTTAAGTTCTTTATATATGGGCCCTTGGTCTCCGCTTATGGTCCTATGTAGAAATTCATAAAAGGGGCTATCAAAGGGGGCCTAAGACTTAAATAGGAAATCCTCATCGATTCGCCTATTTTAAATGAATTAATCCAATGCCATAATGTACTAATAAACATTGAACGGAGCTTTGATAGATTAATGGGTCGGTAGCTAGGCACCTTATGAGGAATAGGAGTGCTTTTAAAGAAATACAGCGTGCAACACGGTCGGCGTTGAAGTTAGCTTTAACCTGAAGTGACTATGTCGGCCCGTTTTCACATCAACCATCTTAAATCACCCATTATAGCATGACGTGACCTTCACAAGAGTCTTTCACAATAAAGGAATGTTTGAAACCTCCTCCTTCTCACCGATATCCTTCTCTCTGCTCATTTACTGAAAGATTTTCATATCATGTTTAAGAGTTCAAAGAGGCAGCACAGCTTGAGATGACACCCTTCCTCCGCTGAGAAGGAAATCTAATATGAAAACAGAAGCCCTCAGCCCATGAATTCTCCTATAATAATCATTAATGCCTTGATCCTCCCTTTCTTATAAATAGGGGGTCTTGATATTGTAAAAGGGTTCGAAAATATAGAGAGAAAAGGGTTGATTCTGTAACTCCTGTGATAGCTTATAGATCTTCAGAATGCCACAGGTTGTTGGTGATTCCTCCTTCTGAACTTTTTAGCTTGTTTGTCCTATAAAGTTACTTGTTTGTTTGTTCCTCAGTCCTCCTATTCATGCATCAATAATCATTATAATGTCATTAAATTCTCCTACAGATTCATTTATATTTATTTAAATCCACATGCCTCTGTGAGGGTTCGAAATTACATTCGTAGCACTGTATTATGCGAAGTCATATTTCTTCTATTGTCTATTCAACACTCCTTTTTTAACTCAGAAAGTATATTAGCTTTCTGGTTCCAGGACCATGCTATGTGTATGAATTTCTTGGTGTTGTCAGCTCTATAATTCTGAGTTTATTTCCTCACTTTGTCAGTTATCATTTACTTTAGAAAAATCTAATTTAACTATGAAGTTTTGAAGGGCAAGGCCTCCACTGTCCTGTTTTATTTCTGAAATCTACTTTTGTGTATCAAGGCTTATATCATTGTCTTACATCTTTGGGAAGAAGAACCACTCTCTCGTGTTCATGTTTGAAACATAGGTGATGTCTCTTGTTATTCAAAATTCATTTGAGACACACTGATCTGGATGACCCTATGCACTGGTCTTGTCAGCAATCCAAGGTTGTCTATAAGGGGCTTTCTCTGTATTATTTTGCATTTGTGCTGCATATGCAGGTTTTAGCCACAACAATCTTCATGGTACCCATTTGCAAAGGTAAGGTATGAAACATTTCACTTTTAAAGTCCTCCAACATATTCCCAATCTCATTCTTGATGGAAGTTGTGGAAGGAGAGGAACTGACCAAGCCTTGACTAGCCCTACCCTTATTTCTAGTAGCCCTAGAGTGATTCTTGAACATAGTTTTAATGTCATCATAGGATAACTGATAGATATATCCCCCAAACATCATGTTGAGGGTCTCCAACATGTCTTCCCTGATCCCTCGGAGAAGAACTAGTTTGAGTGATTCAGGATCAAGGGTGCGCTTGGCCCTCCTATAACTGAGTTGAAATCTCTCCTCATAGTCTTCTAGGGATTTGTCAATTCCAAGAGTCATTCTAAAGATTTCTTCCTTGGTTTCTTTGGACCTACAGTAGTCCCTGTATTTTTCATTAAAGGCTTGTTGCATTTGAGGCCAGGTAGTGATGTTACCCCCAGGAAAACCCATAAACCAACACAAGGCAAAATCCTTAAGGGTAAATGGGAATAAATTCAACTTCTAGTCATCAGAGGCATAGTCATAAGTCCTACAGACAACAACAAATGCAAACATGAGGGTACCAATATCCTCATAGGTTAAGCCATGGAAGTGTGGAAGGGTAGTAGGGGTTATATTCTTCATTCTAGCCACTCCATTAGTATTTTTGATAGGGAAAATCTCATTCCTATTTTCAACCATAGGTTGGGTAGGTGAAGTGGGTTCTTCTTCTTTCCTAATAGGTTCTTCAAATATTTCAGGTTCCTCACCTAGAGGGTCTTCTAATTCCCTTATAGTCAGAGAGGGAAGTTGACAGTCACCGAAGAAGAGTGGAGGTTGACTTCTTGAGGGTGTGGGGGTTTTAGGTAAGAATTTTCCTTGAGTATATCTACTCCTACGAGGCATGAAAGTATTTTTTTAGCTTTCCTTTTATGTTGCTTCTTCAAAACCGTATGAACAATAGAAAACAATGCTTAAGCATAAATAATATCTACCTAGACACCTCCCCAGAAATGGCGCAAAAAATTGGTGAGCCCTGCTATTGCACCAAGAGTGTTGCAACTACCAAGGGCTCCTCAAATATATTTATCAACCCGGGTTCATACAAACTTCGAGGTGACAGTGCTATATGCATAGTAGATGGGATTCTACTCATGCCACCCTCAACTAGGACATCTGATCAATAGTGTTCCAAGACCATTCCTCCTACTGAATTAGAATGAAAGCTAGCTAATGAAGGTGCAATTTAGAAGCTACCTCTAACTATGAAAAGGAAAATGTTATTAACTTCAACTTGCAAATGCCATAGAAACAATTCATGAAAAGGCAAGAGCTAAACTACTTGCAGAAAGGAAACTACATTATCTTGCAATCATCCATCTAGTTATCAAATCTACTTGCAGAAAAGAAGCTAACCTACCAAACCATAACTCAATATTCTATGTACCATCTAACTAGCTCACACTTGCATGTAAATCAATGTTCTATTTGTGCCAAATATGTGATAAGGAAACTAACAATATTATGTTTTTGCAGTGAAGGAAAAGGAGGGTTTGGAGTGGCCTAGGAGCTTCCCTTGATCATGAAGTCACAATTGGGGGTCAACATCCTTCTAAACTAAGTCCAAATTGTAGCAAGGATAAAAATTGGTGAAGAAATAGGCTGCTACAAGTGTGCTACAAGAGGCTGCTATAGGTGCCCTGTATTGCTATAGGAAGGCCTGTAATGCTACAGGAGGGATGCTGAGAAGGTTTAAGAGATGGAAATGATGGTTTCAGAGTATGGAAAGGTGGATTGAAGTTGAGGTAGATGAGTGAAGGGTGGTTAAAACCCCTATCCAATCTCAAAGCGTTTTGAAGGCATGTTTTTCACTAGGAGGGATGCTCTCAGTGATCCTAGGAAAATGATCTCATGAACATAATTTTTAGGAAAAAATTTGGGGTTCACAAGAGGAGGTGAGGAATTCCAATATGGAGGTGCTGAATGTGCCCTTTCCTGTAGATTCAAACAATCTTGCAATCACCACATGCATATACCCATTTATCATTGGCAAAATGAAACAACTAGTAGTGGAATATATGAGTTGAATTTAAATGTTATCTATTATATGCCAAAACTCTAATCTAATTAATAAACCAACTCCTAAGCTACAGAAAGCACATGAAAAATAATATGACTAACAAAAATATTCTTCCAAGAAAGCATAAACATAATACTTTTGGACTGTGGTTGTAAATCCTTCTATTCATTCTCCCATGAGAGAGATGAGGTAGAGGTTTCAATCACAGATTTTGATGTATTATTCTCTACTAAAATCCAAGAAACTATAGGTGCTCTGAACTAAAAGAAATAAAAATACATAAGAGGGACCTAAGCCACTGGGGTTGGGCCCAAACCTAAGAGCCTCGACCCTCTCGAACTAACTCAGTGATGAATCAATAAGTAGCTTCTCATTATCATTGAATCAATGTCTAATACATCACATAATATTCAAAATTAACATTGTTAATTTCTTGAGCTCAATAGATACCTAGATGAAAACAAAACTCCAATCCTAATGAGCTCTTCTACATGCTAATTTATACAAGAAGGTAGCTACTACCAACTCCGTAGAAAATAGGAATATTTTTCTCCCACAACTTGAGAATTGTGGATCTTGTGCCTTGTTACTTGCACTTGCTTGGATATTAATGACCTTGTTACTTTCACTTTCTTGGATTCCAATGACCTCAAGCTTATGAGAGAGAGTTTTGTGATCTTGGGTTGATTGAGGGAGTTGAAGAGGTGGACAACCCCCTAGACTCTCTCCTTGTTGTTTACTTCGAGCCCCTATATAGAAATCATCTCACAAATTGCTCCATTTCTTGCAATTAAACCATATTATGCCACATGACATAACAAACATCTTGTATCCTTCTCACTATGCATGATATAACAAAAAATGTAAATAAATTTGAGAAAGAGATAGTTCTAATGTTGGAGGATGGCATCATGACCCTTATAATGTACCTATTGATGAGCCTCATCACCAATTTCGGTCTAACTTGTAGGGTTGGAATGAAGGCAAATAAATCTATCTCAAGACAAAGTTTGAGACCTTGGGAGGCCAAAACTATAAAGATACAATATTTCAAGGTCAAGCTCCACAAAGAAAGAAAAAATGTGTGTATTTTTTAAATTTGCTTAAATTGAATTTGAAAAATCAGTTTGAAGTGATTCAGAGGGCATTGTGAAGCATAGATATCATTATTTGGTTCTAATATTCCATGCAACAAAAAAAAGGATACACCCAATAAGCGGCCAGAAAGCCCTACTATGACACGTGAAGAAGAGGGTGAAATGCAACATGATATATCAAAGTTATAGGACCAAGTGCAACAATTTTCACTATCACAAAGAAAAAAACCAAAAATGAATTAGATGGTTTAAATAAACAATAAAAGGGGACATGGGAGTTTTGAAGGATTGTTTAAAGTAGATATGGAAGTGATGATGAATGTCAAGATGGAAGGGTTAAATGAAGGTTTGAAAAAATTGTATCAAGAAAGGCTTCCTAGTGGTGGCAAGGTATTCCATGAAAATAAGGGTGAGGATAAAAGGAATATGAATATGGATTTAGAGACTCCAACAATGGGTTGAAGACTAAACACATTCAAAATATTGATATGAGGAAGTTTGAAGGTAAGGATCTGGTAAGATGGACATCTTAGATGGAGAAATTATTTGATCTACATGATGTGCAACACATACAAAAGGTACGCATTGCATCTTTATAGTTATAACCCAATCAATTTGTATGGTATCAATGGATTTGTTTTCATAGAGCACTAGTCACTTAGACAATTTTTACTAAGGAATTGATAGCATATTATGAGGATACAAAGAGAAATACCTTCTTTAGCCAAATGGTAAATATCAAACAAAAGGGTTCAGTGGGGGGGAACATTGAGGACTTCGTGAGATTGAATATCAAGGTAACTGATATTTGATTTATGTCTTCATAGGGACCTTAAAGGATAACATCCAACATGAGGTTATCCTTTGGGAACCTATTTCACTAGAGAACTCATTCAGGGTGGCAAGAAAACTTGAAAGAAAAATTATGGAAATAAGGAGGTCTACCACTCACAACTATAAATATGGAGGTGTTGTCACTCCTAGCTTCTGACGACCTACAAGGTTGACACCACAACAACTGGAGGAAAAAGATAGTAAAAGGGATTTGTTATAGTTGTGATAGAAAATACACTAAAGGTCATAAGGGTGATGTGAAGAAATAATTTTACATAGGTTTTGAAGAGGAGGAAGAAAAGGAACAAGAAACATAAAAAGAAACATAAGGAACCAACCCCAGTGGCTAAAAAATAAGAAATGAATCCAACGATATCTTGTAATGCATTGGTTGGAATTACCACTACTCAAAATATCAAGATAGAGGGATATATCAAGAAGAAACTGGTAATAGCATTGATTGATTTAGGTAGTACTCATAATTTTATTCATTGTAAGATAGCCAAGGATTTGAATTTATTTCTATACCCAGCACCAGAGTGTCAAGTGATGGTCACAAATGGAGGAACTATAAATTTCTCAGGGAAGCGTCGTAATATCAATCTAGCCATTGGGGGATGTGTATTGAATAGTCCAATGCTCACCATTCCAATGGGTAGTGCAGATGTCATATTATTTGTCCAATGGCTACAATATTTGGGGATGATATCTTTTAATATTCAAGAATGTTTCTTGAATGTTTTCTCGGAAGGAAAGGTAATTAAATTAATTGGTATCATAGGGAAACCTAGAAAGATAATCATCACTAATGGGATGACCAATATTTTGAAGAAGGGACAACGAGGGGTAATTTCACAATTATCACTAAATTTTCAATCTTCTAAGTCATCCATTTCTCAAAATATTCAAAGAGTACTTGACAATCATTCCATGGTATTTGATACTCCCAAAGGTCTCCCACCTATTCACGATCATGATCATGATATTCACTTGATTTCAGTAAGTGTTCCTCCAATTATTATACCTTACAGATAACCTTCTTCCCAAAAGAGTGAAATTGATCGTATGGTTTGAAAAATGCTAGAGGTGAGTATAATTCAACCTAGCCAAAGTTCATTCTCTTCTCTAGTAGTATTGGTGCACAATAAGAATGGATGAAGTTGTATGTGTATGATTTATAGAGAGCTCAACAATATCACTATTAAAGATAAGTTTCCCATTCCTGTCACTGATGAATTGTTAGATGAAATACATGGAGAAATTTACTTCACGAAGTTGGATCTTCATTCAGGATATCATTAAATTAGAATGAAGACAAAATATATTTTGAAAACAACATTTAGAACTAATGAAGGTAATTATGAATTTTTTATCATGCCTTTTGTCCTTACTGATGAACCTTCCACATTTCAAGGTTTGATGAACTCTACTTTCAAACCTTTCCTTAGAAAATTTTTGTTAGTGTTTTTTGATGATATACTAATCCATAGAATGTCTTGGAAATATCATGTTCAACAAATCGACGAGGTGCTCAAACTATTGGAGAAGAAACAATTGTGTGCAAAATCCTCCAAATATTTCTTTGGAGTATAGGAAGTGGAATATTAGGGCCATAGTGTATCCCATGAGAGTGTGAAGGCAGATGCTAAATAAAGTAAAGCCATCAAAGAATGGAAAATATCCACAAGTTTAAGGCATCTTCGAGGATATCCTGGGTTGACAGGGTATTATCACAAATTGGTTAAGAATTATGGGAAGATAGCAACACCTCTAATAACATTACTAAAGAAATATGCATTTTTTTGGACTTGAAAAGCAACTAAGGCCTTTGAACATATTAAACAGGAAATGTGTCGAACTCTGGTATTAGCTACACTAGACTTCAAAGAAACCTTTATTGTGGAATGTGATGCCTTAGGAAATGGCATTGGTGTCGATTTAATGCAATAAGGAAGACCCATTTCTTTTGAATGTCGTCCAATTAAGGGAAAATAATTACATAAACCTATTTATGAGAAGGAAATGTTGGAAATAATACATGCACTAAAGAAATGGTGTCCTTACCTAATGGGAAGACACTTCAAGGTAAAAACATATCATGATAGTATTAAATACTTCTTGGGACAAATATTATCTTCAGAAGAGTAGAAAAAATGGGTCACAAAGATGTTGGATTATGACTTTGAAATAATCTACAAAAAATGGAAGCAAAATGTTGTTGTAGATGCACTTTCAACAAGGGTTGAGGATGTGGAAGCATTTCTTTGTGTCATTTCTATTATCCAACTTGATTGGATAACTGAAGTAAGGGATGAATAAAAGAATGATGAAGAGGTATGGACACTCATTCAAAATTTGTCGCAAGATTCCAGTGTATCTGATTCATTTATTTGGAAAAATGATTCATTGTGGTACAACAGTTGCTTATATCTATATACGAACTCCCAACTTAAACTAAAGGTTCTTTTGGAATTTCACACCTCTCCTATAAGAGGGAACTCAATATTTTTAAAAACTTACAACAGGGTCAAGAAGGAATTTTTTTGGGTTGGACTTAAATCTAATATTCAAAAGTTTGTGGCAGAATGTTTGGTTTTCCAACAAAATAAAGTTGAGACAATTAAGACCCCATATCTTTTACAACCATAAGGCATTCCAAGATAGCATTCAAAAGAGGTCTCAATGGATTTTATCATAGGTTTACCAAAGTCTGAAGGAAAGAGTTTCATCATGGTGGTAGTTGATAAATTTACCAAGTATGCACACTTTTGTACACTATCTCATCCTTTCAAAACTAGTATAATCACTATTTCATTTATGGAAACAATTCAAAAGCTACATGGAAACCCAGAGATTATTGTAAGTGATAGAGATCCCATTTTCAGTGGAATTTTTTGGACAATATTATTTTCTTGTATTAGTACTAAATTAGCTCATAACTCATCTTATCATCCTCAATCTGATGGGAAAACTGAGATAATGAATAATTGTTTGGAAAGATATCTTCATTTCTTTGTAACTAATAAACAAACACAATGGATCAAGTGGCTGCCCCTGGAAAAATGGTGGTATACCATTTTCTTCCATATTGCAAAAAAAATGACCCCATTTAGGGTGATTTCTGGATATCATCCACCATCCATCACATTGTTTTTAATAGATAATTCTTAGGTTCAAGTAGTGGAAGATCATATCGAGTATCAACAACTAGTCCAACTCTTAAAGGATAACCTGACTCTGGTACATAATTGAATGAAACAACAAGTAGATTAGCATCATATTGAAAGAATTTTTGGTGTGGGAATTTGGGTATTTTTCTGACCACAACCATACAAACAAATGTCCCTCAAGAAAGCTAAGAATGATACTAAATTATCACCCAAGCATTATGGCCCTTACAAGGTGTTACAAAATATTGATAATATGACATACAAATTGGAGTTTCTCGTATCTCCATGCTTCATGCTTAAATAAGGTTATAGGTGACAAGATTTCAATTCAAACTAAATTGGCAGAACTTGGAGACAAAGGAAAATCCATATTGGAGCCTGAAGCAATCACAAAAACAAGAATCCAACACCTACAAAACAGATCAATTTTAGAGTATTTCATTAAGTGGAAGAACTTACCTGTTGAAAACTCCAGAAAGGAGGATGAATATTTTATTTAGAAGCATCTAAAACTACTCAAGCATTGAGGATGACACTTTTTTGAAGAAGACAGGCATGTTAGGTCCCTATAATACTAGTGTAGGCCCCATATTGTTATTGTTGTGCCCCATAGAAGCCCACAAATGTTATTGTTGTAGCCTTACATTTTATTGTTATGTAGATCCTAATTATATTTTGACCCCTTAAACTCTTATATATACCAAGGAAGTATTGTAATTTGAATCATCCAATAATTGTCCATTTATGTGATGTAAAGAAGGTCTCCCCCTCGAATTGGATTAATAACTAGTCATTGATCTATCTTCTTCTTCTATGTTTGTGTTATTTTTAGCTGGAAACATAATATTGTAGCTACCAAATTATATTTGAAAATATTTATACTAATGTAATGTTCAGTGGGTATTTGTAATCCTCTAAACTATATTTTTGGTGCTTAATGAAAGAATTAAGCTTGGTGGAAGGAATTGTTTTGTATATTATGGGGACAAAGAATCTCATGTAGGTGTTGAATTTATTGTTTAAACTGTAGTATCTTTACTTAGATAGGGGATCAATAGATCCTACATTAATGCATATCCTTGAATGTGAAGAATGTAATTTTGCATCATGGTGCTACTAAAAGAAATGATGATTTTTTTCTAACGAAAAAATAAATTACGTCTATTTTAAATGAATAAATATTTATTTTAAGATGTTTCATATAAAACAAATCTACATTCATTTATATATATATATATATATATATATATATATATATATATATATATATATATAGATAATAAAATAAATATACATTCACTTATAAGCTACCATCGCCCTAGCTTATTTATTTCCATTTCTGTTTGTAAGCATATTTCAGTATTTTACATTAATGAAATGAAGTATTATTTCCACTGCATTTCTGTATTTATGGTTATTTCTGTACTTTGTTTCATTCCTGTATAAATTTGGATTAGTGGTATTAGAGCGGTCTGCTCTTTCTATTTTTTTCTTTGCATATCCCCAACGAGGTTGGGATATGAGGAGCTAGGGCTCGATCTGGTTGAACCTTTGCAAGAACAACCTCGCAAATCCCGACAGCCTCCCATGGCAGATGAAAAGAAAGACGAGGGGACAAGAGATCCTATCAAAATCTTGCTCGAAGAATCCCTCGAGTGGCAAAGGAACGCGATGATGGACAGCTTTTCCTAGATCCTGTAGTGGCTACCCAGAGCATCAGCTTCCAACAACTACTCTGGAAACGCCACACCCTTTAAGGTACAAGTTAATTTTGAAATCCCCATCTTCAAGGGTCAAATAGATGCAGATGCCATAGATAAATGGTTAAATCTGCTAGAAGGGTATTTTTCTGTTCATGATTTTTCCAGTCGAGAAAAGATTATTTTCACTCTTCTCAAAGTAGCCCCCCACGTCAAGGACTACTGGGAAACCTACTGCGAGAAGAAGGATGAAAGTACGGGCTCACTATTTTCAGCCACACCCACTTGGAATTCATTTCGAGATGCCATCAAGGAGCATTACTACCCTGTCAAAAGCTATGAGGACAAATACATAAAGTGGACCATGTAGTGTCACAGAAGGGACCAAGATGTGGCGTAGTTCACAAACATTTTTCATACCCTTCGCACATATTTGGGTATGAAGGATTCTGAGCTACATTTGGTACTCAAATACCATGGTTGCCTACACATCCAGGATGAGATGGAGTTCTTGAACATCTCCTCGCTCGACATGGCATACCGATACGCTGTCAAAATCGAACAAAAGTTTAAACAAAAGAAGCGAGACTTTAGATCTGCGAATCTGAAGAACAAAGGACAAATCCAAGGTGGAGTGACCCAAGACAACCTGTCGAAGCCACAAGAAAAAAACAACACCACGAAGTCAAAGAAGGACATAGGAAAGTGGTGTGAGTTCCATAAGAGCCCAAATCACAACACAAGTGAGTGTAGGACCAAGCAGTCACTGGTGGCCGAGTTAAAGGCCTCAGAATCATATGCATCTTCTAACCCTGAGTAAAAACCCGACAAGGGGAATGGCAAACGGAAGCATACCATTGATGCAAAGCCCAGTGCCACTGTTGCCACCGCAAAGATCCAGAAGAATGAGCCTGAAGATCCAGAGGAGGGGGAGCGACTTCTCCACTCACAAATGTGGGTGAAGGCTTCGCTGCTACAATTCATTATTGATAATGGGAGCCAAAAGAACCTCATTTCAGTAGAGGTCGTGAAGCGGTTGGGCCTACCGACTACACCACACCCGCAGCCATACAATATTAGGTGGCTTCACCAAGGACGAGATATCCAAGTGCACCAGCAGTGTCGCCTTCCCTACAACATCAAGCCCTTCACAGATGAGGTATTGTGTGATGTTGGACCTCTTGATGTTTGTGATGTACTATTAGGAAAACCATACTTATGGAGGCGACATGTTGTGTATGAGTCAAGGCCTTGTGTTATTATTATTTCTTTGGGTAATTCATTATACAGGATACTAGAGGTAGCCCCGCCACCTCTTTAATCACTGCTATGAAATGCAGCAAGCTCATCTCCCAGACTAGGAAATTCATTTTATGTCTCGTTCACTCCCAAAGTAAGGGGAAGATCGTCACCACATCCATGGCCCCCACGAAGGGTTCCTCCACGCAACAGCAGCAGCGGAGGGATACAATCATCTTCTCCTCACCCACAGGGGTACCATAGCACTGTCAGGTCAAGCATTCGTCCGATCTTACCTTTGGAGCACCTATACCTAACGGGCCGATCTATCACCACTCCATTCCGGAAAATTCCAAGCACAAGTAGCGACATGATCAACATCAGGTACCACACAATTTTTAGGTGGGCAACAAATTCTGGTTGCATTTGCAGAAAGAACGCCTTACAAGAACCCATTAGAACCTCCAACCACTCCGATATGGTCCTTACACCAGTACTAAGGTTTTGGGAAACAATGATTTGGAGCACAACATTCCCCCATTCCTTCGCTTGCACCAAGTTTTCAATATGGACCGCCCTCGACCAAGCTTCCCACCATTGTTGGACACATCAGAGGTTGCATAACAGCTCACCACAGACCAAGTTCAACAGAAGTTTCCTCATCTCATGGAGGAACTCAACACAATGGGGACCATTGCTTCCTAAGGGGGGAGGAATGATCTAGGTGAATTTTGGTGACCACCCACCTATCCCACTTGGACCCCCACAACTGTCTCTTTCAGTTTTTTAGTTTCCTTAATTGTAGCACAATTTACTATTTTTAGCAGTTTTTCGAGTCCTGAACTTTCGGAGCCGTTTTGAGGCCCTAAACGATTTTTTTTTGGAAACCTAGGAGCAAAATATGTCCATGGACCAATGTTGCTCTTCACAAATTTGTAGTCCTCGGATATACCTTTCTAATGAGATATTGTGCACGTCAAACAGAGATCATATGCCAAAGTTACGACCCCGGGAAGTTGATGTTCCAATTTACCCAAACAGGGCCCATATTGTGGCGCTTCATCTCCTAGGGTTAGGTTTTTGGATGTTTAGGGTTTTTCATTGTTTCTCAACAATGAATAGGCATTCGAGCCTCATTGTAACACAACTCAGAGGCATGTAGCCACCACACCTCTTCTTAGAGATAAGCTACCATCGCCCTAGATGATTTATTTGCATTTCAATTTGTATGCATATTTCAATATTTTACATTAATGAAAGAAGTATTATATCCACTGCATCTCTGTATTTATGGTTATTTTTGTACTTTATTGCGTTCCTATATAAATCCGGATAAGTGGTATCAAAGCAGTCTTCTCTTTCTCTGTTTTTCTGTGCATGTCCCCAACGAGGTCGGGCTATAAGGAGCTAGGGCTCAATTTGGTTGAACCTTTGCAAGATCAGCCTCGCAAATCCTGATGACCTCCCATGGCAGATGAAAAGAAAGACGAGGGGGCAGGAGATCCTATCAAATTCTTACTTGAAGAAGCCCTCGAGTGGCAAAGGAACGGGATGATGGATAGCTTTGCCCAGATCCTTCAACGGCTACCTAGAAGTGACGCATCGGCTTCCAACAGCTACTCTGGAAATGCCACACCCTTTAAGATACAAGTTAATTTTGAAATCCCCATACTTGAGGGTCAAATAGACGCAAATGTCGTAGATAAATGGTTAAATCTTCTAGAAGAGTATTTTTTTGTTCATGATTTTTCGAGTCAAGAAAAGATTATTTTTGCTCTTCTCAAAGTAGCCCCCCACGTCAAGGACTAGTGGGAAACAAACTACGAGTAGAAGGATGAAAGTACATGCTCACTATTTTCAGCCATGCCCACTTGGAATTCATTCCAAGATTCCATCAAGGAGCAGTACTACCTTGTCAAAAGCTATGAGGACAAATACATAAAGTGGACCATGCTGCGGTAGGGAAGGGACCAAGATGTGCCGAATTTCACAAACATTTTTCATAACCTTCGTACATAGCTGGGTATCAAGGATTCAGAGCTACATTTGGTACTCAAATATCGCGGCTGCCTACACAGATACATCCAGGATGAGATGGAGGTCTTGAAAATCTCCTCCCTCGGCACGACGTACCGATACGCTGTCAAAATTGAGCAAAAGTTTAAACAAAAGAAGCGATACTTTGGATCTGTGAATCCGAAGAACAAAGGACAAAGGCAAGGCGAGGTGACCCAAGACAACCTGTCGAAGCCGCAAGAAAATAACAACACCACGAAGTCAAAGAAGGACACAAGGAAGTGGTGCGAGTTCCATAAGAGCCCCACTCACAACACAAGTGAGTGTCGAACCAAGCAGTCACTGGTGGCTGAGTTGAAGTATTCAGAATCAGATGCATGTTTCGACCTGAGTCAGAACCCGACAAGGGGAATGGCAAAGGGAAGCAGATCATTGATGTGGAGCCCAGCGCCACTATTTCCACTACCAATATCTAGAAGAATGAGCCTGAAGATCCAGAGGAGGGGGAGCAACCTTTCCACTCACAAATGTGGGTGAAGGGTTCATCGCTGCAATTCATTGTTGACAGTGGGAGCCAAAAGAACCTCATTTCAGCAGAGGTCCTGAAGCGGTTAGGCTTACCAAATACACCACACCTGTAGCCGTACAATATCGGATGGCTTCACCAAGGACGAGATCTCTGAGTCCGCCAGTAGTGTTGCCCTCCCTACAACATCAAGCCCTTCACAGATGAGGTATTGTGTGATGTTGCACCTCTTGATGTTTGTGATGTACTATTAGGCCAACCATACTTATGGAGGTGACATGTTGTGTATGAGTCAAGGCCTCGCGTTGTTATTATTTCTTTGGATAATTCATTATATAGGATACCAAAGGCAGCCCCACCTACCACCACCTCTTTAATCACCGCTAAGAAATGCAGCAAGCTCATCTCCCAGACTAGGAAATTCAGTTTTTGTCTGGTTCGCTCCCAAAGTAAGGGGAAGATCATCACCACATCCATGACCCCCGCGAAGGGTTCCTCCATGCAGCAACAGCAATAGAGGGATATGGTCATCTTTTCCTCACCCACAGGGGTACCGTTGCATTGTCAGGTCAGGCATTTGTCCAATCTGACTTCCAAAGCACCTCTACCCAACGGGTCGATCTATCGCCACTCCATTTTGGAAAATGCCAAGCACAAGCAACGACATGATCAGAATCAGGTACCACACAATTTTTAGGTGGGTGATAAAGTTTGGTTGCATTTGCAGAAAGAACGCCTTACAAGAGCCCATCAAAAGCTCCGACCACTCCAATATAGTCCTTACACCAGTACCAAGGTTATGGAAAACAATGCTTTGGAGCACAGCATTCCCCCATTGCTTCGCTTGCATCGAGTGTTCAATATGGACCGCCCTCGACCAAGCTTCCCACCATTGCTGGACACATCATAGGTTTCATAACAACTCACTAGGGACCAAGTTCAGTAGAAGTTTCCTCATCTCATGGAGGAACTCAACATAATGGGGGCCATTTCTTCCTAAGGGGGAGGAATGATCCAAGTGGATGTTGGTGGCCACCCACCTATCCCATTTGGACCCCCACAACTATCTCTTTAAGTTTTTCAGTTTCCTTAATTGTAGCACAATTTACTATTTTTAGCAGTTTTTTGGGTCCTCAACTTCCGGATCCGTTTTGAGGCGCTAAACAACATTTTTTGGGGAAAGTGGGAGAAACATGGGTTCATTTATTGATGTTTCTCTTCCCAAAGTTGTATTCCTCTGATAAATCTTTCTAACGAGATATTATGTGCATCAAACAGAGATCGTATGCCAAAGTTACGACCACAGGAAGTTGATGTACCAATTTACCCAAACGGGGCCCATAGTGTGGTGCTTCATCTCCTAGGGTTATGATTTTGGATGTTTAAGGTTTTCCATTGTTTCTCAACAATAAATAGGCCTTCGAGCCTCATTGTAACATAGTTCAGAGGCATGTAGCTGCCACATCTCTTCTCAGAGATAAGCTATCATTGCCCTAGTTGATTTATTTCCATTTCTATTTGTAAGCATATTTCAGTATTTTATATTAATAAAATGAAGTATTATTTCTGTTGCATTTCTGTATTTATGGTTATTTCTGTACTTTGTTGCATTCCTGTATAAATATGGATCAGTGGTATTAGAGCGGTCTTCTCTTTCTCTATTTTTCTTTGCATGTCCCCAACGAGGTTGGGATATAAGGAGCTAGGGCTCGATCTGGTTGAACCTTTGAAAGAACAGCCTCGCAAATCTCGAGAGCCTCCCATGGCGAATGAAATGAAAGATGAGGGGGCAGGAGATCCTATCAAAATCTTTCTCAAAGAAGCCCTCGAGCGGCAAAGGAACATGATGATAGACAACTTTGCCCAGATCCTTTAATGGCTACCTAGAGGCGACGCATCGACTTCCAACAGCTACTCTAGAAGCGCCACACCCTTTAAGGTACAAGTTAATTTTGAAATCCCATATTCGAGGTTCAAATTGACGTAGATGTCGTAGATAAATGGTCAAATATGCTAGAAAGGTATTTTTCTGTTCATGATTTTTCCAGACAGGAAAATATTATTTTCGCTCTTCTCAAAGTAGCCCCCCACGTCAAGGACTGGAAGGAAGCCTACTGCGAGTAGAAGGATGAAAGTACGTGCTCACTATTTTCAGTCGCACCCACTTGGAATTTATTCTGGAATGCCATGAAGGAACAGTATTACCATGTCAAAAGCTATGAGGAAAAATACATAAAGTGGACCACGCTGTGGCAGGGAAGGGACCAAGATGTGTCGGAGTTCACAAACATTTTTCATACCCTTCGCACACAATTGGGTATCAAGGATCCTAAGCTACATTTTGTACTCAACTACCGCAGTTTCCTACACAGATACATACAGGACGAGATGGATTTCTTGAACATCTCCTCGCTCGAGATGGCATATCGATACGCTGTCAAAATCTAGCATAAGTTTAAACAAAAGAAGCAAGACTTTGGATCTGTGAATCCGATGAACAAAGGACAAAGCTAAGGCGGGGTGACCCAAGAAAACCCATTGAAGCCGCAATAAAATAACAACAACATGAAGTCAAAGAAGGACATAGGAAAGTGGTGTGAGTTCCATAAGAGCCCCACTCACAACACAAGTGAGTGTCGAACCAAGCAATCGCTGGTGGCTGACTCGAAGGCTTCAGAACCAGATGTATGTTCCGACCCTGAGTCAGAACCCGACAAGGGGAATGGCAAAGGGAAGCAGATCATTGATGCGGAGCCCAATGCCACTATTGCCACTGCCAAGATCCAGAGGAGGGGGAGCGACTTTTCCACTCACAAATGTGGGTCAAGGGTTTGTTGCTGCAATTCATTGTTGACAATGGGAGCCAAAAGAACCTCATTTCAGCAGAGGTCATGAAGCGGTTGGGCCTACCGACTACACCACACTCGTAGCCTTATAGTATCGGGTGGCTTCACCAAGGACGAGATCTCTGAGTCTGCTAGCAGTGCCACCTTCCCTACAACATCAAGCCCTTCACAGATGAGGTATTATGTGATGTTGCACCTCTTGATGTTTGTGATGTACTATTAGGCCAACCATACTTATGGAGACGACATGTTGTGTATGATTTAAGGCCTTGCGCTGTTATTATTTCTTTGGGTAATTCATTATACAAGATACCGGAGGCAGCCCCACCTACCGCCACCTCTTTAATCACTGCTAAGAAATGCAGCAAGCTCATCTCCCAAATTAGGAAATTCATTTTCTATCTAGTTCGCTACCAAAGTAAGGGGAAGATCACCGCCACATCCATGACCCCCACAAAGGGTTCCTCCACGCAGCAGCAGTAGAAGAGGGATACATTCATCTTCTCCTCACCCATAGGGGTACCATTGCACTGTCAGGTCAAGCATTCGTCCGATCTGACTTCCGAAGCACCTCTATCTAATGGGCTGATCTATCGCCACTCCATTCTGGAAAATGCCAAGCACAAACACTGACATGATCAACATCAGGTTCCACACAAGTTTCAGGTGGGTGACAAAGTCTGGTTGCATTTGCAGAAAGAATGCCTTACAAGAGCCCATCAAAAGCTTCGACCACTCCGATATGGTCCTTACACCAGTACCAAGGATGTGGGAAACAATGCTTTAGAGAACGATAGTCCCCCATTCCTTCGCTTGCACCAAGTGTTCAATATGGACCGCCCTCAACCAAGCTTCCCACAATTGCTGGACACATCAGAGGTTGCAGAACAAGTCACCAGGGACCAAGTTCAGCAGAAGTTTCCTCGTCTCATGGAGGAACTCAACGCAATGGGGACCACTGCTTCCTGAGGGGGGAGGAATGATCCAAGTGGATGTTGGTGGCCACCCACCTATCCCACTTGGACCCCCACAACTGTCTCTTTCAGTTTTTCAGTTTCCTTAATTGTAGCACAATTTACTATGTTTAGCAGTTTTTTGGGTCCTGAACTTCTGGAGTCGTTTTGAGGCCCAAAATGACATTTTTTGGGAAAACTGGGAGCAACATGAGTCAATGGGCCAATTTTTCTCTTCCCAAGGATGTAGTCCTCAGATATATCTTTCTAGCAAGATATTGTGCGTGTCAAACGGAGATCATATGCCAAAGTTATGACACTGGGAAGTTGATGTACCAATTTAGCCAAACGGGCCCCATAGTGTGGCGCTTCATCTCCTAGGGCTAGGTTTTTGGATGTTTAGGGTTTTCCATTGTTTCTCAATAATAAATAGTTTTTTGAGCCTCATTGTAACATAGTTCAGAGGAACGTAGCCTCCACATCTCTTCTCAAAGATAAGCTACCATCGCCCTAGCTGATTTATTTCCATTTCTATTTGTAAGCATATTTCAGTATTTTACATTAATGAAATGAAGTATTATTTTTGCTGCATCTCTGTATTTATGGTTATTTCTGTACTTTGTTGCGTTCCTGTATAAATCTGGATCAGGTGCTTAGTAAAAGAATTAAGCTTGGTGGAAGGAATTGTTTTGTACATTATGGGAACAAAGAATCTCACGCGGGTGTTGAATTTATTGTTTAAATTGTAGTATCTTTTATGGTATCAAGTGACCATGATTCACTTAGATAGGGGATCAATAGATCGTACATTAATGTAGATCCTTGCATGTGAAGAATGTAATTTTGCATCATGGTGCTAATAAAAGAAATGATGATTTTTTTCTAAGGAAAAAAAATAAATTAAGTCTATTTTAAATGAATAAATATTTATTTTAAGATGTTTCATATAAAATATATCTACATTCATAGATATATATATATATATATATATATATATATATATAGATATACACCCCAAAGGGTTAGCTCAATTCGTTGAGGTCCCATTGCTAAAGCACCTTGCCATTGGGAGGTCAAGGGTGAATTCTCGTCAACACCCTCGCGGTTAGGCTCTGATTAGTTTAGCCAATAGGATGTGATCCTTTTGAGTGAATTTGCTCGGATTTTCATATATATATATATATATATATATATATATTTGAAATATAATATAAATATATCAAATTTATTTATTCAAAAGAATATTTTGTTGATTTCTACTAGAAAACTTAGTTGTTGATCTCGTGTTATGAAGTAATATGTCAACTATGAAATTTAAGATTCAAATCTCTTATGGCTCAAACCAACTGAAAAAAAATATATGATATTGACCATGTAAAAAAAATATTAAATATCTAAAGAAACTTGCAAGTGTAGTGATATTAAAAAATAATTATCAAATACAAATGCTAAAAATATATTTCATCAACCATTACTACTACACCAAATAAATATGGTTACAACTACAAATATCAAAATATCACAACATTAATAACAACAAAAAAATCATTAAACACCCTAGATAATCTATCCAATTTCAAGTCATATCAAAATTACCAAGTAAATATTGGCAAGGGAGTCAAAAACCTCCTTACTTCCTAATTAATGTGAAAAATATATTCTTACACCTTCATCCTATTCAACTCTGAATATATAACTCTCAATTAGAATGCATTGGATGTAAATATTGGCAAGGGAGTCAAAAACCTCCTTACTTCCTAATTAATGTGAAAAATATATTCTTACACTTACATCCTATTCAACTCTGAATATATAACTCTCAATTAGAATGCATTGGATTTTTTATTTAATTAAGTAAATATATTAAAATAAAAAAATATAATTTATAAAAAATGTAGTGATAATTTCTATTTTATTTATATATATATATATCATTTAATTTCTTCTGAATTTTTAAATATTTAATATAAAATAAATTTACATTATTTTTTATAAATATATAAACTAATCTTTAAAATATTAAAATTAAAATACCATATAAATATATCAAATTTAATGATTCAATATATCAAATTTATTGATTCAAAATTATCTTGAAGTATCTAATAAACTAATCTTTAAAATATTAAAATTAAAATACCATATAAATATATCAAATTTAATGATTCAATATATCAAATTTATTGATTCAAAGTTATCTTGAAGTATCTAAAGCGTTGGTAGTGTAGAACGATACTAACCCATTCTCTTCCCGCAATCGCAATCACAATCACAATCACTTTTGAAATGATTTTCCCTCTGAGAATTGACAATGAGAAGAAGACCATTCACGCAACCACTACCACAACTACCAAGGGTGCTTCTTGTGTTTCTTTAGTCACATCAAAATTAAAAGACATTTGACTTTCACTTTTCCTTCCAAACCAAAAATACGAATCCTAATCATTGGTCCATTTTACTGGTCACAGACCACATGTATGTTATTAGATTTGATTTTTTTTAAGCTTGCGTTCAAGAATATCCATTCATGTTCCCAATGAATGTGGATCAAGTTATTCTGGGCTGGGCCATGAGGCCTTCTTACCTAGACCACCTGAATTTTAAATAATAATAATGGTGTGGAAAGGGTTTGAAAAGCACAATGAAAAGAAAAAATGAATTAATTTAATATACATAATAATTATAATAATATTAAAAGATACCATTTAACAGATGCAGATTATGGTCCCATTTTCTAATTTTAACTGATTTTTTAGGGAATGTACATCATAAAGACACATTTTAGAATCTTTTGAATTTTAAATAATAATGGTGTGGAAAAGGGTTTGAAAAGTACAATGAAAAGAAAAAATGCATTAATTTAATATACATAATAATTATAATAATATTAAAAGATATCATTTAACAGATGCAGATTATGGTCCCATTTTCTAATTTTGAATTGAAGATTTTTAAGGAAATGTACATCATAAAGACACATTTTAGAATTTTTTGTTTATTTCAAAAATGGTCAATTAGTGGATTATTAGTGGATATTAAGTGAAAGTTAATAATATTTATAAATGAAAAAATCCATAGGCTTCATTTATTATCTTTTATTTGTAATTTAGAATATTTATTAACTCAAATTAATTCACAAATTTAGAAAACATATATATGAAAAAATTGGTAGGGTTTATTTATAATCTTTTACTTATAATCCACAACATTCATTCACTCAAATTAACGCACAAATAATTGGATTTATGTTTCAGAGTATTGAAAACATGATTAAATAATAAAGTAAAGATTTATTTTTGAATAAATTATAGGTGAATATGTTATATTTTAATTTGGATTTAATGTAAGTGTAATATTTTTAATATAATATATCTATAAAATAATATTAATATTCTTTTAAATTGAAAAGGAAAAATAATGATGATGGTGGTGGTCTCTTACGATTCAAAAGATAATGATAATGGTAAAGATAATGATAATGATGATGATGATGATAAAGTTCCACTAAGATCCAAAAGCCTACTATAATTATTCAAACTTTATGTATTCAAAAGCACATTTTAAGCAAAAAAAAATCACAATCTCTTAAACCTAAAAATTATTAGATTTAGAAGTTGACAAAATAGTTTCACTATGCCAAACCCAAAAGCATTATTCAACATTAAGAATGTAAGAATTTATGGAGATTCTTTAAAATTTTATTTCTAAACCTGAAATGAATTAAAAAGCTTTCTAAGATCTCCATAGTTCTCAAGTTAAAAAGTCAAGAAGGTTGGTAGTTTGATATATATTATTTTGAAATTTAAATTTAATTTGAGTATAAGTTTCCAATTTAAGACAAAGCATTTTTAATCTTCAATCCTCTTAGTGTCACAAAGGTGAGAGGCCCTTTCATTGCATTTTGAGCATTAACCTATGCTTATTTTCACTATGGAACATATGAGAATTTGTTCTTATTTTAACAATGTTAAAATGGTAGTCATAGAAAATTGTAGGGGTAAAATTTTACATGTCAACTAATTTTTCTTTTCTTCGATTACATTAGTAATTTTCTTTTTCTTTTTTCTTTTAATAATATATTAATATAGAATAAAATTATTTTATCTTATAAATTTCTATAATTTATTTATGTATTTGTTATACGAATAAGGAATTGGGTTGGGTTCGTCTCGTACTCCCCTGACATTGGGTCAATTCTAACTGCTGCCACTATAAACCCTAGGTGAATCATGCCACCCCCAACATGTTGCCATGGGTTAGCAACTAAGAATTTGAACATGTGATCTGGTACTCACCTTTGATTTATATTTTTAGTAGCTTGCTAAGTTAGCTCCTCGAGGGTTAATTACTAAAATATTTTAACATTATACAAACTCCTTAAAATTTTGAATATTGTTAGGCCTTATTTTCATCACTAGGAAACCACATAAACCTTCTTCATTTTGTTGTATTCACCCTTTTTTTCCACACTTTTGTACATTTTGAAGTTTTTCTCCAATAAAGATAATCAAACTCATAAAAGTATTTTACTATTTTCTTTTAATTTTGGTTGTTTAGAAAATATAAATATTGAAAATTCATTTTTTATTATTTTTTATAGGAAAGAAATTAATTTGGTAAATTATCTTTCATTTAGATATTTGCATACGTTTTTTTTAGCATAACAAAGACATGTGTTTTGATCCTTGGGTTCATGGAATAGTTAGTTTCCTTTTGGATCTACTAGAAAGGGTCTAGTGAACCTTGTGGTAACAAGAAAATCATTCAATAAGGAATGCATCTAGTTATTCGAGGGATCAAATTGCCTATATTTAAATGTTAAATCTCCATTGTAGTTAATTCATGAAGCATTGATTGCTTATTTAGTTTCATTTTTGTTTGTATAAATATTTGTAAAGAGTAGAGAGTAGGGATTAAATTCATTCATACAAAAAATATTTTAATTAAGTGTTGTACTAGTTTCTACCATTAATATATAGCAGTTGTGAGATTCTACACTCGATAAATTTTACTACTTATGGAATTCTACACTCAATAGATTTTATTGTGTATGGAATCCTAAGTTTAGAGGGCCCCCAAATTGTGGCATGTATACTCATTGTTCATGTGTACATATTTCTTATTTTACTTGAAATAATTTTCTTGTAAATACTATTGCAACAAGCATTTAATTTCATTGAATAGAGTTTTCTTTTTAATCAAGTCTAAACTTCCTTCTTAGCAAGTATTAGAGTGGTTTGCATATTATTTCTACAAGCCTCTTTCAACCACATGAGTTGAATTAATACACTATATTATGCTTTTCTACTCATTAAGACCCCAATGGACGTTAATGGGTTAGTTAGCCTTACCATGTTGCTTCCATTTTATTTGATTCAATGAATCTTTCTATTTGATGCATGAAAGTTAGAATTCTTTGTCAATAAAGGAACTTCACAATTGAATAGAGTATTATTGTGAGAGTCATTTCTTACCTATGAAAGTTTTGGTAGCCTTAGATTAGAAAGATTAGTTCTTTTCTTTCTTTGAAAAATATATTGCCAATTTAAAATATTATCTTACATTACAATAGCTTAAGTGAAGATAGTTTTTAGTTTTCTTATAATATCAAGTTAGAATTTACAATTTTCCACTACAGTGATTTGATTAACATTCATACTTTGATTATAATTGATAACTTGAATTTAATTCTTAGTTATGCTTATTTAGAATTTTTAGTATTCATTAAATGACATCTTTGGAAAAAACTAAGCTAATTCTTTCACATACAGTGAGTTTACTTTGTCAATTTTATGAAATTGGAATTAATGTAATTATCTATTAATTTATTCAAGTAAATTTAACCTAATAAATAATTTCATAAAAAATTACCAAACACTTTATAAATAATATTTTCAAAATTAATAAGAGTCAAAAGAAATTGCTATTCTAGGGTTTCAATAATGGTTGGTGTTGAAGGGTTTGGAAATGTAGGGCTTGTAGTGATCAGGCGCTTAGGTCTAGAGGGTTTCCTGATCCTAGTGAAACCAATCTCAGGGGAATTCTTTTATTTGCAGGTTTCAAACTCAAATCTTGGTTTGTTGCTTGTAAAAACAATACAGGAGAAGATGCACATTACTCATGAATTCTTTCATCTCATTCATGAAAGATAGAAGTTTCGAGATCAAAATATCCTCAATGAATATGACATCTCCATGGATTGCATGGTTTACACGGTAGCAGGAATTCGAGGTGGAGCCACAGGGGGAGGTGCATCCACCTCAACCCCACTAAGATCGTTTAAATATGCTCTAGAACCAAGGCCTCATATGCCAAGCCCTAAAGTTCTCTTTGGATCTACATTTTTGGTGGAGCAGTTAGTTGAAACCCCCTCTCATGAGGTGAAAAATATTGCAACTAGTTTCATAACTGCAAATTATGAACAAAAAGAACTTACCTTCCATTTCAATGGTTTTTGGCCTTCTTCAGTGGCTCTCAAGGAGTGGGTTTACCAAAATTGGTCTCCAAATCACGAAGTACATTTCTGCTCAATTTTTTATGGTTATTTTTCAGAAGATAGAGGACCGAAAGAAGGTTTTTGATCAAGGACGTTGGCTTTGGGGTCGATAAGGTCTCTCACTCCAACTCTAGTTTCTAGATTTTAATCCTCTAACTATTTCAAGTTTACCCGCTTCAGTATGGATGAGGTTTCCCAATTTTCCCATCCATTTGGCACATCTAATTGTCTTAGAAGATTCGGGAAATTTCTTAGGCACTTCATCAAGATTGATTTGAAAAGTATTTTGAAATGAATTCACACATTCATTTACATTTTGTGTTGAAGTGGACCTCAATAAAGGTTTGTCGAATAAAATCCTCATTAAATGGGTAAATGTGGTTTATTCTCAACTGGTGGATTATGAAAATATGGCTTTTTGTTGTAGATATTTCTAACAGCTTGGACACCTACATAATTTTTACCATATTTACAAGGAAACTCTTCACATCTTGAAACAAAGAAGAGAAATCGTGGATGGAAAGGTCTAAAAGGACCCAATGGTTCTAAGTCCATTATGGCTCCTGGGTTGAGAAATTATCTAAATCTGAAGACTCTTGATGTCAACACTACTCTTGCAAACCCAACTCAGACTCATGATATTCCATCGCAACCATCAGGTGAGGAAGCTCAATCATCAATTATTCCAACACCAAATTCAACCATACTTTTGGTATCTGCAAAGAGTAGGAAAAATCGTACCCATGAATCAAACCATTCAAAGAGTGACAATGAGCCAACAAATATATCAGAGCACTCAACAATGGAAACATCTCAAGGAAAGGAGGTGGTTGTCTTAGACAATCCCTCAAGTTGGATAGACATTAAGAAGAGGAAAGGCAAGAAGGACAAGCAAATGTATAATCTCGGAGACTAAGTCCATGAAAGAAAAATATAAAGTTGTGTAGTGTGTAGCATGATTGGGGGAAGATTGATGTACTGTGATGTGATGTAATTCATTTTTGATGGATTAATAAAATTGATAGACTTACAAAAAAAATTATTTTAAGAATTAATAAGATTTGTTAAAGGCTTTACACTTAAACATTATTATGTATTCTTAAACTTTTCCGTAATAAAAAATAATATGAAAACCTTTAACAAAATTATCTTTAGACTCATATCTTCCCAAAATGAAAACATGTAAGTTATAGTTATATGTATGTGGGTCTAATTGTTAAGAACATATGCTTCCTTATATAAGTACATTAGTTCAAATTCAAATAGGATAGAGTATGTACACCTCCATAGACTTTAACAATTAAATAGTTTCATGGAGGTGGCTCCCTTGTCTAAAAAACAAGGGAATCTCATACACCATCTTAATTTGGTATCTAGCATTTCCATGACCTTACAATTCAATTATTATTCTTATAATAAATAATTATTATTTAAAAAAACTCATAAATTTATTTTGGTATAAACTAAGAAATTTTTTTAAGAATAAACAAGTCTAACTAATATAATTACAATACATATTGCATTTTTTAGATGATTTGAGAAGAATATGAAAGATAATCTAATGTTTCAGTTGTTAGGGAGGATGTTGTTGACAAAGACCTAGGGATTGTTGTTAGCAAGGATGAACAATGAATCAATGAAGTTCTCAAATCATTTTCCCATCACAATGGCATGGATGAAGACGGAAAACATCAAGCATTGGTTCTTAATCTCCTTCACCTTCATTTTTGTGAAACAATTCACGTCATTGACTAGGGGAATGGGTTAAATTTGTTTTCAACATATATGGGGTTAGTCACCTCTCTTAAAGGGCTACCTACAACATAGTAGTCCTCAACAATATCCATGAAGATGATCTTGCCTGATCAAATGGCAAGGATTCTTTGGGCATTGATTAAGTTGAGCTTTATTATGTAGTGAAGGCCTTCCTTGCTAGAGATCTATATTTTTGCATTGAACCACACTATTTCCCTAAACTTTACTATGTTTCTAGTCAAAAGCTCTGATAATGTGTAACCTAAAGCACCCACATCACCCATCTGCATTGAATCACTTTCAACACTCTATTCTTAGCAATTGCATTTAGCTTTGCTAATGAACCCATTCTGAGCCACACTCAGTCACATGGGAATTCAAGAGTTAAATAGGATGTTGATTCCCCAAAACAATGGCCCCTAAGTATTTAACACTATGGTCAGTGATATGTTGCTAACAAACATAAATGACTTTTTATTAAATATCTTCTACATTGTTACTTGTACTTCACCTTGAATTTCTGAACTTGTATGTTGTTAACAAATATAAATGGATTTTTATTAAATATCTTCTATTGTTACTCAAAGTTTACCATGACTTAATTATTATAAGACTCCAATCATAATATAACCTCCGCTTAACAAATACACACAACCCTATCTCATAGCTTGCCATTATTGTAACAATCCAATATACTCTTATTGTTCCTCCACCTTACCACTTTGAACAACCTTGTCATTATTGCAATGATTCAATATAATTATTTTGTCTCCTCCTTATCATTGTTGTTGGCTTTCTCTACTTGTTTTCAAATATAAATGAATTCAAACCTTAAAAATGTCTAAGTTGTTCCTATTATATCAATTACATGACACAAAATTACCATTTTTAAAACTCCCTACCAAAATTTAAAAAATTAACCAAAAATTATATTAAAAAAATTCACAAATACATTTCCAACAAAAAAATCACAATCTCACCAAAAATTCTATCACCAAAATTCAACCCACAAAACAAATACACTTAACTTTCTATCGTTCTTCATAATTAACTCACATTCACTTCTTCTATCACCAAAATTCAACCCGCAAAACAAATACACTTAACTTTCTATCACTCTCCATAATTAACACACATTCACATCAAAGGGCTCTCCCTTCATGGGCCTTTCCTCCCACAAACTATACACCCTTCATGGGCCTTTCCTCCCACAAACTATACACCGACCACAAATAAAATAATTTCATTTTCCTTTTGACTATTCCACATCGTTTCATTTTCCTTTGAATAATCTCCTTACCTCTTATAGTTATTGAAATGCCTTGCCTCCCAACTCATAGTTATTAAAACTTGTATAGTATTTAACCTCTCGTGGTTTTTAAATGTGATTACCACAGAAGTGGAGGAGGATATGTGTTTGGATGTTTTCCTTTTGGTCGACAAAAATAAAAGACACGTATTTGGTTGTTTTGTTTTTTCCTCATAAGCATCTTTTAAGCAACTTTACAATTGTTTCTTAGGTAAAAGATACGAACGCGTGAATCCTCTCAACATCCTGAATATTTTTGTTTTTATTAAATATTATTTTGGTCTCTGCGAATTATCATTATTAACTGCCATCATCCCCTTTTTCCCATTTCAGTTGTTTTTCACATAAAATATGTGAACACGTGAATCATCATAATCAATAATTTCAACTTTTTAGAGAAGTTAGGCCTTCCCCGTGACAATTAATAATTTTGAATCATCATAATCAATAATTCAATTTTGAATCATCATAATCAATAATTTTCACTTTTTAGAGAAGTTAGGCCTTCCCCGTGACAATTAACAATTTTTTTTTTTAATCAGAGTAGTTTAAGAAGTTAATATTTTAAGGTAAAAAATTATAGAAATTTTGGTAAGGTTTAATCAAATTTGGTTAATTTTTTTGGAAATTCAAAATTATAGTTGTTAAATTTCAGTATTTTGGGTGATTAAAGATTTTTTTGATAGTAATGAATCTATTTTACCATCAAAAAATTATTTAATAGAATCAGATTTTTTTAAAATTGACAGCTTCAGTATTTTGGGTGCGTAAAAAATTCTTGAATCCATTTTCACCATCAAAAACCTATTTGAAAACTGCAACACTCAGACTTTTTAAAAATTAAAATTAATTTCTTTTTTAATTTTCTTACCAATGGCCCTCCCAAAATATTCTCGGATAAACATAGGCACCCTCAAAAATTTGGCCCCATCCATTTCAGTCCTATTGCCTAATATTCTGGGAAATTTGACAATCTGACAAACATAAGTGCCATCAAAAAATTTGGCCCCATCCATATCAGTCTAATTGCCATGTGGGATAAAAAAAATTGGCCCCATCCAAATCAGTGTAATTACCATGTCAGTCTGATTACCTAATATTCTAAAAATGGACAATCAAGATAAAGATGCCCTGTAAAAAAATGGACAATCAAGATAAAGATGCCCTATAAAATAAAGATGCCCTGCCAACTGTAAGAAATTTACGGTCGTAGACTTGTCCCTTTTTATATCCCCATTGATTTACGGGGAATAAGTACAGAGTGTTGCAGATTCATCTCTACGTATGGTTGATTATGTGTATCTTAGATCTTACACCATTACCTCACACAAAATTGTAAGATGATCTCTTTATCTCTACGTCATCGTTCAAAGCTATGACTTTGATTCTCTTGTACACTGACCGATTGACCCACAGCGATATGTGCTCGCCTTCGACCATTTCAATGGTGACCTCACACAATTCTCTCTAATGGAAACAACTTCCTTTGATCAACATGTATCTTTGACTGGCAATACAGTGTGTTCTTTCTCTCCTGTAGCAAAGCCTTCCCAGTGTGAACAAGCGGACCCAATGGAAAGTCTCGCGGTTTCGACAACATTCATCACACAGGTGCTGCGCCGACCACGGGTATATGGTCCTCCTCCTTTCCGTCGCTTTCACGGTCTCCTTCCACGCCCCAACTCTCTCTCGTCGCTTTCCACGCCCCCACTCTCTCCCGTCGCTTTCCACGCCCCCACTCAGCAGATAACTGGGCGGCAAACTATTTCGACGCAGTTTCTGTGTAATCATGGCCGGCAAACTATTTCGACGCAGTTTCTGTGTAATCATGGCCGGCAGTGGCACCCCAGGTGCAAGCACCGGCCACGGCTTGTACTGTTAACGTTGTGAACCAATGTGCAGCGTCAACACAAACTGTGGGTCCCAGTCAGGCGGCTAACCTGGAAATTCCTATAAAACACTAAATTATGTTTCACCGCTTAACACACAGATTGCTTCTCAGTCAATGCGGGTCTTCTTGCGCGTCACTGTACATTCCACTCCGCCTATAAATAACAACCATTCTCGCAGTTTGTTTGAGATCAAGCAGCTCGTTTCATTATTCTTCGCAGCTCTGTTCGCTCTTTCTTTCATTTTTTCAGAAAGCTGCCCCGCCACCACCATGGCAAAGGTAGGTAGAACTGATCATTGGATCCAAGCATTTTGTATAACGTAATCTTCACACTGATAATGTAATTGACCGATTTCACTTTGAATAATTATGCAGAACATGAGGAGCAATGCTTCAAAGCCAGATAGTGTGTCTCCCTGCGCTGGTTGCAAGATCCAGAGAAAGAGATGCTCGGAAAAATGCGTGCTTGCGCCTTATTTCCCGCAGAATAATCCCGAGAAATTTCTGTTGGTACATAGAGTCTTCGGAAATGGACATGTCATCAAATTACTGCAGGTTCGTTCTGTTGCTAAAGAATGCAGAGCAGGGAATATTTGAAGTTCAGAAATGTTTGTTTAAATTTAACTCTATACAATGAAATTAGTCTTTATAAATATATTTTAGGTTCATGAGATAATAATTTGATATTAAAATTTTGTTAATTTGATAGAAATTTTTGAAAATTCAAGATTTTGGGTGCTTCAGTGGTTAGTGGTTATTGATGATGTTGAATTTAATTTTATTTTGAAAAATAATTTAAACACTCGCAATAGCAGTGAAGATTTCTTTTAAAAAAAAAAATGCTAAATTCCAATGAAAAATTCACTATCTTAACAAAATTGTGACATCCTAAGACAACCCTTATATTTATAGTTGCATATTTTTATGAGAAATTTACCATCTTAACAAAATTGTGACATCCTTAAACCACTCTTATATTTATAGTTGCATATTTTTAAATATACTTTATAGTTCTATATTTTCAAATAGAGTGGATAGTATTTGAATTAAATGTTTATTTATTTATATATTTATAAATTTTTAAGGATGATAGGTAAACACTGTTTTTTTTTTTATTGAATTTAGATCTTTGCAATATGTGGAGAAATCGGAAAAAAATGTTTGTTTTTTTGGTAACTAGACAAATCAGCTATTGGGTTTATTTCTAAATGTTACTAGTAAATTAGCTATTGGTTTTTTTTAATTAGATAAATTAAATATTAAGGTAATTTCAATTCGGATTATTATTATTATCATTATAATTTCTTTATCTGTGTATTTCAACTTTGAATCTTTTTATACATAACACTTAGTTATTTCAACTTCGAATTTTTTATACATAACACTGCGTTATCACAAAAATTGTGAATTGAACTCGGCCCGAACTAAACAACACACTGAATTAACATAAAACCAATTATTAGCTAGTACTCCGAATTAACAGAAAACCAATTATTATTTATGATGGGATGGTGGTGTGATAAGTTGCTTTGTTTGTGCAGGAACTTCCGGCCGAGCAGAGAGCCGATGCAGTAAACAGCATGGTCTACGAAGCAAGTCAAAGGTTCCAAGATCCTGTGCATGGCTGCGTAGGAATAATCAATGAGCTGAAGAACAAAGTAGCAGAGCTGCAGTCGCAATTGGCCTTCACACAAGCAGAGCTGGCCAGCATTAATATGCAGCATGCCAATCTCTTCACTCTCGTTATGGGAAATCATGGAGCGTCGGACCCCAATTTTTACAACGTATCACCGCAAGAAAGTGAAGAGACGGATTCGCAGTCCATTGTTTTAGGTGATCAAAATCATCCTCTGCAGTTCTGGGAATCAAATCTGTTTTAGATGATCAAGATCATCCTCTGCAGTTCTGGGAATCAATTTGGAGATAGGCAGAACGACTACAGAAGTAGACGGTCTTTGAATTTTGATGAGAGTAAATACTGGAGAAATGTTTGGATGTTTGCAATCCCTGTGTCTTGTTTGCTATTCATTGTAGCTCTATGTAAATGTACGTGTCTCCAACACTAAGGCTTTTTTTTCCAGTTCTCCTAACGAAAGGGAGTGGACTGTGTGGTTGGATCTGAATTTCTGGACCAATTTTAGCTGGAATATCTACAGTACAGTCAAATTAATAAAAAGTTATCAGATTTGGTAACTTGTTCTTTTGAATATTTTTTTGAGTATTTTCAAGGTTTCAATGCATTATCTTAGTGATGCAGAAGCATATCCACTGGTTAAATATTTATGTTAATCTCGGATCTATAAAGTGGTTAAGGTTTAGGTTAATCTCAGATCTATAAAGTGCTGTAGGAAATTAAAATTTTTATAAATATAAAAACATAAAGTATTAAGAAGACCCAAAAAAAGTTGTACAAATCTAAGGCGATAACGTTATCAGGACAGGAAAACAATTTATAAATATAAAAATCTAACGTATCAGGACATGAAAACAATTTATAAATATAAAAATCTAAAGTATTAAAAGGACCCCAACTTTTTTTTTATAAATGTAACGAGATGACGTTATCATCTCAATTTCAACTTTATTGGTACCGTGAGCTGATCTCAATCATTTAATGGTCCACCAAGCCTGTCAGTCTGGTTTCTTATATGATCTATAAGCGTGAGATCCATGTCTGTCTCAGATGTATAAAAGTTTCTAGCAAAATAAAAATAAAAATGGTCAATAATTTTAATATCGTGTTAATCTCATACATATAAACCCATGTTAAAACTCTTTAAGATAGTTAATAATTTTTCAATAAGTTGTTAATTTCAGAAATATAAAACCATGTTAAAATTCTTTAAGATTGTATGTATTTTTTTTGTTTCGTTAATAATAATAATAATAATATCCATTTTTAAGGTCAAAGCCAAGCCAGAGACCAAATTGGTGTATGAGACCCTTTGTTTGTGGGACAAGGGACCCACCTTTGCGTAGCGATTTGATTGCTAAGTTTACGAAGGCATACATACTCTACCCCCCTTTTGTTTTGAACCTGTGACCTCTTAAGAGGAAACACATGCTCTTAACTATTAGGCCCACTCAAACAATATATATTTACATGTCAATGGTCTCATGTTAGTTTTGTGTGCATTTTTATTCCACTGCATTGAACCAACCAACACTAGGGAGAGAATTTTAATAAAACCCATCTTAATAGTAAAGTCTATTAGAGCCCAGAGATACCGTAGGAGAATTTTGAAATTAAAATTTTACCAAGTGCTTCTTCTTCCTCTAATCTTCTTCCATTATCTCACTCCACCCAGCTTGTAAGGACTTGTAGACCGTGCGGCGGGCAAGGCGACTCCACCGTGCAAAGGACTTGTGCGAAATGTGAAGTAAATGAACCTTGGACGAGTTTATAAGGTGTTGGGTGAGTTGAGGGGGCGGTCCCACAAGCTGAGCGAGCCAACCCTCCTCCTGGGCGAGACAACACATTGTAAACAAGTCGGCTTGGGTGTTGGGCGTAGGTCGGCCGGGTGACATAACCAGCCACCTGGCCATATATATTGGCATGTGTTTGTGGAGGCAAAGGCAACATTTGATCATCACGAGTTCGATCAAAGGAGTTCTGCAGTGCGTGGACGAGCCCGCACTTCGGACGAAACTCGAGTGAAAAACTCATGTAGAAAACTCGAGCAGAAAACTCGGGTGAAAAACTTGTGCAGAAAACTTGGGCGAACAACTCGTGCAGAAAACTCGGGCGAGGTTGTCGGGCATAACTCGAGCGAGGTCGTTCGGGCAGAACTCGGGCGAGGTCGACGGGCAGGAAACTCGGGCGAGGTCGTTCAGGCGAACCGGGTGAGATCGTTCGGGCAAACCGAGTGAGATCGTTCGGGCGAATCGGGTGAGGTCATTGGGCAACTTGGGTGAAGTTGTTCGGCGAGCTGGGCGAGGTCATTGGGCGACCCAGGTGAACTTGTTCGGGCGAGCCGGGTGAAGTCATGTGGCGACTCAAGTGAAGTTGTTCAAGCGAACAAGTTTGGGTGAACGGGTGGACGTGCGGACGAGCGGCCAGGTGAGGGCGCGCCGTACATGACGAAATGAAGAATCGTGTGGATAGGCGACTTGGGTAGGGCACGCCGTGCATTTCGAAATGGTGGAAACGGTGAAGTGTTGGAATTGTGAACGGAGGTGTGACTCGTGCGGAGGCGCCCGTGTGTGGCAACTTGGTTACGACGAGGGCGCCCAAGTTGGGCAAAAAACATGATTGTGCGATGAGGTGAATGAAGGGTTGGTGAATCGTGCAGCGACTGTGTGGAGGCGCCAACAAGCTAGGCAATCGAGTTTGCCGAAGTTGGAAATTTGGCTAAGTGTAAATTTGGGGTTTCCCAAGATTTAACTTGTACTTATAAAAGAAGATTATATATATTGATTTGGGCAGACTCATATTGCAGGGAGTTGCCCCTCCCTTTATATTGTTGTGCATTTCTATTGTATAATGTTGTTTATGTGAATGTTATGGGATTTCACTGTATAAAGGACAAAGATAATACTTGGTAATGAAAAATAAACTAAGTATGGAATGTTAGGCATAGTCTACAATCGTAAGTATTGGTGAAAAGAAAACGGTTGGTAGTGCGGCACCTCGCTATAGTGCGGTTGGAAGATTACCGCCAGTGTAGGGCATGACAGGTGGTATCAGAGCTGATGATCAGAAAGCTGATCGGGTTGACGATGAAGTGCTAATCCCACTGCACTATCGTGACAGGTGGTATCAGAGCTAGTCCAAGTTTTGCAAAAAACTTGGTGAACTGAATCAAGGAGTTGATTCTACGAAGACCGAAGACTTGAAAGGGAGTTCAAGCTTTGCAAGTGACTGGTGGAATATCAAGGTGATTCAGGTGAATGGTGAAACAGGTTTAGCAGAGGTGAAGCTTAGTGCTTGGGCCAAGTTGAACGACAAGGCATGGAAAGTTTGGAAGGATGCGAAGGGAAGCTCTTCCTTACCTTATACAGGTTGAAGCGGATGAAAGAAGAGAACCCCCGGATTCGAAAGGAACTTGAAGTCTTGGAAAGGAATGTTGAAGACGAACTTCTTCAACTTGGTTGGACAATGGAGCAGGTTGAGGCTGTAGATTGTGCTAACAAGGAAGAGGAAGCCATGATGATTGAGGATGTTGTAGATGTGATAACGATGGAGGACAAACTTGAGGATGATCAAGTTGGACCAGGATCATGCAGTTTGCAGACATGGATGGATAGGGATACTCACATGGAGGAGCCTCATGATAATGAAGTAAGTATTGATACTTGTGTTTCATTTGAGCATTTGGTAGATGAACTGTATGCAGGGAAGAGCAACTCCAAGTTGCCGATGCAAGGGAGGATCTTACCATGGATGTCTACAATAAAACCTTGTATGGAGAAGCAAGGATTGTTGATTGTTGCAGGACTTATTGGGTTGTTTGTGACCTTATAGTAGAAGGTACAAAGGCCCGTGACAAGGGAGGAACATGATGATCATTACGAGAGAATGGGTCATGCTTTTGCCATATGGAAAATTGGCTAAGTGCCCGACATGACTCATGGATAGATTGAGGAGGGCACACACTTGAGTTGCTTAGGTGGAATTCTCATGGCCGATATCAAGAGGAAGTCTTGTGGGAACCTTTAGTGGGGGAGCTATGATGGAGAGACTCATGTGATGATGATATGGTTGGGTGACCGAGTTCACTAGACCAAAAATTGCAAACTTGGATGGGGATGACTGATTGTTGTGATGGGTCTACTTGGTTGGACTACATGGGCAACTTAGTCATGGACATTAGGTTGGAGACATAGAGCATGGCAGTCTTATGCAGGGACATTATGCAGGAGCACTTGTAGAGGTGTCACTTATGGGCATCCAACGAGGAGTACTAAGGCAGCGATATTGTGCAGGTGGATTTTCTTGTGTGACATGGAGATGTTTTATTTATGAGCCGATGGAGAGGTTGTGCACTCTTGTACAACAAGGACATGGACTTGGATGGAGTTGTGAGCGTACTATGGAGCAGTCCTACTACATGGAGAGCTGAGGCATCTTGTAGAGACCTTTGGGCCGAGGCTTGTATGCTTGCTGGATGTTGGTTGGAGATGGCTCATGGAGCTCATGATGACATGAGGTTGTGACTTTTGGGGACTTCATATATGGTGGACTTGGAGGATCCAATGCATTGAGGAGTTGAGGTTAGAGACATTGATGTAAAATGGGATGCATACTTTCAAGTACATGTATGGGTGTGGCTTGAAAGAGTGACTTGATGTGGAGGATCGATATGAGATGCTTTGGAGTGATGGAGTACAACACTGATGATGCCTTGGTGGCAACACTTGGGCATGGGTTGAGTTGAGACTTAACCACTTTTGACATATGGGAGCTAATTGATCTATGATCATGGGTAACACATGGATAGATGAGACAGGTGTATACTTGTTTCTATGGCAGAATTAAGGGATGACACATACAGATATGATGGAGATTTCTTCATTGACCTGGATGTGGCACATCAAGAGTCGGAGTTTGAAGAGATGATCTCTTCACTTTGAGGAGATGGATGTTTTGCAGATGGATGATGATGTTGGACAGAAAACATCATGGACAGCATGTTGCAGATGAGATGAGGACTACTTCATGGACCTGAGCATGCTTACACTTATATGGAGATGGGCTCTTGATCGAGTTGAGGATGTGACGGGATGTTCTGAGAAACAACTGATGGTGGCATGAAGATGTGCATTCTCATGGTTTGAGTGCAATACAGTTGGATTAGCTACCCAACTAGCTCAAATTATGGGGCTCGAGAAGTGTGAAGAGATGTGTTAGCATTTTTGGAGTATCATGGCAGTAGTTCACATGATGACGACACATGATGAGGTCGACACATTATGTTGAAGAAGCATGTAGCTTGAGATGGAGGGGCCAGCCTTCCACGATGGAGAGCAACATGTGGAGATTGTGACAAGGTGGTTGATGATCATGGATTGAGATTATTTTCGATATATGACATACCAATGGGGTGTATGCCTTGGTATGGAGATCTTGGTGACAAATGGTTGCTGGGATGAGATATTGTCAAGGATGACAATGACTTTAAGTGGGGGAGGATGTAAGGACCTGTGGTCCGTACGACGGGCAGGGTGACGCCACCGTGTGAAGGACTTGTGCGAAATGCAAGTAAATGAACTTTGGATGAGTTTATAAGGTGTTGGGTGAGTTGAGGGGGCAGTCCCACGAGCTGGGTGGGCTGACCCTCCTCCTGGGCGAGACAACACATTATAAACGAGTTGGCTTGGGCATTGGGCGTTGGTCGGTCGGGTGACATACATCATTCGATCATCACGAGTTCGATCAAAGGAGTTCTGTAGTGCGTGGACGAGCCCACACTTTGGGTGGAACTTGGGTGAAAAACTCATGCAGAAAACTCAGGAAGAAAACTCGGGTGAAAAACTCGTGCAGAAAACTTAGATGAACAACTCATGAGGAAAATCGTGTAGAAAACTCGAGTGAGGTCGTCGGGCAGAACTCGAGCGAGGTCATTCAGGCAGAACTCAGGCGAGGTTGTTGGGCAGGAAACTCGAGCAAGTTCGTTCGGGTGAACCGGGGGAGGTCGTTCGGGCAAGCCGGGTGAGGCCGTTCGTGCGAGCCGGGGGAGGTCGTCAGGCAACCCGGGTGAATTCGTTTGGGCGAGCCAGGTGAGGTCGTTGGGCAGCTGGGTGAAGTCATTCGGGCTAGCTGGGTGAAGTCGTGTGGTGACTCGGGTGAAATTGTTCGGGCGAACGAGTTTGGGTGAACGGGTGGACGTGCGGACGGGCGACCGGGTGAGTGTCGTGCATGACAAAACGAAGAATCGTGCGGACGGGCGACTTGGGTAGGGTGCGCCGTGCATGACAAAATAGTGGAAATGGTAAAGTGTTGGAGTTGTGAACGGAGGTGTGACTCGTGCGGATGCGCTCGTGTGTGGCGACTTGGTTACGATGGGGCAAGCCCAAGTTGGGCAAACAACATGATCATGCGAGGAGGTGAATGAAGGGTTGGTGAGTCGTGCGGTGACTGTGTGGAAGCGCCGACGAGCTGGGCAACCAAGTTTGCCGAAGTTGGAAATCTAGCTAAGTGTAAATTTGGGGTTTCCCAAGATTTAACTTATACTTATAAAAGAAGATTATATATATTGATTTGGGCAGACTCATATTGTAGGGAGTTGCCCCTCCTTTTATACTGTTGTGCATTTCTATTGTATAATGTTGTTTATGTGAATGTTATGGGCTTTCACTGTATAAAAGACAAAAATAATACTTGATAATGAAAAATAAAATAAGTATAGAATGTTAAGCATAGTCTACAATCGTAAGTATTGGTGAAAAGAAAATGGTTGGTAGTGCCGCACCTCACTATAGTGCGGTTGGAAGATTACCACCAGTGTAACGGCGTGACACCGCTCTTCTAACCACACCCTATCAATTTAATTGATAACAAAAGTATACTAAAGATTTATCCACAATATTGAGAAATACTTTTTATCTATCATGCTGAGAATTAATAAAAATTAGCGGATTGGGTAACTTATTCCTTTGGATATTTCAAAGAATATTTTTGAATGTCGTATTGTACCGCTGCATTATCTGACATTGGTTGGCCCTCCCCATATATTCTAGGATGGCATGAGAGACTCATGGAGAATTATTATCGTAGATTTTTACTAACCTCACATCTATAAGATTTTTATACAGTGTTTTAAAATTTAAGATATGACGTTATCATTTTAATTTCAATATTTTATTTTGTTTCATTTTTTGCATTGCGTGTTAATTATTCTGTGTTATCCTTTTATAAAATTTTTTAAAATTAATAAAAAATTCATAGATATATTTTAAAATTTAATATTATAGTAGTTTCAAATACATAATAGAATAATAGAAAAATAAATTGTTTTGTTGTTTTTGTTTTTTATTTTTTATTTTGATTTATAAACATCTCTTATATATCAATCATACAAATATTTAGAGTAATTAAATGTTTGGCTTGATTATTAAATGATACAAATAAAGAGGAAAATATAATTATTAGATTATCCTTATCATCTAATCTTATACCTTCTACCATATTTTCAAAGTACTACTCAATTTAATATAATAACACCTAATCTATATTTCAATTGTGTTATTACATCTCAATGAATCTACAAATGTGTCAATTACATTGATTGTATATCTAAGCAACATGACAAGTCATAACACCCTAGCCTCCCAAAGTCATGTATTTCACATGTCAGACACAACACGTGTGACACATGTCCAATACAAGTTTGACTTGTGTCATGTTTGCATGATGTGAGTTTGACTTGTGTCACACATGAGCCCTATTGTTGTCCCTAAATTTGGACACATGTTTGGTGAAGAAACATCCCACAAATTCTTAAAATCTATTTTTTTCCTCATTCTCTTGAAATTCAAGCTCAAATAAGGAATGATAGAAGATATTCCAAGTTTGGGAAGTGGATTTATCCAGAACTTACTAATGTTATCCAATTAATCATAATATTGGCCTCTTAAAGTAGAGGATGAAATCATTTTACTTAAATTTTTAACATTATCAATAGTTGTTTCAACATTTTTGAGTGGTTCCAACCTCATTGGAAATCATATGGAGAAAGTAGAATTCTAGATCCCACTCAAAACTCAATAGTTTTCAAGATTTGTGGGATTGAAATATTTCCATTTGACTCTATCATGTATGAGGGTATGAAAAGAATTTAATCAAGAGCACCAAGCCCTCTATATACCCCTATGTTGTTGGCAATGAGGGTTGAAATCATCTATCATCACCCTAGTAAAATTATAACTATTGCTCAAATAAAATCTCAATTTGACATGTTAATCTTTTTATATCTTATTTTAATGCTTAGAGGGTGATATTGATGATGAGATTCTGAATATAGGAAACGAATTTGATGCTATGTAGTACTAGTTATTTGTTGCAGCATGAGTTTTTTGGGCTCTACATGACATTTAGGGCCTCTTTGTTGTTGTATTTTTAATTCAGATATTGATTGCATTCAATTCTATTTTGGTTATATGCATTATTTGTATGATTTCATTTCTATCATCATGTATTGTTTTATTTTCTAAATTGAATCTTTTTCTATATTTCATTTTTTATGTGCATTTCACTAATTTGTGATACTTTTTAATATATAGTATATAAAGTTTCCTCTATATCCTATTAGGGCTTATTGTATCACATGTAGTATACTCGTATTTTTATGTCCTCCACGTCTCACGTCATCATGTCATGTGACTTAGTTGTATATCCATTCCTTCCCTTAATAAAGGTAGATTGGGGTTGGGGGTGGAACAAGAAAAATACAAAAGAATATTACTTCCAGCTTCACACATTCAATGGTGGGGGTGGGGGAAGAGAATCAGAGAATTTTATATTGAGAATGAGTACATTGAGGGTGGGGTTGGGAGAAGACATTGACGATGACACTGTAAGAAACATTGGAAGAATAAAAGGTTGTAGGAATTAAGGGGGCTGATAGGAGACAAAATGAAATAATATAAACAATGAGAGAATTTTAAGGGGCAATGGGTGATGAGGTAGTGGTGGGGGAAAACAATGCGAAAATTTAAACAATGGGAGAATTTTAAAGAGTGGTGGCCATTAAGGAGAGTGGTGGTGGGAGCATGAGGGCTTCACTCAATGAACCTGTGACATAACACGTGCATTCGTGGCAAACTAAACAATACCCTTAATTTGACTACATATTGGAAAATACCTCTAAAAACCACATTATTTAACCCCCTACCAATATGAACCCAATACACCTTTCCAATTTAAAAACCCCTACTTTCACTAGATATTGTAGGTATCCATTTTTTCATTAACATTTTTTCAACTCCTTTATATTTTTTTATTAACTTTGAGCTCCATTTTTTATATCTTCTAATATAAAAACCCTTTGCCCCCTATTATATGCTCAATATATTATGTCTTTTTTTCCTCAATATATATCCCCCAATATAAATGCACGTGGTATGGTATTGCTCCCCCAATGAAGCCCTTGTGGGTGGGAGATAATGGGAAGATTTAGAATTCCATTGTCTCCTCCAATTCAACCCTCTTAAAATCCTCCCAAGTCCCCACACCCATTTTAAATTCTCCCATTGTGTCCCCTATTAGGCTTGGTTTGATTGGTTTGCTAACTTATTGTTTGAAAAATTTTAGAAAGAAAATATAATGTGTTTTTTTCTTAAACTTAATGTGATATCACAACATCCTTTTCCATATTGCAACATACACATAATATTAAGTCATAAAAACACCTTTAAACATAATAAACTAATACAAAATACAACATTAATTGCAAGGATTATTCTTTAGTCCTTTAATTTGATAAAGTTTCCAATATTTCATCACATATAAAAAAAGCAACATATTTAACAAATATATATGTGTGTGTGTGTGTGTGCAACATTAAAAACATGTAAAATGATTTGATTTGTGACAATTTACATAACTTAGACAAAAGTGAGAAGAATACCTAGTTATGGTGGCTTAGTTGTGCTCTTGTTTCGATCACTCAACTGAATATGCGGCCCTACCAACTAGGAATGACTATTTGAATTCCTAGCCTAAGGAACCTCCATAGGTTCCCTAACCCTCTGACCCAAACTCCAAATCACAACCGTAGTGTGTTTCAGATCCATGTGCCAACACCCCTCTAGTGTCCAACACCAAAAACCACCTCTCAATGACAGCCAAACCTCTACACTCCCACGTGCCAAAAAAAAACAAAAATTCCCTTGTTGTCTTATCCAAGTTTCCCCCAAAGCTCCCTGTAAGAATACCCATCTCCTTCCCATTTTGCTGCACTTATCTCTCCCTCATGAATGTTACCTATGCCATCTTATTCTCTTAAGCCACTAATCAACCATAATGGCCCCTTCCATTCCCCACCTATTAATTTATCCCAAAATCAATTTTAGGAATTCAAACGTATCAAGTCAAAAGAACAATAAATTAATAAATTAATAGTATTTACTTTTACAAATCCATCAAATCAAAATGGATTCATGAGAATCCTAATTAATTAAACATTTAATTAATCATAATAATCATTAAGTAATCATCGATCATGATTAATTATTAATCAATTAATTAACTAATAATACTAATCATAGGATAATAATATATCTATGTGAGATATGGGTATGTAGCTAGCACATGCATGCCTCGCAAGTATACTAATAATAGTTTTAAGAAGTAATCAAAGATAAAACACTCAATCATTAACAAACTTACATAAGGTAATTGGATTAAGGAGTGGGCATTACATACACCCCTCCAAAAAAATCATTCTAAAGTTAAAGTACATAGGATATGAACAGTCGGGATACGGTATGAC
The DNA here is from genome assembly GCA_031772625.1 of Pinus tabuliformis. Classification (NCBI taxonomy): domain Eukaryota; kingdom Viridiplantae; phylum Streptophyta; class Pinopsida; order Pinales; family Pinaceae; genus Pinus; species Pinus tabuliformis. Next base: position 1,490,822,088 of record CM062819.1, on the reverse strand, counting down.
AATAAGGTATAAAAAAACAAGGGAAAATATGTACTAACCAAATTTAAGTAAATCAAGCCATAATTTATAGTGGATTGGAGTAGATTTAAGTAATTCTAGAGTCCCCAATTAACTTATAACCTCCTAACCTCCTTAACCTACTTCCACTCCCATTATATCCATCCTTTGTTATAATATATGATGACATCAACTATATTGATTTAAACACTAATAGAACCAAAATGGTAGAAAAGTTAACTATATCAACCTAAATACCCCATTATACAACTACCAATCATCATCACATGCCTAGGGGATCATTTCCATCGCTATCCTCCCTCAATTCTAGGCTTGGAGGTTACGTGGTGGGAAATGCCTCGAACCCTCCTTAAAGAACTAAGGTTAACACCCTAGCATGAACCACATTGCAACATTGGTTTGAATGCTTGTTGTCGAATCATTTGGTCGGGTTGTCATGTCACTTGCAATCTACACCTTACCCCATGTCATAATATTGCATATCAAGTAAATAAAAAATATAATAGAACAACCTACATCATACTATTCCTCATTGGCTGTCTCAAAATCCACTAGCTACTAGCATAGATCTTTGGCTATGACATAGCTCCCTTCTAATTTTTAGGTTAGTTATCATCCAAGCATATACACAACAAAATTATATACAAGGAAATGTCATTCTAATCATCATATTATTAGATCCGTTATCCACGTATCAAAATTTCTCAATTGATATTGAGATGTTGGAAAGAAATCATAAATTGGATAAATCATAAATCAAATAAGTCTTACATTAGATAAATGATACATCAGATAAGCCATTCATCAAATATTTAATCAACATAAACAAAATTCATCAAGTGTTTCAGATAACTAAGTCAATATGTCCAATCAAAATTCATCAATTTTACATAGTGTTCATAAACAAAACATCCTAAAAATACAAGTAGGTCCTCAACATGAGTAGTTATCTAGGTCAAAATTGACATCTCATATGGTCAAAAAGTGAGGGGTGGTCACTATATATAGTCTTTTCACCCTCCCAGGTAGCAAACCATGGGATATACTTCTCCCACTAGACCTTAACCTGGTCCACCAATCAATACCTAAGTTGTTGAACTCTACAGGCCAATATGCCAAAGAGTTCCCACATCTGAGACCCGTAATTCTCTCGAATTAATTTTATGAGGTTCAGTAGACACATAATGTCATAGAACAGATACATGAAAAACATCATTTGTTTTATGTGAGTGGGGGAGCAGTACAAGATGATAGGAAACTAATCCAATTTATCTTTGATCCTAAATGGTCCTATAAATAAGGGTGACAACTTCATCCGTTTTAGAAACTAAATGGTGTTCTTATTGGGTTGGATACAAATAAAAACTTTGTCTCCAACTTCATAACTTCTATTAGTCCTATGTGGATCCACATAACTCATTTTTATATCATGTGCTTCCTTCAACCTTTGTTTAATATTCCTTCCCCGCTCCTCCATTTCGTGAACCAATTCCAATCATACTATTACTCTTTCCTCCAACCTTTCCCAACTCAGTGGTGTCATTCGTGGTCTCCCATATAGAGCTTGATAAGGAGGCATCTCGATGGAAGTGTGGTAGCCGTAATTGTAGGTGAACTCTACCAATGGTAGCTACCTCTCCCATTAAGTCTAGTTATCCATAACATACATTCTCAAAATGTCTTCCATAATCCAATTTACTCTTTAAGTCTACCATCTATTTTTGAATGATATTCAATACCCAAGTTTAGTCTCATCCCTAATTCTTACTGCAAACTTATCCAAAACATAGATGTAAACCGAGATTACCTACATTAGAGGAAATTTCAACCTAAAAGTGCCCATGAAATTTTCATGTAATTTCCATGTCATAATATGTAAATCAATAAAAGTCCTTTAAATTTAAAAAGAGGTACATGTGAATATTTTGGAGGGAATTTTTTATTTATTTATTTATTTATTTGTTTTATTTTATTTTTTTTTTTTTTTTTTATTTTAAATTGTATTTTTGGCTTATCTCCCTATAGGTTTACTCAAATTTCAATTGTAGACACTCGTTGGATACAAAATTAAATTCCACATCCAACAAGTAACCATTAAGCATACTTTTGAGAATTCCCACATTAATAAAAATTGAAGATACATATAAAAGACTTGTTCAACGTAATTTTTAAATGTATCTTCAAATTCTATCATTGTGGATCCTCTCAAAAGTAGGCATAATGAGTAATCGTTGGATGTGGAATTTAATTCAACATACAACGAGTGTCTACACTTGAAATTTGAGTAAACCTATAAGGACATAAGCCAAAAATACAATTAAAAAAAATAGAATTTTCTTCTTTTCCCTCAAAAATTCATCACTCTTATTTTATTATTTTAACTATTATTATATTATTTTTCCTTAGAGTCCACTTTTAGGCTGAAATTTCCTCTAATGTTAGAATTAATCTTTGTGGGTAACCCATGTAGTTAGATAAAATCACTCATGAATACTCATGCCACATCAATGAAATGACAAGTGTCTCTCACAAGGATGAAACTAGAATTTTTGGTCAACTTATCATCTTAAAAAATATGGAATTATGTCTTTGTGATGTGAGTGGAAAACCCATAGTGAAATCCATGGAAATGACCTCCCATTTAGACATATTAATGTCATCTAATTGTAGGAGTCTTGTTGAGTGGTGATGGTCATCCTTCACTAGTTGACATTCAACACACTTGGCAACAAACTTGACCAAGTCACGCATCATGCCTACCCAAAAAAAGTTTATTCATGTCTTCATACATTTTCTTCATGCTAGGATGTGCATAGTAAAGTTCTCGATGTTACTCCTCGAGTATGGTTCTTTATATACTCTCTTCTCTAGGAATGTACATTCTAACTTTAAATATCAACAATTCATTTGTTTTAAGAGCATATCCCTCAGACTTTGGTTCTATCTACTTCCCATGTTAGAGAATTGATGTAACCTTTATATAACAAGTATATTCAAAGAGTTTCTCTAACACATACTCCTTGAAATTCACCCCCAAGGGTACTATGGAGAAAATCCAAAGTATTCTACTTAGTGCATTAGCTATCATATTCTCTTTTCACTTGATGAATGAAATCCAAAAATTGTAATCGTTGATTAATTCATGCCATCGCATTTGTCTAGCATTTAGATCCCTTTGACTAAGAAATGCTTTAGGCTCTCATGATCATTGTTTAGCTCAAAGTTCCTCCCAATAAGGTAGTGTCTCCAAAGTTTCAAGGCTAGTATCAATGTTTTTAATTCTAAGTAATGTGTAGTGTACAACTTTCCATATTTCTCCAAATTCCTAGATGCATAAGCTATTACCCCCCTTCTTGCATCAACACATGTCCTACTCCTTATTTTGGAGAATTTGTGTAAAGTATGAAATCCTTCTTTGTGTCAGGCATTCGAAGGATTGGAGCACTATTTAGTAATATCCTTAATTCAATGAACACAATGTTCCATTCATCTATATATTCATACATAACTCCCTTGAGTTGTAGTTTGGTTATGTGTTTCACAATGTTTGAAAACCCTTCCATGAACCTCCCATAATGACCTACTAGCCCCATGAAGCTATGCAACTCATGAACAATTTTCAACATTGGCCAATCCATTATGGCCTTCACCTTTTTTGGGTCAATTGAGATCCTTCTCCTAAAATAATGTGCCTAAGGTATTGAGTTTCCTTCTAAAAGAAGGAATATTATGACAATTTGTGATACAATTCTTATTTTCCCTTAAGTATGTCAACACAACCCTCAAGTTCTCATCATGCTCCTTTTCATTTTTGGAATACACGAGAGTACAGTCTAGAAAGACTTGTACAAAGTGATCCAAAAACTTTTGAAACATGTCATTCAAGGGACTCATGAACACTCCTGGTGCATTGGTCAAAACAAATGGCACTACTATGAACTCATGGTGCCCAAGTCGAGTTTGAAAGGTGGTTTTTGGGATATCACCTTCCTTCATCCTTAACTCGTGGTATTCGAATCACAAATCATTTTTTGAGAAAACTATTGCTCCCTTCCTTTGATCAAAGAGATCATCTATTCTAGGTATCAAGTACCTATTCTTTATTGTGGCTAAATTCTATTCCCTATATTATATGCACAATATTAAGGAACCATCTTTCCCCTTGAAAAAAATCAACAGCTCACCCCAAGGTGAAATACTAGGTCTAATAAGTTCTAAATCTAACAACTCATTTAATTGCATTTACAACTCACAAAGTTTTGGAGTTCTCATCTTGTAGGGTGTTGGTTATTAACTTTGCACCAATTTTTATATTGACTATGAAATCAAGGTCCCTATCAATGGGTAATCTTGGAAACTATTTGGGGAAAACATCACCAAATTCTAACTGAATTGGTTGTTGATCTAGGGAGGGTCCCTTCATGTCACTTACCACCTCAATTACATATAATTTACAGCCTCACATGAAGCAAAATTTTACCCTCATTATTGATCTTAATTACAGGGACACTCCTATCTTGATACCATAAATCTCCATTGATCTACCTTCATTATTTAAACATATCACCTTTTTTTTTAACAATCTAGCAAATATCGATGAGCTTCTAGCCAACCCATTCTAATGATTACATCATACATCCCTAGTGCAATGATATATGCCTTCAACTTAGTTGTATAAACCCAAAATTTTAAATGACATTGGTTAAACATAGGTCATACTACTTATCTTACCCCATAATCCATCTCGACTTGTTTAAAGTCACCATGCTCATAGGATTCTAACCCACATTTTTTGAATTTAAATGGTTAAATGAAACTATTTGTATCAGAAAAATAAAACAAAATTTTAATGTTCACATGATTTATCTTACCTAAGTTCTATACCATGGCAGATTGGTGTTCGAATTGGTGGTTATCAACTACTGCATAAATATGATGGTGGCTTCCTACTCCTTACACAGGTGTGTTTCCTTCTATATGACTGTTATGAGGTTGTAACTCAGGGAAATCATGTTGGTACTAACGTCCCCATGTCCCATTAAATAAACGATGCATCATATAATCTATATAGAATTATTTTGGGCCCTCTAAAATGAGCTCCTTCCCCTAGGACCCCTACATCTACTTGGAGCTCCACACATCTCACTTTTACTTGCATGCACAAGTCCCTGAAGTTGCTTGTCAGCTGCATTGGAAACCATCAAAATCCTCATTTCCATTATTCTTGCTACAACCCTATTTCCATATGGAGGTTGCCTCAATCTTCCTCCCATAGAAAAGGTCTGAGGGGCCTTCCCCAGAAACCTTGGTCATTATGGAAAAACAACTTTGTTTCTCCCTTTCAAGTCCAAGTTATCTTCTAAATGGTGAGAATTTTCAATATCTTCATCAATTGAGGATGATTTCCACATATGAATTGTTTCCCTAATCTTAGGGTTTAATCTACATACAATAAAATATTCCTTATGTTGACTAGTTTCCATGTAGGAGACATAACAAATTCCATGAATCTTATCTCACATTCTTCTCTTGTGTGGTTTCTTGACACCAAAGCATGCAATGATCCTATTTGTTGTTCCTTGTAATAAGCTACTAGGTACTTCTTCCTAAACCTTTCCTCAAATAACTCCTAGGTGACAATGTTGGGAGTGAGGTGTAGTTGTCACTCAAAGTTACCCTACCAATTCAGTGCGCTATCTTTGAGCTAAAATATCATTATCTTAGCATTTAAATAGGAAGTATACTCTCTTAGTGGAAAACGTGTTTTCATTCCTGCCAATAAAGTTTCCACTCTTTCATTGGAACCTATAGAAAATTGTGGGAGCTTAATTTTCTGGATCTCCCTATTGACTTCCCCGATTCTAGGTCCTCTATTGAAGTCCCTTGATCCTTCTAGGTTGACTACCCTTGATGGAGGGTACTCTACTTACACCTCAATTGTTTGGTGCCTTCTTAAAGTTTCATTAAATTTCCTCCACAAAACATAATATGAGAGCCAACTTTGGTGATGGAAATTATGGTTCTAGTGGAGGTGGTCCTTGTCACGACCCTCCTTAGCCTCGATTCCCTCACATCCTGACCATTATGATATGGTAAAATGTAAACATGAAACACAAGGTTCATTAGTGAAACTTAGGACATTTTTAGCTCTTACATGGGTCACATACATATATAAAATGATAGGCGTAAGCTTTCCTTTTACTATGCTCATAAATGAGTGTTACTTATACTAAGAAAATCCTCATAAATGTGTTCAATCCTCTCCCATCACTTACTAAACAAGTACTCTCATGCAGTATTAATTACCCTTAGACATATTCTTAGCATCAATTTTTCCCCATCATATAACAACATTAATCAATTAATTATATCATTAACCTTAATGCATTTAACATAAACCCAAAATGGGGTGCTTACTGAGACAAAAGTAGGTTGGGAGGGATGCCACCAACCCACCTAGCCAAATGATTGGGGGACATGGTAGCACACCCCCATTGTAAATTTAAATGCATAGCTCTCAACACATGCGAACCATCATTCAAGCCATCTTATTTTGAGCACCCTGCATTCTACTCTTAGTTGTATCTCATGTGCTCATTATGTTAATTAGGCGTTTACTCATGCATATCTCGAGCGAGAGGTGGTTTTAACCATGGGTCCAAGTATTTTAGCTTCACTTGAGCTTAGTTCTGCATCAAAAGGTGGTCAATTTAACTCTACAATCTTGAAAACAATGGCATGTAGTTGTTTCACCTATTACTTTCCATTGACCCATTCCTCTGCTCTATATTTTAGCAAAAGTCGCTTTCCACAATTGGGAAATTACCAATTCTGGGAGATGCTTCATTTTTATCTCCATGGCACTAGCACACAAATGGTAGATTCCATTCTCTCTACATTCTTTAATTTATTTTTCTCCTACCTTCCTATGTCTTTTTAGGAAGAATTCCAGTTTCCTTTTTTCTCAAGTTTTTCATCTCCAAATCTTACTTCAAGGTTCTTGGTAGTAGGCTTTAGGTGCAATTTTGTTGGTCTCCTCCTGGCATAGTAACCTTCTTTGGAGCTACATCCCCTCTTTCGCCCTTTGGTATCATATCACCTCCCTTATGTATCCCTCTTTTTTCTACTCAACTCATCTCTACTTTGTTCACTCCTCTACCTAAGTCTTCACCCATGGGTTTATGTCATTGGTGTTTGTCCTTCATAAGTTTCATTATATGTGCATTATTTCTCTCCTACAATATTCCTTCCCTCTTATTTTAGACACTACTAGTGGCATATGTTGGTTTTGGTTCCTATTTCATTGTCCCTTCCCCCCATGCTTATGTGATTTGGCTTCCCTCGACCTTCTACAACCCTTGCTTTCCTCCCCCCCCCTCTTGGTTCTTAGATTTCTTCTCTTTTTTGACCCCTCCTTCATCCCTTGTCAACGTGCTTATGTTTGCAAGGATCCAACATATTATCAAGAGTGATCACATTGAGGTAACACATGTATGCATGATTCGTAAACTATCATGGATATTCCACCGGACAATTCATCACAACATATCTGATAATAATATATTAAAATTCTGAATTTCTACATTTTTATAGTTTTATTAAAACTCTAGATCTATAAGTTTAACTGTAATGATTGCTTTCACATGAATTTAAATCATGAATAAAAATAGAGAATGAAAAATAAATTCACACACAAATAAGACGCAAAATAAGCTCTGGGAAACCCTTTTGGGAGAAAACCGAGCAGGAAGGTGAGGTCGCTTCACTCTCTTTCTCTGTCTGGAAATATGGTTGCATGTACAAAGAAGTAATGCCTGTGGCCTGTGGGCTGCTACAATTCACATATCATCTATATGTTCTCTACCTCCTATCTCTCTTGGTTATCTTTTCTCAGCTATGGAACAAAATTATCTCGAAAGAATGGAATGCCTATTCCTCCTAGTGGCTCGATTATAACACAACCCGATAGCCTACTAGTGGTTAAGTTTGATTACATCAACTCTTAACTAGAGTTAGAATATAGACCCTTCTAGAGTATTTTACGTCAAAAACATGTGGCTAGCCCCCTTTCCATGAATAATGGGGTTTGACATGACATCCTCCCAAATTATAGGTGTGAAAACAGGGAGGTCAACTTCCTAGTGGCATAACTTTTGCATACAAATTCTTATTAACGCACTTCTTGCACCATTGGAAAGATATTTGTGTGTAGAATAACATGGAAATTTGTACAATAATGCGGTAAATATTTAGTACTAAAAAATTCTGTTTGATGCCTCAAAACACTCCTAGAAGGTTTTAGACCCTGTTTTACCAAACCAGGTCCCATCGTAAAAATAGTCCCATGAGTTGATTCCTCCACTTTTTCCACTTTGAATTCATCGATATGGATGACAAAAAATATAATGATCCAATATGGATCAATGCATCGCCACCTTGAGGAAACTTCCTCCTGCTTTTGAGATTTCATGTCGGGACCCATCTAGGAAGAGCTAAACCATACTAAGGGTGAAGGCCCCTCTCATAGGCTCAAAATTTTTGACATGAAGGTCCTTTCTGAGTTGGAATATTGGTTAACAGAAGTTGGGCACACTCAGGGATGATTCATTTAATATATGTACACAATTGATCTCCATTAACACATGAAGTTCCTATTGGGAAGAACCCTATTGGATCGACACAAGCATCGGGAAGATGTCTTCCATTTCGTTGAGCACCTACATTGTCACATGAAATACCTAGATTGATGGATGAATCACATTCAATGTCATCTCAACATTCTGCCATTAATGGGAGGCACTACCAAGGACAAAAAATTTCCCATTTAGGAACTTTGATCCTTTTGCATAGTTTATGTCATGATTACACTTTACCAGTCTTTTGTTCCTGTTGTTTATTTCCATGGGTGGTTAGGCCATCTACTCTATTTTTTTATTTTAAATTTTAATTATCTTAGCACTCAGTTATCTCTTTCCTCTCTAAGAAGAGTAATTTTTTTCATTTGGTTTGATCTCCCTAGTGAGAGACTTACCTAAGATTATCAGTATTATCTTATAACATGCAATTTAAAAGGCAATGCAACTTACCCCAAAAAAGAATGTATTTAACATAAGATGTTAACCATATGTACCTAGGTTTGATTCAAAGAAGCTGCATATACATGTGGATTTTCTAATGTAAAGTAGCATATATATTCTAACATTTTATTAATCATAGTTTTCAGTTGGTTCAGTGACTTGATGGAGTGTTTGGGTTCAGTATTGGTATTCTAGTTACAGTGATCTAACTGCTTTGGTTATTTGAGAATACGTTGATTGATTTGGGTCTCAGTTGGTTCAATGATTGGTTGATTCATTTGGTTCAATGATTGAGTGATCAGTTTCAGTTTTGATATTTGGTATTGGGCTTAAATGATGGTAGTGGGTATAGTCTGAAAATTTGATGAAAAGTGACCTACAAGTTGTGATCTAAAAATAACTCTTGAGTGACCTTAGTTAATTAATTAATGAATGAAGGTATTACATACTCATGTGCTGGTATGTGTCTATGTTATCTTAGGCAACAGATCGATTAGATTACAAAATACATAGGCACTGGAATGGAAACTAGTAAGAGAAACACAGTAAGCAAATACAAGAACACAAAAAGTTTAATAAGGAGTTAACCCTATCCTCTAGGGCTATGTCTCCAGTCCAGCTTTCAGTGGTGGCCTTTTCTTATTGTATCTTTAAAGCAAAGATTTACAATGAGGAGCTCAACTTGAGTCTCATAAAACAAAGGATTCTTAGTAGGGTGGTTCTTGGATTCCCCAAGCCACTAGAGTGTACAAACTCTTTCCTTACCAAGTCTCGACCTCTCTAGTCTTTAATGGGAGGAGCCCAATGTGGTACTCAATTCCTGATAGATCCTCACAGGGATTGCTCAAACCTCTCAAGCCTTCTGTCTGCTCGATGCTGCCTTACGCTACAGGTCAGCTCGGCTCTCTATTTTTCTACCTCTTACTTCATTGTCTCTTTCGTCTTTTTTTCCACTGTTCCCTTCTCTGGTTCTTCCCTTCTGTTCTATTCATTGTCTATTCATGGCTTAAAGCCAATTTGCCCTTGACTTTTCGCTTCCTCTTCCACCTCTTCGGATCACCTGTTGTTGTTCGCTTGGAGTTCCCTACCTCTGCGTTATCGCCAATGTCTCATAGGGAAGTGGCCACTTGTCTTCTCACGAACTGCACCAGCTCTTCCTCAACGGTTCGGTATTTCGGTTACAATGTGAAATGATTCATCTGCCAACTCAATGGTCAAATCGGACTTCAGACTTTTATATGTCGTGCTTAATTCCCCTGTCAAATCCAAATTTTCATCAGACGCAATCTCCACCATTAGATCTGGAGCTCCCAGATCCGACGATGTTCACTCTTATTGCGTGGTTGACTTGCTCAACCGTTAGCCCGCGATGAGAGGTGGTTTTCTCTCTCATCTGCCAAACACATGTCATGCGATGAATGGAATCGCTCATTTTCTGCCAAATCTGCTTACCACCCCAATATGTCTTTGATATGCCGCCGGTTTTGGGAGCGCGAGACCCGCCTTTTACGTTAGCGCTTTCCCTACTGTTTCCTAGCTTCCCATGCGATCGAGCGCTCAGGGTTTTTCCTTCTCAAGGGGTTTTTCCCTAAGTGCTAATCGCGCATCAGAAATGGCCTCCATTTCCTGATATAGGCTTCCTAACTGCCAGTTTTGCCTCCTGCACGGTCTCCATGGGCCTCGGTCAGCGCACTTTGACCGAGGTCCTCGTCGTTCCTTGCTGGCTGCAAACTGCCACTGTCCAAAGGTCTTTGTGATAGCTCTTTCTTTATAAATTCGAAGTCTGTCCTAATTTGATGTAGTCATGGCACTTTGATAATTTTCATGGATCCAATTCGGATCACGGCCTTCCCACTGAAAAAGCTTTTAGACCACCAAAAGTTGGTTTTCAAGAATGGACTAAGTGAGGGTACAATTGTCTCACTTGTCCAATCTCTATCCACTTTGCATTGCTTGGCTTTGAACCCTTGAGCCCAATTCTGAGGTACTCAACATCTCCCCTACACATCATCCTCACCTTCCTGTCCAGAACTATGTCTTCCTGCAATTCATTAAGATATTCAGGTAGCAGGTCATCAATAGAAGGCAATTGACTCTGCTCTTCGTGATCCTCAATTAGTGATGGTTCAAACAATCTCAAGAAATTTGCATTTACGACTGAGTAGATGTGCATGCAAGCTGGTAGATCAAGGTGAAAAGTGTTCTCACCAATCTTCTCAAGTATCTTGAAAGGTACATACCTGATAGGCTTTAGCTTTTTACCTTCACCTTGCATCCCGTCCTTATACAGCTAGACTTGGTCATTAACTGGGAAACGATGCTCCATTCGATGCTTGTCATGCCTTGCCTTGTATTTGTCTTGGCACTTTTCCAGCTGTTCCTATACTGCCTAGTGGATCTCTTGGATTTGTTCAAAGAACCTAGTTGCCTTGTCCACATCACTGTGTCCCTCAACTGTGGTGTCTTTACCAAAGACAAAATCTAAAGGAGACCTTGGTGTGAAACCAAAACAGGTCTCAAAAGGAGATCTCTGTGTAGAAGAATGTTTTTCTCTGTTGTAAGCATGTTGCACATAACACAAATGTTCATCCCAAAGCTTAGGATGTTTGTTGCAATATCCCCTGAGCAACTGGATCACTGTCCCGTTGACTACTTTTGTCTAGCCATCAGTTTGTGGATGAAAAGTTGTGCTCTTCTTCAATTTGGTGTCCATCAATTCCCACAGACTTGACCAAAACTTCCCCACAAATCGGGTGTCTCGATCAGATACAATGGAAGTGGGTAATCCAAAATGAACCCATAAATGTTTAAAGAATAGTTTTGTAGTTTGTTCAACTGTAATCTGTTTATTGCAAGGTATCAACATACACATTTTACTAAACCTATACACAACAACATACAGATAATCATGACCTTTCCTCGATTTAGGTAGTCCTCCAACAAAATCCATGGAAACACTTTCCCAAGGGTGAGAAGGAACTGGTAATGGAGTGTACAAGACTAGTTTTCTATTTCTGGGCTTGCTTTTAGCACACATAGTACACCCTCTTACATATCTAGAAACTGTTTCGTTCATTTTTGTCTAATAACAAAATCTTTGCAGCTGTGCAACTGTTTTACTTACCCCAAAGTGACCTGATATTAGAGAAGTGTGTGCTCCTCGAATTATCTTTACTCTTTCAGTTTGTGGAATGCATAACTTCCCACAATGATATAAGAGTCAGTCCTTTCCATGATAATACAATTCTTCTACTCGTTTGCCTTGACTTAAGGTTGCATATACATCTTTAAAATCTATATCTTGAGCATATTGTTCAATGTAACTCTCATGTAACACAAAGTTATGCTTAAGTATAGTAGATGCATTTATAATGGGTCTAGATAACATGTCTGCAACTTTATTATAAATTCCCTTTTCATATCTGATGACTAAATGAAACTATTGTAGAAAACCCATCTAGCTATAGTGTCTTGATTGTTGCAACTTAGTTTGGGAGTGTAGATATTGAAGTGGTTGATGATCAGTATGTATTACTGTCTCTTTGCCCATTAAATAATGTTTCCACTTTTTCACACTCTGTACTAATGCATACAATTCTTTATCATATGTAGGATAGTTAACTACTGCAGACTTAAATGTCTCAGAATGATAACATATGGGTTTATCGTGTTGTGTCAACACTGCTCCCATGGCATAGTCACTGGCATCTGTTTGGATCTCAAATGGTCTTTGAAGATCAGGTAGTGCTAGTACAGGTGTTGTACTAATCTTTTCTTTCAAGGTGTCGAAGGCTTTCTGCTGTTTTCCCCCACTGAAACGCCTTGTTCAATCCGGTTAAAGCATGTAAGGGAGCTGCAATGTAGGAAAAGTTAAAAATGAACTTTCTCCAATATTGTGTTGCCCCTAAGAAGCTTCTAACTTCTATAGCAGATTTGGGTTTAAGCCAGTTTACAATGACTACCACCTTAGAGGGAACTATCTTCAATTCACCACCCTCTACTATATGACCCAAATAATTCAGAGATGCTTTGCCAAATTCACACTTTGAGAGTTTAACATAAAGCTTTCTCTTTTCAAAACATCTAGTGTCTGCTTAACATGCTTTAAGTGTTCTTCCCATGTTTTGCTAAATATATGAATGCCATCGAGATACACAATAACAAAATCATCAAGAAAAGGTCTGAGTACATCATTCATCATTCTCATGAAAGTAGCAGGAGCATTAGTTAAGCCAAAGGCATAACCAGCCACTCATACAATCCCTACTTTGTTTTGAAAGTAGTCTTCCATGAATCTTGTTCTGCAACCCTAACCTGGTGATATCCACTGTGCAAGTCTAGCTTGGAAAAATAGACAGCTTCTTTCAATTGATCCAAAAGATCATCTATGCGAGGAAGGGGATAATGATTTTTTATTGTTATCTTATTCAGTGCTCGGTAATCAATGCACATTATCCACGAGCCATCTTTCTTTCTTACCAAAATGATTGGTGACCCACATGGTGATGTGCTAGGTCTGATGAACCCTTTCTCGAGCAACTCCTGCACCTGCTTCTTGATTTCAGCATTCTCTAAACCGGACAACCTGTACATTCCAATGTTAGGCAATGGAGCATCTTGCTGCAAATTAATATCATGCACTATTTCCTTTTTGGGTGGCAAACCTTTAGGTTCTTGAAACAAGATATCATACTCTAAAACAACCTTTTTAAAATCAGCTTGTTGTTTAGCATTACAGCCCTCAAATACATTGGTTTTATCAGGTTTCCTTTTTTTTACAACCATTAGTAAGAATTGTTTACATGAATTTATCATTCGTTTCATCTGCCCTGAGTTTATGAGAGTATAATTATTCTTGAGCTTATGAGCTCTTACAAAGTATTCGATTCCGTCTTTAACAAGTAGATACTTGTTCTAAGCTCTATAGAAGATAGCTTTTCTGTCATACAAGTAAGAGCTTCCTAAAACAATTCCACATATATCCAAAGGAATTATGTCTAACTCAACCTCATCTACAAATTCTGACCCAAATGAAAACTTGAGTTTGCATTGTCTAGTCACTTGTAGTTGTGCTTTATCATTCAACCATCCTAATGGGTATGGTTTCCTATGAGGTGTAGTCACTAATCCCAAATTCTTTACAATTGCTTCAGAAATTAAATTTACTTGTGAGCCACTATCAAACAAAGTATCAATATTTTGATGTTTGGAAATAACTCGAATATGGAAAAACCCATGTCTTTTTCTCTCATTTTCTTCATCAATATTAGATTATGCAGAATTACTAGTAGATGCTTCAAAATTCTTACCTTTTATACGTGTGGCTGCAATAGTTGTTTCATCTCCTGAGTCTGACCCAAAATCTTTCTGAATCGCTGCAACAGTCTTCTTCTTCTTGCCCTCGAACTTCTTAGGTCTCAGCTCCGGATGTAGAATCCAATAGTGCTCATCATCATGCCCATCCTTTTTACAGTGAGTGCATGAAGCCTTGCTTTTCTATGTAGTGTTAGCCTTCCTTGCTTTCCATTTCTGCTTTCCTTTCTCCTTTTTCTTGCTTGCAGTGGGTTGGGATGATCCCCCAACTTCTGGACTTCCATTCTTTCCTCTAGCTTCTAAATGAGTAGCTTGTATAGATACCTCATCTATACTAGTGGGATTAAACATGAGGATAGTGTGCCTCATGTAGCTGTGTAGACCACCAATGTACTTCAACAGAGTCTCAGGTAAGTCTAATGAGATTCCTAGAATCAATGCTCTCTTTCTAAATTCTTGAGTGTATCCCTGTACACTTTTCCCTTTCAACTGTCGAAGAGTTTCCTAGCTCATCATGGCTTTCTGCATGTAGGCCAATGGATAGAACTGCCTTTTGATTGCAAAAACAAATTCACTCCAGACAGAAATAGTCTTACCATGTCTCTTCAGGTCAGCTTGGATCCTACCTTCCCACCAAACCAAGGCAGTGCCTCCAAGGCATAGGCTTGCCAGCTGAATCTTGCTCTTGTCTGAATCAATACTCTGCACTTTGCAATAAACATCAATTTGCCTAATCCAATTATCCAGCTTTTCTACATTCAACTCTCCATCATATATAGGTAAATAAAATTTAACATCTATTTTAATCAAATATGCCTTCTTTTTATGTTCAGGGCTATTAGGAGGTGTGAGAAAGCTTTCTTCTTTCCCTTTACCTTTTGAGTGGTCATGGAAGTGAGACTCATCTTCTCCTTTGTCTTGTTTGGAGCCCGATGAATCTTCATCCTTGTGTTCTCTAAAATCCCTATACATTTCCTCTACCATGGATTTTATGGCTAGGAAACTATCTATGAATTGAGGGTCTGGCCCCATAGAACCTTCTTCTAACATTGTCTTTTGAGGGTAGACTCTCCCAATTTTAGGATTAGTTTCGACCAACTCTTCTTCTCCTAATTTGAGCTTTGATCTAGTTAGCCTTCAACAGCTAAATCCAACACAAGCTTGTCTAACCTTAACAACCTTTAGCTCTGATACCACTTGATCTGAAAATCACTCTTAAGTGACCTCAGTTAAATAATTAATGAATGAAGGTATTACAGACTCATGTGCTGGCGTGTGTCTATGTTATCTTAGGCAACGGATCAATCAGATTGCAAAATACATAGGCACTGGAATGGAAACTAGTAAGAGAAACACAATAAGAAAATACAAGAACACAACAAATTTAATAAGGATTTCACCCTATCCTCCAGGGCTACGTCTTCGGTCCAGCTTTCAGTGGTGGCCTTTTCTTATTGTGTCTTTAAAGCAGAGATTTACAATGAGGAGTTCAACTTGAGTCTCCTAAAATAGAGGATGCTTAGTAGGGGGGTTCTTGGATGAGTGCACAGACTCTTTCCTTACCAAGTCTCGACCTCTCTGGTCTTTAATGGGAGGAGCCCAATGTGGTATTCAATTCCCGACAAATCCTCACAGGGATTGCTCGAACCTCTCAAGCCTTCTGTCTACTCAATATTGCCTTACACTGCAAGTCAGCTCGGCTTTCTGTTTTTCTACCTCTTGCTTCACTATCTCTTTCATCTTTTTTTTCCACTATTCCTTTCACTGGTTCTTCCCTTCTATTATGTTCTCTGTCTGTTCATAGCTTAAAGCCAATTTTCCCTTGACCATTCGCTTCCTCTTCCGCCTCTTCAAATCGCCTGCTGTTTTTCGCTTGGAGTTCCCTACCTCTGCGTTATCACCAACGTCTCACAGGGAAGTGGCCACTTGTCTTCTCACGAATTGTGCCAGCTCTTCCTCAACAGTTCGGTATTTTGGTTACATTGTGAAAGGATTCATCCACCAACTCAGCAGTCAAATCGGACTTCAAACTTTTATATGTCGTGGCTTAATTCCCCCATTAAATCCGGTTTCTCATTGGGCACAATCTCCACCATTAGATCTGGAGCCCCCAAATCCGATGATGTTCGCTCTTATCGCACAGTTGACTTGCTCGACCGTTAGCCCACGATGAGAGGCGGTTTTCTCTCTCATCCGCCAGACATGCATTGTGCGATGAATGGAATCGCTTGTTTTTTTCCAAATTTTCTTACTGCCCCAATATGCCTCCGATATACCATCGGTTTTGGTAGCGCAAGACCTGCCTTTTGCCTTAGCGCTTTCCCTACGGTTTCCTGGCTTCCCATGCGACTGAGAGCTTAGGGATTTTCCTTCTCGTGGGGTTTTACCCTAAGCGCTAATCGCGCACCAAAAATGGCCTCCATTTCCCGATCCGGGCTTCCTAACTGCCAGTTTTGCCTCCTGCACGGTCTCCATGGGCCTCGGTCAACGCGTTTTGACCGAGGTCCCCGTCGTTCCTTGCTAGTTGCAAAATGCCACTATCCAAAGGTCTTCCTGATAGCTCTTTGTTTATAAATTCGAAGTCTATCCTGATTTGATACAATCATGGCACTTTGATAATTTTCATGGATCCAATTCGGATCAAGTTGTGATGTTTTGTATCAGATGGACCCACTGTGAAAATTTATGAAACATGGTCCACAGTAGTGTTGAGTATTGGAGCCCTTAGTAAGGGAGTCAAAGCTTCCTTCCAGTGGTAGCTGGTAAATCAGATCAGGGGGTAGGATCTCCCTTCCAATGAGTGTTGATAAACGAGATTAGGGGGTTTAGTCTCCCTTCCAGTGGGTGTTGAAGAATGGGAGAAAGTTGTAGCCTTAGGAAGGTGGGTTCCTATGTGTTGGTATGAGTCTATGCTAGTAATATTGTAAGATGATTTCTTTATAATAAAAGATAAACACATAGATGACAACAACACTGGTTTTTTTCTCACATTAGGTTCCCACCTAAAATCTTGGTGTTCATGTGTATCACTATTGTGTGATGGTTTATTTTGTTCTTACTTCACATAATTACTATTTAAATAATGCTTAATGAGGTTCTAATACACTGGTTCGAGACAAACAGATGATGGATTAATTGAAAAATAAGTTAACTAGATATACGCTAGTTGTTTGCATAACAGTCGCGTATATATGCAAGTTTCCTTAAATAAAGTTGCATACAGAAATATGAGTAAGAAAATAAAAGTTTAAGTGAGTTTTAAAACACTGATCCCCTCCCCGCTAGAGTATTTTTCCTAACAATTACTATCAGAGGAGGCCCTTTAGAAGAAGCTTGATCACTTGAAGGAGATCTGTCAAGATGATGGGAAAGAAGAAGATTGCTCGAAGAAGGGATTCAAAAAATTGTGACAGTGATATATAAGATGCAGTGACAGTTACAGATGTTAGCAAATATTCAAGTTTGGGACTACTCCACTTTCTATTGATCAAGAATGAAGACGATGATAACAAATAATTATCATGTATAGGCTTTTGTTCTAATTGTGGTCCATTTCCTTATCTATGCAATAATGATAGTGATGATTTGAACTTGCACTCATGGGTAAAAGTTAAACTAAGCATTCTAAAGAGGAAATAGATTTAAAAAGCATGCCTCTAGAAGCATAAGTTCAAGGGAATTCAAAAACAATGGACGATGTAATGTGCCTATGCTAAGCAAAGATAATTATCAATAATGGAAAGAAAAGATGAAGTCTAATCTAATGAATCTTAATGTTTGTTATTTAGTATGCAATGGCTACACCAATATTCCTCCATCAGACGAGGAAGTTAAAAAATATAGTAAGCCTTTGAGTGACATATTTTATAGCATACCTGACTCAAAATTAAACAAGGTTATGCCTTATACAATTGCAAAGCAATTGTGGGTTAAGTTACAAACAATCCATGAATAAATCCCAAAGGAAGATTCCTCATCAGCGGAACTACCGGCTAATCCTATCCCTAACAAAGAGTCAAAAATGAAACAAACTTTGCTATGTCAGATGGAGTTGCTAATTCAGAAGAAGACAAGTTAGAAGAACTTTTTGATCTTAGAACAAAACATGATCTTACTTTGAAAAAGATTGTTAACCTTAAAGATAAGTTGCAAGCATATGATAACAAGGATCATATTAAATCAGTAAATGTTGTTGTGAAATCCAAACAATGTTGTGAAGGTCTTGAAGTTGAGATCGTCTCTCTAAGAGAAGATATTGAAAAAATAGATAAGAAGAAAGAATAACTACTTCAAGCAATTGAAGAACAAGAAAATGGGCTGAAAGAAGAGTTTCTCAAATTAAAGGAGAAAGTGGAAGAAGGAAGAAGGGTTGAAGAACGTATGAATAAGAAATATTTAGAAAAGGAAAAGAAATATCAAAGAATGGAGGTTGAGGTAAGCATTCTAAAAGGTTAATTAGAAGAAAGAGATAAACATTTGAGATTTCAAGATAGTATTAAGATTTTGGATAATATTCTTGGTAGTCAAAGGTATCCCACCATCAAATCTGGTCTTGGTTTCCATTAAATTGTTGAAGGATAATCTAGTTCACAAGTTATGAAAGGAATTAAAGGGTAACAATGTAAAACCTGAAATGCTCAGCAAAGAGATAAGAAGTCAACCTCATCAACAACAAAGGAAAGTGAACCTTCAAAGAAAATCATTTACTCCTAATTATAGAAATGTTAATTGATTCTCTGCTCTGATCAATAATGTTGAATGTTTTATATGTCATAATTATGGACACGTTGTAGCCAATTGCAGAAGTAGACTATTTCAATCATAAGCAAATAACTGATTCACAAAAAGATCATAAACTTCTAGGTACTCAGGCTTCTTTAAGGGATATTATTTTTCTTGTAATATATTTTGTCACAAAGCTATTGATTGCAATAGAAGGAATATGAAAAATAAATATCATGATTCTTATGATCATATAAGATGTCATGATTGTAAAAATTTTGGCCATGTAGCAAAAGAATGTAGGAAAAAATCTATGGACCGCCTCAAACAACATGGAAAGAAACCATATAATAATATTGTTTTCAGAAGACCTAAAAACGATGGATCCACCAACATTTATCATAATAAGAAAAAATAAGAACAAAAAATAAGGTGTGGCCTTGCTCTCTACTCATTTGAAGAAGAAGATGAATGGTACACAGATAGAGGATGCTCTCATCACATGAATGGAGATAAGAGTAAGATGGATTCTCTCAATAAAAACCAATATGGTAATGTTATTCTTGCAAATAATGCTCTAGCAAAAGTTCTGGGAAAGGGTAGAGCTAGAATTAATAAACACAGAGGAGCATATGATACTTTATTAGTTCAATGGCTAAAGAAGAATATTCTAAGCGTAGGTCAAATGGCAGATGAAGGAAATATAATTGTGTTTAAATCAACAAAATTCAAAGTGATAGATGAAGAATCTGGAAAAGTCATATCAAGAGGATATAGAAACCCAGACAAATTATATGTGCTTGAATATTTGAATTCTCACAGATATGAGGAGGATTCAGACTCAAATTAAAAGAAGATGGTGCCCACTATAGTCCATTTTTCTTAAAAGAATACTTCTAGCAGTCACTACAGAAGTGATGTGAGGTACATGACCTCATAAGAGAAGAAGATGACTATCAGGTCCTCAAGATCAGTAATGTGTAATCTAAGAGGGAATTATACATGTTTTGTCTTGATGATGATTCCCATGGTTGTTTTGATATTCTTGTTTCTTATATTACTGTCAGTGTTGACGGGAAAAGTGTCTACTCAGAACGACCCTATCCCATTAAGGTGTGACAGTACCTTAGCAACAAACAAGGAAAAACTACTTTCGTATTCTTCTTTATGAACTGTAAACGAAGAGGAATAGGATGAACCAACCTGTGTCTTGTGCTAGTCCTTTGATCCAATCTCTCTCCTCTTTGACAGCTTCCAGCTACCTGCTCCCTTACTTGCCTAGCTTCACCAAGTTCTTGCAAGATCACAGAAGAGGAAAACTATACAAAGACATGGATTTACATTCATAAATAGCTTAGGATCAGATTTAAGCTAAACATGCAAATATAACAAAACATCATTGATACACAAGCATGTAGGAGAAACTCAAATAGTTTTATCGATATAACAAGAAGGTCCAGGAGGAGTTACAACCGATGATTCCTGATCCAGCATCAACCCCCCAGCAAAGGAATCCCCTCTTCACCTCCAACAAAGCATAAATTACCCAATGCACTGATCTCTATCTCAAAACCAACAACAATTCTCTGTAAAGTACAAAATTCCAGCCTCTGGATCTCTGGGATGAGGGATCCATATATAGATGTATGCAAAGAGGATGAGTCAGCTTATGATTTGACTTGTGGCTTCTCTCTGTCAGTTCTTGCTTCCACTTGGAGACTGAGAGCCTCTTACTCATCCTTGGTCGAACTCAGTGAGGCAAGTGTCATTGGGGAAGATTCTGGAAGCTTCCATTGTCTGTCCACCTCGCTGAATGACACTACCATTTGTCATTTCCCGCTCAGCACACCCTGGTAGTGCATTTAGGTGCGTTGCAACGCACCTAGCTAGTGTACAGGGGTGCTATGCAACGCAGCTAGCTAGTGGAGCAGCTGAAATGATCCTGATTTGACTGATTCTGAGCAGTTTCTGGTGGAGAACTTCTGGGAGAATCTGTAATTGGTTGACCTTGTTCCTCTAGGGGTAGGAACAACACTTTTAGGGACTTAGGATCCCTTGGTTTATGGACATTTCATGCTTAGAGCTGTAAGGCACAAAAATGTCTATAACAGTTGCCCCCTAAAGTATGAGGCCGTTTATCGGGTGAAATGCTTTATTAGGAGGATCCGAAGTTCTTTCAATGCTGGGAGGAGACCTGTAATAAGATACAATACAACACATTATCTTCATACTGTTTTCATGATCTAGCTGAGGCGGGCATTCCCATGCTCAGCTTTATAAATTCATTTTTATGTACACAGGACAGACAATCGTCTGATGGTAGACTGATGATTCTGATGAAGTCATCATCCTTTTGGTACGATGATTATCTGTGCTGCAATGCCGTACACTTCAATGTCTTTATTTTCCTAAATATATATCGCAGCCCAGATGGATGAAACTAGATTCGGGGTCTTCAATCTCGTTCGATCTTCACTCGAAGTACAAGTCGATCCATGTGAGAAATGTTTTGGAGTCGAACATGGAAAGACATCGCTTGATTACCAGTCAATGATGTAAACTGTTAACAAGCGTGAGAGGAATCACCGATAATGATGATGACCCTCAAGGTACTGCAGTACAATTCACGTAGTGTGAATAAAGGACTTGGCGTCGAACACCACGCAAAATCTTTCGGTCGAAGGTCATTGATGTATACCTGTCGCCGGAAGTGAGAAACTTGCCATTGAGGCATGCAAGCTTCAAAGTACTGAATGGGGTGTTCCTAGATCAACTTCTTGGATACTGAGCTGATGTCGACAAGAAGCAATCCGTCAAAGGAGGGCCTTGATGAATCCCACATCAATGACATGGAACGGAGCAAATGATTTTGATGGAGGTGAAAACGATCTGATGATATATGGTTCAGGATGGCGGTCATGAAGGAATGAAGTATAATGTATGGTAGTGGATGGGACACAGGTGACTTCTCTGGATGACTTCTCTTGAACATGTCGGCGACACTTATGTGATGGATTGGTAGCATTTACCCCAAATGTGGATGGTATGGCGTGACCATGGTGATGTGACCGGTGAATGAAACAACCCAACCCGACTCAGGCACGGAGTGGAAGTGTCATGTTCAAGAGCGACTTGCTACCAATAAAGATTCTTTGAGTTTCTTCCCAATTTTTCCCCAGTCATTGCTGACCAATACCTCTTTATTTTTGTCAAGCTTGAGGAGGATAACATATGCTTGTTCTATAATTTGCCCTTCGGGCAAACCCATCGCTATGTTTTAACGAGCCTAGCGATAGTGAAACTCGTTCTCGTCTAAAGACAAGTTTGTCGCTATTAATCTTTTTAACGAGTTTAACGACAAAGATAACTCGGTCCTTTTCATTTTTAGAGAGTCTGAAAAGGTACATAAATGTAACTCCAAAATTCCTTTTTTGTCATCTAATCCCTTAAGTCCGAAAAAGTATAAAACAATACAGAAGGGATGAATTTTCGATAGTTTTAACGAGCCGAACAAAACAAGCGCTCGATCTTTTTGTGCAATAATCCCTCAGGTCCAAAAAGATTAAAATCTAGAGGAGGGATAGCACTTCCGGTCGCTTTAACGAGCTGGAAGGCCAAAACTCGGCAATCTTTTCATATTTTACGATTCAGTTGAAAAGAGCTTAAAGAAGACTCGTCTTTTGAGGAACGAGTGATAAAATGGGTAGCAGCTGATTCTAGGTAATGGTTGGAATTTTCCAATCACGGTAGTGTCACAAGGATGGCTAGTGAAATCACTCTTCGCAGCTGTTCCTCAAAATGGGTAAACAATCAAATGGAGGTGAATGATCGGCCAATGGAAAAGTGGAGGTGACGGTGCAAAGACGAACAAGGCTTTAATGGCTGAAATGCTTCATTCGTGGTGGTTATTTACCGGGGAATAGTTCATTTTTTAACGAGCTTAAACACGGGTGGAAACATTTGCTCGGTCTTATGTTTATTTTTTAACGAGCTTGAACTATGTGCTAAAACTGCTCGATTAATCCAGTCATATGATAAGAATGTCTCATATAAAAACATCAACTTTTAGATTTTTTCCCCACATCCTTTCTTTATGCAAGTTTGGTGACGACTAGTCCTACGAGTTTAAAGGGTTAGAGGTCCTAAAAATTAAAAAAATAAATAGCCACCCCTTGCTTGCACTCCAAAAGGTTTGCATGCCCCCAGGTATAAAACAGAGTTTCAAGGTTACCCCTCAATTTGCAGACAAAACATTTGTTCTATCAGGAGAGGCCTACCTCTTACAGATTACCCAAAGATTGTTCTATTTACGGCGTAAACAAAACACTTCTTCGGCGATGTCTACCGAAATAAACAAAGGCGAGTGACTCCATCTGTCAACTCACATAACTTTGACAAGAGAATCTTATTCTAGAATAACCCCTCTTCCACCAATGGACGGGGTACAGACTAGTCATATTCTCCCGCGGAAACCTACCCTATGCCCGAAGTTTTCCTGCCGAAGCAGACCAGGACGCACGCCCCCTGGGTTTCAGTCGTATCCCTCCGAATTACTCGTGCTCATCGAGAGGACGGATTGGGAATTGAGACATTTCTTGCGTGAAGAGACCGTTTAGGGACGGTATATGACTATTTGCTATGCGTGACCCGGGAAATGAAAGCTGGTCCACGAGCTTGACCACTCTTCCTTCGTGTGGAAAACACATTACTCTAAAGAGTGAGGAGACGATGGCTCCCATGCAATAAATATAGTCTCGTCCAAGGAGTAGGTTATAATCCAAGGGTCCTTGAACAACCATGACGTTCATGCGAACTGTCTGCCCTCTCAATGTTATGGGCACATCGGGAAGGTTCCCTAAAGGTCGACTGGTTCCTTTATCAAAGCCTGTTAGATTTATCATTTCAGGCAACAGCGATGGCAAACCAAGCGCTTTCCAAGCAATAGAGGAAAGGATACTCACAGAAGCCCCCTCATCTATGATGGTACCAACCATGACCATTCTATATATTTGAATGATAATTCGGAATGGTACACTCGCTGGTAGGCGGGGTCTGCCTAGTTGATTCCAGTCGAAGGATACAACTAGGTTGCTTGGAGGTGGGACTGAGTAGACGACCGGGTATGGCTCTGATGAACTTCCTTCCTGCGGTAAAGGAATGGGTGGATTGCCCCGATGTTCGTCGGAGTCTGTGTTGATGAAGATAATTTGGACGGTGTCATCCTTATTCTCTTCAGTGATTGTATCATCCGAAGATAAAACCTCTGAAGGCAAGACCGGGTCAACTGCCGCCTCGACCTTTTGACGTTCGTCTGGTATGGATTCAGTTGGTTTATCTTCAATGATAGGTGCTTCAGCCGACCACCTAGGCAGGCCAGCTGGGTTCTCAACTAGTGACGGACTCGGCAAGAGTTTTTTATATCCAGGAGGAAGTCGTAACGGTGAAACCGGACGATCATCCAAAACTCTTTTAGCTTCGTCTAAGAAGGGACAATGGTGGACGGCATGATTGCCTTCACACAGTTTACAGGGAAATCTAGCTTTCCCTCTTTGTCCTGGGGCTTCACTTTCGCTAGTTGACAGTGTGCTTTCAACATGATCATCAGAGGTTGATGACACCGGATTGTGCAAACGAGGAGACCAGTCCCTTAGTATCCGAGGGATGCAAGGACAATCTCTGTGAAAGTGGTCTCCTTTGCAAATGACACATGGCGATTTAGGCCTGGTCAGTGCAGTGTGTGGATTTTCATTAGACGACACTCGTTTTCCCCCATTCACCTTTGGCTCCTTCTTCTTCTTCTCCTTAGGAACTTGACTTTTGGCTTTGCCAGCCCCATCAAGCGAAGAGGAAGGAGGAGAGGAAGAATTAGAGGAAGTAGAAGGTTGGTGGGCAACTCTGGACTCGTCTAATTGCTGATTCGATTGTTCAGGAATAGTGGTGTTCTGAACGACATTGGTTGAGAAGAGCCATACTGGCAAGCCAATTGTCAGTCCTGGAAGTGACAATGTGGCCATATGGGGTGCACCAACATCTCCCCAAGAGGAGAAGGGACTAGGATTTCCACCAAGGAGAATTCCTTGGTTGGTAGACTCCATTTTCTCAACCTAAGATCAACGTAGGAAAAGGGTATGAATATTCCGTTTAAAATAAATTTTAAAACGCTTTGACACAACTTGTTTTTTCAGTTTTTAAGAGTCGAGAAAAAACAAAAGATGACTCTAGTCTCCTTCGATTTTTAATGAGCCTGAAGTGACAAGTGCTCAGATGGACCTTTTCCGTTAAGGAGTCTGAAAAGGAACGAAAGGGACTGATCTGGAGATCTAGGTAGAGGGAGTACCAAACCAATCGCAAAACTGCAGAATACTTTTTACGGTACGGCAGTCAATCTTCCCGAATGCTGTGTTCGGTGCATTGCGATCAGTAGGGCGGCCGACACGGCTTCCTATGGATAAAAGGTTTTAAGCCTATAGGGGTCTCCCAATATATACTTGATGGTACGTGGGAACACAAGTCCGTACTGGCACTTATCGTCTCAAAGTGGAGGAATCACCCAACCATCAGTGAGGACAACAGTTACCAGGCTTTACGATGCCGGAATACGTCTCTAGCCTAGACCTCTAAATGTTGTGCGTTAAGTTCCAAAGCGTTGTTAGATTCATTCAGTTTATTTTAAGTTGATCTTTCTTAGAAGTTTGCCTTTTTGGATCACCACGAGATGTAGATGTAATTCCTAAAATGCAATCTAAAGATGATAAGCAAGCTTTTATCTCTTTTCAGCAATGAAAATCATAGCTACAAGGGGAAAAGAAAGACACAATCTTTTCTTAAAGAGCAAAGAGCACACTGTAAATGCACTTTTCCTAAATCAAGCCAAACAGACTATCAATATGCAAATGCACATATGCATGTATTTGTTTTCACTTTCTTAATATTGATGCCTAAAAAGAAAGTTGATTTACAAATCTGAATTTGCTTTCAAGTGAAAAACACAAACAAGCTTCTTTTCGAAATCAAAAGGTAGAGAAGATTACGACATTTTATGATTTTGAAATAAACACTCGTTTCGACACTAGAAAGTGACAAATTCAAAACAAAGGCAAAAGTAAAAGAATAATCAACTGTCAAACTTTCTCCTAAGATCAAAATCGACACTTACGACAGATCTAAATCCAAGGACGACAGTATGACTATTCTACTTTTTCAATGGAAAACTGTAAATGATGTAACAAACACATAAAGAACATCTACAGTATTTTTGTACAAAGGAGGCGGAATTAAGGCAAAGAAAAGGGGTTTTTAAACAGACACACATTGATCACAGGCTGCAAAATCAGAGACAAAACTGAAAAAATGAAGCAAAGAACCTCAACTGCACAGGGCTAAGCTGATCAACGCACCTGCTACACAGAGAAACTGAATTGCAACGCAGGTAGCCCTCTCAGGAATTGCGTTGAAATGCAGAGTCTCTTCACAGAGCCTGCGCTGGAGCAGAAACGAGATTTCTCTCCAGGTTCTGGGTCACGGTTTGCAGTTTAATCTATGGTTTTTGGCCGGGTAAAAGAAATCAGTAATGCACAATCAGAGGGTTGATTTAAAAGAGGTTTAAGAGCTATCACAAAGGGTAATCAGATCATTTTTGAATCAGCTGTTCAGATCATAAACAGATCCAGTGAATGGACTAGAGTAGCAGATGTCTACTTTGCATTTGTAAATGGCAAATGCAGTTCGATTCGCTACTCCTAAGTTTATGAGATGAACAACAATAGAAACACAAACAAACTAACTAGACACGTTCCCCAGTGGAGTCGCCATTTTGTTGACGGGAAAAGTGTCTACTCAGAACGCCCCTATCCCACTAAGGTGTGATAGTACCTTAGCAAAAAACAAGGTAAAACTACTTTTGTATTCTTCTTTATGAACTGTAAACGAAGAGGAATAGGATGAACCAACCTGTGTCTTGCGCTAGTCCTTTGATCCAATTTCTCTCCTCTTTGACAGCTTCCAGCTACCTACTCCCTTACTTGCCCAGCTTCACCAAGTTCCTGCAAGATCACAGAAGAAGAAAACTATACAAAGACATGGATTTACATTCATAAATAGCTTAGGATCAGATTTAAGCTAAACATGCAAATATAACAAAACATCATTGATACACAAGCATGTAGGAGAAACTCAAATAGTTTTATTGATATAACAAGAAGGTCCAGGAGGAGTTAAAACCGATGATTCCTGATCCAGCATCAACCCCCCAGCAAAGGAATCCCCTCTTCACCTCCAACAAAGAATAAATCACCCAATGCACTGATCTCTATCTCAAAACCAACAACAATTCTCTGCAAAGTACAAAATTCCAGCCTCTGGATCTCTGGGATGAGGGATCCATATATAGATGTTTGCAAAGAGGATGAGTCAGCTTATGATTTGACTTGTGGCTTCTCTCTGTCAGTTCTTGCTTCCACTTGGAGACTGAGAGCCTCTTACTCATCCTTGGTCGAACTCAGTGAGGCAAGTGTCATTGGGGAAGATTCTGGAAGCTTCCATTGTCTGTCCACCTCGCGGAATGACACTGCCATTTGTCATTTCCCGCTCAGCGCACCCTGGTAGTGCATTTAGGTGCGTTGCAACGCACCTAGCTAGTGTACTGGGGTGCTATGCAACGTAGCTAGCTAGTGGAGCAGCTGAAATGATCCTGATTTGACTGATTCTGAGCAGTTTTTGGTGGAGAACTTCTGGGAGAAGCTGTAATTGGTTGACCTTGTTCCTCTAGGGGTAGGAACAACACTTTTAGGGACTTAGAATCCCTTGGTTTATGGACATTTCATGCTTAGAGCTGTAAGGCACAAAAATGTCTATAACAGTCAGTGCATCTGGTGTAGTAACAGTGAATAGGTACATACAGTACAGGATCAGGGGGAGCTGAGGTTGTGAAGTTTCTGTATTTTACTTTCTGTATGTGGACCCTATGAAGACAAGTCACGTATATACGTGAGTTATGATCTGAACAATCACGTATGTTTTGCTATGCTAAAGAAACAATGGGACTGACTCAGGGAAAGGCTTTGATATGCTTCAGACAATTATTATTTGGATTTATTATTCTAATGATTGATGGTTATAGTCTGTTGATGCTATTTAGAAGTGGTTTTGGCTTTTATAAGTTGTTTATGCCTTTATGTATAACTAATTGTTGAAGATACTTTGATGTTCTGATATATGAGATGATATGATCAGATATGACAGTGAACAATTGGCACATGTTCAGGGGGAGCATTCACTATACTTCTAATAATGCATTGTTGCCATTATGTTTTCTTTAGAATTCCTTGTTACATAATGATTCTTATTAATGGTGATGTTGCTTATGTTACTAAAGTTCTTGAATGATGGTGCATGAGTTGATAACTATGGTTGATGCTTATCAGATGTGGGATGATAGAAAACTCTCTAGTGATTATATATGTATGATATGTTGGGGATTGTTGTGGAAAGAACACAATG
This sequence comes from Pinus tabuliformis, assembly GCA_031772625.1. NCBI lineage: Eukaryota > Viridiplantae > Streptophyta > Pinopsida > Pinales > Pinaceae > Pinus > Pinus tabuliformis. Next base: position 1,490,793,460 of record CM062819.1, on the reverse strand, counting down.
TTATTGTCATGGATGATGCCTATGGTTCTTACACGAGCTACATGTACATGATATGATGCGCATGGTTTTGTGAATATATGGTTATTGATATTTTACTTCTATATCTACTGGATGATACTTGAAAACACAATATATTCTTGGTTTATGCATGAAAATATATGTTGCTATGCTTTGATGAACATGGATTGAGGCTCTTCCTACCAAGGGAAAGAGCAATTCGGCCTTAATGAGGTCAAGAGGATGACTTGATAGCAGATATCTATGGAAAACCTTACGTTTCATACTTGGTCACATGTTGATGATATTAAAGCTACATTGTCTTATCTTGCAGGTTGATGATGAAAATGTGCATGTTGATCTTCATGTTGTTGTTGAATGATTCTTATGGTGCAAATCCTATATGGTGTATGATAGTTACTGATGACTATCATGGTATTATTAAGGTCTTTTATTTTGGTTATAAATTCCACATTTTTCTCTTGATGTAAATTTCATGTAAATACCTAAGTTATAAATCATTTTAAAATTCAGTCATGTATGGAATATTGTGGTCAAGTCATGTAATCCCATATTTTTGGGCATGTGATGTAATTTGTAACCCCACTATGTTGGGTGATCTATGGAAGCATGATTCATTGGTGATATGAAATTTCATGTCTAGTTGAGTCATAGAGTCATGTACTGCTTTGTATATCTCTAGAAAATTTATCATGTTCTTAGGGGGAACATGATCAGTATTCAGTATTCATACTCAACCCATCAAATCTACAACGCTCATGTCAACAAAGGAAGAGAAGCCTTCATTTAGTATTGGTCATCGCTTTTCCCTTGATGTCAAAGGGGGGGAGTAACTTGGTGCTTGAGTTTCCATCAAGTCAAAAGTGGGAGATTGTCAGCATTATGACTAGTGCGTTGTCCTTGATGGAAACCTACTTGATGAGTTGTATTTTGATGACAACCTACTAAATAAACATGTCAACATGATGGTAGAAGGATGAGTATTTATGCCAGTACATATGTGGCAGAAATATTGGTCAAAGTAATAAAGTTTTAGAGACAAAGGAGTGATGAAGGGGATGTTTTGATATGTACACACAGGTTTAGTGAAGCAAAGCCATGTACACATGAGGGTATCAAGAAGAAAAGGAGCGTATAGTTTCTGCAGCATGGTATTCTAAATACCACAAGTCTTTACCATGGTATTGACCCATAGTATTGAGCCCAATAATGAATATTTGATCTCGTCAAAGAATACTATCGACATTAGTGTGATTATGACTTGTGGTATTGGCTAAGGGCTAAGCTATATAAGGAGATGAAGATCAAAGTACTAGGTGTGAAAGTAATGAATATTTCATAGTTAGATCTGAAACAAGTGTGCATGTAATGGGCTATTGATGAATATCTTGATTTGAAATTAAGAATGCACTTGATAATTTGATGATGGATCAGATCCAATAGAACTGAAATGACTATATTGATAATGGATTGATTTGATCTATAATATTTATGTTTGACGCATGTTTTACTATGTATGTCGAGATATGGGTTTGTTTTGAAGATCTGATGTGTAGTAAAGCTATAAGTCAATAGTTGCATATATGTACATGGATTTGATAACCTAAAAGGTGTGTACATACATGGGTTTAATGCTAGTAAGTCGTGTGTTGATTCATCACTTTGGACAAATCTGTACACGGGTTTGGTTCAAGTAAGTCACGTATACACACAAATTTGCTAATTTAAAGTAGTGTATATATTCTGACATTTTATTGATTAGGGTTTTCATTTCATTCAATGTTTTTGATGCAGTGTTTGGGTCCAGTATTGGTATTCTATTTACAATGATCTAACTACTTTGGTTTGCTTGAGAATAAGTTGATTGATTTGGGTCTCAGTTTAGTGATTGGTTGATTCAATTGGTTCAAATATTGAGTGATTGGTTAAAATGATCAGTTTCAATTTTGATATTTGTATTGAGCTTAAATGATGGCAGTAGGTCAAGTCTGAAAATTTGATGCAAAGTTCCCTACAAGTTGTGATGTTTTGTATCACGTGGTCCATGGTGGTGCTGAGGGTTGGAGCCTTTAGTAAGGGAGTCAAATCTTCCTTCCAATGGTAGCTGGTAAATCATATCAGGGGGTGGAATTTCCCTTCTAGTGGGTGTCGGTAAATGAGATTAGGGGGTTGGAGCTCCCTTCTAGTGGGTGCTGGAGAACGAGATAAGGTTGTAGCCTTTTGTAGGTGGGTTCCTACATGCTAGTATGAGTTTGTGCTAGTACAAGATTATAAAAATATTTCTTTATAATAAAAGATAAAGACAAAGACGAAAACAATGGTGGTTTTTTTCCCACATTAGGTTTCCACCTAAAATCCTGGTGTTCATATGTGTCACTTATGTGTTATGGTTTATTTTGTTCTTACTGCACACAGTTACTATTTAACTAATTCTTAATGAGGTTCTGATGCACTGGTTCAAGACCAACAAATTATGAATTAATTGAAAAATAAATTAACTAAATATCTGCTAGTTGTCTACATAACAATCACGCATATACACAGGTTTCCTTGAGTAAAATTGCATATAGAAATATGAGTAAGAAAAGAAAATTTTAAGTGAGGTTTAATATACTGATTCACCCTCCCCTTCTCTTCTCTCCCCACCCACCCACCAGACCCCACACAAGTATTTTTTCCAACAAATGAGATATGTTGTAATGCAGATTAGATGAATAAAAATCCAATGAACTTGAAAAGCTAAGTATGTTATAGGAAAGTGAAATTGCACAAATAATTTGCATCCATTAAATGGGGCACACCTATTTTGATTACAAGAAATGGAAAAACAAACTTTGGTTTAAAACACAAGACTTGTAAAATAAACCTGAAATTTATGTTGCAAAAGCCAAAAATAATAACCATAAAGCATACAATAAAAACATCTAAAGGAAACTTCAAGAGATATCTACTCTTCCAAACTCCATCCTCAACATCCAAAACATGTTGTAATATGATAAGGAAACTAAATCAAGAGTTTGTTTTTCAACTGGATGAAGAAAATGGGTTGTTTGTTGGATTCTACAGGATTCCTTCTTTTGTTATAAGAAAAACCAGCTAGCCAACAAAAATGCTAAAATACAAATCTAATATGAGATAAGGGGGGTAGGATTAATGGAAAATAATATTAGTTAGCTTGTAAAAACATAGAACAACTAGCTTTATCATTCATCACTATGAAACCAAGTTATGTTCATCCTCTATAATCATAATCTTGTTTGCATCGTAAAATAGGAAAATGAAAAAATTGTAACAACATATGAAATGAAATTGAAAGAGACTTAAAAATGCAATTATAAGAAACATGAGTGATCCAAAATGTTGATAAATTGTGTAAATGACCATCAAATAATGTTAGCACATAAAACTACTTACTCAACCAAGAATAAGGCCATCAAACTATAATTTCTAGAAATGTTGATCTAGTAAGAGATAAAAAAATAAAATGCAAGGCATATAAGTATTAGTAAAAAACATACAAAACGTATCTAACTCTCCTAGGGTGGGCCCAACCCAAGGATGCTAAAATTCCTTAAGGAAGAACCAAGCTAGAAACTGAAATGTAGAATTTCTTCCATTAACTTAGAACCTATCTTACATTAGGAAATACAATGCTGCAAACTTCCTCATAAATATTCAAAGCCTAAAATTCTTTATAATTTGCTCCTTCCTTAGCCTTAAGGGCCAACTCAAATCTCCTATGTATAAATTAGGTGGGGGAGCATCCTTGTTGGAAGGAGGAGTGCATTTCCCCCTAAAAATCCTAAAAATAAGGGATCATTCCCCAAATCTAACTCAAATTAGTAGTAGGAGGCATTAAATTCCCTAAGCTAATAGAGTTTAAGTCTTCTTGTAGAAGGGAACAAGTACTTAGAATCTCTCTGAAAAAGATTCTTCAAAATATGCTCAAAATATTTATAAATCATGTACGATAAACATATTAAGGAACATAAAGCATGAAAACCACATTGAATCCTCTAAGAACTCATTAAGCTAGGAAAATATACCATTAAGTGCAAAATTTTGGGTTAAAACATTATTTTATGTGCTTAAGAGTGGACTAATGGGCCTTATTATTTACCTTTTTTGGAGGCCCATCATATCCTGCTACTAGAATTGTTTATCACCCTTGAGCAACTCAATTTCCATCTCTTTTCTTCTCATGTTCATGTAGTTCTCGGATTTTAAGTTTTAAATCCTAAGCTAAAATGGTTGTGGTTGTCTCTACTAGATAGAACCCAACATTCTACTCTATGTATTTCCACACTTGAGCTTCCTCTTCTTGAATTTTTTGCTCCTTTAGTCTTAGTAGCAAAAGTGGGTTAAATATGATCTGTGTTATTTTAATGGAGAGAACTCCAATTTGTAGCATTCTAGTTTTTCTCAAAGGGGCTTTCAACCAATTATATTCAACAAATTTGGTATAAAAGAAATGAAAAACCTCCTCTTCCTACCACTAAGATAAAATAGCCAATTTGACAAAACATATTTTTATATAGACTGTATAATTATTTTGGGAAGATGACTTATAGGAAATTCAAGATATTTTTGGCACCAACCTTTCAACACATGTAGAGGGTTTTATTTCTTGTCGAGAGAAATCTTGTAGTGATATACATAGTCTTATAGAAAACCCTATTGCATTTCTACAACATGCTTTAACGATCATGTAGCAACATGCACTGGCCCTGTAGTTATCTACAATTCACCTGTAGCTCTTCACTATGGAAAGCACCTCATCAAAAGAAAGAATAAATCTATGTTCTTTAAAAATGGAGATGATTACAAGGGTGCAATGTGGTTATGGGGTGGTAAGGATGGGACTCAGTGCATATTGTTGGTTGTCCCATATACCATCCCACTCTTTGATGTGATTATAGGACGTACTCACTACCTCAACCTCCTCCAACAATTACATCATTAAAAATATATCCACCTTTTCAAATGAGACAAGAGATAACTCATTTTTCTTACTTGACTACCACACGTGGGAGGAAAAGTTTTGGAAAAGAGGGTGTTGGAACTGTTGTTTAGTTTTTGGCTACTAGCTTATTTGAAACCCAATCTGTGCACAAAAAGGAAATCTTCACTATGATTTAGATGAATTTAGAGATATTTCAGGGCTCTATACCTTATTTTTACCTCTTTGGAAGCCTAATGTCAATGAATTCCATAGTTGCATGTGCTTCAGAGACTAGGTTGATGTTATTTTTTGTGTACAATGCAACCTATCACATTGTATAGGAGATCTTTTAGATTCTTATTACTTCTTTTTCCATCTTGGAGATGGCTCTTGGATTTGTGGAGTTTTTGAGAAATATGGTTCCCTCAGAGATCTCCTTATATGCTAGAAAAAAATGGGTATGTAGGGCCTTTGAAACTTGCTATAGGACTATGTAGTTTCTTGTAGCAAGCACATGGGGACTTTCAAGATCAATAAGAAATATTATTAGTTGATGCTAGTGACTTGACAATTTAGAAGAATGAATAAAATGTGGATGGATAAGGTTTTAAGTTGTATGTGATGAAAAGGTGAAGGAAATATGTTGCTACGATGTGAAATGGGGTGTTAGAGTGAGAGGAGAACATTTGTGGAGCTTGGAAATGGAAAAGGTATTAGCACCTCGTTGGTGCTATCTTTTGGAAAAGATGATAAAAAAAAATAAGATTTGTAGCATTTTTTTAGACAAGTTTCTCTTGTAGCAATTTTGGACTTTCTTGTAACATTGCAAGAATGCTTCAAAAAACCTATGGAAAGTGAGAAATATGAGATGGATGGTGTTGGAAATGTTGTAAGGGAATGGAAAATGATATATGGATACCAACTGGTCCAACCTTTAGGTAATCTGTGGTGATGACTTGAAACAGGTGTCAGATTGCCCCCTTTCTTTCTCATTTTTGTAGTATGTTTATTTTGGTTGCCCTAATTGTTGTTTCTTCTTCTGTTGCAATGGAAAAACTCCTTCACAAAATTCAATGTGAGAGATGATGAAAAATCAATATTTATTTATATATTTATTTTTATTAATTTTTTTTTCTAGGCTCAATGGCTACCTCATGGAGCTTTCTAGCCATAGATTCTACTTCCGTCGCCTCATATGAGGTTTTCCTACTTTTGTCACCTCATACGAGGTTTTCAGCTAGAGATTTATTTTGTATCTATTTTTTCCCTTTTTTTCTAAAATCAATGATCGCCTCTTGAAGGTTTTTAGCCAATGAGCCTGTCTCAAGCACCTCAAAGGAGTTTTTCACTTGAGACACTAATATTTTTCTTTTATTCTTTTATTTTTCTTATCTTTGTTGGTTAGGAGTTAGGTGCATTGAGATCTATCAATCACATTCAATTCCTTGCTTATGGAAACCAAATTCATACCTAAAAAGGGGATTCTTGTAAACTTTTACTCTATAACCATTCACTAAATAACAGTGGGATATGCTACTAATATATGGTTTTGATCTTGATAGAGCCATTGTCATAGCATTTTTCTACTAGTTAACATCCCAACCATCTAGTCATGAGCTTACCTTTAAATTCATTGAACCTAGATTCATATAAGAGAGCCCAATCACCCTCTTCGAAGGATATGGTTCTAATGTGTCTATCATGCCATATTTGCTTTTGTAGCTAGACTACCTCAATTTGAAAAAATGTCTGCATCTTGTACTCATTCAAGGAATTCGATTATTGTATCCCTTCATTTTGTGCCTTGGTAAAATCCATATATACCTAATATGTCATCCTAAAAGTGTTGAATTCAAACTAAATTGGTAACAAATCCTTTTTTTCATAAAACAACTCATAGGGAATGAAATTAGTGGTGATTTTCAAGTGGTATTGTAGTCCCAAGTGGCCTCAAGAAGCCTTTCTTTCCAGTCTTTCTTTATTCCACTAATTACCTTAGTAAGAGTGTTCTCTAAGGATTTTATGGTGACCTCTACCTTCCCATTTGTTTGGGGATAGTAGGGAATGGAATTATGATGGTGAAGGTGATGATTCTTCATTATCCCCTCAACCACATTGGAAGTAAACTAGGTGCCTTGAATTTATCACTAACTCTCTTAGAAACCCAAAATTATAGAAAATGTTCTCTCTTAAGAGCTCAACTACATTTCCCTCCATAGTTTCCTTTACTTATTTTACTTCAGCCCATTTAGTTAAGTAGTTAGTGCATACAATGATTTACATTTTCTATTTGGAAATGGGGTTGATAGGACCAATGAATTCCATGCTACATTTTTCAAATGGATCAAAATACACTTGAGTTTGAAAGGGGATTTCATCCTTCCTTTGTAGGCTTCCCCATTCTCTAGCACTCATGACATTGTGTAGTGTATCTATGGGTATCCTTATGAATAATTGCTCAAAACTACTATTCTTGTGGGATCTTGTAAGTTATCATCCTTGCAGAAAAATGACATCTAGAAGGTCCATCATGACAAGCTAAGAGAATATCATAGACATCATCCTCTCTCACACATGTTTTTAAAACCATATTGGGTCCCAATTTGATGAGGCATCAACCAATCAAAGTATAGGAGGCACTTTGTCTGATGTCTTACATTTCTCCCTTGAAGAGAAGTGAGGAGGAATTTGGCTAGTGACTAGATATTTGGTGATGTTAGCAAACAATGGAGAAAGAAATGAGATGGAAAAATATGCTCATATGGAAGTTGGTCATCAGCCAATCCTTTATCTAAAGAAAAGGTTAATCTTGACAAGAAATATAATGCAACAACATTATTTTTTCCTAGTTTGTCAACAATGGTTAAATGAAAATATTGGAAAATAAATATCCACTTGATTATCCTTGTTCCTAGCATTTATATTTGGTTTATTAATAAAACATTTAATTGTTGCATGGTCAGTATGTACAAAAAATTGGTAACTAGTAATATGATGTATAAACTTATTCAAATAATGTACAACAATGAGGAATTTTTTTCTAGTTATAGTAATTAAATTAAGCCTTTGACATATTCTTATTAATGAAGTAGATTTCATAAGGAAGTTTACCATCAAGTTGACCTAAACCTGCTCCAATTTCCCTATATAATGCATCTATTTGAATGCGAAAGGGAAAGGTCCAATTAAGACCCATAAGAATAGATGGTGTCATTAACTTTTCTTTTATGCTTTCAAATGATTTTTGGCATGGATCTGTCCAACCAAACTCAACATATTTGGTCAATAGGGAAAAAGGAATTTTATTGAAACTATTTATAAACCTCCTCTAGTATCCTGTAAGGCCTAAGAAATTACTTAGATCTCTTTGTTTTTGAGGTACAAGAATATATTTTATGATTGCCACCTTACTAGGATCATCCTGAATCACTTTTTAGGAGAGGAAATGTCACAAAATACTGTAGTGTTCTATCTAGGGTACTAGACTAAACCATATTTATTATCGACCAGGATGCGTAAGCTTAGAGGCATGCGTCTAAAGTATATAGACATAAAGGATTATTAGCTAAGTGGTTATGATGGAGGCCACATAACTTCTTTACGGAAGATTGGGGTATGTTACCTATCATCCAAACACTCAGTTCACTCTGCTAATATACCTGATTACAATACGGTCATTAAATTCATTCGCCAAATTAAACACTGAAATTAAACACTGTGTATCACTGCAAACCAAGATTTCAATCTCCTTACAGAGACATTATACACAAAACCCTTGTTTAGCAAATACCCAGCATTCACTAATATTCCTACAAGATAAAAATATACAGAGATCATAAACAGATTTTGAAATGAAAACGAAGTTCATGACATTGCTTTAAAAGACAACACAGGGATCGAATCCCTTACAGGACGCGCTTCACGATCTCAGTGATGACTGTTCAAGTATTATCACAAACACAAACCATGTGCATTCGATTGAAATCAACAACCAATATGAACTATTGAAATCGGAAACCAATCTTAACTACTGTGCAAACCATATAATACCCTAAGTGCGAATAAAATGAAAAGGATAGTATACCAGTTTAACGCAGGGCCCGTCTGCGTTCCAGAGGTATACGTGTTCAACCGATTATTAAATCAATGCAACAAGACAAGGGTCGTGACTGTAACTGGATTCTTGATATTAAGTTCAAAACACTGTTTCAAATGATACAACGATTAACCATCGTTCATTACACCGAACTGTATTTACATATGTCTTTTTACAACATTTCAAAAACGAATGTACATACATGATATGGCTGTTGCCGCTTTTACTACATCGAAATTTTAAAATGTTTCCATCCTAAACTGATTTCAAAAAGGAACAAAAACTAAATCAATTTTAGAATGCTTTGCTGTTGCTGCCTTTGTCGCCAGTGTGCCATGCTTTGACCTGTGTTGACTGCGCATGTAGGAGGGTCGATTCTACTGTAGGATAGGTATTCGTCCATGCTTGGACATTCTACTTTTCATCCATACCTTTCGCTCTAGCCCAGCTGTTGTGCCACATGTCAAACAATGAGCTAATTACAGGATGTTGGAACTTCCTGTAACCATTTTACCAAAAACTTCTAATTCTTTAACATGAAACTCCTAAATCAATTTCAATGCATTTTAATAACTATAGGACTATTAACTAATCAATTTTCAAGGAATCTAAGAGATATATGATGAAAAGGAGTAGGCAAATGATATGTTTTAGGAGGAAAAAGGAGGTCATAGGATGGTACCAACATCTCTCCCCGACTTAAGGACTTAGCATGTCCTCATGCTAACCCCGAAGTACTTCCCTTGAACTCTGTCCCTGCCTGGATTTCTGCTGCCTTTAGTAATGTGTCCACATTCTTTTTCACCTGGGTATCTTTCTGACCCTTGAGCTCCTGCTTTAATCTTTTGTATTTTTCTTTGAGGGTCTTCTTCTGGTTGTACCACTTAGTGGCCCAGTTACAAATCTCCGTTTGCTTAGCCTCCAGTTCACTGATTCTCTCCCTTAAATTTTCATTCTTCTTTTGAGTTTCTTTACTCTGCGCTCGGAGCATTTCATTTTCTTTCTTGATAACTTTTTCTAGCATATTAGCCTCCATGAGCTCTTCCTTTAATTCTTCAATCTGTTTCTCCAATTTCTTCTGTCTCTTAATGGGAGGTGGTGAACATTTTTCCTGCCTGTTATTGCTTTCTACCTCTATATCAACTCCTGGCCCTGGTAGTGAGTGGTCACCACTCTCAACATCCATTTGTATAGGTGCATTGGATTCAAGCTGATCTTCTTGTAACTGGGCTTTTGGTGTCCTCCTTGTTCTTCGTGAGTAAGTGGTGAAAATTTTATCTTGTTCTGCCCTCTTAGCATCTTCCTTTCTCATGTTCCTAGTCCTTATGCTACCCACAGGTAGAGGTGCCTTGCTGGCTTTGGATACTGGGATTTCTTCATCAATATCCTTCATGAACCCTGAGTCCTCCTGCAATTCTTCTTTTTCTTCCTCATCTCTAATTTGGTTAGCAGCTAAGAACTCTTTCCACAGTTTCCCTCTTCTCTGCAATTCATGCTCAATAAGAATTTTAATTAAGCCAAAGTGATATAGGCTCTTGTCTTCATTTCCCTTCTGCTTCTGGATGGTCTTGGACATCTTGGTTAAGCTTTGTAATAGAAAATATGGTAGACTGATAACACATTGTCTCTTCAAGTGCAGCAGTAACTTAATATGGTATAGATAGACAATACTGTAACGGCCTTCGCAGGTTATGAATTTTTGAAGGATATAGACCATCTCATCCCAGGGATGCATCAACCAACTTCTTGGAACACCTTTCTTCCAGTTAACTGATGAGACTCTGGATCTAGACATAAACTGTGTCCACGATTTCTCTTTAAATTGCTTTGTTTTAAAGTACTTCTCCCCTTCTGGACTAATCCCTATTGACTGGGCTATAGTATCCTCTGAAATCCTGAATGAGAAGTTACCTATCAGGGCTTTTTCTCCATTGAAGGTGAAAGCAAATTGTTTGGTAACCTCTTCATTACTTCCATGAAATTTTTCTAAAAATGGTAACCACTGTATCTCTCTAAGAATTGCAATGCAATCTTCATGATATTGAGAACTGTCGAACACGCTCGGCTCGACCCTATTAGTCATAGTGGCAGAGGGTCGTGCTCTAACCCTTCTCTGTTTATGTCTTGCAATTTTAACAAAGAAATTTCAATTTGTTACCTGGTGTGTCGCTCCCTTAATATGATGCTCAATCGGTCGACTGTCTTATGAATTTGGTGGGAGTCGAAACCAAGTGGTTATGTTTCCCTTTTTGTGGTGCTCACTGCTTCCAATCCTCACTGTGTAAGTCAAACCCAAATGGTAATATTTCCTTCGGCGCTCACTGCTTCCGGTTCTTGTCAAAACCATATGATAATATTTCCTTCGGCGCTCACTGCTTCTGATTCTTACTGTGGAAGTCACGGGAAATCAAATGCCAGCGTAAGATAACCGAAAATGATGGTGGGATACCCAGCTGTACTTACTTCATAGCGTATTCATTTTTTAGAACAGAGGAGTGCTGTACCGCTTGTATAGATGTCACCATAAGAGCGCTGAAGGCGTATATGCAATGCTGGGTATGATTTCGGGGAGTCCCTTGAATCATTTGGCTACGTCGGGTGGTGGAGTCATAATTTGGCCATGTGGAATACAATGAATAGGCCGCTTTACATTTGTTTCTTTCCCTTTTATTTAAAAACACAATCCACCACGTGTCCTGTTTCGGTTGGCATTCGGTCAAATGGAAGATGTTGGTATGGCTGTAGGATGCATTTAGCATGACAAGGTTGATGTGTTGGTAATGGGTTTAGAGGTATGAATAGGTTGAAGTATGAAAAATGATAAGAATCGGTGGGATAAGGGATGATGGAAAATGTAGGTGTCCTTGAAATCGATCATAACAGTCACAGTCATCAAATTTACATTAAAAATTAATCTAAGAAATTAAATGTTAAGAATAAGAAACATATTACTCTTTTTTTGGTTGTTGTTGTATTGACATGCTGAGTAGGACTAGTCCCTTTTTTACTGTTCTTTTGCTTGTTGTAATAGGTCCCCTGAGAAAGATTGAATGCAACAGGTCCCTTGTGAAAGATTAAATGCAACAGGTCCCTTGAGAAAAATTTGAAGATGTTCATGCAGCTCCTTATATGTATACATGTTCATTGAGCTTGGGCATTTGATGGAATCTTGGTGCCCAAATCCTTGTATAAACTTGATGAAACTCTTGTAGAAACTTGATGAAACTTTGTTGAAGTAGCCCTGGGTGCCAATCTCTTTAACAGGTCCCTTCTAGGTGTCTTAAACAGGTCCCATGACTGCTGATGTTGGTAGCATAGTCGTTTGGACAGAACAGGTCCCCCTGCATAATGTTTATAACCAGGTCCCTCTGAGATAAAACAATGACAAAACAACTTATTTATTGAAGTCTGGAATGCTGGAACAAGCTGCTTTGGAAATTTTCAGTGAAGAGATAGGATAAGAAATCTTTAAGAATTTACAATGGAGAGATAAAAGAACAAAATGCTGATGCCTCTCTCCCCGACTAAAATTTTGACTTGTCCTCAAGTCATGATTCAGTTGATAAATCAAACAGTGAACAAAAGAAAGAGAATTCATACCCGCCAACGAATTGGTTTTCAAGTAGGAATTCGGGGTTAGAGTGTGCCAGAGGCTGGTTTTCACATCTAACCCATTATTTTTTTTATATGTTTTTTTAATTTTTTTTTTTGTTTATATATATATATATTTTTTTAGTTTTTGTTTTATATTATTTTTTTTATTTCTTTTTGACTCTGAAATTGAAAGGAAATGAACTAAGGCAGTGATACTGCAGCTGAGGGCTGCAATATCTCAACCTCTCTTTGCTGAGATACTGTATGGAGAAAATCTTGCTTGCTGATGGGCTTGGTGTATAGTTTCAGGCGATGACCATTGACAATAAAGGAGTGACCTTCTCCATCAATAGTTTTGAGCTTGACTGAACCATTGTCGTAAGCCTGAATAATTTCATATGGGCCCATCCAATGGGTGGTGAACTTGGCTTTATGATCTCTGAATTTAGAGTCAAAAAGTAAAGCCCAGTCACCTTCCTTGAACTGCTTCTTCTTAATATGTGCATCATGCCACTGCTTCCTTTGTTTTTGCATGAGGATTGTGGTCTCCTCTGCTTGCCGCCTCATTTCATCCAGCTGGTTCAACTGCTGAATTCTTTCTTTTTGTGCTTGGTCCAAGTCAATTTGCAAATCTGCATCCAGTTTAAAAGTATGTATTTGAAACTCAATAGGAAGCATTACCTCTTTGCCGTACACCAATTGATATGGTGTAAATCCGGTAGTATCTTTCCACGTAATTCTGTAAGCCCAGAGTGCATCTTTGAGCTTCTCTTCCCAATTCTTCCTGTTCATTGCCACAGTTTTAGTAATGATCCCCTCCAAAGTTTTGTTTGTGGATTCCACCTGCCCATTGGCCTGTGGATGGTAAGGGGTACTTTTCCTATGCTTGATTTGGTATTTGTCTGTGATGTCCTTCACTAGCTTTGAGGTGAATTGAGTACCTTGATCAGTCACAATTTCCCTTGGTACTCCATACCTCACAAAAATCTCTTCAAAAAGGAAATTTACTACTGTGTGTTCGGTGGCTCTAACCAGTGCTTTTGCTTTAGCCCACTTTGTGACGTAATCAGTACATACTAATATGTACTTTTTACCATTGGACGTTGGGTTAATGGGTCCTATAAAGTCTAGAGCCCATTTGTCAAATGGCTCTAAGTGAACTTGGGGCTGAAGGGGCGTCTCATCGGTAGCTATTGGCCTGCCCATTCTTTGGCAGCTGCCACAACTCTTTACATACTTCTTGGCATCCTTGAAAATGGATGGCCAGTAGTATCCAAGAGTAAGAACTTTGAATGCTGTCTGCTTAGCTGCAAAATGCCCACCACACGGTTCATCATGGCAAGATTTTAAAATATCAAGTACCTCATCATTTCTTACACATCTTCTAATGATCATATCATAACCAGTGTAAAATAAATCGCCATTAAGCCATGAATATCTAGCACTTTGTTTGACTAGTCTCTTCCTTTCCTTTGCAGTAAAGTGTGGAGGTGTCCTTCCTGTAGACAAATAATTGGCCAAATCAGCATACCAAGGAGTTACTATGGAAATTGCAAATAAGTTTTCATCTGGAAAAGAATCTTCGACTGGAACAACCTCACCTGGATTTTGTAGTCTAGAAAGAAAATCTGCCACCTGGTTCTCTTTGCCTGGTCTATCTAACATTGTGATGTTAAATTCCTGTAACAATAATAACCATCTGGTAACTCTGCCACCAGTTATTGGTTTATTCATTAAATGTCGAATGGCAGAATGATCAGTATGTACAAAGACCTCATAACCAGTTATATAATGTCGGAATTTATTCACAGCATAAATGATGGCAAGTGTTTCCTTTTCTGTAACTGTGTAGTTTAACTCTGCAGGTGTTAGATTTTTGCTAATGAAATAAATGGCATAAGTACAAGATTCCTCTTTTTGGCCTAAGGATGCACCCACTGCAGTGTCAGATGCATCCGTGAAGATATGAAATGGTAGGCTCCAATTAGGCCCTCTCAAGACTGGTGCGGTTGATAACTTCTTTTTGAGTTGTTCAAATGCTTGTTGACAGTTCTCATTCCAGTTGAAAAGTACATCTTTGGTTAGAAGTTTAAACAAAGGTAAAGCTATTTTACTAAAATGTTCAATGAATCTTCTGTAGTAGCTTGCATACCCAAGGAAACTTCTTACCTCTCTCTGATTCTGTGGGATTGGCAAATCAGCAATGATCTGGATCTTTGTTGGGTCAACCTTGATGCCTTGAAAAGAAATATAGTGGCCTAACACTATCCCTTCGTTTAACATCATAAAGCACTTTTCATTGCTGAGGGACAGGTTAGCTTCAATACATCTTTTCAAAACTCTCTCAAGGTTTTCTAATGCATGTTCAAATGAATTGCCATATACTGAAAAATCATCCATGTAAACTTCAACACAATCATGAATTAAATCAGCGAAAATAGCTAGCACAGCTCTCTGAAATGTAGCTGGAGCGTTACAAAGTCCAAATGGCAAAACATTGTAAGCATAAGTGCCCCAAGGACAGGTGAATGTGGTTTTGTCTTGGTCTTCTAAGGCGATCCTGATCTGGTTGTAGCCACTGAAACCATCAAGAAAAGAAAATGATGATTTTCCAGCTAGGGTGTCTAACACTTGGTCAATAAATGGTAGTGGGAAATAATCTTTGAGCGTTGCTTTGTTCAACTATCTGTAATCAACACAAATGCGCCACATACCATTTTTCTTGGGCACTATAACCAATGGGGATACCCAATGACTGTCAGAAATAGGATATATAAAATTAACTCTCAAAAGTTTTTGCAATTCCTCCCTGACAATATCTTGGAGCATGGGGTTCATTCTTCTCTGTGGTTGCCTCACTGGTTTAATGGTGCTATCTGTATAGATATGGTGAGTGCATGTGTCGGGGTGAGTCCCATGCATATCGGTGTAGTCCCAAGCAAAGGCTTTTTGGTATTTTCTCAAGAGTCTAATCAATTTCTCTTGCTGAGATGAGTCTAGGTGATTGCCTATGTTCAGAGTTTTCCCTGGACTAATCTCTATGATCTGACTCTGTGTGTTGGTGATGGATTGAACTGGAAAAATGTCGTGAAATGTGGTTTGCAAAGATTGGATGGTGCATGTTTCCTGAAAGTTTTGGGCCAGAAGTACATCTGCAACATGATATTGTTCATTTCTCAAATTTTCGGACATATCAGGTTGAGAAAGGAATAATTCTACCAAATCATTATTGTCTTGTTCTTGGAAATCATAGATTTGGTCAATGCTAAAAATAGATTGTACTTCTTCTTTATCATTAAATTTATCATCAAGCCACAAATTGTGTGTTACTGCTGGTGATTGTGCCGATGGATAAAGGGTGAGTTGTTTTCTTTCGGTCCCCCTTGAAATGATCATGTTGCCCGATTGACATCCTATAAATGCATCAGCAGTCGCTAACCATGGTCTACCAAGGATGATAGGGTGTCCTCCTAAATTGGATTTGGGTTGAAGGACTAAGAAATCCACTGGATACTCCCAAGAGTCCAATGAGACAATGATGTCCTCCAAGATCCCCTCAGGAATCACTTTAGACCTATCATCTAGTTCTAGAACAATCGTTGTATGTTGCAAATTTATGAGCTGGAGTGTTCTCATGGTTTCAAGAGTCATGACATTGATTGCGGCCCCGAGATCTATCAAAGTGTTTGGAATCCGTATGTTGTTAATGATGGTGGTCACTCTGGGGATGCCAGGATCAACATACTTCTCCATGGAGATGGTATTGGTCATAAGGCCTGCTAAATTTCCTAAAACATGAATGGTTTGAGGATCAATCCTTTTTCTAGTAGGCTTCTTGAGGCACATGTCTTTGATGGCTTTGGTATAGATAGGATTGTATTTTATAGCTTGCAGTAGTGGAATTTTTATGTAGACATTCTTGAGTTCATCTAAGACATCAAACTGTGGTATAGATAGTGGAGGTTTTATTTGGACCAATCGGTCTGGAAAAGGTGGATGCAGTGGTTGCATCTGTTTATCATTGTTTGGTTTTCTTTGATTTTTCATTTCATTTTCATTTTCTGTCTTTTCTTCTTGCTTATCTGTTATTGGAGAATCTTTGTGGAGTACCCTACCAGACCTCAAGTCAATATTTTGCAAAGGCAGTGTGGAATATGAGGTTCCCTCTTCTACATTGTAAGCTGGCCTCTCTGCTCTATTATTTGGATTTAGGACAGTTTGAGCAGGAATTTGAGTGGGTCTGGGGAGTTGTGAGCTAGCTGGAAATTGCAGTTGTGGTGGATTTATTGGTGGAGGAGCAGGCAGTGCTTGTTGAGGAGGTTGGGGCTGATAAGCAACTTGCTGAGGATACTGCTGATATGGTT
This sequence comes from Pinus tabuliformis, assembly GCA_031772625.1. NCBI lineage: Eukaryota > Viridiplantae > Streptophyta > Pinopsida > Pinales > Pinaceae > Pinus > Pinus tabuliformis. Next base: position 1,490,776,446 of record CM062819.1, on the reverse strand, counting down.
GAGAATGTGATGAATACGGCTGTTGGTATTGCTGATATGGTTGTGAGTATGGTGGGTATGATTGAGGGTATGTATGATAAGATTGGGAGTACTGTTGAGACGGTCTCCATTGGTGTTGTGATTGGTTTTGGTGCTGCCATGGCATGGGTACATTCCATGAGTTTTGTGCATACATTTGATCATTCATAGGAAATTGCAAATTTTGACTTGGAAACATACCTTGAGGTGCTGGCCTTGGCTGCCATGGTCTCTTTGCACCCATGTAATACACGTTTTCCATCTCTGCATTGGCTGCCATATTACAGTTCTGCAAAACCTTAACTTTAGGACAGTTAAACATATCATGATGTTCAGTACAGAAAGCACAAACTTGGATGTTTTCTAGAGGGCAGTCTTTTAATGCATGTTTCTTCCGGCATTTTGGGCAGAAGATAGCCATTATCTGATCTTCATCTTCTTGTTTCTTCTTGGATTTTAAAGTGTCAATTTGGTTCCCTAGGGTACTTAACAGATCTGTTTTAAACTCTTCTAAAAGATTCCCTATTTCAGCCCTTGTGACACTTGCAGAGGCTGATTTTGTGACTTTGGATGACAGGGTTCTCTTTCCCATTTTAGCTTTACTCCTTGAATACTTTTCGCACAACTCAGCGATTTCTTCAAAGGGTAAGGCAGAAATGTCACCTTTGCCCATCAAGTTGAGGTCATCCATGTATTCCTCTCGGATACCTTTCAAGAATATTGTGCGGATCAGATCAAGAGGCATAGTTCGGTGTTTAGATTTTTGTAAGTTGTAGACAAACCGTTCTAAATATTCCTCTAAGGTTTCATCCTCTTGCTGGCTCATTCTAAAGATATCATCTTTAGAGTCTTTGGATATGCAATAAGGCTGATATTTCTTTAGAACTATTCTCCTCATGCCATCCCAATCAACTATGGCATGCTCACCTAGCCTCATGAACCATCTTAAGGCTGATGCCTTTAATGTCGCTGGGAATAATCTAAGCCTATGGGCATCATCTGTATAGCCATATGTTCGACATACAATGTCAAACTCGAACAAGAATGAGTCTGGATCCTCCGAAGCCATACCATAGAAGTTTGGTAGCACGGATGGGGGTATGTTTTTCATTTTGATCTCATCATCTTCCTGTGGTTCATGTATAGGAAACTTAAAAGTTGACTCCTCTTCATCTCCTTGACGTGGTACTGATCCAGATCCTTCCTCAGCCATTCTAATAGGTCTCTCTGTGTCAGTGTCACTTGTTTGAAAAAGGAGATTAAAGAAAGATTGTTCGGTCACTGTGCTACTTTCTCCTTGTGTGGAAGGTCTAGGAAAGAGCTTCTTCTGCGATTTATGTGTGAATAAAGTTTGCCTTTCAATAAGAGTAAGTCTCTGTCCTGACTTTTGTTTTTCTTCTAATGCTTGGATAACTTCCTCAGCTGGTGTTGTATTCCCTAGAGAGTCTGCTCCTGATGATGATGGGTTAGTTTTTAGATGGTGGGGGGTTTTTACAAATCTACCTTGACTGTCTCTAAATCTAGGCATAAATGAACATGATTTCTAACTGTGTTTTTGTTTATTTTTGTGTATTGAATTTTTTTTTTAAATCCTTTAAGTACGCCTCCCCGGCAATGATGCCAAAATGTAGTGTTCTATCTAGGGTACTAGACTAAACCATATTTATTATCGACCAGGATGCGTAAGCTTAGAGGCATGCGTCTAAAGTATATAGACATAAAGGATTATTAGCTAAGTGGTTATGATGGAGGCCACAGAACTTCTTTACGGAAGATTGGGGTATGTTACCTATCATCCAAACACTCATTTCACTCTGCTAATATACCTGATTACAATATGGTCATTAAATTCATTCGCCAAATTAAACACTGAAATTAAACACTGTGTATCACTGCAAACCAAGATTTCAATCTCCTTACAGAGACATTATACACAAAACCCTTGTTTAGCAAATACCCAACATTCACTAATATTCCTACAAGATAAAAATATACAGAGATCATAAACAGATTTTGAAATGAAAACGAAGTTCATGACATTGCTTTAAAAGACAACACAGGGATCGAATCCCTTACAGGACGCGCTTCACGATCTCAGTGATGACTGTTCAAGTATTATCACAAACACAAACCATGTGCATTCGATTGAAATCAACAACCAATATGAACTATTGAAATCGGAAACCAATCTTAACTACTGTGCAAACCATATAATACCCTAAGTGCGAATAAAACGAAAAGGACAGTATACCAGTTTAACGCAGGGCCCGTCCGCGTTCCAGAGGTATACGTGTTCAACCGGTTATCAAATCAATGCAACAAGACAAGGGTCGTGACTGTAACTGGATTCTTGATATTAAGTTCAAAAGACTGTTTCAAATGATACAACGATTAACCATCGTTCATTACACCGAACTGTATTTACATATGTCTTTTTACAACACATTTCAAAAACGAATGTACATACATGATATGGCTGTTGCCGCTTTTACTACATCGAGATTTTAAAATGTTTCCATCCTAAACTGATTTAAAAAAGGAACAAAAACTAAATCAATTTTAGAATGCTCTGTTGTTGCTGCCTTTGTCGCCAGTGTGCCATGCTTTGACCTGTGTTGACCGCGCATGTAGGAGGGTCGATTCTGCTGTAGGATAGGTATTCGTCCATGCTTGGACATTCTACTTTTCATCCATACCTTTCGCTCTAGCCCAGCTGTTGTGCCACATGTCAAACAATGAGCTAATTACAGGATGTTGGAACTTCCTCTAACCATTTTACCAAAAACTTCTAATTCTTTGAAATTCCTAAATCAATTTCAATGCATTTTAATAACTATAAGACTATTAACTAATCAATTTTCAAGGAATCTAAGAGATATATGATGAAAAGGAGTAGGCAAATGATATGTTTTAGGAGGAAAAAGGAGGTCATAGGATGGTACCAACATCTCTCCCCGACTTAAGGACTTAGCATGTCCTCATGCTAACCCCGAAGTACTTCCCTTGAACTCTGTCCCTGCCTGGATTTCTGCTGCCTTTAGTAATGTGTCCACATTCTTTTTCACCTGGGTATCTTTCTGACCCTTGAGCTCCTGCTTTAATCTTTTGTATTTTTCTTTGAGGGTCTTCTTCTGGTTGTACCACTTAGTGGCCCAGTTACAAATCTCCATTTGCTCAGCCTCCAGTTCACTGATTCTCTCCCTTAACTTTTCATACTTCTTTTGAGTTTCTTTACTCTGCGCTCAGAGCATTTCATTTTCTTTCTTGATAACTTTTTCTAGCATATTAGCCTCCATGAGCTCTTCCTTTAATTCTTCAATCTGTTTCTCCAATTTCTTCTGTCTCTTAATGGGAGGTGGTGAACATTTTTCCTGCCTGTTATTGCTTTCTACCTCTATATCAACTCCTGGCCCTGGTAGTGAGTGGTCACCACTCTCAAAATCCATTTGTATAGGTGCATTGGATTCAAGCTGATCTTCTTGTAACTGGGCTTTTGGTGTCCTCCTTGTTATTCGTGAGTATGTGGTGAAAATTTTATCTTGTTCTGCCCTCTTAGCATCTTCCTTTCTCATGTTCCTAGTCCTTATGCTACCCACAGGTAGAGGTGCCTTGCTAGCTTTGGATACTGGGATTTCTTCATCAATATCCTTCATGAACCCTGAGTCCTCCTGCAATTCTTCTTTGTCTTCCTGATCTCTAATTTGGTTAGCAGCTAAGAACTCTTTCCACGGTTTCCCTCTTCTCTGCAATTCATGCTCAATAAGAATTTTAATTAAGCCAAAGTGATATAGGCTCTTGTCTTCATTTCCCTTCTGCTTCTGGATGGTCTTGGACATCTTGGTTAAGCTTTGTAATAGAAAATATGGTAGACTGATAACACATTGTCTCTTCAAGTGCAGCAGTAACTTAATATGGTATAGATAGACAATACTGTAACGACCTTCGCAGGTTATGAATTTTTGAAGGATATAGACCATCTCATCCCAGGGATGCATCAACCAACTTCTTGGAACACCTTTCTTCCAGTTAACTGATGAGACTCTGGATCTAGACATAAACTGTGTCCACGATTTCTCTTTAAATTGCTTTGTTTTAAAGTACTTCTCCCCTTCTGGACTAATCCCTATTGACTGGGCTATAGTATCCTCTGAAACCCTGAATGAGAAGTTACCTATCAGGGCTTTTTCTCCATTGAAGGTGAAAGCAAATTGTTTGGTAACCTCTTCATTACTTCCATGAAATTTTTCTAAAAATGGTAACCACTGTATCTCTCTAAGAATTGCAATGCAATCTTCATGATATTGAGAACTGTCGAACACACTCGGCTCGACCCTATTAGTCATAGTGGCAGAGGGTCGTGCTCTAACCCTTCTCTGTTTATGTCTTGCAATTTTAACAAAGAAATTTCAATTTGTTACCTGGTGTGTCGCTCCCTTAATATGATGCTCTCTCTCTCTCTCTCTCTCTCTCTCTCCGATTGCACTAGGCATATGGTCCATATAATCGATGTATAGGCCCCAAACACACACAATTGGCTTATATGACCTATGGAGGGATTGTTAGGGTTGAGTATGGCCACTTGGAGGTCCAAATATATTAATGGTTCCTTTGGGAATCAAGATGATGGCATGTAGTATCCATCTCAAGAAACCAATACATGTTTCCCCCTCTTCAATAATCAATTAAAAAATTAAAATAAAAACATATCTCTAATCTTAGAAATAAACCAATTGTGTAGGAACTAGAGCTATTAGCATTCATTTGTTACCTGGTGTGTCGCTCCCTTAATATGATGCTCAATGTCTCTCTCTCTCTCTCTCTCTCTCTCTCTCTCTCTCTCTCCAATTGCACTAGGCATATGGTCCATATAATCGATGTATAGGCCCCAAACACACACAATTGGCTTATATGACCTATGGAGGGATTGTTAGGGTTGAGTATGGCCACTTGGAGGTCCAAATATATTAATGGTTCCTTTGGGAATCAAGATGATGGCATGTAGTATCCATCTCAAGAAACCAATACATGTTTCCCCCTCTTCAATAATCAATTAAAAAATTAAAATAAAAACATATCTCTAATCTTAGAAATAAACCAATTGTGTAGGAACTAGAGCTATTAGCATTCATTTTAGACAAATAAAGAGTGAAAATGTGATATAATTCCTCAAGAGTGACTACGAGACAAGCTCTTACGCCATTAAAACTTACTAGTTAGTCATTACCACATAGTAGCTTACATTAAAAGTACTGGTAGAAATTAGAAATGAAGAATGAAAATATCCAATCGCTTGAATGGGCATCTAGGTTGCCTAGCTCATAATGGTAACATCTAATGAAGAAGGAAACATCTAGTACTGGGAAACTTATATCAAGAAAGGAAATATCTAAATAATGTATTTAGGTTTTTCCTATTTGGCAGTTGACAATAAAGGAGGCAAGTTTTAAATATGTATTTGTAAATATGTTTAAAAGGCTATAAAGCCTCATGATAATACAAGTAAATGTTAGATTTTTTTATCTTATGTTGTGTGTTTTTGGAAGTTCCAGATAAGAGGTGATGCTCTATAAGACTCACCTCCAATCAATTTCAGATCAATTAGTATCAGAGAAAGTTTCTCCTTTAGGCTTGATCTTTTTTTTTTTAAATGATCGTTTATTTTCCATATTCTTTCTCCAAGTAATCTTCTTCCTTTCACATATTTTTAGTCCCAGTTCTTCTACCTCATTAAAACATCTACAACACCCATGGCCACTTTTGTTATAAGTTTGCAACACATTTATAGTTCAGTTATATATTTGGTGTGGCCTTGTTTTGTACCACACCCAAAATCCATGAGTTTTTATATCAGGAGCAACGTTCAGAGTGGGTTCCCTTTGGAGGCGTTCTCTCCCACCCTAATTTAGTAGGCTCTTGCTTCACATCCATCAGTTTTAGTGTAGTAGCATCCGGCTTGGGTTCATTTGGAGACGTTCTCTCCCACCCCAAGCTATGTAGACACCTATTATTTCATCAACAATCAGCTTCACATCACATCAAATCCAACAACATTCAAGAATCATTTCAGCCATGGGTTCACACTTAAACTGAGAGGTGGAAAGCAGGGGATGATTTCCATCTGAACTGGGAGGAATTCGGCAGCCAAACTGCCTGGCTCATAATGGTAACATCTGATGAGGAAGGAAACATCTATTTCTTGGAAACTTATATCAAGAAAGGCAATATCTAAATAATGTATTTAGATTTTTCTTGTTTGGCAACTGACAACAAAGGAGGAAAGTTCTAAATATGTATTTGTAAATCTCTTTAAAAGGCTATCAAGCCTCATGATAACGCAAGTGAATGTTAGAGTCTTTATCTTACGTTGTGTGTTTGTGGAAGATCCAGATAAGAGGTGAGACTCTCTAATCCTCACCTCCAATCAATTGCAGATCATTGAACTTCAAGCATAACTATACATAAATTACATATGGAAATTCAAACCAATATTCCATTAATAATTACATAATACATAGGAGTAGTGAATAATGAGAACTTACTTATGAGATGAAGAACCAAATTTACTTATGACTTTGTTGAAACCAAGTTGTCGTGCACTAGTCTCTAATACAGTTGACCAAAAACAATGTGTCGGGGATGAATCTCCACCAAAGGCTCAATTACACCATGTATTTCTACAACTAGCCACCCCCAAGCCCTTAATCCACTACCTATGATATTGACTAATCCTTACTTACCAATAATTATCTGAGAAAAGGGTATCTCATATCCTTCTCCACAACCATTAAATAGAACTCCTTTTTCAAAAAATGGATGAAAAAAATCCATGCAGATAATCCAATTATCATCATGCACTATTTTAATTTTATCTTAAGCTTTTCTTAATTTAGTTTTTGTGTAAATTTATCTTAACTTATTTTTACCCTTATTTTAATTCAAAATAATTATTTTATTTATCTATTATAATTATTCATTTTATATATTAATTTTATTTTTTATAATTATTATTTAACATTTTAATAATATGGGGCATTATATATGCCTCGTCTTCAAGGAACTTATTTATGAAGTCAACTTTTATCATGTAACCTATAAAAAAAAATCCTCATATCTTGTACATAACACTCTTTGTTGTAACTAGAATAAGAGCCACCCAAGTGACCATCGAAAATCATTAGAAGTCACATCAAACCACCAGGGGAAGTGTGAGTACTCTCAATCTCTTTTTCCTTAATTTTTGGAACTTGATTTAAAACCTATCTTTTTCCAACGCAAACCTTCGAGAATACAAGTAAACCTATCAATCTTACCAAAGGCCCATTGATCAAACCTAATCTCCTACAAATAAGACATCTAGTTTGGTACTCACATACCCTAAGGACTATCAAAAGTTTTACTTAAATTCCCTTAGTAAATCTTATCGATTACAACCTCATGAATCAAAGTCCGACACACAACTCCATTATCAAGCACTCAAACATTTTACATGGCCCCATATCCCATCAAGGATTATACAAAGAAAAAATAACACTAGCATATTGATTGAATTTGTCCCTAGCCCATAAGGTGTTAAAAATTCTCCCTCGTACTTATGAGATCCCATGATATCATTAAATAAACAATCCCTCTCAACATGTACTAATCCATTACTTATAACTAATCACCACCTAAAAACATGCAAGCAATAAATTAGTTATAATCATAACATCATCATCTCATAAAAAATAATTCACAGTTTAACTCTTTCAACCATCATTAGAACATTACATCAATGTTATTATAACTTCCTAAGTATTAGGAAAATACATGCTAACACATTCCATCATTGGCATATTATTATAAAAACCCCATGCAATTACCACATGCCATCACATCATGAAATATCATCATAATATTATTAATATCAACATAAATGTTAATTTTTTTTAGGTTTATAATGTTCTTTGCTTTCATAATTGAATTTATTCATTAACACATTAAGTTCACCCCATAACATCACAACATTATTCATATTTACAACATTATTCAGCAGCATATGCAACTATATAGAAAGAACAATTTCATCATCATCAATGCAACGAAACATAAAGGAACAATAGAAGAAAAGTGTTCACACATAGAGACACTAGGATTGGTCGGATACCAGGGAAAAAAACTTTCAAATTGTTCTTCTTATTAGATTTTCATTGAAAATGATTCAACGAAATATAGTACAATGATCCATATCTTCATCCATACAACTATCCGGCAAAAACAACTACACAATATCCATGAAATGAGCCCAACAATGCTTATATTCAAAATTTTGATTTTGAAGCCTATAATGATTTGTCCCTGCCTACGGTCAACTGCAGAACACTGAAGTTACTCAGAAAAATATTTGAACGACTGAAATTTCATCATTTAGGTCTGGATCGCACGAAGGAGGAGTCATGCGTGAGACTAGGAAGGTTCCAATCACTCTCTGGAACATATAATCCAATGGCTATAGTCTGCAACTAAGACTCAGAAAACTAGCCAACAACTATAGTCTGTAACTGAGACTCAAAAAACTTAGATGTTAGTCACATGGAGGAGTTGTTGAGTGTGCGACTAAAAATATTCAGTCACACAGATGATCCATTTTTGAAGTGACTGTGGTCAAGTTATTCTTGGGTCATTCCCCGTGACTTAGGCCCAACACCCTAAAACATAGATATGAGCTTCAAACCCTGCAATGTTTTCTTCGAGCGAACCCATTCCTCCGCGGACGTGCCTCATACCTATCCGAGATAAAACCAAGAAAGATAATAGAATAATGTCTCATGATGATTTCCAAATGAGGATGAGGTCACTTTTATTTATAGCCTTCCAAGTGTGTCCACTTTGCTTTAGGGCCAACTTCATCAAAATGCACATGTGGGCTTATAATTCAGAAATACACTTTCCCTTATCTGATTTGAGTGATCTTTAGGTCAATTTTGGTCCTCTCAAAAACAGGAATTTAATTAAATCATCATATATATCAAATGATATATTAAAAGTGTAATTTGACCACAATTGCATATTTTAACACTTCCTCTCAACTAGGGATAATTCCACTTGCATTATGTCATGTGTTTCTTGTCATCATATCATATCCAATATCAAATATCTCATTATCACGTATCATCATTGTTCATATTGATTAATCTCTTTCTTATTCCTTCTTATCTCTTGATTTTCACTACTCATATGTTGAACATTCTCGAATCTAAGAGAATAAGAATTTGACATCGGAGGGGAGCTCAACCTACCATCCTCTATCCATTGGGGAGCTACTACTACCACCTAGAATTTCTGCTAGCGAAAAGCCAAATTCTACCACCTAGGAAACATTAGCGTGGAGCCAAATGTACGACCCGCATCATCATTAAATAGGATATCATCAATGAGCACATCTCAACATGGAACCACATTGGGGAGAACATCTTAACCCTGAATATCATGGGGGATATAAATATCTCAAACCCCATATAGAGAAATAGTTGATGTAGGGGAGCTACTAATCAACCCATTCTATTTGCTACTGATCTTCCCAAAAATGACCCTCAATATTCATGTGGCATAACACCTTCATCATAATAATATTGGGTTGTACAACCCCAAGTACACTCCCAACCTATTGGCCAAACAAGGAGCACTAATCCCAACAAGCCCAACTTATGGGCATGATGCCAACTGGGGTATACTATGCAAAGACCAAGATAGGGGAGCAACATATCCAACCCTTTGTGTAACATATAGGGGAGCAACATCTATGACCCTATTGTCTATAGATCCCTCATCCCCAGAATCCCTATATCTTAATTCCTCACCTTGGGAGCTTAGACAGGGGCGAAGAGATGGCTCAATGTTCTCAATTAGTGATGCTCTATGTAGATCAACAACATATCATTGTGCTCATATATGGTAATCATCATGTCTCAATAGTAGTTGTCTCATGTTCATATAGAAAATCAAATCAAATATCATATTAGAACAAAAATTTATATATCACAAAACGATACCATAGGCATACTCCATCTCAAGTAGGTGCCAACCACAAGCCTAGCTTGTCTCATACAACAATATTGTCTCAATATATGAAGGTATCTCAATCTTATCTATATATGGGATTCTCTGCCAGTCGGTTCCCATTATTTTTCATTACAGTGTATCCATGTCATATATAGAACCTACTCAAACATCTTTCAAAAGAGATTATTCATCTTGCCTCATAGCTAGCCATGCTAGAAACACCATAGTAAACCTCGGTCATGCTTAAAGATATAGACCTATCATCCAAAAATATCATGGAATATTTCATACTGACGCAACACTCAAATGTGCTCATCTCGTCAATAATGATCCCAATCATCATCAGTACGTCCAAGTAATCACATATCACAGGACGAATGTCTCAGACCAAAAAGATATCATCCCATGCAAATATCTCAAAGAAAGCTAGACAAAAACTCAATATGTATAAAGAAACTCAGTCACGAACATAGATGTATACAAACAGGTGTTCAAATGGAACATAAATGTTTCAATCAATTGTTAGTTGCAAAGTCAAGTTCAACAATATCTCTTCACATTTTCAATCGGAGTGTCCAAGGATTTTCATTCCAAAAACTCTTCAATATCTTCACAATATATATTTTCTTTTCCAACTTCAAAAAGTAATTCATCATGTCATGATTCTTCATTTTGATTTTCAGAGGCCATCTCCCTCTTAATTTGATCATCATAGAATCATTTCCTATCAATAATAGACCGTCAGTATATAAAACCAAAATCAAATCCATACCTTGGACCACTTTCGAAGTAGAGGTTTGGATTGACACATTTTCCTGGATTCACCAGATAACTTTCAATGCAGACATATCAGGATCGAGGAGCTTGCTTCATACAATTCTTTCTGCATAACACTTTAGAAAACCGATATTTTTAGCCTTACACAAATCAATACTGTGCAATCAAATCAACTAAGTCAGCTTATCAAGGTTTAGATGCCAAATCAAAATCAATATCAAACTCATTAATATCACTATAAAAATTATTTAGAATAGGTGACAGGGAGAGATCACATAAAGTTGTGACTCCATCTATCAACAAATTGTCATTTACCAAACAATATCAAACCAAACTTTATCAAGTCATTCTCATGATCATAACATAAGTCACTAGATCCAAATGCATACACCAAGAATAATTCATGCATGTTCCATACATTTATTGTGATATTAATTCACACTGAATGTTTATACTTCAATGAGGCCAATACAAAACCATTATTGAATACCAATATTAGTCACTGAAAGATACTATTCCCATTAGGCATTGTTATCAAGGAAAATCATCAGTTGTCAAATACAATCATTAGTCATAAGGTCAAATCCAAATCTGCTATCACAGTGAGATCTATAGCCCAAAGCATACCTCAATCATCAAGTCAAACTTCTAAATTATTATCAATCATCATGTCAGAATTCAAATACTGCTTATCTATATCAATCTACTAAATCTATTCAAACCCTTGCAAATGTTATGAAATACTTTCATACACATGCCTCAATGGTTAAATAATAATTCCTTATTGATATGCATATCCCGATCACCTGTAAACACAAGTTTAGTCAAAATATTCATATTATAGTAAGTCAAACATTCAAACTTCCCTGCTCATAGAAATTTATGTTGTCTGCTCCATGATTTTAGGGCTGACATCCTTCAAGTGAATTTATGATTTCATGCATAAAACTTCATTTTTGTGTCCTGCAGCCATAACCGCACCCATAGGCCTTCTTTCATTCACTTTATAGACTATAGTCACACTCTTGATCTTACTTTTGTGCATATAAGAGGCTACAGTCGCACCTGTAAGCTTGCTTCAGTGCATTTGAGGCTTAGATTAAGGGAAAACTTTCTCTTCTCATATTAGAACTTTGCTGCAGACCAAAAATATCATATATTTGTCTATTCATGTCCATAAAATCATACTTAAAGAGTAAATAATATATATAGAATGAAAATGATAATAGGAGAAAGGATCTTGTAGAGAGATTTTCCCTCTAAATGGGAATCCACTTCAGTGATCTTCATTCAGGTCATCAATCTATCTATAATACTATCATGCATCAACAAATCTATTAGATCATAAATTCAAACATATATCCATCATGATCATAACATGCTAGCATCATCTATTTCATCATTACATCATGACATCAATCTTTCATCAAGTGTTAGAGTCAAATAGATAATAAAAGTATACTTCAAGAATCATAATCACAACATTATTTATTTTTTATACAACTCAATCAAGTTAAGGAATTCAGTTTTACCATATGCCATAGTTACTAAGCACATCAAAACATAACCACGGTCAAAATATCATGAATATCAATCTCATTGTTACACTTCTATCATCATGGATATCATGCTTTTCACAAACAATATCAATAGTATCAAGTTATCATTTACTATAATCAAGGAGTTAACCTTCTTTATGGAATCAAGCTATCCAAAATGATAGGTGTTAGCCAAATATCAAGTATACCAATATATCAAAGATCAATATTAAGTAGTTTCATAGAATCAAGAAATTCATCATGTTTAAGAACTAATATACTTGTTCAATACCAAGTGCACGATTTCATAAAAAAGAATCATGAATCCGAATCATTTTCATATGCATGAGCTATTTGTGAAGGAGACATTCTCATAATACGTTAGGGATTACCTTGCCTTCCAATATTATAGCTAAAACATAACATTGAAACAATATACCATGCATACCTTGTAGTATTCAAACACATGTGCACCTTCTTATTTTGCATAGGCAGCTTGTAGCACTTTGTCACATTTTCATCAGGTGCCTCATTTGCTAGTTCTTCTCTTCCTGCACTAGCCATGATCCTCAAGAAGGATCCACTTATCACAACTCATAAGGAGGTTAGAAACATCCAAATACTTAAATATACATGCAAGAAGTATAAGTAATGATAAAAAAAATAATTATATCAATAAGTCTAAACAAAAGTAAGGACATAAAGGAGTATCAGAAATCGAAGAATACTTATCTTCAATGAGAGGTTATCATCGCTCCCTTGAGCCAACCTTCAAGAGTCATCACTGTCCATTGTCTATATGACAATGTTGCCTTCACTATTTCAATAACCTTTATCAACAACCAGGTCTACTAGAGACTATCCCATCTAGGGCTTCATCAAATATGTCGCAAGTGCTTGAGAATCTTCACATTGACCATGCTAGGGTTTTTAAATTTCATATCACAAATCTTTTTCCATAAACCAAGTTTTCTCCCAAACCCTAACCTCACAATATCCATCAAACCCTAATACAAAAATTTCCTAAGGTTTTCTTCAAACCCTAAAATTATTTTAGGTCTCCACCATCCTCTCTTTCATCCATCAATGGTGTCATCATAGGGGTGATCTCCATGACTTTTCCTCAACCTAGCTCTAATACCATGTTAATTTTTCGTAGGGATATATTGTTCTTTTCTTTGATAATTGCATTTATTCATTAACACATTAAGTTCACCCCATAACATCATAAAATTATTCATATTTACATCGTTATTTGTTATGAAACCAACTCACAAAAAGATAGAAAAGATATATCAACGCCTTAGAAATAAGCCTCTTCGAGGGGTCAACCTCCTTTACATTACACAAATGAACAATTCTTGGATGACACAAATGACAAGAACTCCTTTCTATATATAGGAGTCTAAGGGGTCATAATATAATCAGAGCCAACATAACAATAATAATGTAAGGGCACAATAATAACAATAGTGGGCTTCTATGGGGCACAATAATAACAATATGGGGACTACATGGGCACAACAATATAATAAGGGGGTTGTACTAATAACAATAAGGGGTTACACTAGTAGTATAGGGACCTAACATGCCCCTCTCCTTCAAAAAGTGGTGTCCTCAACGCTTGAGTAGTTCTTGATGCTTCTATATAAAATTCTTGTCCTCCCATGTGGAATTTTCAGCGGGTAAGTTCTTCCAATTGATGAGATACTCTGAAATTGATCGATTTTGTAGCTGGCGGGTTCTTGTTTAAGTGACTACTCCAGGTTCCAATATGGTTTTTCCTTCCTCATCAAGTTCTGGCAATATTGTTTGAACTGGGATCTTTTGCAACTTTTGAATGAGTGGCCACACTTCTTTGTACTTCTTCCGTTCATCCTTGCTTCGTTTATCCAATATAGTTGGATAATAGAAATAGCACAAAACAATGCTTCCACATCCTCATCCTTTCTTAAGAGTGCATCTGCAACAACATTTTGCTTCCCTTTTTTTGTAGATGATTTCAAAGTCTTAACCCAACATATTTGTGACCCATTTTTTCTGTTCTTCTAAAGGTAATCTTTGTTCTAAAAAGTATTTAAGACTATCGTGATCCATTTTTACCTTAAAGTGTCTTCCCAATGGGTAAGGTCGTCGTTTCTTAAGTTCATGTAGTATTGCCAACATTTCCTTCTCATAAATAGCTTTCTTGAGATGTAGTCGTAAAAAAACCCAATCACCTACATCAAATTTTTTTTCACTATGATGTTGATCTACTTGTTGATTCAGTCGATTCTACACCAAAGTGGTGTTATCCTTTAAAATTTGGAGAACTTGTTTTTGATGCTCGATGTGATCTTTCACTGCTTGAATATGTTTCTTCTTGATATGTCCTTCTATCTTGAAAGTTTGAGGAGTCGTAATTTCTTCCAATGCATTACATGATATGGTTGGATTCATTTCTTGATTCTCGATGTGATATTTCACTTCTTCAACATTTTTCTTCTTGATATGTCCTTCTATCTTGATAGTTTGATGAGTGGTAATTTCTTCCAATGCATTACAAGATATGGTTGGATTCATTTCTTGATGCTCAATGTGATCTTTCACTTCTTGAACATTTTTCTTCTTGATATGTCCTTCTATCTTGATAGATTGAGTAGTGGTAATTCCAGCCAATGCATTACAAGATATGGTTGGATTCATTTCTTATTTCTCGATGTGATATTTCACTTCTTGTACCTTTTTCTTCTTGATATGTCCTTCTATCTTGAGAGTTTAAGGAGTGGTAATTCTTGCCAATGATTTACAAGATATGGTCAGATTCATTTCTTCTTTCTCTAGGGTTGGGTCCTGGCATATATCCTCTTCTTTTGATGTTTCTTGATCCTTTTCTTCCTCCTCTTCATACTCTATGTAAAATAATTTCTTCTTAGCACACTTATGACATTTAGTGCATTTGCTATCACAATTGTAACAAAGCCCTTTTTCTCTTTTTTCTTCCAATTGTTGTGGTGTAAACCTTGTAGGTTGTGGAAGGCTAGGAGAAGAAACACTTCCATAATTATAGTCATGAGTGGTGGGATTCCTTGTTTCCATAATTTCACTTTCAATTTTTCTTGCCCACCTGAATGCCTTCTCCAATGAATCAGGTTCCCAAAGATGAACCTCATGTTGAATGTTATCCTTTAAAGTACCTATGAAGACATCAATCCTTTGCTTCTCTGGCCCCTTATATTCAATTTTTGAAAGTCCTCAATGTGCTCTACAATTGAACACTTTTGTTTGAGATTTATCAATTGGATAAAGAAGGCGTTTCTCTTTGTATCCTCATAATGTGCTATCATTTCCTCCGTGAAAATTGACCATGTAACAAGTGGTTTACAAGAACAAAGCCCTTTATACCATAAAAATTGATCCGGTTCTAAATATGAAGATGTAATACGTACCTTTTGTAACATTTGCACCTCATGTAGATCAAAATATTGCTCCATTTGTAGTATCCAATTTACCAGATCCTTGCCATCAAACTTCCTCATATCGCCTTTTCTTGATTTTAGGAGCTTGATTTTGAAACAATTATAACTCTGTAGTTTTAGTTCTTCCAGTTTTGAAATTGTGACCAGCAGTATCCCTCTATGTCCTCTTTCCAATGCCACTATTCTGATAAAAATTGGATTCTCCAAGAAAGCATTATGCACAATCTCCCCAGATGACCTGATTATATACCTTTTTAGAAGAGATAACTTGTATGAAGTGCCATGTGTCACTGTTTTGACCTTTAGACCTGAAAAATATACAGGAAACCAGAGTTTGTCCTCTTTCTCCAACTTATTACGAAAATTCAATCTGATGCTTAGAGTGAAAGTTATGACGATTTTCCCAAGGTGGCCTTTTTGGAATGTAATTCGGGGATCTACAAAAGCCCTAACTTCCTCATATTATATCTTCAAAAATATAGCGAGACAAGATCTAAAATTTGGAGCTGAGGTTCAGTCCGATTTCATCTCAAATGGGTTTTGTTTTCAGCTTCTGAAACTTTGTAGTGAAAGAGTTATAGATAAAATTCCACGATGACCTGTTTTAAAGGAAATTCTGGAGCTTGCAAAAACCCTAACTTCCTTAGATCATATCTCCAAAAATATAGCACGAAAAGATCTGAAATTCGGTCGCGAGGTTCAAAACGAGTTATTCTCAAATGGATTTTTTTTTAGCTTCTGCAACTTCGTAGCGAAAACGTTATAGCAAAAATTCCATGATGGCCTGTTTGGGGCAGCGAAACCCTAGAATCCACAGCTCTGATACCAAATGTTATGAAACTAGCTCACAAAAGATAGAAAAGATAGATCAACACCTTAGAAATAAGCCTCTTCGAGGGGGCAACCTCCTTTACATTGCACAAATGAACAATTCTTGGATGATACAAATGACAAGACCTCCTTTCTATATATTGGAGTCTAAGGGGTCATAATATAATCAGAGCCGACATAACAATAATAATGTAAGGGCACAATAATAACAATATGGGGACTACATGGGCACAATAATATAATAAGGGGTTGTACTAATAACAATAAGGGGTTACACTAGTAGTATAGGGACCTAACATTATTGAACAATGTATAAAAGTATATAGAAAGAACAATATCATTATCATCAATGCAGCGAAAATATTGGACACTTAATCCTTTATGGGTTGGTGTGGAATGTGAACAACCACCGAGTCTAAGAGATCTTGGAATATGGAATCCAATGGTCACTCCAGTCTACTATGTATTTGTATTATTGTGAATAATAGATGAAATTCAATGATTATCCTTCAGATTCTGCATTTGCCATGTATGTGTTTAACATGGTATCAGAGATGCAGACGTATTCCTTCCCTGCTCAAATTTGACCCACTGGTTTTTGTGGCCTTTCTTTACTTGTCAGTTTTGCTACATTTCTACTCATCTTGCTATCCTACCTACCCTACCTATTTTATTGTTGTGTGACTCTGACATTATATCCATAAATTTTATGCTATTAGTGCTGCACTTTTGAATGTCTTCTTAGGTAAACTCAAGCTGCATTCTCTGCCCACAACCACCCAAATAGAAAAATGTGTGTTCCTACATAAATGTTACTCTTGAATTTTAGATTGTAAAAATGTTGAAGTACCTGGGTGCTCTTCCATCTTTTCA
Organism: Pinus tabuliformis; assembly: GCA_031772625.1. Taxonomy (NCBI): domain Eukaryota; kingdom Viridiplantae; phylum Streptophyta; class Pinopsida; order Pinales; family Pinaceae; genus Pinus; species Pinus tabuliformis. The sequence continues at coordinate 1,490,758,913 of CM062819.1, read as the reverse complement.
TGTCAAAACAACTACCAAGAGCATTTATTTTTTGAATGAGAAACTACCTTTCGTGGTATGTGAATTTCCTTGTAAAGAACTATCATTTTGATTCTTGAATTGAATTTGGCTTTGGCACCTGTTCAACATGACCAGTCATTTATTGCATCTCTAGCCAAACAATCAAGCTTCTCTCATGGAATCAAAATAGTCTGGTCACTCAAGTTCTCCATTCTGTCTCCTTCCCTCTTTTTCTCGTGCATGCCTAACTTTAAGAGTGTCCCTAACTAATGTGGATGTGGATGATCTATGGATGGCATAAAACATAATGTTTTGTGTGAAGACTGCTACCATTGAAGGTAGTGATTTGGGTCCAGTTATTCTTGGAAGAAAGAACAATGACAACTATTCAATCCCATTGCTAGCGGGAGAAAGACAACGACGTGAGAAAGATTGGTTTTCATTTTAATGTATTATTGTTAACGCCTGCAATACCTTTGGTTAACCTCCCACTGTTCCACTGGTTTCCTCCAGGCATAATGCCCCATACACTCTAGTTAACACCGTGCTCCCTACGGTGGACCGTCACCCTTCACACAGTTTATACAACCTCTCTACACTTTCGACTCCTCACACCGATGCCTTGAATCCTTGCTCTTCCTACTGTGTAGTGGAACCCATCTTTGTTGAATTTTTCCTTCAACCTTCTATTTAATGCTACCCTTGACTCACATGAACCGCACCATTCCACTACAACAACTGGTTCGACTTGACATACCACCACACAGTTTTGGTCTCCTGCAATCATATGTCATAATTTTCTTCGAAATTTCGGTTTGTTTATGTTATGGCCAGGAGAAAGTGTTTTGTTTATGATGACACCTTCCTGTCAGGCATCAGTAGAGCAACATCTCTCATATAATTTGAATGACATATCACACAACGCCTCAACGGAGCAGAGTGGAAATGATAACAGAATCGTCGACATGGTAAGCTTTTGCATGTTTGGGCAACCAAGAATAGAGAGAGCGAACTCTAGTTCCATAGAATAGACAATGTATTTGGCGTTGTGCAAAAAATTAGAAGGAACACTTTGACCTAGGAGGAGATGATCTAAATGGCATGCAGGTGTTTGGAAAATCTTTCAATTAAGTTCATAAATTTTGTGTTTGCAATAGTGGGCATTTAAACTAGTGCATGCAATTGTTAGAGCGGTGATTTATGTGTGCGTTGATTAAACTCCAACTCGTGTTTTATATATGTGTTGGATTTGTTTCATGTCAGTTCATATATAACGTTGGTTCGACTATTCACAACCCAATAGCCACCATTAAATTGTGGCTTCTCCTATAACATCCAAATTGGTTTCCAAGTTATTTATAATGCCAATAGTTATTGAATTGTAAAACCAATACCTGATTCATCACATAAGTTGTTCTAATTACTAGTGGTGGTCTCCAGAGTCGATATAATAGGGACGCTCGAACAATTAATGGTATAAAAGTAGCTGCTATATTTTTGGGAAGACTTGTAGAAGCACATATTTGAGCTAGTATATTTGAATTTCTTGTGTTACTGCATACAACTCTAACAAAGGTTCGAAATTATGCAATTTAAGGAAGCTCAGATCCAGAAATTTATTTGCACATAGTGGAAGCACTTCCTCTCATTGTGATTTTGATCTAAAATGAAATTTCTTACTTTCCTTTCTTTGCTTCCATATTAAAATTGTTGTGGAAATCTTTTGCTCATAGAGAAGCTTGATAGTAGTGCATTCTTAGTGGCATAGAGTACCTTTTATTTACTTAATCTGGAGAAAATGGCCAAAATGATTGAGGTATTTAAGTTCTTAAAAACTTTGATACACTCCACTCATCATGATACAATAAAAATCAACAAAACCACTCTTTTTGATGTAAAAATTTGTCTACAAGATGCAAATGACAAAATTGAATTTTTGCAACTTGAGACAAAGTTACAGCAAGAAGAATTACAATAATGGAGTCATCATTATGAACCTATTTCTATTCAAAACATTGAGACAGACTCCCATCAGCAGCAAGAATATAAAGTTGGGGTTGATTCACATTCAGTGCCTAGTTTAAGAGCAGAGTTGCATGTAGATGCAGAAATTCAGTCTGCACTTCTGAAACCAATCATCAGAACTTAGGAAACAATTTTCCATAACAAGCACATAACCGGTCTTGGATATGACAAGGATGTGTCCTTTCATATTCTAGATTACTCAAAACCCATCTAGTTTCAGAGTGTTGGATTCGTTCATGACAGTTCACCTTCACTTGTTCAAGATTCTGCTCCTCCACATCCACAGCCAAAAGTTGTTAAATGCCAACGTTGTGACTGAGTTCGCCATATGAAAGCTCATTGTTTTGATATTCACCCATGTGATCACTGTCATAAAACCACTCTTCAAACAGATGCTTCAGAAACAAGCCTTCTGCAAGAACAAAGATTCATCTTGGATGGATCACTTCTTGGAAATGGGCTTCAACAACCAAGAAGATATTTCAGTCATATGTCAGAACTTGTTCTAGAGCATTGAACAATCTTGCAGTTGAGTTTTCTCCACCATCTCACCTTGTATATGATAGTAATCTACAAGCTTCAAAACCACATCAAGCGAGTCTGAGCCATAACCTACCATACCAGATTCAGAGTTAGCCAGAGACAAAGATACCCCTGAGCATGGCTTCAGTTGGTGATCAACCTTAAACCATCACACATTGATACCTCCCTTTTCAGGTTGAGGTTCTCCATTTTTATGCAGGGTGAGACCTCCCTTTCAAGGTTGAGGCTTTTCTTCCTCAAAACATGAGGAACACTTACTCTAGCAGAAGACCTCAACTTCATGCCAAATTTGGAAGAGTTCTCCGAACTGCACTAAGAGTTGTAGTGTTGGTGGTCATCTCTAAACCACCCCCTTTATATGCACATTTCAGAGAGCACATTCAGCCTAGTGTTGCCATGCATTTTTTTCACATTTTGTATTACAACTCTCTTCTTGGACTCATACATACGCCTTAGGATTAAGGGGGGGAATTTTGGACACTTAATCCTCTATGGGTTGGTGTGGAATGTGAACAACCACCAGAGTCCAAGAGACCTTGGAATATGGAATCCAACAGTCACTCCAATGTACTATATATATGTATCATTGTGAATAATAGATGAAATTCAATGCTTATCCTTCATATTCTGCATTCTCCACGTATGTTTTTAACAAAAACATAAATGAACAATAGAAGAAAATTGTTCACACATAGAGACACTAGGATTGGTCGCAGATAGGGAAAAACCCACTATGGGGAAACCCTTTCAAATTATTCTTCTTATTAGATTGCCATCGAATGATTTAGAAAAAGAGAGTAAAATGATACATAACTTCATCCATACAACTATCCAATGACAAAAAAACTACAAAATATTCATGAAATGAGCCCAACAATGCTTATATTCAAACTTATGATTTTGAAGCCTATAATGAATTGTCCCTGCCTGCGGTCAACTTCCAAACACTATGTTCGCTAAGAGAAATACTCAAACAATTGAAATTTCATCATTTAGATCCTGATCGCATGGAGGAGGACTCATTCGTGCAACTAGGAAGGTTCTAGTCACTCTCTAGAGCCTATAAGCCAATGACTACAGTCTGTAACTGAGACTCAAAAACCCTATATGTTGGTCACATGGAGGAGGCATTGAGTATGCGAATAAAAAGCTTAAGTTGCATGGATGAGCTAGTTAGTGAGTGAGTGTGGTCAATTGCTTCCTGTGTCATGCCTATGACTAAGGCCCAAAACCCTAAAATAGAGATGAGAGCTTCAAACCCTGTAATTTTGTCTTCAAGCGAACCCATTCCTCTGCGGATGTGCCTTAGACCCGTGCGAGCCAAAACCAAGAAAGAGAATAGAATAATATCTCACGATGATGTCCAAATGAGGTTGACATCACTTTTATTTATAGCCTTCCAAGGGTGTCCACTTTGTTTTATAGTTGACCTTATCAAATATGCACATGTGGGCTTATAATTCAAAAATATACTTTTTCTTATCCAATTTGAGTTATCTTTAGGTTGATTTTGGTCCTCTCTAAAAGAGGAATTCAATGCAATCAAAATTTATATCAAGTGAGTTGTCAAAAGTGGAATTTGACCACAGTTTCATATTTTAACAATAAAAATATAGCTTAATATCATAAATATGATAGTCATCTCAAAAAATATCACATGTAGATCCACAAAGCATCATTAGCATTCTTAGATTCATCAACAAAATAAAATCCATTATCCTATATAAAAAATAAATACCAACTATCACATTTGATGCAATAATATTATAAAATATCCCATCTAGGATTTGTTTGGTTATGTTTGTCAGCCTAGGGTAGATCATAATGCTATAAGTGCCAAATGCTCATCAAGATACTTATTATTATCCAATTATCATTACAACAATTGTAGAAAATTTACAAGGAAGGTATTGTCACATTATTTGTATGATAATTTTTTTCACATATTTTCCTTATTAAAGTACATCATTAAAGTTTCAAGTAAGGCTAATTTTCTTGAGCCTTAATTTCTTTTCATGTATTCTTCCATGCCTAGGTAAATTTGGTGAAATCCAACATCAATTTATTACTAGCCTTACATGTCTAAAATCATCAATATCAAAATTTAATTTCTCAACCTTGTATTTTGATCATTACTCATCTTCCTTACATCATTCTACATTTTTTGTGTATTCATTCCAGAATCACTATACGCAACAAGTTGTAAACAATTGGTCATCATTGTTTAATTTTTCTTGCATGGAAAATACACTTGAACGAAGGGATGATTTTTATGCTAGTGGAAAATGTTTAGTCAATTTAGTGTTTCTAAATTGATGTCATTAATTGTCAACCCGGGGCTCGTAAGCTGATGAAGTGAAGGTGTACTATATGTACTTAAGCAACCTCTTAGAGCTTTTTGTCGTTTTGGGGGTGTTGTTTGTGGTTAATTTATCTTCCTAAGATGGAGTGATGATTATAAACAGATGAGTGAAAGTGTGTGTAAGGTGAATTCTAGATGAGTGAGAGTGTGTGATTAGTGGTTTCTAACTACTTGCTGAAAAGGAAAAGCTTGAAGGAAATAAATAAATTAAAATAAACTGAAAGCAAAGAACCACTTTCTAATGGCATTAGACACCATTCATGCTGCTGCAAATAAAAGGTAAGAAAATCACTTAAAAGACCAATGATAAAGTTTATCTCTTCCTAACTCTCTGCCTCTAACACATAGTACTGTGTAAGACACGATTAGGAAGTAGCTAAAGATAAGTCTAAGAAATGATAAAAATGAGAAAAATCTACTTTAAAGACTAGTTATGATTTTCAGCTCTCTCTAACTCTCTGCCTCTAACACATAGTACTGTGTAAGACACGATTAGAAAGTAGTTAAGGATTAGTCTAAAAAGCACCCAAAGCCAGCTACAAGTTATTAATATTCTGATCTCTAAAAGATAGACAATTTATGATAAAGAGATCATTCATATGTTAGCAAACCACTTTGAGAAATAAAACTAAAAAATCAGCTATGAAAATAAAGTAAAGGCAGCAACTTGAATCTGTCAACTGAAACTACCACTAGATATTTAAGCAAATACACAAACACAAAATCAATCCCGGGCTTAAAAACCTGCAAAAGAACAATGCTAATCAGCTAAAAAGAAAGGCTGGAATTGAAATAACAAGAAAGTAAATTACGCTGTACATGTTTCAACTAAAAGAAATGCTGAATAGAAATAAGGAAATGATGCACATAAAATACTTTACAAGGCTAACATGAACAGGGGCCCTCCATTCATATCATCCAAAAGAGACTCAAGGAATTGTAAACTTCAAAACAACACTGTTTCTATTACTCCATGTGCAGAAAAATACAGTCCAGAGTGCTAGAACAGCACTATAAAAACAGAGTCTTCGAATGCTCTAAAATAACAACAAGTTTATAAAATGCAGCAACTAAAAAGTAACATAAGCGTACGCAGACGCAAGTATTTATAGGCATCTGCAAGATGGCCTAATGCGTAAAGCATAAAACGGAAAATAAACTGAATATCATGCGTATTAAAGGTGCAGTTAACACGTCATATGTTTCATGGTCGAGCTGGAGGTCCTGGTCGTTATGGGCAATGAATCCAGCGTTGGATCATGTTCCCCACAGCTTGCAAAACACTGACAAGTCACCTTTTCCACCGACGTGACCCAACAGCTTACGCATCAACGTTAAGCTGCCTTTATTTGACCGTAACTTGACCCCCTTTGACCGGAGGTACAGATGACGTGGCTGGCTGAACTGATAGCACAGGAACCTCGAGCACCTTGATTCCTAAGTGCCCATGTGGCTCATTTGGCAAAATGACACGTGGAACCTTGAGATTAACAAAAAGGCTGCGGGATCATCAGATGGCTGCGGAATCAGCAGATGGCTGCGGAATGCCTGTAAGTATGTCAAAATCTAAACAAAATAGTCACACATTAGCAAAATCCCTAAATCATGCTTAATGCCATCATATGTAATGATCTGGGTGAGTTTATGCAGCAAAATAGAGCAAAAGGGAGAGATGAGTGAGGGAAAACTGTAGGAAATGATGGATAACCAAGTGTAAAGTGGAGACTCTACATACCCCCACTGCGAGGGTATTGCATGTCCTCATGCAATCAAAAACATGGTTCAGTCCACCTGCTGGGATGCCTCTGCTAGGACATCCAGCCTTCTCTTCTTTCTCTGTGTGGCCACATTGACCCTTGGTCTTTTCATCAAACACCTGAATTTCAGATTGATTAAAGCTCTGTTTAATTTTCTGCATCTCTTCTTGAGCTTTTTGTTTTCCTTTTGCCACAAGCCCATATGAAGCATGGTGTTATCTTGGACCATCTTGTCCACATTGCTCTGTATCTTCAGTTTTTCATTTTCTTGTTTGATGTGGCGATTTAGTACCTCTAGTTCAAATATTTCCTGCTTCAGTGATTGGACTTGTTGCTCCAAGGGTTGAGCAGTGCTTGGCCTAGCCACTGCTTGTTCCAGCGTCTCCAGGTAATTATAAACTTTTTGTTGATCCGGGTGAACATCAGGTGACCGCCTTGGGCTATGCTCATACTGAAATTCGGATCCTTGTTCAAATTCAGGCTCATGCTCAAATGGACTTTCCTCACGTGGAGGACTGGTCTCAACATTCTCAGCGTGTGAAGGACTTTTTTCCAAGTCAGGACTTGTAGCACCTTTTTGAGGTGTGCTCAAGTCAATAAAGAATGACTGTTTACCTTTTGTGGCCCCTACTTTTCTGTTTTGTAATCTGCTGCTCCTTCTCACAGAGGTGGTATTCTATTTTTCTTTTGGTACTTTTTGCTTTTGTTTTTCCATCTTTTTGGAAAGGGCAGTTTCATGGAGTTGAGCCAATCTTTGTGCTAAGGGCTGAGTGTCTTCCTCACTAGAATTCTCAGGAGTGAGGTAAGTTTCTTGAGCTATGGATTTCCCTTTATCTCTCTTTTGTTTCTTCTTACTCTCTTTTCTCCTTTGAGCAATTTCTTGGGCAAGTTCTGAAAGAGTTTCTGTGATGATTCCTTGAGCTGTTTGATCAGTGTCCATAGCAGGCTCAGGATCAATATCATGTTCAGAATGATGTACATCAGTTTCTTCTTCAATCTGTTCTTGGACAGTTTCCTCTTGGACAATAGTTTCAGGGGTAGCCTCTTTTCTTTTCCTTCTACTCTTTCTAGGCACAGAGGTTTCTCCTGCTTCTTCAAAATGGTTTCTCACAAGGAATCTCTCCCAGGTATCTCTTTTTGTTTTCAACTGTTCCTCTACTAGCATCTTAACAAGACCATGATGACATAGATGTGATTCAATATTTCTTGGGTTCTTTTGGGCCATTGAACACATTTTCTTAAGACTTGAGAGTAGAAAGTATGGGAGGTTAATATCATCTCCTAAGAAATGCATCATGACCTTTGCATGGTAAACATATAAGACTCCAAATCTTCCCTCACAAGTGAAAAATTTTTGCACTAATAAGAGTAAAGTTGTCCATTCCTCCTTAACATAGGAAACAGGAATCCCTTTTGTAAAGATGCTGGTATCCATACCTAGGTTCTTTAAGATTTGCTTCCACTGTTGATCTTGAACTGACCGGTTCTTAAACCACCTTTCTCCAGTCTGTGGAAGTGAGGTAGCTTGTGCTATGCTGCTCTCAGTGATTGTGAACTGTAAATCCCCTATCTCCACGTGATTATCTTTTTCTCTGAAGGACCGTGCAAAGGCCTTCGTAACCTCCTTGTGGTAGCCTCTAAACTTCTGGATGCATTGTAACCAATTTGCCTTTTGCAATGCTTCTTTAACCTGAGGATATCCCTCCAGAAACTTTGAACCTTCGGGTTCTGCCCTTAAGAGTTTCCCCATTGGCTCTACGGCTTTGTTCTAAAACACGGCTTCAATAATGGCTTTAACACATTAAATTCACGGCTCTGTTCTGGATACGGCTTCAACAATGGCCTTGACACAGTGGATTTACAGCCTTAACACAGTGGATTATGGCTTTAGCTCTGGATACGGCCGTAACAGACTTCCACTGGTGATTAGAATTAGCGGAGAGGAAAAACAGAGTATGGTTAATGGTAGCAGCGTAGTGAGCACAACGTAAATGGAATGAAACAGTGTGAGTAGAAATGAAACAGCGTGAGTGGAATGATATGAGCGTAAGAGGGTGGAAGGGTTATGGAATAATAAATGGAAACGGCTATGTCCTTAGGTTTCGGTTTCAGAGTTACACTTGGCTGCGGGATTATGTCATATAGAGACATAGTACATTAGGCTACGTCACTTAGGTACGAAACCTTAATGGAAGAAGCAGCCGCAAGCGAAATTCAAAATCGTGGTAATCAAGGACTGATAGACTTGGGAGATACGTGGGCATATGGTCGCATGACTGGTAATCATTACATTTAGTGGCAAGAAACATAACCTAGAAAACTTTGCATAATGAAATAACCGTAAGTTTAGAATTTAAACCATAACTCAGATTCCCGCTTGGATTTGCCTTTGATGACTTGCCACTAACCCTTCACTGATTTATGGCTGTTGCATGACTATTTTCCATTTATTATTGATGACTACTGAGCTGTAAAGAAATTTCAAACAGACTGTGTGTTTTTTTTTTTTTTTTATGCAGGTGCAGAGGGCTGCGGAATGGCTGCAGAATCGTCAAACAGCTGCGGAATCTGCAGTAGTAACCTCCGGCTGCATAAAAACAACTTTAACTATCTAAAAATGACTTTATTGATGGAATGGAATGTAGTGAATGGATGGATGGATGAAAAAAATGAAGTGGAGTGAAAATGAATGAAATGGTGGATGAAATGGTGGTAATGATGAAAATGAGATGGAATAAGGGAAGAAAGAGAGATTTTTTTTTTAGAAAACATGAGGTGTCAGGTGACCTTGATTTTCACCTCAGGTTTTCTGCATGAGACTGCCAATCAGGGATTGGTTTTCAGGCTCATACATTTATTCTTTTTTTTTTTCTTTTTTCTTTTTTCTTTTTTTTTTTTCAAAAACCAAAGATTAGGCTGATGGAGGAGAAGAATCCTTCTCCACCAACCTGATTGCAGAATCTTCTTTAAACAACTTGATAAACTCTTCTTTTGAGAATGGATTTTGATAGATCTTCAAGCGATGGCCATTCACAATAAGAGGAGTATGAAATTCGTCAATAGTTTTCACTCGAACTGCTCCATTGCTAAAGACTTCATCAATCTCATATGGTCCAAGCCAATGAGTTTGAAACTTTCCTTTGAAGTCTTTGAACTTTGAATCAAACAATAGAGCCCAATCTCCTTTCTGAAACTTTCTTTCTTTGATATGATGATCATGCCATTTAGATCTTTGGTGCTGAACTAGATCAGTCCTTAGAATTGCATCTTGTCTTATTTCATCTAGCTCATTTAGCTGGTCCATTCTGTGTCTTTGAGCTTCTGAGAGGCTCATTCCCAATTGGACTGCCATCTTGAAGGTCTTGATTTGGAACTCAATAGGAAGCAGGACTTCCTTCCCATAAACAAGTTCATAGGGAGAATGTCATGTTGTGTTCTTCCATGTAGTTCTATAGGCCCATAAGGCTTCAGGGAGCCTTTCCGCCCAATCTCTTCTATGAAGATGAACAGTCTTGGTGATAATGCCTTCAAGAACTTTATTGGTAGATTCCACTTGGCCATTGGATTGCGGATGGTATGGAGTAGATGTTCTGTGCTTGATCTTATATTCCTCCATCAGCTTCTCCATCAATTTAGATGTAAACTGGCTGCCCTGATCTGTCACAATTTCCCTTGGGACACCAAAACGAGTGAAAATATCCTCAAAAAGAAATTGAACAACTGAATTTTCAGTGGCAGAAGGTAATGCTTTCGCTTCCACCCACTTAGTAACATAGTCAGTACAAACCAGTATATACTTCTTTTGCTTTGATGGTGGATTAATTGGTCCAACGAAATCTAGAGCCCATTTCTCAAAGGGTTCGATGCATACCTGAGGCTGTAGAGGCATTTCATTTGAAGGAGTTGGTTTCCCAACTCTTTGGCAGCTATCACACCTTCTAACATACTGCTTTGCATCTTTAAAGAGAGAAGGCCAATAATATCCTAGAGAAAGGATTTTATAGGCTGTCCTCTTGTCAGCAAAGTGCCCGCCGCATGGTTCATCATGACATGCCTTAAGGATGTCAGACATTTCATCTTCCCGAACACACCTTCTGATTATACAATCTGGCCCTGTTTTGAACAATTCATTAGAAATCCAAGAATAATGTGCACTCTCCTGAATGAATTTCTTTTTCTCATTAGGAAATAAGTGTAGAGGAAGCTTCCCTGTAACAAGATAATTAGCCATATCTGCATACCAAGGAGTCTTGGTAGTCACTGCAAACAAGTATTCATCTGGAAACTTATCTTCTACTGGAGAATCTTCATTAGTGTTTTGGATTCTAGACAAGAAATCAGCTACTGTGTTTTGCTTTCCAGGTCTATCTAACACAGTAATGTTGAATTCTTGTAAAAGTAAAAGCCATCTTGTAACTCTACCATTAGTGACAGGTTTGTTCATTAAATATCTTATGGCAGAGTGATCAGTATGGACAAAGGTTTCATAGCCGGTTATGTAGTGTCTAAACTTATTAATCGCATGTACCACAGCTAGGAACTCTTTTTCTGTAACAGTATAATTTAACTCAGTGGGAGTCAAATTCTTACTTGTGTAATAAATGGCATAAGGGATCAAATCCTTTTGTCCCAAAACAGCTCCTAGAGCTGTATCTGAAGCATCAGTAGAAATGTGGAAAGGGAGTTTCCAATTTGGCCCCCTTAAGATGGGTGCTTCAGATATTCTAGTCTTTAAAGCTTCAAAAGCAGATTGACACTCAGGATCCCACTTGAACTCACAGTCCTTGGTAAGCAATTTGAAAAGAGGGGATGCTATCTTAGTGAAGTTTTCAATAAATCTTCTGTAATACCCAGTAAACCCAAGAAAACTTCTAACATCCTTCTGGAAATTCAGAATAGGTAACTTAGAGATGACTTCAACTTTGGATCTATCAACCTTAATCCCATCTCCTGAAATATGATGTCCTAAAACAATCCCTTCAGTAAACATCATAAAACACTTTTCATGACTTAAAGAAAGATTTGTTTCCTTACATCTTACCAGTACTTTTTCCAAATTTTCCAAAGCTTCTTCAAATGTATTACCATAAACTGTGAAATCGTCCATGTATACCTCTACACAATCATGAATCAGATCTGAAAAGATTCCTAGTACAACCCTTTGAAATGTAGCGGGTGCATTGCATAATCCAAAAGGGAGGACTCAGTAGGCAAAAGTTCCCCAAGGACAAGTAAATGTGGTTTTGTCTTGATCTTCAGGTGCTACCTGAATTTGGTTATACCCACTAAAACCATCCAAGAATGAGAAATACTTTTTACCTGCTAAAGTGTCTAGTACCTGATCAATAAAAGGTAGAGGGAAATGATCCTTTAAGGTTGCCTTGTTCAATTCTCGATAATCAATGCAAACTCTCCATTTACCATTCTTTTTGGGCACTATAACCAAGGGAGAAACCCATTGGCTATCTGAAATGGGGTAGATGAAGTTTACCTTGAGCAATTTCTGAAGTTCTTCTTTCACGATTTCCCTAAGGTTTGGATTCATCCGTCTTTGTGGTTGCCTAATAGGTCTGCTGTTTTCTTCAATATAGATGTGATGAATACAAGTCTTAGGATCGATTCCTTTCATGTCAGTGTATTCCCATGCAAAGGCAGTGGAATGTTTTTGCAACAGTTTGGTTAATTCTTCTTGTTGTGGTCTTTCCAAGTTTTTGTTAATGTTCAATGTTTTTCCTGGAAGGATTTCAACTGTAGAACTACCAAACTCTTCCATTGAGAAGAGAGACATCTGTCTAGAGGAGAGATATTCAATGTCTGAATCGATCTGAAAATGTGCAGAGTCATATTCTAAAGATACTTCAAAATTTTCTAATGTATTTAGAATTTGACTGTCCTCACTAATCTCAGAGATGGTTAGAACAGGTTGAATAGTATCTTCATCCTCTACCCATTCATCTTCTCCTATTTCTGTTATTGCCTTTGCTGGAGGATACAAGTTGAATTTCTTGGTAGAATTACCATCTGATATATACATGTCTCCAGACCTACAACTGATGAAGGCATCAGCTGTTGCTAGCCACGGTCTTCCTAAGATAAGAGGATGTCCTCCTAGATTGTTCTTGGGAGTTAAAATCATAAAATCAACTGGATATTCCCAAGAATCTAGAGAGACTGGAATGTCTTCCAATACACCATCAGGTTTAATGATTGATCTATCTGCAAGTTGCAGCAAAGTAGGTGTAAAGAGAAGGTTAGGAAGCTTTAACTGATCCATGGTCTGTCTACTCATGATGTTGATCGCGGCTCCTAAGTCAATCAAAGTATTTGGGATTTCAACCCCATTAATATGAGTTTTGACAATAGGACTACCGGGATCCACATACTTTTGCATGGTAATCTTACCCATCATAATGTCTGCAATTTTTCCAACTAGATGTATCCTTTTGGTATCTCTGGTTCTTTTTACTGTTTTCTTCAAACTCAACTCCTTTATTGTCTTTGCTAGAATGGGAATTTCCTTAATGGCTTGTAACAAGGGGATCTTGATACAGACATTCTTCAATTCATCTAGAAAGCTATAGTCAGGCAACCAAATTTTCTTTTCCACCCCTTTGTCAATTTGCAATCTTTCAGGAAAAGGAGGTGTAGCTAAAGATGTAGGTTGCTCAACTATGGGAGTTGTAGAGATTGATTCTTTTTGGATATTTTGGTTTTGAAGTGATACTTCAGAACCTTTATTGACTTTGAGAGATTCTTCCTCATAAATGCTTGGTTGTTGGGCACTTGTAGAAGGTTGATCTAAGATTCTACCTGATCTGAGTTGTACTTCATTGAGAGGAACAACCATATAGGTAGGGAATGGTTGACCTTCCATCATGTAAGCATTTTGAGGGTTCCTATTATTCGGATTTGGTAATGGCTGAGAGGGAAGTTGATTTGATTTCTGCTGGGAGAGTTGAGAATTTTGATTTTGTGGAGGAGGTTGTTGTTGTTGAGGGTATGGCAATGATAGTTGTTGACCTTGATTTGGAAGTTGAGGAGCTTGCTGATTCTGAAATGATGGAGGATATTGATAGAATTGAGCAAGTCTCGCATAAGGATTTTGCATGCTTTGCATCCATGCTTGAAAATCATTTTGAGGTTGAGGCCAAGGTTGTTGCCAAGGATTCCAATTTGGTTGGGATTGAGAATTCATAGAGTTGTTAAACCCTTGATTCTGTTGTCCTTGCCAAGGTCTCCTTGCAATAAAACAAAGAGATTCAAGTGTATCTGGATCTTCTTGAAAGACTGCTTTGAGGCCAGGAATTGAAGGACAATCCTTGGTCTCATGAGTTTCTGAGCAAATTACACATGTTTCTACAACGTGTGCATCTAAGGGACATTCCCTTAAAGCATGTTTCTTTCTACACTTCGGGCAAAAGATAGCCAAAGCCTCAGCTTCTGCTTTTTGTTTATTGTGAATCTTAAGGGTATCAAGTTGTTCACTAAGACTCCCTAAGATGTCAGTTTTAAATTCATCAAGCATACTGCCGATTTCAGCCCTACTCACTGATCCTGTTGCAGATTTATTTGCCCTAAGGAGAGAAGGATCTCTAGGCCCTTTTTGAGTTTTTGATTTGCCCCTTGAGAGATGGATACAAAGTTCTGCTATGTCATTGAGAGAAAGTTGAGAAATATCCCCTTTCCCCATCATGTTTAAGATGTCTATCCATTCATCCCTAATGGCTTTTAATAAGAGGGCTTTTAAGGTCTCTTCATCCAAGGTACTCATTTTTGCTCTCTTCAAGTTATATTGAAATATTTCAAGTAAATCTTCTAAGCTCTCATCTTCTGTTTGCATCATTTTAAATACCTCGTCCTTGTGATTAGTAGGCATACAATAGTCCAAATACCTATCCAAAAAGGTTTGTTTCATTTCATCCCAAGTCCTAATGGATTGAGTGAGTAACCCCATGAACCATTTTAAAGCTTGATCTTTTAATGTTGAGGGGAACAATTTGAGTTTCTGAGTATCATCCAGATAGTCATAAGTTCGACACACAACTTCAAACTCAAATAAGAATGTTTCAGGGTCCTCAGTCCTTAATCCATGGAAGTTAGGGAGGACAGATGGTGATATGTTTTTCATGGTGGCTCGGGAATCCTCATTAACAATGGGAAACCCAAATGAATTATCCCCATCTCTATTTCCTCCTCAAATGGGACCTCTACCTCCTCCATTATTATTGTTATTTCCTCCTCCTCCTCTACCTCTACCTCTACCACCTCCTTCTTCCTCTGCCATGATGATTCTCCTAGGGATTTCAAAATCTTTTGGTTCCTCTACAAAGGGTGAATGAGAAGAGATTTCTCCTTCTTCTTCAGGTGATTCTACTTCCTCAATTACAATTGGTCTTCCTGTGGGAGAAAGAGAAGAGTCTCTTCCTGGTTCAAACTCAATAGAAGGTGTAGGAGAGTCAACTCTTGGCTCTTCAATTCCAGGAATTCTAGGACTAGGAGTTTCGGTTGGAGATAAGGGAGGTGTCTCTTGTCTATCCCTTGAAGCAGATGGACTTGTAAAAATTGAACTTCGAGCTCTAGCTAAAAACCTTCCCCTAGAATCTCTAGCTCTATGCATGTCATTTTTTTATTTTTCTTCAAGTCAAGTTAATAGTTCTTTTTCTGATCTTCCAGGTCACTCTAGGTGCAAGAAGAGAGCATACTCAAGAAACTACTAAATCAATAACTTTCTCTTTTCTGATCCTCCAGATCACTTTGAAGTGCAAGAGGAGAGCATACTTTGATAGGTTATCAACTTCTTTCCTTGAAATTTTTATGTTTTTTTTTTTCTAAGAATATGGCTACTTAATTTCACTTCCCCGGCAACGGCGCCAAAATGTTTAGTCAATTTAGTGTTTCTAAATTGATGTCATTAATTGTCAACCCGGGGCTCGTAAGCTGATGAAGTGAAGGTGTACTATATGTACTTAAGCAACCTCTTAGAGCTTTTTGTCGTTTTGGGGGTGTTGTTTGTGGTTAATTTATCTTCCTAAGATGGAGTGATGATTATAAACAGATGAGTGAAAGTGTGTGTAAGGTGAATTCTAGATGAGTGAGAGTGTGTGATTAGTGGTTTCTAACTACTTTCTGAAAAGGAAAAGCTTGAAGGAAATAAATAAATTAAAATAAACTGAAAGCAAAGAACCACTTTCTAATGGCATTAGACGCCATTCATGCTGCTGCAAATAAAAGGTAAGAAAATCACTTAAAAGACCAATGATAAAGTTTATCTCTTCCTAACTCTCTGCCTCTAACACATAGTACTGTGTAAGACACGATTAGGAAGTAGCTAAAGATAAGTCTAAGAAATGATAAAAATGAGAAAAATCTACTTTAAAGACTAGTTATGATTTTCAGCTCTCTCTAACTCTCTGCCTCTAACACATAGTACTGTGTAAGACACGATTAGAAAGTAGTTAAGGATTAGTCTAAAAAGCACCCAAAGCCAGCTGCAAGTTATTAATATTCTGATCTCTAAAAGATAGACAATTTATGATAAGAGATCATTCATATGTTAGCAAACCACTTTGAGAAATAAAACTAAAAAATCAGCTATGAAAATAAAGTAAAGGCAGCAACTTGAATCTGTCAACTGAAACTACCACTAGATATTTAAGCAAATACACAAACACAAAATCAATCCCGGGCTTAAAAACCTGCAAAAGAATAATGCTGATCAGCTAAAAAGAAAGGCTGGAATTGAAATAACAAGAAAGTAAATTACGCTGTACATGTTTCAACTAAAAGAAATGCTGAATAGAAATAAGGAAATGCTGCACATAAAATAATTTACAAGGCTAACATGAACAGGGGCCCTCCATTCATATCATCCAAAAGAGACTCAAGGAATTGTAAACTTCAAAACAACACTGTTTCTATTACTCCATGTGCAGAAAAATACAGTCCAGAGTGCTAGAACAGCACTATAAAAACAGAGTCTTCGAATGCTCTAAAATAACAACAAGTTTATAAAATGCAGCAACTAAAAAGTAACATAAGCGTACGCAGATGCAAGTATTTATAGGCATCTGCAAGATGGCCTAATGCATAAAGCATAAAACGGAAAATAAACTGAATATCATGCGTATTAAAGGTGCAGTTAACACGTCATATGTTTCATGGTCGAGCTGGAGGTCCTGGTCATTATGGGCAATGAATCCAGCGTTGGATCATGTTCCCCACAGCTTGCAAAACACTGACAAGTCACCTTTTCCACCGACGTGACCCAACAGCTTACGCATCAACGTTAAGCTGCCTTTATTTGACCGTAACTTGACCCCCTTTGACCGGAGGTACAGATGACGTGGCTGGCTGAACTAATAGCACAGGAACCTCGAGCACCTTGATTCCTAAGTGCCCATGTGGCTCATTTGGCAAAATGACACGTGGAACCTTGAGATTAACAAAAAGGTTGCGGGATCATCAGATGGCTGCGGAATCAGCAGATGGCTGCGGAATGCCTGTAAGTATGTCAAAATCTAAACAAAACAGTCACACATTAGCAAAATCCCTAAATCATGCTTAATGCCATCATATGTAATGATCTGGGTGAGTTTATGCAGCAAAATAGAGCAAAAGGGAGAGATGAGTGAGGGAAAACTGTAGGAAATGATGGATAACCAAGTGTAAAGTGGAGACTCTACAGAAAAACCTATGAGCAATTTATGAAACCAACGTTTCGGACTAGCTAGGTGATTCCATTATCAGGGCAATGAGATCTGTATTTTGAGAAGAGAGAGTCGCGAAAGTTATGAAGATATTAATAGATGAAGAGAAAGATATCTGATATCTTTTAGCTTATAATGTCGGCCTGATTGATGTACACTTATTAATTAATTAATTAATTTTTATTTATTTTTTATTATTTTTTTATTATTTTTTATTATTTTTTTAATTTTTTTATTTTATATATATATATATATATATATATATATATATATATATATATTAAATTATTTAATAAATTTTATTTAAGAGATTGTTTAATATTAATATTATGATTTAAATTTTAGGTTTTAATGATTGAAATCCGAACGTATTTGTTTGCTATATATATTACATTATTTTATGTGTTAATCTATATATTTGAATTATATTATTTAATTTAACTGTATATCATTTATTTATTTGTAATTTGTTATTTATATATTTTTTATTTTTTTTATCTTTAATAGTTTATCTATTAATTTAATTACTTATTATTTATTTATTTATATATATATATAAATAAATAAATAAATGAATGAATAATAAGTAATTAAATTAATATTATAATAATAATAATATATAGTATATATTTTTATAATTATATTATTATAATAATATTAGTATATATTATTATAATTATATATATATATATATATATATATATATTATTATATTAATATTATTAATATTATTATTATTTATTTATTTATTTATTTATTTATTTCTTCTTTTTTTTTAATTTATTTATTTATTTAAATTCTTTTTTAATTAATTAATTTATTATTATTATTATTATTATTTATATCTTTTGTTTTTTTTTTAATACAATTTAATCATTATTCTTATTATTAGTTATTTATCAATTAGTTTATTATTGTTATACATATTATTATTTAATAATATCATTATTATTATTATTATTATAATTAATATTATAATTATTATTATTCCTATTATAATTATTATTATTATTCTATATGATTATTATTATTGTCATTATAAAGATATTATATTTATATTTTTTGTTATTTAAATTATGTGATATGTTATATAAATGAGTTATTTGTTATGAAATAGTTTGAATTGAAGAAATTATTATTTGTATTTATTTATTTAATTAATTATTTATATTTTGATTTGTCAAAAGGGAGTATTAGATTAATTTAATGTTTTTTCATTTTATTTAATAAGGGTTTCCAGGTACTACTTAATTTAAGACCGTCATCCCTATTCATATTATTGGAGGATTTCTCAATTTCAATTGCCTCTTTTACTCTTCTTTTTAAATAATGGTCTTCCTTATGGATTAATTTAGCTTGTTCCATACATATATAGTGTGAAGAGAAACATGCGTGCTCTGCTAGACCTGATTTTTCCGACCTATTTCTAGTAATATCATTAATGTGTTCTTTTAATCTTATTCCAAAGGATCTCCCTGTTTCACCTATATAAACTTTACCGCAAGAACAGGGAATCGAGTATACTCCTTTGTGATTTTTTGGGTCTATTGAGTCCTTAGCAGACTCAAGCATGTTTTTTAGGGTGTTAGGGGGCGTGAAAGCAACCATAATGTTATGCTTAGCGAGAACTCTGGCAATTTTATCTGTGGTTCCTTTAATATAGGGTAAGGAGATTCTAGGGTTTTCAAGAGATTTTCTTTTTTGTTTATTGGTTATGGAATCTTTAATTATTTTATGGATAGTGTGTTTTTGATAGCCATTGTTTATAAAGACCTCATGGAGATGGTTAAGTTCTTCTTCTAAATGTTCAGGGTCAGAGATTCTGGAGGCTCTGGTGGCTAGGGTTTTGATGACACCAACTTTTTGCTTCGGATGGTGGTGGGAGTTTGAATGAAGATACCTGTCAGTGTGTGTCTGCTTTCTGAAGACCTGGTGGCTTAGCTTGCCATTTTTCTTGGTAAGGAGGACATCTAAGAAGGGGAGTTGGTTGTCTTTTTCAATTTCAATAGTGAATTTTATGTGTTTAGAGAGGCTATTTATATGAGATAAAAATTCCTTCAGTTTGTCCAAACCATGGCTCCATTTAGCAAAAATGTCATCTACATATCGTTTCCATTCTTCAGGGGTAAAGGGGAAAGACCTAAGGGCCATTTGCTCAAAGTGTTCCATGTATAGATTGGCAATCAATGGTGATAATGGAGAACCCATTGCAACGCCATGAGTTTGCTCATAGATTTTTCCCTTAAAACTGAAGTATGAAGATTTAAGGCAAATGCTTATTAGTTCCACCGTTTCAAGGTCTGTAATTTTCTTCAATACTTCTAAGGCTTCATCCACTGGAATCATAGTGTAGAGAGACACTATGTCAAAGCTAACCATTAGGTCATTATCATTAAATTTTAGGTTTTTGATCCATTCTATGAAGGAAGCGGAATCTTTGATGTAAGAGGGAGTGTTACGGGATAAAGGTCTAAGTTTGTTCGCAAGATATTTAACTAACCAATAAGTGGGAGATCCTATAGTGTTTACTATAGGTCTTAATGGAACACCAGTTTTATGGATTTTAGGCACTCCATAAATTCTAGGGATAATGGCATTATTAGGGATTAATCTGTTCTTAATGAGGATGAACTAGTAATTATCATTATTCAACGTCAAAAATTTATCTCATCTCATCATGTTTCCAACTCAATATCTCTTGATCTCTTTTATCATAGATGCATTCTTGTTCAAATTGAATTGTGGATTCTTCCCCTTATCATAATTTATATTTTATCTTCTGTGTTCCCATCCTATAGGATATAATGGGTCTATTACTGCTTTAATCTAAAATCACCATACTTATGCCCTTTTCATTATCATGACCCTTTAACATCATTGGTGAATTATCAATATATTCTTCCTAATATGCATCGTCCTTTTTTAAAACTTATAATTATAATTATCATGTTCTTATATGAAAATACTACTATAATTACACAATAATTACACAACCATTTTTTGCACAGATATTCATTCACAAGATACTTCATGAGTGCTAAATTAATCCAAAATATTTCATTATATAATGGGATAGAATATTTATTCTTCTTAATTCTTATACTTATTTATGAAACTTCTACTCACTCACTTTGAATATATATCTACTTTATTTTTATTCTTTCCATTAATGGCGTCCTTCCAAGTTGGTTATGGCTATGAAGACCATAGTAAACTAGATAATTGACTAGTTTCTTATTTACTCTTCATCTATAAAGTAAGTTTATCAAATATATGCCACTAACTTACTCTTCATCTATAAAGTAAGTTTATCAAATATATGCCATTAACATTGAGAATCAAACTTAGATCATTCATTCTTTTATTAAAATTATTGTCTCTTTATATTGATTTTTCCATCTCATTCTATTCATAAATATGTTATTCTCCTAAAGGTATTTTTATGTTGTCTTAAGATGTTATATATCTAGGGGGGATAATATGGGGTACCAAGGGAGGTACCCAAGGTAATAATGTAATAATGGGATGGGCCATAGTAATAAATAAGGTGGCTAACCCATATCATGTAAGGGACCACAAGTAGTTAGTAATAATGTAATGGGCCCATGGTATTAGTTGATGGTATGAGGGAACCATGGTAATGACCCATGGTATTGTATGTATGAGGCCTATATAGACGCTAGAGACTCCATGTCAAGGGGAGTGTCAAGGAAATATTGTGAAGGATTATTGTATGAACATGCATATGGCTTGTGGAGTGTTCTCCTTCCTTAATGAGTGAATGTATGGTGTTGCCCTACCTTAAGGGTTTGATATCAATAAAGAATCATTTCATATTATTTCTGGGTTTATTTGCATTGACTTATATTTTCATATCAGATCTATAATATTTCCGGGTTAGATCTATAACAAGTGGTATCAGAGCATTGTCATATATTTTTGGATTAGATCTATAACAAGTGGTATCAGAGCTATAGCAAGTGGTATCAGAGCTATAACATAAGATATATACTCATTACTTCAAGTTTGGATTTATTCAACAAGTACTTTCAAGAAATGATATTACTATTTCCTTAGCTATAATATTCCCCCATATTAGTCAAATAGATATTGTATTCTATACTTAGTTTACCTCAAACAATTTCACTTATTATGTTACTTTATATTCATATTTGATGTCATCTTCTTAACGTTCATAATTAGGATTCAAGGGTAGCCTAAATGGTTAAGGTTAATGCAACCATTTTTTATTTGATTCTTAGTTAGTCTTGCTTCTAAGTCTACAAATATAAAAATAAATTTTTATATACATCTTGATACTTATTATGCATTCACTAATGCATGTAAAATATCATATCAAATAGCATCATCATCCCCTTTTTAACTAATTATAATTTCCTTCTCTTTCATATCAATATTTTAACGAAGAGCATCATAATTCCCTTTTTAACTGATTATAAATTCCTTCTTCTTTCATATCAATATCTTACAACGTTCAATTTTGAATATAAGTTGAGTCATTCCTATCTTGTATGAGCATTAGAAACATAAGTGATATATCTTATCATGTACTTCCTATCAATATTTTAAAATCGTTAGTTCTATTTTATGAGATTCCTTCCTTAGAGTGCTTTCCAATAATAAAACAAGGACCGCTGTGAAGCAGCAAGTCCCTACCGGTAGTCCAGTAATACCAACAGCATCTTTGGACAATGTTTTCTATGGACAGCAGTTTCTGTTTCACAGGTATGAGGTATGATCATCCTGATACAAGATGCCTATTATTTTTAAGGACAATGGTTTCTATGGACAGTGGTTGTCAATCAGTTGAAAAAACAACACTTGTTGTTAACAAAATAGAGTCTCAAAATCCCATTTATCTCACTGGTCTTAAAAACTCGATTATCGTATTTAAGGCAAAAGGTAGGAGCTTTGATTTAGTAGGCAGTCTCGGAAATAGTCCTAAACTGGGGGTGAGGACAACAATTGATTGTTTGGTGCCCACTGGGGAGGATCCATCCGAAAGTTTGGAAGTATATTTCTTGTTTGGCTATATAGTTATCTCACTCTCGATTGATTGTTATACACCCTCGGTCTAGCTGAAAGGCAATACACCCCCTGGATGGATTTCAATAAATAACTCCTATGAAGGCAGCTTCATCAAGTTACTATTAAGGTAGCTTCATCCAGTCTAAACACTAGAAAGTTAGGAAGGATGGCCAGCCAATCGAGGACAAGCTGGACCGAGGTCAAGATAGTTATTGTTCCCCTGAGCCAAAAAGAAGGTAGGCGGGTTGAAATAAGCAAGAAGGTGGGTTTTAGCTGGGGAACTCGGTAAAAGAAATAGTTTTTTAGAAAGAAACATCCATTTTCCCATAGAATTTTAGGGCTGTTGGCTATTCCCATCGATTTTATTGAGGATCCCTGCCCTCACTCACCCCCAGATGGCTTAATTATCCTGGGAATTCCAGGTTGATGGAAACCCCGGTTTAGGATGGAGCGATGGCTATAGTTCCTGATCCACCCACGGGAATGAAATTTTCTTCTCTAAGATTTCATTGAAGGTAATGGGAGCCCTCAACGATGGGAGTTATCCACCTAGGGAGATCAAGCAGGGAGTTCTAGCCCAGGAAGGGCAATTGTCCTTCATTCACCCTTCATTAGATTGTGAGTGTTGGGTCCCTATAATACTAGTGATTACCCCATTGCTATTGTAGTTGTATCCCTTATTAATATTTTTGTGCCCCTATTGTCCCCATATTGTTATTATTGTGCCCCATAGAATCCCTCTATTGTTATTTTTGTGGCTTTATATTATTATTGTTAGGTCAACTGGGTTATATTGTGACTCCTTAGACTCCTATATATAGAAAGGAGGTTTTGTCATTTGAATCATCCAAGAATTGTTCCTTTGTGTGTAATGTAAAGGAGGTTTCCCCCTCGAAGAGGCTAAATTCTAAGGCATTGATCTCTCTTTTCTATATTTTTGTGAGCTGGTTTCATAACATTTGGTATCAGAGCTTTGGATTCTAGGGTTTCCTTACTCCAAACATGTCATCGTGGAATTTTCGCTATAAATTTTTTTCTGTGACATTTCAGAAGCTAAAAACAAAACCCATTTTAGAAGAAATCACGTTGAATCTCAGGTCCGAATTTCAGAGCTTTTTGCACTATATTTGCGGAGATATGATTTGAGGAAGTTGGTCTTTTTGCAAACTCCTGAATTACATTCCAAACATGTGACCTGGGGAAAATCATCATAACTTTCTCTCTGAGCATCGGATTGAAATTTCGTAAGAAGATATAGAAAGAGGAAAGACTATAGTTTTTTGTAGATATTTTTCAGAGCCAAAGGTCAAAAACAGTGACTCGTGGCACTTCGTACAAGTTTGCTCTACTGAACTAGTCTATAATCAGGTCATCTTGGGATATTGTGCATAACTCTTCCTTGGAGAATCCAATTTGGATCAGACTGGTGGCATTGGAAAGAGGACACAGAGGGCTACTACAAATCTCAATTTTAGAACTGGATGATCCAAAATTGCAGAGATACATCAGATTTAATATCAAGCTTCTACAAAGTGAAAAAAGTTGTGTAGTTTTTTTTAAATTTTTGCATAAGCTTGGTTTGAAAAATTAGTTTGAATCAGTAATTGGTGCCCTGAGGAAAGAAAATGCAAACACCTAGTAAGCAACCTGAAATCTCTAGCATGAATCATGAAGAAGAGGAAGAAATGCAACATGATATATCAAAATTACGAGACCAAGTGCAACAAGTGTCACTTGCACAAAAAGCAACAGAATCTAAGATGGATGGTTTAAGGAAAGATGTAGAAGCTAAGATGGATGGTTTAAAGAAAGGTGTTGTTCAAAGAAAGATGTAGAAGCTAAGATGGATGGCATGGAAGCTAATATGAATGGCATGGACGCTAAAATTGATGGCATGGATGATAAGATGGAAGAATTGAAGATAAATATGAATAAGTTGCTATAAGAAATGGTCACTAATGGTGAAAGGGTAGTAAAGGAAACTCATGATGAGAACAAAAGAAATGTTAATCATGATTCCATAGACTCTAATGTTGGATCTAAGACCCACCATATTCCAAAAATCGATATGAGGAAGTTTGATGGCAAGGATCCCGCAACATGGATATTACAAATGGAGCAATTTTTCAATCTCAATAATGTGCAAAACACACAAAAGGTACGTATTGCAACTTTATATTTGGAACCAAATCAGTTTGTATGGTATCAATGGCTTTGCTATCGTAAACAAATTATCACTTGGGCAATTTTTACGGAAGAATTGAAAACACATTATGAGGATAAAAAAAGAAACACTTTTTTTAGCCAATTGATAAGTCTCAAACAAAAGGGTTCAATAATGGAGCACATTGAGGAGTTCCAAAAATTGAACATAAGGGTAAAAAATATTCCAGAGGAGCATAGGATTGATGTGTTCATAGGGACTTTAAAGGATAATATCCAACATGATGTTCACCTTTGGGAACCTGATTCATTAGAGAAGGCATTCAAGTTAACAAGAAAAATGGAAAGCAAAATTATGGCAACCAGGAAGCATACCACTCACAACTATAAAGATGGAAGTGTTGTTGTCCCTAGTCTTCCAATTGTTGACACCACAACGATTGGAAGAAAAAAGAGCAAAAGGGCTTTGTTACAGTTGTGATAGCAAATACACTAAAGGTCATAAGTGTGTGGAGAAGAAATTATTCTACATACATTGTGAAGAGGAAGAAGAAAAGGAGCGAGAAAGGTCAAAAGAAGAGGATATACTCTAGGAACAAAGCCTAGATAAAGAAGAAATGAATCCGACCATATCGTGTAATGCATTGGCAGGAATTACCACTCCTCAAATCATCAAGATAGAAGGACAAATCAAGAAGAAAAAGGTAATAGTGTTGATTGATTCAGGAAGTACCCACAATTTTATTCATTGTAAGGTAGCAAAAGAATTGAATTGCTTCTTATATCCAGCACCAGAGTGTCAAGTGATGGTTGCAAATGGAGGAACAATAAATTGCTTTGGAAAGTGCCATAATATCAAGCTATCCATGGAAGAATATGTATTGACTAGCCCAATGCTTTCCATTCCAATGGGAGGTGCTGATGTTGTACTAGGAGTCCAATGGCTACAATCCTTGGGTACAATAGCTTTTAATTTTCAAGAACTTTTCATGAAATTTTCTGTGGAAGGAAAGGAAGTTGAATTAAGGGGTATTGCAGGGAAACCAGGAAAGATAGTCAGCTCTAACGATATGATAAAGATTCTAAAAAAGGAACAAAGAGGTGTAATTGCAAAATTATGTTCGCTAGATGTTTCCATGTTGGAATCATCTATTTCTCCAGATCTCCAAAAAGTCTTGGACAATCATTCCAAGGTATTTGAGACTCACAAAGGTCTCCCACCTATTCGTGATCATGATCATGCTTTTCATCTGATTTCAAGAAGTGTTCCTCCAAACATCAGACTGTACAGATATCCCTATGCCCAAAAGAGTGAAATTGAACGTATGGTTGCAGAAATGCTAGACGCTGGTATAATTCAACCGAGTCAAAGTTCTTTCTCTGCTCCAGTAGTATTGGTGCACAAGAGGATGGATCATGGCGCATGTGTCCGGATTATAGGGAGCTCAAAAGCTCACTATTAAAGATAAGTTTCCCATTCCTATCATTGGTGAATTACTGGATGAATTGCGTGGACCAATTTACTTCACCAAGTTGGATCTTCATTCATGATATCATAAAATCATAATGAAAACTGAAGACATTCCGAAAACAACATTTATAACTCATGAGGGTCATTATGAATTTTTGGTCATGCCTTTTGGCCTTACCAATGCACCTTCAACATTTCAAGGTTTGATGAATTCCATTTTCAAACCATTCCTTAGAAAATTTGTGTTAGTATTTTTTGATGATATACTAATCTACAGCAAGTCTTGGAAGGATCATGTTGAACATGTTGACAAGGTGCTACAACTATTGGAGGAGAAACAATTATATGCAAAAAGATCCAAATGTTTCTTTGGAGTACAAGAGGTGGAATATCTGGGTCATATTGTATCTCATGAAGGAGTTAAGGTAGACCCTAGAAAAATTAAAGCCATTAAGGAATGGAAAATCCCCACATCCATAAAGCATCTGCGAGGATTTCTCGAGTTGACAGGGTATTATCAAAAGTTTGTTAAGAATTATGGGAGAATAGCAACACCTCTAACAACATTATTGAAGAAAGATGCATTTTCATGGACTCCAGAAGCAACAAAGGCCTTCGAGCATCTTAAAGAGGCAATGTGCCAAGCACTGGTCTTAGCTACACCAGACTTCATAAAAACCTTTATTGTGGAATGTGATGCTTCAGGAAATGGAATTGGTGCTGTTTTAATGCAAGATGAAAGACCCATTTCTTTTGAAGGTCGTCCAATCAAGGGAAAGTTTTTACACAAAGCTATTTATCAGAAGGAAATGTTGGCTATACTCCATGCACTTAAGAAATGGCGACCCTACCTAATGGGAAGACACTTCAAGGTAAAAATGGATCATGATAGCCTTAAATACTTTTTAGAACAAAGATTATCCTCTAAAGAGCAACAAAAGTGGGTCACAAAGATGTTGGGTTATGACTTTGCAATCATCTACGAAAAAGGGAAGCAAAATGTGGTGGCAGATGCACTCTCAAGAAAGGATGAGGATGTGGAAGCATTTTTGTGCACCATTTCTATTATCCAACTAGATTGGATAAACGAAGCAAGGGAGGAATGGAAGAATGATGAAGAAGTGTGGGCACTTATTCAAAAGTTACAAAAAGGCTCCAGTTTGTCTGATACATTTAGCTAGCAAAATGATTCGTTATGGTGCAAAGATCGTTTATACCTCTATAAGAATTCCTAGCTAAAGCAAAAGATTCTTATGGAATTGCACACTTATCCCTTAGGAGGGCACTTAGGATTTTTAAAAACTTACCATAGGGTTAAGAAGGAATTTTTTTGGGAGGGCCTTAAATCAAATATTCAAAAGTTTGTGGCGGAATGTTTGGTTTGCCAACAAAATAAAGTTTAAACAATTAAGACACCGGGTCTGTTACAACCTTTATCCATTCCAAGCCAACGTTGGGAGGAGGTTTCAATTGATTTTATCACAGGTTTACCCAAGTCTGAGGGAAAGAGTGTCATAATGGTGGTAGTTGACAGACTTACCAAGTATGCACACTTTTGTGCATTATCACATCCATTTAAAGCCAATACATTTTCTACTGCATTTATGGAAATAATTCAAAAGCTACATGGAAACCCAAAGATTATTTTAAGTGACAGAGATCCCATTTTCACTGGAAATTTTTGGACAGAAATATTTTCTTGTCTTGGTACTCAGTTAGCTCATAGCTCATCTTATCATCCTCAATCTGATTAGAAAACTGAGATAGTAAACAAATGTTTGGAAGGATATCTTTGTTGCTTTGTATCTGATAAACAGATACAATGGGTCAAATGGTTGCCTCTGGCTGAATGGTGGTATAACACTTCCTTCCCTACAACAACAAAAATGACCCCATTTATGGCACTTTATGGATATTAGCCACCATCCATCACATCATATTTAAGAGAAAATTCTAAAGTTCAAGCAGTGGAACATCACATCGAACATCAACAACAATTCCTCCAACTCTTAAAGGATAACCTCGTGTTGGCACATAATAGAATGAAACAATAGGCAGATCAACATCACAATGAATGAAGTTTTGATGTAGGTGATTGGGTATTCCTACGACTATAACCATATAAGCAAATGTCCCTCAAGCAAGCTAAGAAGGATAATAAATTATCACCAAAGTATTATGGTCCATACAAGGTGTTGAAAAAGATTGGTACTATGGCATACAAATTGGAGCTTCCTGTAGCTTCTCGATTGCACCCAGTTTTCCATGTTTCATTTTTAAAGAAGGTTATAGGTGACAAGCTCCCAGTTCAAACAATATTGCCAAAACTTGACGAGGAAGGAAAAATTATATTGGAACCAGAAGTAGTCACAGAAGCAAGAACTCGATAGTTACAAAATCGATCAATTTCAGAGTATCTTATCAAGTGGAAGAACTTATCTGCTGAAGATTCCACATGGGAGGATGAGAATTTTATACAGAAGCGTCCAAAACTACTCGAGAGTTGAGGATAACACTTTTTTGAAGGAGAGGGGCATGTTGGGTCCCTATAATACTAGTGATTACCCCATTACTATTGTAGTTGTATCCCTTATTAATATTGTTGTGCCCCTATTGTCCCCATATTGTTATTATTGTGCCCCATAGAATCCCTCTATTATTATTTTTGTGGCTTTATATTATTATTGTTAGGTCAGCTAGGTTATATTGTGAGCTGGTTTCATAATAGTGATCACGGAGGCAAGTAACAACTATAATTGTATGATATAGAGAACCTTAATCTTATATATTCATTTGGTATACGAGTACCTCTTATATTCAGTACATCCTTGTTACTCGTCAATTATGTCACGATTAGTTCCATTTCTACTATATGTTATCCAATGTTACCAAAAACTTGTAAATAAAAAATGTGTAAATAAAATTTGATTTTTTATTTTCACACAATATTGGTAAGTGAGTGGAATCACAGCTGTGCTTCGTCAGAAATAGATCCACGTTATGTTTTGCATGGGAATACTCATGTCGTCACCTAGTAGAATCTAATATTTTGTGCCAGAGGATGTGTCGCTTATATGTTGTCATTTTGACATATTCAATGCATATTTATCCAATTTTGATTTAGCTCAAAGACACAAAGTTGGGCTACATTGTTACAGAGGTCAAGCTCTACGAATTTGCGGTTCTCTTCTCGTGAAAGATTGAATTAGTATGTAGGTTGTAGCTCTTTGAATATCCCAATGAGAATTCTATAAGACTGCTCATATGCATGAACATGGCCTGCAAATAATGTCGACTTTGTATCTTATGAACCACTACTCAAACATAGTTTAGTTACAGGATAACCTCGAGCTTTTCAATAGAGGATACATGATAACCAATCCATTAAATTGATAGAGGCTACATGATAACCAATCCATTAAATTGAGGATACAGGATAACCAATCCATTAAATTCAAGGACAACAGGTAAACCCTAGACTAAGGAGAAATTGCAAAATATATAGCAAGAGTTGGATCTCTTTTAATAGTAAGGGCTTGAACAAAAAGAGTAAAGTCCCCAACCAAGAAAGATAGCAAGGGTAGGATGAAAAAAAACAAGGGCAGAATATTTAGAGTTAAAAAAACCTGCGAGAATTTCCTCTCAGTAACAAGAAGTTGTCCACATGATGCCGGTTTCGCAATATTAAATCCAGCTAAGTGATTATATATGGATATGGTCAAGGATGGCTCTCGTAGCAACAACTTAACCATTTCAAGGGGCTTCAACTGGATATAGAGATGGAAACCGTAAGGGATCGAGCCAGACGTGGGAGGGGACTTATATTTTTTCTCTCATGTATGCAGTGAAGCGTTCTTCTCTCATCCTCTGTCAGTAATTCCTTCTTTGCACGAAGAAATTCTCTGCGGTGAGGATACTTCTCTTTGGTCATGGCGCTAAGAAAGCATGAAAACATATGCAACATGCGACTTTTATTTGAGCTACTCAGACATGAGGTTTTACTACTTAGAGGACATTGTTATGGAGTCAACGGTGCTGACAGGTAAGTCGTTCTCCAAGTCATTCTCCAAGTCGCAAAGTTGAAGCAGTAAGCCACCCATTTCTTCAAGCATCTCATTTCTTTCATCTCTCAGCTGATGGTGTAAAGAATGTCCTTCCCCTACAGTTCGACTAGCCCATTTAACTATTTGCCATTTTTATTTCGAATTGAAATGATTTCTCCCTTGCTTAAGACAAGGAAGGAAGCTAGCCCCATTAAGTTCATCGATGTAAGGTCCTTTCATTTCTTTTAGGTCAATACTTCGCTTGTCCTGATTAAACTTTCTAGCTATTTTTAGTTTATATCGGGAATTATTTTGATGGCTTTTTTATCGCATTAGTCGAAATTGCCTTGATTTTATAGGGGTTTGAACATGATTTTAGTAGGTCTAAGTAATGTAAAATAGGGATTTTTTTTGGCCAGTTATTTTCTCCCTTATTTAGGATGTTTTAGCGAGCATGGTCTCAACGTTTTCCATAACAAATAACTAGGTTAATAACTTCGAAACTTAGAAGGCTACTTGTAAATGAATTTAACAAAGGAAAAAATTATGTTTATTTCTCTAGAAACCACAACATGTTCATACCATTTAGCCATTACTCTAGAAATGGCAACAAAATATGAGCATACTAGTTAGACATTAACTGTCTCTTGCAACCAAATGCCCAAACAAAAAGTTTTTTGTTGCTCCAGTTAGTTGATTTGACACCCATTTTCTGCAATTGAATCAAGATTCAATTAGTTTCAAGAAATTGAATCAAGATTCAATTCATTTCAAGCAAAAGAGAAGTCAAATAGAAGGAATTGTGTGCATAGTAACACTAATCTCTGTCAAAATTATGCATATGAGCAAGGCTGAAAGGAAATAGAATTTTTTCAAAAAACATTGTGGTGGAAGGGGAATATGAAAAGAAGCAGGAATAGGCGCAAAGCTAGATGCCATTGGTGACCCACAACCAGATGTCATTGGTGACCCACAACCATATGTCACTGGTGAGCAATTGTCACTAGTCACCAATAGAGACACAGATGTCATGCCAACAGCTAGATGTCACGAAAGGCAATGAGAAGCATTGATAACGAATATTACATACTGGTATTATGCGCAGATAAAGACGGAGGAATGGTTCAAGCCTGATTGGATATGAATCTTATCATTCTTTTTCCAAAACATTAACTAATGCTAGTCCAAAACATTTAATTCTTTTTGCAAAGCATTAACTAATGTTAGTATTAATTTGTGGTTTAGTTTGCGGTTTCCAGATATGAACAACCCATACAAACTATTATCCAAGGTTTTGGCCTCCCTGCCTAGGGAAGATGCCATATAAGATGATAGTTTAATTCTATTGGTTCCTCATAAATTAATACATAATTTTTATAGGCTCCAGTAAACTTTGCAGCGAAAAACTTTAAATACTTTAGATAAGATGAGATAAGGATTAATGCTATCAAACCATTTCCGATTACTATAATCCCATCGCCTGACAGCAAGGACTAATAAAATTAGAAGCAAATTAATAAGATGAATTATTTAGCATTCTTCCTTTCTTCAAAACGTGACATACTCAAAACTTCTCCTTCATAATTGAATTTAAATCCTTAGAGTATAGAATTTAGTTTATATTCACACTAGTAATAGTAATACGTACTATACTCACACACATTCTTCTTCAAACATGGCTATCTTTAAATCACTTTTATTCTTTCTTATCAAATAATTCATTTTATATATAAAAAAAGAACAAATAATATGTTATATTTTTTCATTTGCAATCTTGTATAATATAAAATCAAACGTTCAAATAAACAATCAAATAATATATCATTTATATGTATAAAATAAGATCATCTTATACTTTCTAAAAAATAATACATCCGAAACAAAATTACCCGTATTGTGCTTATTAAATATTGATATTGAAAATTTTACTATTTGAAAAATAAATGCATACATTTAAATGTGTGTATATATATATAAATGTGTATCTATATATATATATATATATTAGTTTTTGTTTAAAGAAACATATAATTGTATTATATTATAAACAAAATATGTAGTCAAAGTTAGGTCCTTTACATATTTCATCTTGTTCAAATGACAATTTTTACAATTTTAGGAGGTTTCCTTCCTATATCAATAAGTTTTTCTTTTAGTTAGCCTAAACTTATTTCTACCCTAAACCTTGAAATACACTACTAAAAACCTATGATATTTATAATACATTAACAAAAATAGAGAGTGATAAGTTAACCAGAGGCTGAGGGCCCTACTTCTTGTTCTTCATTTTCTTGACTTTTAGCTTTGTCATTTGCCTACTCTCATTGAGTTGTTGTTCCTCAGGATTTCTTCAATGATGGTTCCTCGCTACTTTCCAGTTATTATTGCTTTCCTTTTATTTCTTTGTTGATTTCATCCTCAATCTTGCTTAGCCTAACTTCCAAGAGAGCTAGTTTTGATTATGTGATTTCTTGAATTCTGTTTATTGTCCTTTGTAACAATTCAAATTTCTTGGTTAGAAGTTCCAGGTGAGCCTTCCTTTCCATTTTGACCAAGCAAGTTTGTTATCGAGAAAACTAGTGTCTATGCAGAGCTGCTAGTCCCACTAAGGCTGGTAGCTACCTTAGAAACAAAAAAACTAAAACTACTTTCGTTTTCCTTTATGAGAAATAGATGAGAGGGGAATAAGGAGACCAACCTCTGTCTTGTGCTTGGTTCCTTGCTCGATTCCTCTCCCTTTTGATAGGTCTTCGCCACTCGCTACCTCGTCTACCCAGCTTCAAAGAGCACCTGTAGAATCAAAGCATCATAACACTATCCAAGAACATAGATCTATTATCATAAACAATATAGGACCAGATATATATTGACCACACAAATGCATATAGCATTAATCATACAAGAATGTGGAGGAATAATTGAATAGCTTTATTGATAATCAAGAAAGAGCAAAGAGGATTACAACCGATTGTTCTGACCCAGCATCATCCTCTCAGCAAGAAAGCCCTTCTTCACCTCCTGAAAAGCTTAGATCACCCAACACTATGATATTTCACCAAGAAACCAACAACACTTCCTTACAAGATACAAAATTCCAGCCTCTGGATCTCTGGGATGAGGGATCCATATATAGATGTTTGCAAGGGAGGTGAGTCAGCTTCTGAGATTTGATTAGTGTCCTCTCTCTGATAGTTCTTGATTCCACTTGGAGATTGATGATCTCTTACTCATCCCTGGGCGAATGCAGAGAGGCAAGTGTCACAGGAGAAGTTTCTGGAAGATTCCATGATCCTCCACCTTGCAGATTGACCCTGCCATTTGTCCACTCTCGCCCATCGCACCCCATAGAAGGGATTTTCAACATGCATCGCACCTACTGTGTGTATTCAAGTGGGATGCAACGCACTTGGACCATGGAGCAGTTGAAATGGTCCAGTTTTGACTAGTTCTGAGTAGTTTTTCATGGAGAACTTCTAGGAGATGCTGTAATCAGTTGACCTTGTTCTTTTAGGGGTTGGAACAACACCTTTAGGGACTTAGGAGCCCTTGGTTTATGGACATTTATGATTGGGGTTGCAGTGCCCAAAAATGTCTATAACAGCTGCCCCCTAAAGCATGAGGTCGTTAATCTTTTGATGTCAGGTGAAATGCTTTATCATGAGGATCCGAAGTTTTTTCAAGCTGGAAGGCGACCTGTAATAAGATACAACACAATACATTATCTTCATAATATTTTCATGATCTAACTGAGGCGGGCATTCCCATGCTCAGCTTTATAAATTCATTTTCATGTACATGAGACAGACAATCGTCTGAGTGTAGACTGATGATTCTGGTAGAGCCATCATCCCTTAGATTGGATGATTATCTATGCAGCAGTGATGTACATTTGATGTTTTTATTTTCCTGAATATATATCGCAGCCTGGATGGATGAAACTAGATCTGGGGTCTTCAATCTCGTTCGATCTTTACTCAAAGTACAAGTTGATCCATGTGAGAAATGTTCTAGAGTCGAGCATGGAAAGACATCGCCTGATTACC
Source organism: Pinus tabuliformis (assembly GCA_031772625.1). Taxonomy (NCBI): domain Eukaryota; kingdom Viridiplantae; phylum Streptophyta; class Pinopsida; order Pinales; family Pinaceae; genus Pinus; species Pinus tabuliformis. The sequence continues at coordinate 1,490,724,751 of CM062819.1, read as the reverse complement.
AGCCAATGATGTAAGCTGTTAACAGGCGCAAGAGGAATCACCAATAATGATGATGACCCTCAAGGTACTATAGTACAATTCACGTGGTGTGAATAAGGGACTTGGCGTCGAACACCACGCAAAATCTTTCGGTCGAAGGCCATTGATGTAAACCTGTCGCCGGAAGTGAGAAACTTGCCATTGAGGCATGCAAGCTTCAAAGTACTGAAAGGGTTGTTCCTAGATCGACTTCTTGGATAATGAGTTGATGTCAAGCGATCCGTCATAGGAGGGCTTAGTGAATCCCACATCAATGACATGGAACGGAGCAAATGATTTTAATGGAGGTGAAAACGATCTGGTGATATAAGGTTCAGGGTGGCGGTCATGAAAGAATGGAGCGTAAATGTATTGCAGCGGATGAGACACAGGTGAATTCTCTGAGTGACTTCTCTTGAACATATCGGCGACACTAACATGATGGATTGGTAGCATTAACCCCAAATATGGATGGTGTGACGGTGTTAGCCTCCTGTTGCAACAGGTGTTCATCTTTCATGATTGACATTTTTACATGCCAAATATGTCATCTTTCATGTTGCAAGGTTCCATATTTCCAGAAGAGGCCAAAGAAAAGGCCATGAAAGTGTGCCAGTCCAAGTGCCACTGTTGTATTCCAATTTTGATGACTTAACCATTTTTAAAGAATGTTCTGTAAAAGGGAAGTCCAAACAGCTTAATCTTGGCTTCCCTAGGTTTCAATTTCTTGTTTTAGAATGTAGAGAATTGTTATCTGTCCAAACAGCTTAATCTTGGCAGATTTGTAGATAGGTAGAGAATCAAAGGAGCCCAACTGCTTAATCTGGGCCCTTGGCAGAAATAAGTGTAGATTTAGATAGGAGGACAGTCAAAAGAAAAATTGTAAAGCTGGGTCTGCAAGTCTAAGTGCACCCAAACCAAAAAGAATAAAAAATGTTAGGTGACTAGGCTGGGTAGGTAGCTGTGTGGTTGCAGAATCGTGGCTTGTGATCCATTTCATGTTTTCAAGTGTCATATTTTTTCAGATCACAAGTTGGAGGTACTTTTGCATTTGGAGGAGCTCAAGCTGGACATAACTAACTCCCCCTTCTTCTTCTTTCCCAAATCACTTACTAACTTCCCTAAAGAGGTCAAGATCTGCTTGATTCCTCTTAGTTTCATCATTTTCCATTATATTTGCCTAAGTAAAGGTCCTCTTTGCTTAGGAGTCCTGTTGTTTCACTCTATGAGTCACTTTTCCCCCAAAATAGCCTAAGGTCACATACTTAGTGCTTTCTGGTCACCTCCATATTAACTACTAATTCTATTATACAGCTCCCTATCTATCTCCCCTTCCCCTACTAAAACTATGTATAAAATTCCCCTATATACATATTCCCCATTCCCGGCACTATAGCCCTATTGTATAAGTTTTGGGAAATAACAGTCCATCTGGGGCTGTTAATTAGCCCATCTGTGTCCTGGAGTTACTCTGACATCTGGTCAGAATAAGAACCAGTTCCCCTAAGTCCTAACCCTGAAAAACCTATTTTTCCGCCTTTATTCTAAAGTTTTGCCTCTAAATATCTACCCCGGTGGGCAAAACCCGCAAAAAACCACTTTCCTAATGTTTTAAACCCCCCCGCCATACAAGAAATTAAATAAACGCGCCATGGGCCCTGTCCCTTATCCCTCCATCGCCTCATCCATGCTGTCGGCCGTCCGATCGTTCACGCCCAAGATCTACGGTGGGCGGGCCTCCTCATATCCCAAGCCGCCGATGTTTAGCGTCCGGGAGATGGGCCGTTTTCCCACCATACTCTCGCCACGCGTCGCCCTCCCGGGTGTGGCGGAGCCCCCTCCTCCCAAACCACTCCAGTGCAAAAGCAATCCACCCGAAATTGCCAAACCGCCCTCCCTGGGTGACGTCAGCGCCGCGTCCTCTGCCTAGTGACGTCATCCTACTGCATCATCAACCTGCGTCAGCCTCCTGCCATCGCACTGCCAAGTCACCCTACCACATCACTGCCACCATGTCAATGCCACGTCACCCGCCGTACTGCTGACGTCACCCTGCTGACATCATCATGCTGACGTAATCTGCCGTACTGGGTCCCACCTGCTGACATCATCACTCAAAAAGGCGCGAAAGGCTAAAATCGTGCTTAGGAAGCCCGGATTCAAATTCTGAGGCAGTTTTTCATGCGTGATTAGCGCCTAGCTATGGGAAATGGGCCAAAATGGAAAGCCCCTCATGGCGCAGCCCCCAGTAAGCCCGAAAGGCGCAGAATGACCCGTTTTTCTTCGCGAAGCATTCAGAAAGGAGCAAAAAACAGTTCTAAAGGAAACAGAGGGCCGAACAGCAGCCATTAAATATTGATTTGACAGTTTCAGTACCACAGCACAACGAAGAAGCGGCAAAGAGTATCAGTGAAGATTTTTTAGGGGCTGGAAGCAGCTGAACATTAATGAGCCCCCCAGCAAAGTCAAATAAAGTGGTGTAAGCCCATCCAAGCTCTCAAATCACAGTTAAGGCTTTTTAATGCCGCCGAATAGCAATGGAGCAGAGACCCGTGCACAGTTATTGCAGAAACAGTTTTGATACGACTGCCCTCAGCGCAGCTCAAAGATATTTCCTTGCATTTATTTCTGGATAGGATTAGGTTAAAGTAATCATTTTTCTTTCAGACCTGTTTAGGTCAGCCGTAATAGACAGTTTTGGATAATTTTCCCTATATATACCACCCTTTGTATTGTTTTGAAGGGTTGGTTGGTTGAGAATTTTCAGAAGAGACTCGCACTGGATATCCAAGATGTTTTACTTAATCAAAGATTGCTGAAAAGCTTTGGAGGAATGACTGTCTGCTCTGTGTCTAATGGTCTGAAGAATTGAATGTGGAATTTTTGTGCTGCAATATGAATCAATAAGTGTTTCTTACCTCTGTTATTCCAATTTCACATATGCTTAAGTCACAGAACAAAGGATTGGTTCAGAATTTGCTTAGCCGCACTCTATGCTCCGTTTCTGTGGTTTCTTAATGTTTTCTTCTTGAATTAGGCATAAATATGAATTCTGTTATGGCTCATGTTTGACCTATTTCACATATGAACGACTGTTATCTAGGAATTCTTAACTGCTCCTAGATAGGGCTCATTTGTCTCCTTTCTGCTAACCTGAGTGAGAGATTCTTAATTGCCTCTCATTCCTTAGCCTTTAATCCATCTTTTTACCTCGAATGATTGTTTCATATGCAGCTAGCTTGCTCCATATTCCTTCTTGTGACCAAGAAAACGCACCAACAGTCTTACTCCTTGACTCCACGCCCAATGGTTCTAAAACTTTCATGCTATCCCTGCCTCTTTACCTGAAAGTATCATCCTTCCCACCGAAAAACAAAACGAAATCCCTTAACTCAATAACTAGCCTAAAAACATTATCAAAAAAGCTAAATCCGAAAGAGAGATCCCTCTCTGATTGCAGGTGGGCTAGAACCTGCAGTCCAAAGATTGGCCTGTGGTTACCTCGGCTGTATCCTTTTGATGCCAACCAAAAGGACAACCTGAGTGATAACATAATGGCGACTCCACTGGGGACAAATCGATTTTCTAATTGTTGTATATTCCTTAAAACTACAGATGAAGCCTGAATAGCAGCCAGGAAGCCTTTGAAACTGTTTTTGCTTTGCATTAGCAGAAGTAAATAAAAGTTGTTTTAGTCAATCTTCATGCTAGTTTTAGGCTATAGACAGCTATTCCAAAATCAGATCGGTTCCTTGCTAATTCTACAAACGTTCGCAGAAAAGTACAAAAAAAACAAATTCAGAAGCTGGCTCCCAAGAAGAATCCTCGTTACACAAGGTCAAATCCAGACCCAAATGCCCCAGCTGCTTTTGAAAATCCGAACTTAATCCCAAAGATCCTTAGGAAGCAAGAAAGACAAGAAGGTTTTGCTGATTTGAGTACTAAAACAGCTCACCCAAGCTATGTTCCAACTCCTGTCAAGGTTTTATTTCGTTCAACCCCTGCTTCCCTTGGTTCAGCATCCACATCTCAAAGCACTCCTTCCACACCTTCATTCACTGCACATACCACTACTACCACTACTGATGTCCCAGTTGTTCCATTTATCCCTGTTGTTCCAGTTATCCCTGTGAATATGGCTAATAGATATGCACCCCTGCAACTACCTACTAATCCTGGGGCCTTGCCTCAAGATTACCAAACTAAAATCACATATTTTGATAGTACTGGTCCTTGCACAGCCCTAAAGCATACCAAGAAGATGCAAGACTATTTTGAGAACTACGAGATAGATGATGACAGCGTAAGAATAAAAATTTTGTTCAAAGTTTAACAGGTGATGTAAGAACCTGGTTCAGATCACTTGCTGCAAATTCTATAACCACTCCGGATGAGCTTTACCAATCCTTTACGAACAGATGGGAGAAAACGAAAGACCCCTTGCACATACTAGCTGAATATGATACAATTAAAAGAGGTCCTCAAGAGACTGTTTTGGAGTACTGTGCAAGGTTCAATAATGTCTATAATGCAATACCATAGAACTTAAGACCACCCCCTGATCTTGACTTGTATAAATTCCCTGATGGATTCGACCCGGATATGGCATATCAGTTAAAGGAAAGAGCCCCTCAAACCCTTGCAGACATGCAAAATGTTGTTGTTAGCGTAGAGGCCAACCTAATTGCCAAAAGAAACAGAGCTAGAATGGAAAGAAGAACCACCTTTAAGGAAGAACCCTCAGCCTTAGAGCAAAAGCTTGATGCTATTATCAGTGGCATGCAAAGGCTGGGAGACAGAGTAGAGAGTGTTGAGAGGAAATCATCTTGGGAAGGACAACAGTCCAATACCATAAGGAACCAAAATTTCAGGAAAACGCAGAACACAAATGCTGGTAGGTCTAGTCCAGACCATGATGTAAGGCCCCCTTTCCAAGAAAACTATGCTGAGGAATCCACTTCTAGTGAACCCATAGAAGACACTCACATGAATCTGATGGATCTAAAGGGTGAGCATCAAACCTTTCTGTCCCAAGAAGACCAAGATAAACATGACTTTAATCAATTCCACACTAAGTCAGGTGAGTCTTTTGATTTTAAACAAGGTTATGATACTGCTGTGTATGAGGTCCACAAACAATATAAACTGAGAACTAGGACCATTGACATTTATGAACCTAGCAAACCAAAGGATGGCAAATAGCCCAACAAGACTAAAAGCAAGGCTGTTATAACAGAACCAGCTGATATACCTGTCCCAAACCCGCATCAAGTAACTGTAGAAGACATAACAGAAATGCAGCCTTCTATTGATCAGCCTCTGCCACCCTCTTCCTCGGAAGAAAATTCGAACAGCGTTCCAAAAAGCCCTCCTAAAACTGAAAAACCGCAAGCAATTACTTCCCTTAGCACTGACAAACAAGAGGAAATCTCTGATACTCCACTGGAAAAAGGAAAGCCTGCCTCTCACAATGCTAAAACCCAATATGAAAAATCATTTAACTTAGAAGCAGAGATTGGAAAACTTAAGATATCCATCCCCCTCTCAGAACTTGCCAAACATGATGTGTATAGGCAACAAATTCAAAGATCACTTCAAATCCCAGAGAATAAAGATGATGTAAATGTTTTAGATGATACCCCTGAATTGTTGTTTGGTCCAGAAGTTAATGGAAAATCAACATATGGACCTATTCCACCCTTTTATGTCAGTTTGCATATACATGACAAAGTTTTGCACAACGCTATGTTTGATTCAGGAGCGTCGCACAATCTTATGCCCAAAGCAGTTATGGAGAAACTAAATCTTGATATCACAAGGCCCTACAAAGATTTATTCTCATTTGACTCAAGTCAAGTCAAGTGTTTAGGCCTCATCAAAGACTTGTGTGTCTCCTTAGTCCAATATCCTAACAAGACCATCCTCATGGATGTGGTGGTGGCTGACATCCCACCAAAGTACGGTATGCTCCTATCAAGATCATGGGGAGCAAAGCTCCAAGGATCCCTTCAATTAGACCTCTCCTATGCCACTATTTCAGTCTTTGGGCAACCAAAGAGATTGTACAGAGAAACACTGATGAAATATGTGGTAAGTAGTGAGAGCAAGCCTGAAAATTTTCCCATTTACTCAATCCATTCCGATATGGATTCTTTTATTTTGTTTAATGATGAAACAGGTCCTCCCACTGATGATGAGCCGCTGGCTCTAGAACAAGACACACACATCAATCAAGAATCAGTTGCCCATACTGATGAAACTGTCAAAACAGTTAATGCAACCAGCATACAAGAAGAACCTCCCCAAACAGTAGGTTCAAATCTGACCACTGCAAGAATGACTGAAACTCTTGATACTAACCACAAGCAAGAAATCACATGGTATTTAGAGTTTGACGGCTCTGTTAACAAGTTAGGAGCAGGGGCAGGTGTCTGGATTCACAACACACATAACAGCCATGCAGAAGGCCATGCCTACAGACTAAATTTCAAATGCACAAATAACATGGCAGAGTATGAGGCTCTGCTTTTAGGCCTCAAACTGCTCAAAGTTGTAGGAGCTACAAAGGTGTCTATTCTAGGTGACTCTGATTTAATCATACAACAGATGAAAGGTAACTTTGTTACCAATGACAATAGAATGAGAGCCTATAGGACTGCAGCCACTGATGTACTCAATGCATTCACTGAATCCAAGCTTGCCAAAATCTCAAGAGATCATAACATTCATGCACACAGCCTAGCCACTTTTTCTAGTACATGCAAGCTTCCCTTTGAGGCAAATCACCACTTAACTGCTGAGATAAAACATAGGCCTGCTATCCCAAATAATGTTAAAGATTGGCAAGTGTTCGAGAATGATGCCCAGATTAACAATTTCCTTACTCTTGACCATGAGTTTTCAAATATTAACATTGACATGGATGCTATGATGGATGAACAACAGCAAACAAATGAAAATCAGCAGGCTGTAACAGCTGTAACAGCCAAACAAATCCTAAACCCAACTGTTTTTGACAATACAAACATAGAAGAGCTGAAACAGATGCATTCGGAGGAAATTTCCAAAACAGAGGAAAAGATCATTGACTTAAAGGATAAATTTTTGCCTGTTGGCCTAACTCCATTAGAAGACATGTTTGATGCAAATGATGTTCCAAAAAAACCAAAAATGCAACCATTGAATTCTGATATAGAGGAACACAACATTGGGACAGCAAAAAATCCAAAAATGATCAAACTGTCCAAAAATTTGCCACCTGATCAAAAGCCCAAGTATATTGATTTATTTAAAGAATTCCAAGATGTATTTGCTTGGAGTTATGAGGACTTGAAGTCCTATGACACCTCAGTAATTCAACACACCATTCCCTTAAAACCAAACCAGAAACCCTTCAAACAGAAACTGAGGAGGATCAATCCCATGCTTCTCCCTTTGATTGAAAAGGAAGTGAAAAGAATGTTTGAAGCAGGTATCATAGCACCCATCAGATTTTCTGAATGGGTATCCAATCTTGTTCCTACAAGAAAGAAGACAGGTGAAATTAGACTTTGTGTAGATCTGAGAAATTTAAACCAAGTCTCCCTAAAAGACCACTACCCATTGCCCAAAATGGATCATATCCTACAAAGAGTAGTGGGGTCATCTAGAATCTCTTTGCTAGATGGCTTCTCAGGTTTCAATCAAATACTTGTTCACCCGGATGACCAAGACAAAACAGCCTTTACCACACCGTGGGGAACATTTAAGTATGTGAAGATGCCATTCAGACTTAAAAACGTTGGTGCTACCTTTCAAAGGGCAATGGATATTGCATTTTCCAAAGAAATACATGATTTCCTAGTTGTATATCTTGATGATTTAACCCCTTTCTCTAAATCTGATCAAGAGCACCTGAAACATTTGAGGCAAATATTCATGACATGTAGGAAATATGGCATTTCCTTGAATCCCAAGAAGTCTCTCTTTGGCCTTGAAGAAGGCAAATTACTTGGCCACATCATATCAAAGGATGGGATTAGAATTGATCCTGAAAGAATCCAAGCCATCCTCCAAATCCCATATCCAAGAAACATAAAAGAGCTCCAAGCATTCCTTGGAAAGATCAATTTCCTAAGGAGATTTATTCCAAATCTAGCCGAGCTGATAAGACTATTGAGCAACATGTTAAAAAAGGATGGCAAGTTAAAATGGTCTCTTGAAACCAAGCAGGCCTTTGAGAGTATAAAATCTGCCTTAACCCAAACCCCTGTCCTCACAAGTCCACAATTTGACAAAGATTTTATCATTTTTTCTTTTGCATCTGATCACACTATAGTTGTTGTCCTGTTGCAAAAGGATCAACAGGAAAATGAAAAGCCAATTGCATTTTTCAGCCGAGCCTTAAGAGATGCCCCTTTGAAGTACCCAATCATGGAAAAGTAGGCCTATGCCCTTGTTAAGGCCATTAAGGATTTCAGAGTGTACATTTTATATTCACATGTGATTGCCTATGTCCCAAATGCTGTTGTAAAAGACATACTAACCCAAGAGGGATTAGAAGGCAAAAGAGGCAAGTGGATTGCAAACATCCTTGAGTATGACATAGAAATAAAACCAACCAAGCTGATAAAGGGACAAGGTTTAGCCAAACTGATGTCTGAAACAAACTTTCAAGCTTTAGACATTAACTAGTTGGACAATGAACAGGAGCTGGCGACTCCACAGATCAGTGACACCTTTTTGCAATCTCCATGGTATTTTGATATAGTACTGTTAAACATGTTTTCTCCCCCAGGATTGTCCAGAACCAAGAAAAGATTTTTGAAAATGAAGGCTTTAAAGTTTTGTGTTATAGATGGTGCATTATTTTGGAGAAATCATGAAGGCATATTGCTTAACTAATTAACCATGAATGAAACTAACAATGTCATGAAAGAATTCCATGCAGGTGACTGTGGAGGACATCTATATTGGAAGTCCACTGCTGATAAAATTTTAAGGGCTGGTTTCTATTGGCCCTCTCTTTTTGCAGATGTAAAGAATTTTTCCATGTCATGTCACAAATGCCAAATCTTTGAGGGCAAAAGAAAGTTGTTGCCCTTGCCCTTGAAACCCATCTCGACCGAAAACCTTTTCAACAATGGGGTATTGACTTCATTGGAGAAATCCATCCCTCTTCCTCAGGCCAGCACAAGTGGATCCTTGATCCAGGTGGATATTGGTGGCCACCTGCCAGGTCCACCTGGACCCCCACCATTGTCTTTCTCAGCATTTTCAGTTTCCTTAATTGTAGCACAGTTTACTATTTTTAGCAGTTTTTCGGGTCCTGAACTTCCGGAGCCGTTTTGAGGCCCTAAACGAAGTTTTTTTGGAATTCTGGGGCGACCGAGCCCTATGTTTCCTCCCAAAGTGGTAGTACTCGGATAGATCTTTCTAACGAGCTATCGTACGCGTCAAACGGAGATCGTATGCCAAAGTTACGACCCCGGGAAATTGATGTACCAATTTACCCAAACGGGGCCCACAATTTGGCGTTTCATCTTCTAGGGTTAGGTTTCGGTATGTGAAGGGTTTTCCATTGTTTCTCAACAATAAATAGGCCTTCGAGCCTCATTGTAATACAGTTCAGAACAGTTCAGAGGCATGTAGCCATCACATCTCTTCTCAGAGATAAGCTACCATCGCCCTAGCTAGTTTATTGCCATTTCTGTTTGTAAGCATATGTCAGTATTTTCCATTAATGAAATGAAGTATTATTTCCGCTGCATCTTTGTGTATATGGTTATCTCTGTAATTTGTTGCGTTCCTGCTTAAATATGGATCAGTGGTATCAGAGCGGTCTGCTTTTTCTCTGTTTTTCTTTGCATGTCCCCAACAAGGTCGGGATATAAGGAGTTAGGGCTTGAACTGGTTGAACCTTTGCAAGACCAGCCTCGCAAATCCCGATGGCCTCCCATGGCGGACGAGAAGAAAGACGAGGGGGCAGGAGATCCCATCAAAATCTTGCTCGAAGAAGCGCTCGAGCGACAACGGAACGCGATGATGGACAGCTTTGCGCAGATCTTTCAGCGGCTACCCAGAAGCAGCGCATCGGCTTCCAGCAGCTCCTCTGGAAACGCCACACCCTTTAAGGTACAAGTTAATTTTGAAATCCCCATATTCGAGGGTCAGATAGACGCCGATGCCGTAGATAAATGGTTAAATCTGCTAGAGGGTTATTTTTCTGTTCATGAATTTTCGAGTCGGGAAAAGATTGTTTTTGCTCTTCTCAAAGCAGCCCCCCACGTCAAGGACTGGTGGGAAACCTACTGCGAGCAGAAGGATGAAAGTACTGGCTCACTATTTTCAGCCGCACCCACCTGGGATTCATTCCGGGATGCCATCAAGGAGCAGTACTACCCTGTCGGAAGCTATGAGGATGAATACATAAAGTGGACCACGCTGCGGCAGGGAAGGGACCAAGATGTGCCGGAGTTCACCAATCTTTTCCATACCCTTTGCACAAAGTTGGGTATCAAGGATTCGGAGCAACATTTGATACTCAAATACCGTGGCTTCCTGCACAAGTACATCCAGGAAGAAATACAGTTCCTAAACATCCCCTCGCTCGGCGCAGCATACAGGTATGCCGTCAAAGTCGAGCAGAAGTTTAAACAAAAGAAGCGAGACTTTGGATCTGCGAATCCAAAGCAGGGGAAAGGTGCCCCTAAACCACAGAACAAAGGACAAAGCCAAGGCGGGACAACCCAAGACAACCAGCTGAAGCTGCAAGCAAAGAGCAACGCCGTGAAGCCGAGAAAGGACACTGGAAAATGGTGCGAGTTCCATAAGAGCTCCACTCACAACACAAGTGAGTGTCGGGCCAAGCAGTCACTGGTGGCTGAGCTAAAGGTTTCAGAATCAGATGCATGTTCCGACTCTGAGTCAGAACCTGATAACGGGTATGAAAAAGGGAAGCAGATCATTGATGCGGATCCCAGCGCCACTGTTGCTACTGCAAAGATCCAGAAAAATGAACCCGAAGATCCAGAGGAGGAGGATCGTCTCTTCCACTCCTAGATGTGGGTCAAGGGCTCCCCGATACAGTTCATTGTTGATAGCGGGAGTCAAAAGAACCTCATTTCGGCAGAGGTCGTGAAGCGGTTGGGCTTACTGACCACAGCACATCCACAACCATACACCATTGGGTGGCTCTACCAAGGGCGAGATCTTCGCGTGAGCCAGCAGTGTCGCCTTCCATACAACATCAAGCCCTTCACGGATGAGGTATTGTGTGACATTGCTCCCCTTGAAGTTTGTGATGTATTACTAGGACAACCATACTTGTGGAAGCGACATGCTGTGTATGAATCAAGGCCCCGTGCTGTTATTATTACATTGGGAAATAAGTTGTTCAGGATACCAGAGGTACCACCACCTGCCGCCATCTCTTTGATTACTGCAAAACAATGCAGTAAGATCATTTCCAAAACCAGGAAATTTGTTTTCCTGATGATACGCCCTCAAGGGAAGAAGAAGACAGTGGCCGCGGCCTCCAAACGAGGTCCCTCTGCATGGCAGCTACAAATGGACAAGATTGTGGAGGAGTACAAAGACATCTTCACCTCCCCGACAGGGGTTCCTCTGCACTGTCAAGTCAAGCACTCCATCGATCTGACCCCAGGTGCACCGCTACCCAATGGACCAATTTATCGGCGCTCCGTTCTGGAGAACGATGAAATCAAGAGGCAGATTCAGGAGCTCCTACAGAAAGGTCACATCCGTCCGAGTTCATCGCCCTGTGGGAGCCCGATCGTGTTGGTACAGAAGAAGGATGGGACGTGGAGACTCTGTATTGACTATCGGGCGCTGAACAAGATCACTGTCCGTAATAGGTACCCGATCCCACGGATTGATGACCTCCTAGACCAACTAAATGGGGCGAAATATTTCAGCAAGATCGATCTGAAGTCAGGATATCACCAGGTACCAATCGAACCCTCAGATGTGTGGAAGACTGCCTTCAAATCCAAGGAGGGCCTCTTCGAATGGTTGGTCATGCCCTTCGGATTGACGAATGCTCCTGCAACCTTTATGAGGCTAATGGATGACATCTTGCGGCCATTCACCAACTCCTTTGTAGTAGTATACTTGGATGACATTCTGATCTTTAGCCAGAGTTGGGAAGAGCACCTCCACCACATCCGACAGGCTCTCCAAACACTGCGGCAACACAAGCTATGTGCCAATTTGGAGAAATACACTTTTGGCATGACTGAGGTCCAGTATCTGGGATACATCATTGATGAACAGGGGGTGCATGTCGATCCAGCCAAGGTCCAAGTCATTCGGGATTGGCCCTCTCCAACCACTCTAACAGAGCTACGCAGCTTTGTAGGTCTTGCCAACTTCTACCGCAGGTTTGTGTTGGGGTTTTCTCATATTTCTTGGCCCTTGAGTCAAGTCACCAAGGGCGGGGCGAAAGCAAAATTCTTTTGGTCTGAATCTCAACAGAAGGCATTCAGGGAGTTGAAGGATCGCCTCTGCATGGCACCAGTGCTCGCGTTACCAGATTTACAACAACCATTTGAGGTCGAGACAGATGCCTCTGACTATGCTATTGGGGCAGTCCTTACTCAACATGGACATCCAGTGGCATATCACAGTGAAACACTTTCAGACACAGTCCGGAAGTACCCCACTTATGATAAAGAGATGTATTCCATTGTACAGGCCTGCCGACAATGGAAGCATTACATTTTGGGGAAGGAAACGGTCATCCACACAGACCACTGACCTCTGCAATTCATACAGACCCAAGGGAAATTGTAGAATGATCGCCATCAGAAGTGGTCTACATACCTGCAATAGTTTCACTTGAATATCAAGTATAAAAAGGGCAGCACCAATAATGTTGCAGATTGCCTCAGTCGACCACCGATCATGGCGCTAACCACCGTGCTCAACTCTTGCAGGCACGAGACTTCTGATTGGCCACTTCTCTACAAAAGCGACCCAGAATTCGGCCACACATACCAGACACTCTTGGAGGGTCGGCAGGTTGCAGATTTTCACCTCCAGGATTCCCTATTATGCCACCTCAATCACCTTTGTGTTCCTTCAAGCGAGCGTGCCAAGATGATTTGGGAAGCACACTACAGTCGGGCTGCTGGGCATTTCGGGGTCGAGAAAACAGTGGCAGTACTGCAAAACTATTTCTATTGGCCGAATCTTCGACAGGATGTTGGGAAGTACATCCGATCATGTACTGCCTGTGCCATTGCCAAACCGACCATTAAGAAGCAAGGCCTCTATACCCCGTTGCCTACCCCTAGTCGACCTTGGGAATCCATCTCCATGGATTACATGTCAGGCCTTCCTTCCACTAAGCATGGAAATGACTGTGTTTTTGTGGTCGTCGACAGGTTCTCAAAGATGGCCATTATGATGGCCTGCAACAAGAATATCACAGCAGAAGCCACTGCTAAACTCTTCTTTGAACGAGTGTGGGTGCATTTTGGGATCCCACAGTCTATCATCTCAGATCGGGACAGTCGGTTTCTCAGCACATTTTGGTCCAGTCTCTGGTCAATGCTGGACACCAAACTCACGAAGTCCACAGCCTTCCATCCTCAAACTGATGGCCAGACAGAGGTTGTCAACAGGATGATTGTGCACATTCTGCGCATGTATAACTCAAAGCATCCACGCACATGGGACGAGAGCCTCCCCTATGTTCAGCACAGCTACAACCGAGCTCTTCACAGCTCCACTGGCCATAGCCCTTTTCAGGTGGGTTTAGGATTCCAGCCACTATGCCCCATTGATGTGGCCATGCCACTTGCAGCTACTCACATGAATTCAGCTCATGTCCAGTCCGAAACAGATAAGGCCACCAGCTTCATTGAGCGCATCCAACATATTCGCCAGCAGGTCCATGACATTCTTGAGAAATCAAATGCCAAGTACAAGCAGCGACATGATCAACACCGGGTGCCACACAAGTTTCAGGTGGGCGACAAAGTCTGGTTGCATTTGCAAAAGGAACGCCTTACTGGAGCCTATCGGAAATTGAGACCACTTCGATATGGTCCTTACACCATTACTAAGGCTATGGGAGACAATGCATTTGAGCTCAGCATTCCCCCATTCCTTGGCCTGCACCCAGTGTTCAATGTGGACCGCCTTCGGCCATACTTTCCACCATTGCTAGACACATCCGACATTGCAGAACAGCTCAAACCCACAGAATTAAATCCAGATTGCATGGAACAAGCTGCAATTGATCGAATCATGGACACACAGATCAAGAACACTCGCCAACAGCATATCCAACTGTATCGAGTTGTCAAAGCAGGCCAACTCCTTCAGCAGGGCAAGTGGCTCACCAGGGAACAAGTTCAGCAGAGGTTTCCTCATCTCATGGAGGAGCTCAACGCAATGGGGACCATTGCTTCCTAAGGGGGGAGGAATGATCCAGGTGGATATTGGTGGCCACCTGCCAGGTCCACCTGGACCCCCACCATTGTCTTTCTCAGCATTTTCAGTTTCCTTAATTGTAGCACAGTTTACTATTTTTAGCAGTTTTTCGGGTCCTGAACTTCCGGAGCCGTTTTGAGGCCCTAAACGACGTTTTTTTGGAATTCTGGGGCGACCAAGCCCTGTGTTGCCTCCCAAAGTGGTAGTACTCGGATAGATCTTTCTAACGAGCTATCGTACGCGTCAAACGGAGATCGTATGCCAAAGTTACGACCCCGGGAAATTGATGTACCAATTTACCCAAACGGGGCCCACAATTTGGCGTTTCATCTTCTAGGGTTAGGTTTCGGTATGTGAAGGGTTTTCCATTGTTTCTCAACAATAAATAGGCCTTCGAGCCTCATTGTAATACAGTTCAGAGGCATGTAGCCATCACATCTCTTCTCAGAGATAAGCTACCATCGCCCTAGCTAGTTTATTGCCATTTCTGTTTGTAAGCATATGTCAGTATTTTCCATTAATGAAATGAAGTATTATTTCCGCTGCATCTTTGTGTATATGGTTATCTCTGTAATTTGTTGCGTTCCTGCTTAAATCTGGATCAATCCTAACAGCCACCGACTATTTCACCAAGTGGGTTGAAGCCATCCCATGTAGGCAAGCCATTACACCATCATTATCCAACTCCTTGAATGCAATATCCTTTCTAGATTTGGCTGCCCCGAGAAGATCATCTCTGACAACGCCACTGCCTTCAAATCCAAAAAGATGATCAATTTTTGCCACCAATTTCATATTACCTTGGGCCACTCTACAGCCTATTACCCTCAAGGTAATGGCTTGGCCGAGTCATCCAGCAAAATCCTTATCAACATCATAAAGAAAGTGCTAGAAGAAAACAAGAAGAACTAGCACAAAAAGCTGGTAAATGCCCTATGGGCAGACAAACTTTCAACGAAGAGATCCATTGGGATGAGCCCTTATGAGCTAGTATATGGCATGGAGGCCAGATTTCCTTCATCCTTGGGCATCCCTACTCTCAGACTGTTACAGGAGATTCAGGCTGAACCAAATGACATCCAACGAAGAATCAATCAGACCATTCATCTTCAGCAAACCAGAGAACAGGTCTATGACAGAGCTCAAACTTTGCAAGAGAAGCTCAAAAAGATGTTTGACAAGAGAGTTAAGGCTGAGGATTTCTACATTGGTGACAAAGTTCTAAGGTGGGACTCACGAAGAGAAGACAAGGGCAAACATGCCAAGTTTGATTTTTTATGGAAAGGGCCATTCGTTGTTTCTGCTGTTTAGGGAAATAACACATATTTTCTCAAATCTATAGAGGGCAGCACTGCTGAAGAAGGCCCTGTTAATGGCCGTATGCTGAAACATTACCATGATCCCTTTTAAGGGATTCAATGCAGCTTTGTATATATCTTTTGTACAGTGATATTTGTATATATCAGCACTTTGTTTTTATTTTTGAATAAGTAGTCCGAATATTAGAGGAGCAGCAGCAAAATTTTGAAGACTCAGACAAAGCAAGTCCTCCATTTCAGATCTCTGTCATTGCATTAACCCCAACAAAAGTTTGCAGCTTGCAGTCTTCAGTCAAACAGTAGCAAAAGAAAGAAGGATTTTTAGTTCATATCAGCAACTGTTTCAAGACCAAGGCTAAAGGAAATACATCAGTTTTGATTTATGTTTTTCAAAGGCAAATGCTCAAGCAACATTATATATAGTATCAAGCACGCAGAAGAAAGCAGGCAGTGCTTCATAGTTCACAGCAATTCAGTTAAGGGAAAGTGTTGTTCTTATTCTGAAGTTTCAATTATCTAACAATCAGCACAAAGAAGTGTTTTCAGTCTACAGCAACAACAGAAGATCAAGGCAGTCTGACCTGCTGTTCTTGGCTTTTCACAAGGAAAAGCCATCCCCAAGTGGAGCCACTGTTAACCTCCTGTTGCAACAGGTGTTCATCTTTCATGATTGACATTTTTACATGCCAAATATGTCATCTTTCATGCTACAAGGTTCCATATTTCCAGAAGAGGCCAAAGAAAAGGCCATGAAAGTGTGCCAGTCCAAGTGCCACTGCTGTATTCCAATTTTGATGACTTAACCATTTTTGAAGAATGTTCTGTAAAAGGGAAGTCCAAACAACTTAATCTTGGCTTCTCTAGGTTTCAATTTCTTGTTTTAGAATGTAGAGAATTGTTATCTGTCCAAACAGCTTAATCTTGGCAGATTTGTAGATAGGTAGAGAATCAAAGGAGCCCAACTGCTTAATCTGGGCCCTTGGCAGAAATAAGTGTAGATTTAGATAGGAGGACAGTCAAAAGAAAAATTGTAAAGCTGGGTCTGCAAGTCTAAGTGCACCCAAACCAAAAAGAAGAAAAAATGTTAGGTGACTAGGCTGGGTAGGTAGCTGTGTGGTTGCAGAATCATGGCTTGTGATCCATTTCATGTTGTCAAGTGTCATATTTTTTTAGATCACAAGTTGGAGGCAGTTTTGCATTTGGAGGAGCTCAAGTTGGACATAACTAACTCCCCCTTCTTCTTCTTTCCCAAATCACTTACTAACTTCCCTGAAGAGGTCAAGGTCTGCTTGATTCCTCTTAGTTTCATCATTTTCCATTATATTTGCCTAAGTAAAGGTCCTCTTTGCTTAGGAGTCCTGTTGTTTCACTCTATGAGTCACTTTTCCCCAAAATAGCCTAAGGTCACATACCTAACTATAACTAGCGCTTTCTGGTCACCTCCATATTAACTACTAATTCTATTATATAGCTCCCTATCTATCTCCCCTTCCCCTACTAAAACTATGTATAAAATTCCCCTATGTACATATTCCCCATCCCCGGCACTATAGCCCTATTGTATAAGTTCTAGGAAATAACAGTCCATCTGGGGCTGTTAATTAGCCCATCCGTGTCCTGGAGTTACTCTAACATCTGGTCAGAATAAGAACCAGTTCCCCTAAGTCCTAACCCTGAAAAACCTATTTTTCCGCCTTTATTCTAAAGTTTTGCCTCTAAATATCTACCCCGACGCGCAAAACCCGCAAAAACCCACTTTCCTAATGTTTTAAACACCCCCCCCTCCCCCCCCGCCATACAAAAAATTAAATAAACGCGCCGCGGGCCCTGTCCCTTATCCCTCCACCGCCTCATCCATGTCGCCGGTCGTCCGATCGTTCACGCCCAAGATCTACGGTGGGCGGGCCTCCTCATATCCCAAGCCGCCGATGTTTAGCGTCTGGGAGATGGGTGGTTTTCCCGCTATACTTGGTGAGCTCCAGTATTGTAGCAATAATGCTACAACTCCTGGAGCTTCATGTCTCTTAATTTTATCAACCCGGTAGTTCGTACAAACTTGGAAGCGACGGTGTTGTATGCACAAGTACTAGCTCTTGTCGCAGCTGTCACTTGGTCAGCTGGCACAAGTCCGCTAGGGCTCAATCCAACTTCTATAGGCTCACAGAAGAAGCTTTATCAATGATGGACGAAAGCTAACTCAAAGAAGACTAATCTACTTGGCAAAAATGAACTGAAAGCAAATCAAAACATGGAAACCCTAGGAAACCCTAATTTAACTAGTCTAACCTCTATGATGCAAAGAATGTGAAGGAAACTTCTACCAATGATGCCATTACTTCTAATAAGTGAAAATGCATGAATCTAATCTACTTGCATCTTAAAAGACATGTTTTTGTATTTTTTCTTTAAGTGGATGAAGTGATTGTGATTTTGTGCTTATTAGGGTTTGGTTGTGCAGATGTGATGCGGAAGGAAGGAAAGCTTGGGAAAGGTTGGGGAGGCTAGGAGAGGTCCCCAGAGATCCTTAGCATCAGTCCACAGAGGTTCCTCATGTTCAAAGGCTCAGCAACCGAGTGAGTGGCCTCCTACAGGATGTCTGCAGGGGATTCTACAGGAAACGCAAGGGTTTCTACAGGAAGTCTACAAATTGCTACAGGATGACCTACCGTGGGTGTTTGAAGTGATGGTGGAGTGATGGAATGGTAGGGGGAGATGTGCAAGGTAGGAATAAAGCTGGTGATGGCTCAGGAGCAGAGGAATCAGATGGAGGAAGAGTGTATGCAGTGGGTTGATGATTGGAAGGATGGGATCAATGAAAGTTGAAGGAGATGGAGCTATGTGGGAAATGAGAGAGTTGGAGGGTAAATGCGTAAGACAGAGGTTAAATAGGACTTGAGGATAGATCAAGAAGAAGAAGGAGAAAGCGGATTGAGAAGGAGCAGCGTAAATGAAACAAATGACTTATGCATCAAAACGAGAAATTCATTAACCTATGACTGTGCCATGAAACCTATGAACAGAAATGGAAAACAAGAAATGAAACCTATGCGTGGAAGTGAAGTGTGGAAGTATAGTTCGATGTAAAAAATGCATGGATGGATATTCAATGAAAACGTTTATGTTGCAGCTTGCATGGAAATGAGAAGAACTGCTTTTCTTTTTGGTGGTTGGTCATGGACTGCACCCCAATCCCTAACAGAGGGATGGCAGTGAGCCTTTACAACCTTTTTGCTGGAGCTCCAAGAGATTATATCTATCCTCCTATCAAACTTAAGCAACTGAAAGCAAATCACCATAAACTAGTCCTATCTATGCTCATGAAAACGACTAAATTAACAAACTGTAAATTCGAATTGCATGTGAAAATAAACAAACTCAAAGTGCTGGAACGAAATGCAAACACATTACAACACTGAGGAGATCTATTGCTCTCAGGTTGGGCCCTAACCTGAGAGCTATAGCTCCTTGAGAAAACTCAGAACTAGATCAAAATCTGCCTTCTTTATTCATAATCTGATGTCATGCCAAATTGGCTTACAAAAAGGAACAAAGACTGAGCTCTAGCTCGTACTTTCCAATTACAAGAGTAATGCCAAGGTTCAAAAAGCTTCTCTGTAAGGCTACGGCCTCAGTATTTATGCAAAAACGATCATCCAACAGATGTCCTTGATTTTAGGAGCTCAGCTGTCCAACTAAAGTTTAACTGCTGATCCTGTAGGACAGTCATAACTACTTTTCCTGTAGAACAGTTATAACTGATGTTCTTGTAGAACAGCTGGCTGCTTCTAAGCTCGGTGGGGAGATGGATTGGAGCTCGGAGTTCTTGGTGGGAATCACGAGGAAGGTCCCCAAGACCGTGGACATCCTCTCCTAAAAACCAGCAGTGCCACCTCATTGTCTCCTTGTCTCCTTTTTCGTTGTCTTTTTCTCCCTTTTAATGCCAAAAACCTGAAAGCATCATGCATTAGTCACGTAGATAAAATGTCTACCCTTCTTCCTACAAACAACACGAATAAACTAAGAAATGCATGCATAAGCAGTAAAAAGTGAATGGTTTGAGCAAAGCAAGTAGGCCAAATGAGCCCAAATTATACCAAAAATTGGGGCTCATCATCACCCCCAGCTAAACTATTTGCTCATCCTTGAGCAACTTTTCCCTGGCTCCTCGTCTTTGGCCGAGAACTAGAGCCCGGAGCACACTTTTCCTCCCCTGATTTTGGTGGTTCTGCCTTTTCTGCCGAGGGTGGCGCTTCTTCCTTTCCCGTTTTTGGTGGCCCTGCCTTTGCTGCCCCTGGTGGTGACGAAGGTGATGCTTCCTTCCCCTTTCCTATTTCCTTGAGCCGGGCTTCGGAAGGCGACTAGCCTATTTTTTGTGTCCAGGAAGTTATTTTTGGGCTCCCCTTTTCGGGGGTGGCTGATGTTTTAGAGGGGGTTCTTGCACTGGGCGAAGTAGGGACGTCCCCTGAAGTGGTTTGGCTGCTGGGTGGAGGCTGTGGCTTGCCCGTGGTCATCCTCTTGCTTCTCCTGGCTTCAGATGGTAGAGGGGTCTCCCTCTCCCTTTTCTCCTTCGGTTATGGAGGTGTACTGAGGGCAGCCAGTGCCGCTGCTGCCTCCTTTTCGAGAATGCCAGCCTTCTCTTTCTTGTGTTTTTCTCTCTCAGAGCTCCTTGTAGAGGGCCCCTCCTTTTCAGATTTCGGGCTTCCTGTGGAAGACCCTGCTTTTCCCACTTCCGGGCCTCCGGTAGAAGATTCTTTCTTTCCTGCCGTTGGGCTTCCTGAAGAAGGCCCTCTCTCTGCCTTCAGACTCTCTGTAGGAGGCTGTTTCTCAATGACTTTCGGGCCTCTTGTAGAAGCCCCTTCTCTCTGTCTTCGGGCTTCCTGTAGAAGCCTGTGTTTGCACTTTCGGGCTTCCTGTAGAAGCCTTTGTCTCCGTTTTTGGGCTTCCTGTAGAAGCCTGTTCTCCAACGATTTTCGTGCTTCCTGTAGAATCCTTGGTCTTTGCTTTTGGGCTTCCTGTAGAAGCCTGTTTCTCACTGATCTTCGGGCTTCCTGTAGAAGCCTTTGTCTTTGTTTTCGGGCTTCCTGTAGAAGACTGTTTTTCAATGATTTTTGGGCTTCCTGTAGAAGCCTGAGTTTGTGTTTTCGGGCTTCCTGTAGAAGCTTGTTTTTGCTTTCCTATAGACACAGGTGTCTCCACTTCCGCTTGCTTGCCTGCTTGAGTTTTGCTTTTTGCTTTGGGTGCAGGTGCTGTTGAGGTACTTGGGCTGACGTGGGCCACCTTGGCTTTGTCCATTCTGCTCTTCATCCTCTTTTCCCTTGCTGACAGGATAGGTGTGCCACCTTTTTCTTGGTCCTTCTTTTCCTCATGCTTCTTCCTTTGTTCTTCGGCCACTGCTTCGTGTTCCTCACTGCTAGAGGAACCCGTTTCTTCGATCAACATTTTAATATCCCCATCTTTGGTCAAATTGCGGAAGGATTCCCATGAGAGGGGGACCTTATATGAGTGCAATGCATCTTCCACAAGCAGCTTTATTAACCCATGGTGGGCTATCTGATCAGGTATGCCCTCTCTTAGCTTTGTAGCACACTCCATTAGGGACTGCAGGAGATAATAAGGGATGCTCAGTTTTTGCTCTACAGGAAGGTCAATTCGGTGCCTCAACTCAGTGAGTAGCCGAAAGTGATATGCATACACGATGCTGAACCGGCCTTCACAAGTAATATATTTCATGATTTGCAAACTGACTTCATTCCAAGGTGGTGATAGACTCGTTCTTCTCACCCCGTTTTTATCCTCCGAGAATTCTTCCTCAGGTGGAAAGAATTCCTTCTTTGCCTGCTGACTCAGCTTTCTCTCCTCTTTATCCCACGGCAGACCCATAGGAAGTTCTGTGATCCGACTGATATGTTCAGGGGTGAGTTTGAGGCTTAGACCTCTGAAGTTTACTGTGGCCAGTGTCTGGGATTTAGGCTTCAAAGCCTGCAAGAATTCCTCGGCTACTTCATCATCGTAGCCCTGCAGCTTATCACAAAAAGGCAGCCATTGTGCTCTGGTGAAGAGCTCTACCACTGCCGGGTTTCTCCTTAAGTTAGTTGAATCAGTGGGCTCTCGTCTTATAAACCCACCTGGCATGATGAACACGGTCGTTTTAACTAAAGGTGGCAGATGCAAAAGAGATTTGGTCTATGAAGACAGAGCATGCACATACAAAATTTCAACACAGACTACTTATACCAACATCCTGTAGAACGGTAGCAACGGCACATCAAACAACAATTCCACCAATATCTTTATAACCCGACCGTGGACGATGGTCTTGCCACTTCTAATAACCAGTTACATTAAGAGTTCAGGGTTACCTCCTTAATTGGCCACCTTTTTTCGCAAGACCCCCACTTTATTGTAGATGACTGCGTTCCTGTAGACCGCGTTCTTGTAGAACTGCGCTCCTGTAGAACTGCATTCCTGTAGAAGCCGTGCGCAATTCTCGGGGAGGACTGTAGTTGGCCGCGCTCGCGGTGTGCTTGACCAGCGTTCTGGTAGCCAACAACTCGGCGTATCAAAGTGTAGAGGAGATCAGAATAGCTATCCGAGTTGAAGTGTTGGATGATAAATGCATGCGCATGATTTAGCCGATTGGATTTTGAATCGGCGCAATCCGTGGCGCGGGGGATGAGCTGTCCCTGCCGGACCGTTGGGCGACGTCATCCATCCTCCGCCTGCGTATTCACTTGCTGCTGCATTCATTCCCACAGATTTGCCGCCGCCTTTCCTGTTAAACTTATGCTTCTGATGAGAGTGTTCCCACGTGCATGCCGTTCATTCTCTTTGTCGTGGCCGCCACCCAAACATCCAATTACACTTTAACTAGCCGACGTGGCCAGTCGACTGGCCATACGGCCGCTCAACCATTCAATTTTACGCTTTGCAAACAATTTCAAAGTTAGATTCATGCGATTTGATGGAAGGAAGGGTGGAGACACTTACCTGCGCGGCTGCGCATGATTTTTCCAGTTCTCGGACGACGGTGAGCGGATCTACCTGCTGCGTGCAACTTACACAGACCCGAAAGCTCGTGGGTACAGGCTGCCAACGCTGGAGTGGATGGTTTTGCTTGCATGCGCCCGCGTTTCATTCCGGATGGTGGTGCTGTGAATGGTATCCCCTCGAGCAGGTTGAACTGTTACAGGATCCCCGCGAGGGGTCTCATAACAGTCCTTTCTCCTTGGGTGCATGCTGCACGATGGCGGTTCTGGCTTCTTGATCACAATCCCGGAGCTCTTGATGCATGCGGTATGAGATTCCATCATTTGTTAATCTTTGGAAATGGCTTTCCCGCGAGAACTCATCGATTTTCTTTGTTTGTGCAGGGACTTGGCTGCATGTCGACACAGGTGGTGGAGCATGGTGACAGCAACGTGCAAGGATGCCAACAGAGGTTGCATGCATCCAAACCAATCCATGGTCGCGAAATCTCTTTTTAAGATGAATTCTGGCTGTCCAAAACTCCTACAGGAAGTTTCCTGTAGACACAGAGCTTCCTATAGAAAGTTCGGCCTTCCTGTAGAAAGTCTGCACTTTCCTGTAGAAAACCCGCGCCTTCCTGTAGAAAGACTGCGCCCTCCTGTAGAAAGACTGCGCCTTCCTGTAGAAAGACAGCAGCTTCCTGTAGAAGATTCAAATCATAATAAAATTGCACATACCTTAAAAAACATGGGTGCTCTTGGAGGAGGTACTGATGAGGTTCCTTGACAGCATGATAAGGACCCTTGGCTGTGAGTTGAAGGGCTTCCTCTTCTCCATAGAGCATCTGCAACCTGCAATTTTTACCATATTTTGCTTATTGTGTTTTCCTTTTTTTCTCTTTTTTCTTTTTTTTTTTTTTGAAAGATAACAGGGGCGCCTCAAGGAGGTTTTCACCCGTGCCATCTGCCCTGAGCGCCTCAGAGAGGTTTTCACTCAAGGATCTTTTTCAACCTTTTTTTTTTTTTTTTTTTTTTTGAAAAGCAATAGGAGCGCCTCAATGAGGTTTTCACCCCTACTACCTGCCTTGGGCGCCTCAGAGAGGTTTTCACCCAAGGATCTTTATTTCTTTTTTCCTCTTTTTCCTTTTTTTTCTCTTTTTTTTTTTTTTTTTTTTCAGATATTTTTTCAGGTGTGCCAGAGGCAGAGGCAGAACCCTTCTCTATGACCAATACAGATTTCTCCATAGTTTTGATAAACTCTTGTCTTGAGAGAGGTCTCCTGTAGATCTTCAATCGATGCCCATTGACAAGCATGGGAATGGCTTCCTCATCAATGGTTCGAATGAGGACAGATCCATTGTCATGGCATTTCTCCACTGTATATGGTCCTAGCCATCTGGTTCTCAACTTCCCCTTGAAATCTTTGTATCTGGAATCATACAACAAAGCCCAATCTCCCGGCTGAAATTGCTTGTCATGGAGATGTTGGTCATGCCACACCTTCCTCTGAAGTTGAACCACTTCTGAGTGAAGGAGGGCCTGCATGCGGTGCTCGTCCAGGCCATTCAGCTGCAACAGCCTTTCTTGTTGAGCATGGCTGAGATCTAGGTCCAGCTGAGCTGCCATCCTCAAGGTGTTGTATTCAAACTCAATGGACAGCAAAGATTTCTTCCCATAGACCAGCTCATATGGTGTGAAACCGGTGGTGGTCTTCCAAGTGGTGTTGTAGGCCCATGTGGCTTCTACCAGGCGATCTGCCCAGTCCTTTCTGTTGCTGCTCACCACTTTAGTCAAGATCCCTTCTAATGCTCTATTGGTGACTTCCACCTGCCCATTTGCTTGAGGGTGATAAGGGGTGGAAGTCTTGTGCTTGATCTTGTGATGAGCTAGGAGATCTTCAACCAGGTTGGAGGTGAACTGGCTCCCTTGATCGGTGACCAGCTCTCTTGGATAGCCAAACTTATAGAAGATGTTCCCTCTTAGGAACTCGGCCACCTTTTCTTCTGTTGCTGCTTTGATTGCTTTGGTCTCTGCCCACTTTGTCAAATAGTCAGTACACACAATGATGTAAGTCCTTTGCCTCGAAGAGGGGTTGATTAGGCCCACAAAGTCCATGTCCCACTTCTCAAATGGCTCAAGAGTCACTTGAGGTTGGAGAGGCATCTCATCCCTTTGGGTCGGTTTCCCCATTCTTTGGCATTGGTCACACTGACTGACATATCTTCTGACATCTTGATGAAGTGTGGGCCAATAGTAGCCTGCCTGCAGGATCTTGAAGGCAGTTCTCTTTGCTGCAAAATGCCCTCCACAAGGCCCATCATGACAAGTGAGGAGGATATCAAAGACTTCCTCATCCCTTACACAACGCCTTAAGATCTGATCGGGGCCAAGCTTGAACAGATTGCCCCCGATCCAAGTGAATGAGGCACTTTTTCTGATGATTCTGCTCTTCTCTCTGGAAGATAGGTGTGGAGGGAACTGTGCTGAAACAAGATAGTTTGCTATATCAGCAAACCATGGAGAGAGTACTGAAATAGAAAACAGATGTTCATCAGGCATCTGATCGTCCACTGTTCCATCCTCATCTGCAGACAAATCCAATCTAGATAAAAAGTCAGCAACAACATTTTCTCTACCTGGTTTATCAACAATGGTTAGATCAAACTGCTGCAATAAAAGTAACCATCTAATAATACGAGCATTCACATCTGGTTTATTCATCAAATATCTAATATCAGCATGGTCAGTATGTACAAAGGTCTGGTAACCAGTAATATAATGTCGGAACTTGTTCAATGCATGGACCACAGCCAAGAATTCTTTCTCGGTTACAGTGTAATTCAGCTCAGCTTTGGACAAGTTTTTGCTAACAAAGTAAATGGCATATGGAAGTTTCTGCTCAACTTGTCCTAAAGCTGCACCTATGGCTTTGTTCGAGGCATCAGTGTGGATGTGGAAAGGTAGGGCCCAGTTTGGACCTCTCAAGATTGGGGCTGACACCAACTTGTCCTTCAATTCATTTAAAGCCCTCTGACAATCGTCAGTCCATTTAAACTCCACATCTTTTGCCAACAGACCAAACAATGGCGAGGTTAGCTTGCTGAAATCTTTAATGAATCTCCGGTAGTATCCTGCTAATCCCAAGAAACTCCGGACATCCCTTACCTTTTGAGGAGGTGGAACCCTCTTGATGAGAGCAATTTTGTTAGGATCCACCTGCAATCCTTGGGAAGAAATGGTATGGCCTAGCATGGTCCCCTCAGTCATTAGGAATTCACATTTTTCAGGACTAAGGGACAAGTTCATCTCGGTGCATTTGGTTAGGACTTTCCCCAGGTTGGACAATGCTTCCTGGAAGTTGGCCCCATAAGGAGTAAAGTCATCCATGTATATTTCCACTGCATCATGGACCAGCTCCGAGAAGATGCTCAAGACAGCTCTCTGAAAGGTAGCAGGAGCATTGCATAGCCCAAAGGGAAGGACTCGATAGGCAAAGGTACCCCAAGGACAAGTGAAGGTGGTCTTATCTTGGTCTTCCGGGCTGATTTGGATTTGATTGTACCCGCTAAACCCATCCAGGAAAGAGAAGAATTTCTTTCCTGCCAGTCCATCCAACACTTGATCTATGAAAGGTAGAGGGAAATGGTCCTTCTTGGTAGCTTTGTTCAGTTCTCGGTAGTCCACACAAATTCTCCATTTCCCATTTTTCTTGGGAACCAACACTAGAGGGGACACCCATTCACTATCTGAGATGGGGTAGATGAATCCGGCATCCAACAGTTTCTGCAATTCTTCCTTGACAATGTCTTTAAGGGCTGGATTCATTCTCCTCTGAGGTTGCCTAACCGGTTTACAATCCTCTTTGATGTATATATGATGGGTACAGACCGAAGGATGGACTCCTTTCATTTCCTTATAGCTCCAAGCAAAAGCATCTAGGTGGTTGGCCAACAGACTACACAGCTCCTTTTCCTGGGAAGGAGATAGGGAGGAGCTGATCTTCAATGCTTTCTCAGGGCCGAACTCCACATTCTTGACTCTAGGAGTAACAGGGTTGGTTGTACAGAGATCCACTAAGGTGCTAGCTTGGGCATCCTCCACAAATTCCTCTAAAGGTAGTGCACTGGAAGGTGGATTCTGGATCAAGGTCTCGATCAAGTCATCCTCAGTTGGGGGGTCTTTTCTAGTGGTATCTAAGGTGCACAGAGGTGATGAGTACACCTCGTCTTCTTCTCCTTCTTCCAACCAGAGTGGTAAATCATGCTCTAAAGAAGGTTGGGTAGGAGGGTATAGGACTAGCTGCTTGGACATGGGACCATTTTTGATGGTCATGTTTCCTGCCCGACAACTTATGTAAGAATCTGCAGTAGCTAACCAAGGCCTTCCCAAAATGAGAGGATATCCAGTAAGCTTGGCCTTTGGTTGCAGAACCAGGAAGTCTGCAGGGTATTCCCAAGAATCAATGGAGACCATGACATCCTCCACAATCCCTTTGGGAGTCACGGTGGAGCGATCTGCTAATTGCAGTACTGTCGAGGTCTTCCTCAAGGAACCCTGAAGATTGAGTTTAAGCATGGTATCCCTGGTCATCACATTGATGGCCGCCCCCAGATCAATCAAGGTGTGGGGGATAATGGTGCCATTGATGTGAACATCTACTACAGGACTTCCAGGATCTAGGTACTTTGGGCAGATGACTTGTCCTAGCATAAGGTCAGACAGTTGTCCTATGACATTGATAGTTGAGGCATCTTTCTTCCGTCTGCCTGGGTGTTTGAAACACTTCTCCTTAACCAGCTTGTTATATATTGGCACATCCTTGATGGCTTGGAGAAGTGGGATTTTTACACACAACTGCTTGAGCTCACCCAAAAGCTCATCTTCTTCTGGGTTAGGTTGTGTGGTGGCTGTTAGTCTCTCAGGAAAGGGTGGAATAGCCTTTGGTTCACTTTCCTGTTTATCTTCCTCATCCTCTGGGGGAGGAGGTTGGCGATCTGGTAGAGTCTTTCCAGATCGAAGGTTGATCTCCTGGATCTCCACAGCATAGGTAGGGCATGAGGTTTCCCCAGTGCATACCTGTTGGGCCTGTCTATTGTTGGGGTTCGGGTTCGGTTGAGCAGGCATTTGAGGTTGCCTTGGAGGAGCAGGAGGTAATGGTTGAGGTTGAACTGGTGGTGGAGGCAAAATGGCAAGAGGAGTGTTGTATTGGGGCCTCCACCCCGACTGAGGTGCATTCCATTGAGGCTGTGGCTAGGTATGTGAGTGATATGGATGAGAAGTAGGTTGAGTGGGGTACTGGGGCGGATAAGACCATGGAGGAGGCATGGACCATGAAGGATGAGCAGGGGGACCCCAGGAAGGCATAGGAGTTGACTGGTTGGGGTTGTAATAAGCTTGAGATGCCCCTTGCATCCCCTGCTGATAAGGTCTAGATCCTTGTGGCCTCCTTTGGTTGAGGTAATAGAGAGGCTCTGTGGGAGCTTCGGTACCTTGGTACATGGCTTTAAACCCAGGTAAGGTTAGACACTGATTTGTGGGATGGTCCTCCTCACAAACGAAATACACTTCAACCGAATGCAATGGACATTCGTTCTTAGGGTGCCTCCTTGTGCACCTAGGACAGAAGACAGCCAAGGCTCTCTCAGCCTCTTCTTTCTTTTGCTGAATCCTGAATGTATCAAGCTGCATGGAAATGGTTTGTCTCACCTCACTCTTAATATCTTCTAATTGGTTTGCAAGCTCATGTTTGGAGAAAGGGACACTAGTTGAGAGGTGGTTTCCTCTACCTCGCTTCCGAGCTGCCCTGGAGTGGTTTCTAAACACAGTCTTGATGTCCTCATAAGGCAGTTGGTAAATGTCCCCCCCAGCTAACATGTGAAGGGTATCTAAGAGGTCTTCAGGGACTCCTCGGAGTAGGACCAACTTGAGGGATTCAGGGTCAAGTGTGCACCTGGCCCGCTTATAGCTTAGTTGGAACCTCTCCTCATAATCCTCTAAGGACTCATCATTCCCCATGGACATCCGAAAGATTTCCCCCTTTGTTTCCTTGGACCTACAGTAATCCCGGTACTTGGTGTTGAAAGCTTGCTGCATCTGAGCCCAAGTAGTGATACTATTCCCAGGTAAACCCATGAACCAGCGTAGTGCTGCATCCTTGAGAGTGGAAGGGAAAAGTTTCAACTTTTGCTCATCTTCAGTATAGTCATAGGTTCTACAAAGGACAGCAAACTCAAACAGGAAGGTATCTGGATCTTCAATGGTCAACCCATGGAAGTGAGGTAAGGCGGAGGGGCTAATGTTTTTCATTTTCATCTCTCCATTTGTCTCTCGGATGGGGAAGGCACCTTCTATTCTCTCATCTTCTCTTCTATTATCAGCCATAGCTTCAAATGGAGTAGTCTCTAACTCTTCTTCTACTATAGGATCTTTGGATATCTCAGGATGTTCACCTATAGGTTCTTCTGGGTCACTGTCACCAAAGAGGAGAGAAGGGTGACTCAGTGATGTGGTGGGGGTGTTTGGTAGGAATTTGCTTGATCTATCTCGGTTCCTACGAGGCATGAAATGGAAAAGACTTTCTTTTTTCTCTTTGATTGCTTTTGCTTTGCTTTTCTTTTGGTACCTGCAAAACTGAGACAGATTGATCTACAACTATCTATGAAAGATGCAAAATTAACTGAAAGCAGGAAATGACTAATCCACTTTGCTCAAATGAAATTGCAGGAAGGAAATGCTAGTCTACGCTTGCAGAAAGGAAATGCTAATCTATGAAAGCAGGAAATGCTAATCTATGAAAGCAGGAAAAGTCTATGCTACTTTTGTAGAATGGAAATGAAGTGAACTACTTAGCAAAAGGTAAGAGTAAGAAAGTAGAAGAAAAGCAACAATTGCTAATACTCTGACGCTTCCCCGGCAACGGCGCCAAAAAGATGGTGAGCTCCAGTATTGTAGCAATAATGCTACAACTCCTGGAGCTTCCTGTCTCTTAATTTTATCAACCCGGTAGTTCGTACAAACTTGGAAGCGACGGTGCTGTATGCACAAGTACTAGCTCTTGTCGCAGCTGTCACTTGGTCAGCTGGCACAAGTCCGCTAGGGCTCAAGCCAACTTCTATAGGCTCACAGAAGAAGCTTTATCAATGATGGATGAAAGCTAACTCAAAGAAGACTAATCTATTTGGCAAAAATGAACTGAAAGCAAATCAAAACATGGAAACCCTAGGAAACCCTAATTTAACTAGTCTAACCTCTATGATGCAAAGAATGTGAAGGAAACTTCTACCAATGATGCCATTACTTCTAATAAGTGAAAATGCATGAATCTAATCTACTTGCATCTTAAAAGACATGTTTTTGTATTTTTTCTTTAAGTGGATGAAGTGATTGTGATTTTGTGCTTATTAGGGTTTGGTTGTGCAGATGTGATGCAGAAGGAAGGAAAGCTTGGGAAAGGTTGGGGAGGCTAGGAGAGGTCCCCAGAGATCCTTAGCATCAGTCCACAGAGGTTCCTCACGTTCAGAGGCTCAGCAACCGAGTGAGTGGCCTCCTACAGGATGTCTGCAGGGGATTCTACAGGAAACGCAAGGGTTTCTACAGGAAGTCTACAAATTGCTACAGGATGACCTACCGTGGGTGTTTGAAGTGATGGCGGAGTGATGGAATGGTAGGGGGAGATGTGCAAGGTAGGAATAAAGCTGGTGATGGCTCAAGAGCAGAGGAATCAGATGGAGGAAGAGTGTATGCAGTGGGTTGATGATTGGAAGGATGGGATCAATGAAAGTTGAAGGAGATGGAGCTATGTGGGAAATGAGAGAGTTGGAGGGTAAATGCGTAAGACAGAGGTTAAATAGGACTTGAGGGTAGATCAAGAAGAAGAATGAGAAAGCAGATTGAGAAGGAGCAGCGTAAATGAAACAAATGACTTATGCATCAAAACGAGAAATTCATTAACCTATGACTGTGCCATGAAACCTATGAACAGAAATGGAAAACAAGAAATGAAACCTATGCGTGGAAGTGAAGTGTGGAAGTATAGTTCGATGTCAAAAATGCATGGATGGATATTCAATGAAAACGTTTATGTTGCAGCTTGCATGGAAATGAGAAGAACTGCTTTTCTTTTTGGTGGTTGGTCATGGACTGCACCCCAATCCCTAACAGAGGGATGGAAGTGAGCCTTTACAACCTTTTTGCTGGAGCTCCAAGAGATTATATCTATCCTCCTATCAAACTTAAGCAATTGAAAGCAAATCACCATAAACTAGTCCTATCTATGCTCATGAAAACGACTAAATTAACAAACTGTAAATTCGAATTGCATGTGAAAATAAACAAACTCAAAGTGCTGGAACGAAATGCAAACACATTACAACACTGAGGAGATCTATTGCTCTCAGGTTGGGCCCTAACCTGAGAGCTATAGCTCCTTGAGAAAACTCAGAACTAGATCAAAATCTGCCTTCTTTATTCATAATCTGATGTCATGCCAAATTGGCTTACAAAAAGGAACAAAGACTGAGCTCTAGCTCGTACTTTCCAATTACAAGAGTAATGCCAAGGTTCAAAAAGCTTCTCTGCAAGGCTACGGCCTCAGTATTTATGCAAAAATGATCATCCAACAGATGTCCTTGATTTTAGGAGCTCGGCTGTCCAACTAAAGTTTAACTGCTGATCCTGTAGGACAGTCATAACTACTGTTCCTGTAGAACAGTTATAACTGTTGTTCCTGTAGAACAGCTGGCTGCTTCTAAGCTCGGTGGGGAGATGGATTGGAGCTCAGAGTTCTTGGTGGGAATCACGAGGAAGGTCCCCAAGACCGTGGACATCCTCTCCTAAAAACCAGCAGTGCCACCTCATTGTCTCCTTGTCTCCTTTTTCGTTGTCTTTTTCTCCCTTTTAATGCCAAAAACCTGAAAGCATCATGCATTAGTCACGTAGATAAAATGTCTACCCTTCTTCCTACAAACAACACGAATAAACTAAGAAATGCATGCATAAGCAGTAAAAAGTGAATGGTTTGAGCAAAGCAAGTAGGCCAAATGAGCCCAAATTATACCAAAAATTGGGGCTCATCAATACTCCCACCACGCGTCTCCCTCTCGGGTGTGGCGGAGCCCCCTCCTCCCAAACCACTCCAGTGCAAAGGCAGTGCACCCGAAACCGCCAAACCTCCCTCCCCTGGGTGACATCAGCACCGCGTCCTCCGCCCAGTGACGTCATCCTACTGCGTCATCAACCTGTGTCGGCCTCTTGCCACCGCACTGCTAAGTCACCCTGCCACGTCACTGCCACCGTGTCAATGCCACGTCACCCGCCGTATTGCTGACATCACCCTGTTGATGTCATCATGCTGACGTAATCCGCCGTACTGGGTCCCACCCGCTGACGTCATCACTCAGAAAGGCGCGAAAGGCAAAAATTGTGCTTAGGAAGCCCGGATTCAAATTCTAAGGCAATTTTTCATGCACGATTAGCGCCTAGCGCATGGCTACGGGAAATGGGCTAAA
The DNA here is from genome assembly GCA_031772625.1 of Pinus tabuliformis. NCBI lineage: Eukaryota > Viridiplantae > Streptophyta > Pinopsida > Pinales > Pinaceae > Pinus > Pinus tabuliformis. The sequence goes on along the minus strand of CM062819.1, from coordinate 1,490,692,504 downwards.
ATGGAAAGCCCCTCATCGCGCAGCCCCCAACAAGCCCGAAAGGCGTAGAATGACCCGTTTTTCTTCGCGAAGCACTCAGAAAGGAGCAAAAAACAGTTCTAAAGGAAACAGAGGGCCGAACAGCGGCCATTAAATATTGATTTGACAGTTTCAGTACCACAGCACATCGAAGAAGCGGTAAAGAGTATCAGTGAAGATTTTTTAGGGGCTCGAAGCAGATGAACGTTAATGAGCTCCCCCAGCAAAGTCAAATAAATCGGTGTAAGCCCATCCAAGCTCTCAAATCACAGTTAAGGCTTTTTAATGCCGCCGAACAGCAATGGAGCAGACACCCGTGCACAGTTATTGCAGAAACACTACACCAAGCCATCGAGGACAACACATTAACTCAATTTTGATACGATTGCCCTCAACGCAGCTCAAAGATATTTTCTTGCATTTATTTCTGGATAGGATTAGGTTAAAGTAATCATTTTTCTTTCAGACCTGTTTAGGTTAGTTGTAATAGACAGTTTTGGATAATTTTCCCTATATATACCACCCTCTGTATTGTTTTAAAGGGTTGATTGGTTGAGAATTTTGAGAAGAGACTCGCACTGGATATCCAAGATGTTTTACTTAATCAAAGATTGCTGAAAAGCTTTGGAGGAATGACTGTCTGCTCTGTGTCTAATGGTCTGAAGAATTGAATGTGGAATTCTTGTGCTGCAGTATGAATCAATAAGTGTTTCTTACCTCTGTTATTCCAATTTCACATATGCTTAAGTCACAAAACAAAGGATTGGTTTAGAATTTGCTTAGCTGCACTCTACGCTCAGTTTCTATGGTTTCTTAGTGTTTTCTTCTTGAATCAGGCATAAATATGAATTCTGTTATGGCTCATGTTTGACCTATTTCACATATTATGACTGTTATCTAGGAATTCTTAACTGCTCCTAGATAGGGCTTCATTTGTCTCGTTTCTGCTAACCTAAGTGAGAGATTCTTAATTGCCTCTCATTCCTTAGCCTTTAATCCATCGTTTTACCTCGAATGATTGTTTCATATGCAGCTAGCTTGCTCCATATTCCTTCTTGTGACCAAGAAAACGCACTAGCAGTCTTACTCCTTGACTCCACGCCCAATGGTTCTAAAACTTTCATGCTATCCCTGCCTCTTTACCTGAAAGTATCATCCTTCCCATCGAAAAACAAAACAAAATCCCTTGAACTCAATAACTAGCCTAAAAACATTATCAACAAAGCTAAATCCGAAAGAGAGAGCCCTCTCTGATTGCAGGTCGGCTAGAACCTGCAGTCCAAAGATTGTTCTGTGGTTACCTCGGCCGTATCCTTTTGATGCCGACCAAAAGGACAACCTGAGTGATAACAGACAGAACCATGGTGATGTGACCAGTAAATGGAACAACCCAACCCGACTCGGATGCGGAGTGAAAGTGTCATGTTCAAGAGCGACTTGCTACCAACAAAGTTTCTTCAAGTTTTCTTCCCAATTTTTCCCCAATCATTGCTGACCAGTACCTCTTTATTTTTGTCAATCTTGAGGAGGATAACATATGCTTGTTCTATAATTTTCCCTTTGGGCAAACCCATCACTATGTTTTAACGAGCCTAGCGATAGTGAAACTCGTTCTTGTCTGTTACGGACAAGTTTGTCGCTATTCGGTTTTAACGAGTTTAACGACAAATATAACTCAGTCCTTTTCAATTTTAGAGAGTCTGAAAAGGGACGTAAAGGAAACTCCAAAAATCCTTTTTCATCATCTAATCCCTTAAGTCTGAAAAAGTATAAAATAATACAAAAGGGATGAATTTTCGGTAATTTTAACGAGCCGAACAAAACAAGCGCTCGATCTTTTTGTGTAATAATCCCTCAGGTCCAAAAAGATTAAAATCTAAAGGAGGGATAGCACTTCTGGTCACTTTAACGAGCTGGAGAGGCCAATGGCTCGACAATCTTTTCATATTTTACGAGTCAGTTGAAAAGAGCTTAAAGGAGACTCGTTTTTTGAGGAACGAGTGATAGATTCGGGTAGCAGCTGATTCCAGGTAAGGTTTGGAATTTTCCAATCACGGCAGTGTCACAAGGATGGCTAACAGGATCACTCTTCACAACTATTCCTCAAAAAGGGTAAACAATCAAGTGGAGGTGAATGATCAGCCAATACAGAGTGGAGGTGATGATGAGAACATGACCAAGGCTTCAAAGGCTGATGATAATACATTCACGATGGTTATTTACCGAAAAATGGTTCATTTTTTAATGAGCTTAAACACTGGGGAAACACTTGCTCATTGCTTATGTTTATTTTTTAACGAGCTTGAATTCCGCGCTAAAACTTCTTGATAATCCAGTCGTATAATAAGGATGTCTCATCTAAGATGCCATTTTTATGGAGCTTGCACCTTACAAAGCTTTGCTCCAGATCCTTTCTTTATGTAAGTTAGGAAACGACCAATCCTACGAGTTTAAAGGGTTAGAGGACCTACAAATTTAAAAAATAAATGATCGCTCTTCGCTTGCATGCCAAAAGGTTTGCATGCCCCCAGGTATAGCGAAAAATTTCCAGGTTACCAAAGATTGTTCTATCTGTGCTACAGACAAAACACTTCCTCGGCGATGTCTACTGAAATAGACAAAGGTGAGTGGTGCAGACGCCTCCACTCACATAACTTTGACGAGGGAATATTATTCCAGCCTAATCCCATTTTCCTAAATGGACGGGTGTGTCAGACTAGTCATATATCCTCCACGGAAACCTACCCTATACCCAAGGTTTTCCTGTCGAAACAAGCCAGGGTGCATGCCCCCTGGGTTTCAGTCATGTCCTCCGAATCACTCGCGCTCATTAGGAGGACGGACTGGGGATTGATGAGACATTCCTTGCATGAAAAGACCATTCAGGGTTGGTATATGACTATTTGCTATGTGTGAACTGGGAAATGAAAGCTGGTCTACGAGCTTGACCACTCTTCCTTCGTGCAGAAAACACATTACTCTAAAGAGTGAGGAGACGACGGCTCCCATGCAATAAATATAGTCTCGTCCAAGGAGTAGATTATAATCCAGGGGTCCTTGGACTACCATTACGTTCATGTGAACGGTTTTCCTTCTCAACATTATCGGCACATTGGGAAGGATCCCTAATGGTCAACTAGTTCCTTTGTCAAAACCTGTTAGATTTCTCATCTCAGGAAAAAGCGATGGCGAACCAAGTGCTTTCCAAGCAGTTGAGGAAAGGATACTCACAGAAGCCCCTTCATCTATGATGGTACCGGCCATGACCATTCTATATATTTGAGCAATGATTCGAAATGGTACACTAGCCAGTAAACGGGGTCTGCCTAGTAGATTCCAGTCAAAGGAAACAACTAGGTTGCTTGGAGGTGGGACCGAATAAACGGTCGGATATGACTCTGATGAACTTCCTTCCTACGGTAAAGGAACGGGTAGACTACCCCCATGTTCATCGGAGTCTGTGCTTACGAAGAGAATTTGAACGGTGTCGTTCTTGTTCTCTTCGGTGACTGTATCATCTGAAGATTGATCCTTTGAAGGCAAGACCGGGTCAACTGTCGCCTCGACCTTTTGACTTTCGTCTGGTGTGGATTCAGATGGTTTATCTTCAATGATAGACGCTTCGGCCGACCACAAGGGCATGTCAGCCGGATTTTCAACTAGTGACGGACTCGGCAAGAGTTTCTTATATCTAGGAGGAAGCCGTAACGACGAAACCGGACGGTCGTCCAAAACTCTTTTAGCTTCGTCTAAGAAGGGACAATGGTGGACAGCATGATCGCCTTCACAAAATTTACAAGGAAATTTATATTTTCCTTTTTGTCTAGGGGCTTCACTTTCACTAGTTGATGGTGTACTTCCAACATGATCATCAGAGGTTGATGACACCGGATTGTGAAAACGAGGAGACTAGTCCCTTAAGATCTGAGGGATGCAAGGACAATCTCGATGATAGTGGTCTCCTTTGCAAATGACACATGGAGATTTAGGCCTGGTCGGTGCAGTGTGTGGATTTTCGCTAGACGATGCTTGGTTGCCCCTTTTCACCTTTGGCTCCTTCTTCTTCTTAGTTACTTGATTTCAGGCTTTACCAGCTTCATCAAGCGAAGAGGAAGGAGGAGAGGAAGAATTGGATGAAGTAGAGGGTTGGGGGGTAACTCTGGTATCGTTTAGTTGCTGACTTGATTGTTCAGGAATCACGGTGTTCTGAACGACAGAAGTTGAGAAGAGCCATACGGGCAAGCTGATTGTCAATCCTGGAAGAGACAATGTGGCCATATGGGTGCACCAACATCTCTCCAAGAGGAGAAGGGACTAGGATTTCCTCCAAGGGGAAATCCTTGTTTGGTGGATTCCATTTTTCTCAACCTAAGACCAATGTAGGAAAGGTGATGTTTATTCCGATTAAAATAAATTTTAGACACTTTGACACAACTTGTTTTTTCAATTTTTAAGAGTCGAGAAAAAACAAAAGATGACTCTAGTCACCTTCGATTTTTAATGAGCTTGAAGTGACAAGTGCTCAGATGGACCTTTTCCGTTAAGGAGTCTGAAAAGGAACGAAAGGGACTACTCTGGAAATCTAGACAGAGGGATTACCAAACCAATCGCAAAACTGTAGAATACTTTTTACGGTACGGCAGTCAATCTTCCCGAATGTTGTGTTCAGTGCATTGCGATCGATAGGGCGACAGACATGGCTTCCTATGGATAAAGGATAAAGCCTATTGTGGTCTCCCAAAATATACTCGATGGTACGTGGGAGCACAAGTCCGTACTAGCACTTGTCGTCTCAAATTGGAGGAATCACCCAACCAACAATGAAAACAACAGTTACCAGGCTTTACAACGCCGGAATATGTCTCTAACCTAGACTTCTAGATGTTGTGCGTTAGTTTCCAAAGAATTTTTAGATTCATTAAATTTATTTTATAGTTGATCTTGCTTAAGAAAATTGCCTTTCAAGTTCACCGCGTGATGTAGATGTACAATTCCTAAAATGCAATCTAAGATGATAAACAGTCGTTTAATCTTCTTTTTGCAATGAAAATCCTAGCTACTAAGGAAAGAGAGATGATTTTCTTTCAACAAAGAGCAGAGAGCACACAATATATGCACTTGTCCTAAATCAAACCAACAAATAGTCTAAATGCAAATGCACATGCATGTATTTTTTTCAGCCTTCTTAATGTGTGAATGATAAAAAGAAAGATAAGCGCAAATCTGAATTATTTTTCAAAGCAAAAATTACTAACAAGCTTCTTTTCAAAACAAAATGAGGACAATGAGGAAACTTTGTTATTTGGAATTGAAAACTTGCTTTCGACACTTGAAAAAACTACTAATTCAAATCAAATACAAGAGTAACAGTGTAATCACTATCAAGAACAATTAGATTCTCTTCTATGACTGAAAATGACACTTTCAAATCAAGAAACGACAGTACGATTATGCTACTTCTTTGTAAAAGAGAACTGAAAATGACTCAAAATACATAAAAACATTTACATTTCTTTGCACAATGGAGGAAGAATAACGACAAGGAAGGGGGTTTCAAAAGAGGTGTACTGACTACAGGCAGCAAAACTCCTGAATAGAGCTGAAAAGTATGAACACAGAAGCCAAAATCTAAGAGCAGAAGAGGTCTGATAAACGCACCTGTAGCATAGGGAAATTGAAATGCAACGCACCTAATACACTCGGGAAGTGTGATGCATTCAGGTTTCAAAGAAGACATAGTGTGATGGACCAGGGACGAGACTTTAGCTGGGTTCCAGGTCACAGTTTTCAGCTCAGTTAAGGGATTTAGGCCGAGCAAGTGGTAATCAGTAAATCAATCACAGGGGTAGATCTAAAGAGGTTACTAGAGCCACCACAAGGGCAATTAGAGAGCTTGTAAATCAATCGTTTAATTCATAAACAAAACCCGGAGATAGACTGAAGCAGCATTGATCTACTTTTCACTTGCATAGCAGATGCAGTTCGAAGGCTAGCTGGCTTGACTTCAGGCTCCATCTGTAAGTTTATAAAGTAAACAAATGTAGATAAACAAACAATCTATTCTCTCCCCAGTATGGTCGCCATTTTGTTATCGGGAAAACTAGTGTCTATGCAGAGCTGCTAGTCCCACTAAGGCTGGTAGCTGCCTTAGAAACAAACAAACTAAAACTACTTTCGTTTTCCTTTATGAGAAATAGATGAGAGGGGAATAAGGAGACCAACCTCTGTCTTGCGCTTGGTTCCTTGCTCGATTCCTCTCCCTTCTGATAGGTCTTCGCCACTCGCTTCCTCGTCTACCCAGCTTCAAAGAGCACCTGTAGAATCAAAGCAGCATAACACTATCCAAGAACATAGATCTATTATCATAAACAATATAGGACCAGATATATATTGACCACACAAATGCATATAACATTAATCATACAAGAATGTGGAGGAAAACTTGAATAGCTTTATTGATAATCAAGAAAGAGCAAAGAGGATTACAACCAATTATTCTGACCTAGCATCATCCTCTCAGCAAGAAAGCCCTTCTTCACCTCATGAAAATCTTAGATCACCCAACACTATGATATTGCACCAAGAAACCAACAACACTTCCTTACAAGATACAAAATTCCAGCCTCTGGATCTCTGGGATGAGGGATCCATATATAGATGTTTGCAAGGGAGGTGAGTCAGCTTCTGAGATTTGATTAGTGTCCTCTCTCTGATAGTTCTTGATTCCACTTGGAGATTGATGATCTCTTACTCATCCCTGGGCGAATGCAAAGAGGCAAGTGTCATAGGAGAAGTTTCTGGAAGATTCCATGATCCTCCACCTTGCGGATTGACCCTGCCATTTGTCCACTCTTGCCCATCGCACCCCATAGAAGGGCTTTTCAACATGCATCGCACCTACTGTGTGTATTCAGGTGGGATGCAACGCACTTTGACCATGGAGCAGGTGAAATGGTCCAGTTTTGACCAGTTCTGAGTAGTTTTTCATGGAGAACTTCTGGGAGATGTTGTAATCAGTTGACCTTGTTCTTTTAGGGGTTGGAACAACACCTTTAGGGACTTAGGAGCCCTTGGTTTATGGACATTTATGATTGGGGTTGCAGTGCCCAAAAATGTCTATAACAAAGTTCTTTCTCTCAGAGCAATCAACATGCTTTCCACCACCTTGGAGGCCCTTTGCAACAACTGGTTCATCTTTTCCTATCACTAGTCATGCTAGTTCATGTCCTGTTGATGTTGTTGGACCTTCCAACATTACGCGATCTCCCTAGTATGAAGTCCCAACTAGACCTCACATCGTTTGGTGTAGGAGTCCCATCTGGTACGATGGCCCGATTGCCATTATCTTAAATGTTTTCCTTAGCTCTTGCTTGTCAGGACAAGAGAGTGGTGTGCTTTGTCTTCGAGTATTGAGGTTCGCATGTCTGGTGATTGATAGTGTTACTTGTGTCAAGGTTCTTTCACTGCAGAAAGAGAGGGTGGGAGTGAGTCCCAAGTTAGATGGAAGGAAACCCAACTCTTCTAGGAACACACAACACAACAGGACGTGCATAGCTTCCAGAGGAGGAATCCACACGGATGCGCTAGTCACAACACACAAGGGAAGATAGCAAGTAAAACACTCAGCGGGCAATCTTCGTGAGCGCGACGGTTGTTATAACAAGTTTATGTGAAAGGTTCTTTCTAATGTCCATGAGGTAACCAACATGGGCAGGAGTACGTTAACAACTTATACAACACATTTTCATTAATATATATGTATTAGAACAGTTGAATCAATATAAGTGTTAAACACAAGTTAAAGCAACATGTATTACAAGTGTTCAAGACAAATCTTACAAATAGTTACAACACATGTGTGAAAACGTGCTAGCCTGTTAGCAGGATTTTGATTAAGTGAAAGTTCCAAGACACATCGATACACCATACATCACTAACCCCGTGGAAGGGGCATTGGAGCCACTTCTTACTCCTCAAAGAAAATATTACAAAATCTCAAGGCTATGTGGGAGGTGCCAAGGTGAAAATTCTTTTGCATGTACAAATGAGGAGGTATTTATAGCCAAGGGTGAAACTGACCCTTGTGGTTGTTCGACTTCCCTCATGACTATTTAACTTCCATGACCTTTCAACTTTACATGACTCTTCATATGACAAGTGGGTCTCTTGGACTTCCATGTTACATTACACTGATCGACAATATGCCCCATAGTAGGGATGTGGATGACATGATTCATGACAAGACTCGACTTGACAATGCTAGTACATTCGTGCTGCTGTTGGTGTGCATGTCGAGCTACAGTGCTGTTGGGTGATGGATGTCCTCATGGTGTGTCACAACTTCACCTCTACATGGAAAGATGTGCAGAGTCTTCGATTGTCATTGGGTTCACTTGATGTTGCATTAACACTTTGCTCCTTGCTTGTATATTGGCATGCTTGACAGGTTTTTCCATTTGTGAAAGGTGTGTTTTCATTCGTCCGTCCATCCACAAACACATCTTTACATGTTCGTCCGTTCGTCCATCTGCGAATACATATTTTCATGATCATCAGTTTGCAAACACATCTCTTTGCATGCATCGTTTAGTCGTCCGTTCGCAAACATGTCCTTTTGCATGTACTCCCCTTGTTCATCCCATCGGTCGTCACACAATTTTGTTCGTATAAGTGTATCTGTAGTCACTCATGACCAGATGACATCAAATCCATAAACCTCGTATTTTATGATGATGCATGATCATTTCAGATGCAGGTGACCAGGAGAGAAGACAATGTTACGAAACTGCGCGAGGCAACTTTCAAGATGGGATGCAGAACTTAGGAACTATTGGTGAAAAATGCATAGAAGTCACTAGGATATGGTGATGGGCAATCTAAATCAACAGTGACTACCCGTAGGATCTGGCTCGGCTGGAGGACAAATCTGTTTAAATTTTGGGAGGATAAATCTAGGCTGTAGGAAGGCTGTGCAGGTAAAATCTGTGCAATTTCTAGGAGGAGCGGGCAATGGGAGTTTGGCAGCAAAAATTGTGCAGTTCTTGGAGGGAGCTAGCAGCGGGTTGCAGGAGCTTGGCAGCAAAAACTACACAATTCCTAAAGGGAGATAGCAGCAGGATGCTGGGAGCTGCTAGCAAGAAAAACCACGTTGATGCTAAGAGTTTGACCTGTTGACCACCTCTGCATAGTTTCTGATCCGAGCGGACTACTGGGTAGCAGAGGGCTTGCTCATGCAATCTACGCAGTTTTCTGGGTGAGTAACCGGTCAGCTGACTGGTGGGCTAACTGGGAAAACTGCACAATTTTCCAAGGGAGACAGGGATAGGCACTGGGTGTCTATCCAGCACTTCTGTGCACTTTTCTCATTCAGTGGAGCATGCATGGTCTGCAGCCTCTGTGCAATTTTTGAGGGGAGTCAGTCTCGGGTTGACTATTAGGTCAAACTCTTCAATTGACTAGAAGGAGGGTGGATTGATCAGTTTGTGGGCAACGTAACTTGAAATGGCTTTCTTGGCGCTTCTGTGCCATTCTAGGTGACAATTTATTGAGTCGATAGCGAGGTGAAGGTCCGGTTGTTAGAGGGTGATCAAGTCATCAAAACTTCGGCAAAATGACTAAGTGTGTGAGTGAGTGAAAATGTGCATACATGACCTTGCAAACACACACTCACATGACTTGACAAAGAGACAACTCAAGCCATCCACACACACATGATCAACATGGCTGACCAACCGTGCGAGTTGATAAGTGTGACACTTGTGATTGATCGTTGGACGACCACGACGATGCTTGTGCCACAGTGCATACGACTTCATGTGTGAGTGCAACAGATGCTTTCATAGTGAACATAACATGTACACATGAAGCGAAGACCTTGTTCACAACCAGAACATGGTCGCAATCAACATGAAAAAGAAGATAGTTGGTCGAACAAGTGAAAAAGAAGCTCAACATGTTGAAGCAACACATAAGGTGACTTTTCATGTTTGCGCACATGTAGGTCAATAAGGATTGGATGATATAATAATGACAAGAAGTCTTGCAAACTCAACTAAGAGGTGTACTTCAAAAGACATTATGTACTTACCATACTTACCCTCAAGATGATCATGCATCCGACGGAGTTTGCATGCGATCCTGATCTTTTCCATTACTTGATTCCTTGGTCCTTCTCCTCAATTCCTTGGAAGCGATTTCAACATGTCACCTTTTTCTGTAGCCACTGAGAGGTAGGTTTTCACAATTTTAGCAGACAGTGGCTGTTGCTGAGATGAGGCCCTGGGAGGCTTTCTACATAATTTCTACATGCGAGGCCGACAAGACAACTTGGACAAGATTGCACAATTTTGAGGCTCATGTTGTTGCAAGACAGGGGTCCTGGAAGGACACCTCTATGCAATTTCTGAGTGTAGTGTTATTGGACTGCTCTACGCATTTCCGAAAAGTAGTGTTGGCTGGGGCCTCTCCACACTGTGGGCTTTCAACAGGCAAGGGAGGTTGGTGTCTCTATGCACTTCGGGGTTTTATCAAGCAAGGGAGGAAGCTTGATAGTTGCAAAAATAGAGCGCATAGTTCCGGGAAGCTGGATAAGGCTATGTTTCTTGGTAAAATGGCTAAGTGTGAGATCAGTGAAACATATACAAACGTTGATAAGACTTAACCGTGATCACACACGGACACGTAGACCATCTAGAATATATAATACATACTTTGCTTGATGAAACAACCTTCATGATTTGAGTGTGTGAGGTGAGTGTGAAACATGTATATGTGTTGACAACCACTCATATGCACACAATTTCCTTGAAGCAAGACAACATTCCCTTTGCATGACAGACAACAACTACTATGCTCGAAAATGACATATGCTACAAAAAGATGAGAATGCAGACAACTCTTTAGAATCAAGCAGGGGAGCTTGAAATCACTAGCTTACCAACAAAAAACCAAGGATGAACGATTGCAGTATCCAAAGTAGGCTCCAAAATTTGCATGCAAGCCAAAATTTTGGAGGGTGGTTGTTGTCGCTACAACACTTGGGGACACACTGGCAGAAATCCAGCTTCTCTGTTTTGGTTTATTGATAGCACATGGCCTTGGTCTTTTAGGGAGTATTGAATCACTGTGCGGGTTACTTCGGCTTCCCCACTTGCCCCATGGAAAGACATGGTTCACCTTTTTCCAAATCAGTCAAATACAACAAAAGTTTAGCTTGATCACAATGTTTCGAAATCAGGAAGGGTAGTTTAGCTCGTGAGTTGAAGATTCTCAGAGTATAAGTTTTCATCTCTGGTATTTCTCCACTACCAGTAGGCCTAGACAGTACACTAGTGGAGTCACGCAAGAACACACACATTGCTCCACTGCCAGTGAGCCTGGTCAGTACCCCAGTCGAGTTACATGCTTCACCTCTCTATGTGGGAAGCCTTTCTTTTCTTTCGCCTTTGTATTTTTTAAGAGGACTGTGCATTGGAACTTATTTGTTTATGGGGTTGAAGAGGGATCCCAACTTATTGAGAGCATAAGAGGTTGTTCCTTTAGAGAAGCATGTAATACCTCTGACATAGATTTGCTCGTTTATATTTTCCCCTTCTCTGTTTCTACTAGTTGGATGAGCTTGAACACACAAAGCAGAAGGATGAGTACAAACATGGGGTTTTCTAGTGTGGACACAGGTTCATTGTTGGACCAAATTTCCCCTTACAAATGGCTCATATTTTCAATCAATACTTCATTGGCCGAAGGTTACAACCAAGCACAGAGAAGATGGACGCAATACTGGCCAAGTGTTGCAGTGTCACAAGTCTCTTAGATTTCAGCCACATACTCATTCAAAAGCAAGGACTCAGCATATGGAAGCACTTATTTCCGGAAAAAAAAAGAAAGGTATCAATTAAACAAAACAAAACAAAACAAAAATAGTAAGCAAAGGCAACACAACAAAACGCAAGCAAAGCAAACAAGCAAACAAACATGCAAACTAGAAGGCAAAGACAAACGAGAAAGAAAACACTACTCCTACTCCTATGCTAAACGGTCGAGGTTACGTGAAATGAAATTTGTAGTGAATCCACCATAGGTGTACCTAACTTGCAATCATAAAGATACAAACGATTAAAACAAATAAAAAACAGTGTGCAACAGAAAAGGAAAAAACTTGACAAACTTGCACACGAGAGAGAAGGTCTTGCCTGTGGGTGGAAGAATGTGTCACAACCACCCAACACACATGCTTACCTCTTTTGTGACTACCATTTTTCAACAAACCTCAGAGGCCTCTTGCAAGTGTGTGTTGTTATGCACCAATTTTCTTATTGAGTGCGAGGAAGGACTGAAGCTTGTTACCTTCAAAACGACTCGCCAAGTAAGATTTTTCCAGCCATTCAACAGTTGGATCATAAAATTCATGATGGTTGTTTTGAAAGATTCACGATCTTTAAGAAGATGGATTCCTGATTCGAGAGAGGGGATCACAATGGGAATCTGATATGTATAGATAGATCTCGTCATTCTCGTCGGCCATGTCAAGACAGTGAGGGCTTGCCATAACCATCAACGCAGGCGGAAGTGCCTCACTTGCTTAACATAAGTCTAAGAATAAAGATGTTACACGATGAAGATCATAGTGTGCAAAGGTGATTACCATTGGATGTAATGTTGGGAAAATGATAAACTGCATGACATCCACCTAAGGTAGAAGAAACATCAGACCAGTTGGTAGAGATGCCAGATTCCCAGTTTGACATGAACAAAGAAAATTTTTGAACAATCGTACGAATGCTCTGAATGAGGAAAAAGTGCGTAGGAATCATGGTCATCACAAAAATGTAGAAAGGATGCCAACACTGTGAATGTGTGAAACTAGTTGGGGTTAGGTGAAATGAGAGTAACTTGATTTGCGTCTTAAGTTGTGCGCTCGTCATCACACAAGGAGATTGTTGGTGTGATGAGTGGGCATATTTGATGTACGAAATTTGCAAAAAGACCAAGGAGCTGATTACGAGAGAGAACATCTGATAAGTATGATTCCAGATAAAGATAGTATTTGAGACGATCAACTTCGTTGTCCCATGATTACATGAAGGACAGACACTCCCAACCTGAATTGGATGTAAGAGAGGTGCATGAAGACGGACATGCTGTAAAGAACTCATGGATTCAATCATTAGCAAAAATATGCAATTTTGAAATATCATACCCAAAATAGTAAATATTCTATACATGAGGATCCACGTCAAGTGCAACCATGCAAATAAATGGATTGTGCATGAGAAATGAGATTTGATTTGGTTTCGTGAGCTTACCAAAGTTGCGAGGTATTGACATAACCATCAAAGGACGTTGAAGTGCCTCGAATCCCTAGCACATCCCAGAAATTTCCTGAATTGAAAAATTGCATTTTGAGAAGTGAACTAGATCATGCATAGCTTGAGGATGGTTGTTGTTACTGATTTCAAAACTGCTCTTAGGATGACAACCATCTCTCTCACAGGCTTCAACAAAATTTTCAGCAAGCTGACTTAACAAGCTGTCTTCATGCAACACACAAGATGATGATGTGTGGGAAGACTCCTACGTGTTGAGACTATTTTCATCATGGAAAACCTCATTTCCTTATGTAGATCGAGGAGATAACTCATAAGATGAAGAAGAAAGAGAGTGTGGAATATCTCCGATGCACGTTGATGCGCTGTGAATGATAGGACACACAGGCAAGTGAGGTGTATAGGAAACTTTGATATGGATGTCTGCTTTGACCAGTGCTCATTCCAGATCTGAGTTAGAGTGTACATGAGATGACAGTAGATAACATGATGTGATTGGGCATTCATCACAAAATGCGGAAGTGTAGGAGTGATGAAATCCCAAGACTGGAGGTTGATCGAAAGAATTGATTGTGAATGACGTTTCACCAAGATTCATGGATCGAGAATCGATCAAGAATGGAAGCTCAATGTTTTGAGAGGAATTGATTATGTCTTGACCATCCTGCTCTTCTGTTTGTATGATGAGACTGCCTTGCACATTTCTACAACTTGGGCCAGCAGCTCGAGAATCAAGAGAGTGCGCGCAGCTAGCTTGTGAAGCATGTCTCTCAAGCGAGTCATGGTGCAAGGAGTCATGGCTTGTAGATGATGGAGGATAGAAGAGATGCAGATTAGACTCAAGACTTGGGTTATGAATGGTGATGTCCTCTTGCTGAATGGACGGATGATTTTTCACCATAGGATTTCTAAAACCATTATGTAATTTCATCTGTTGGGGTAGGAGACAACTGAGTAGATGGGTTGGGAACATACTGCGCAAATTTCTTAGCTTTGCAACCACTGCGAGGGGGTACATGTTGTGCAAATTTCTCATCTTTGCAACCGTTGTGAGGGGGTACCTGCTGTGCATATTTCTTAGATTTGCAGTTTCTGCAAGAAGGCTCTCTCTTCGAGACATGAGGTGTCTCGCGATCTACAAGAGTCGAGGAAGAAGGGAAATCAGGAGGTTCACTATTTCAAGAGACATGAACCAAGCATTTCAACTCTTAGCTCATGAAGTCAAGATCCACAAACCATTCAAGAATTCCATGACATAGGTGAAGGAAGCGGGTAGGAAAGTCCTCAACTGATTTGCCAAGCTTCATTCTTAAATGAGAAATTCTTTCATAGACATATTGGCAATCACACTCATCAAAGGCTTGATGGAGCTCCTTGAGGAATGTGAGAAGGGAATGGATGGAAATAGGTGGCAGGGTATGACACCACTAATTAGCACGACCTTCAACGGTGAGGAAGAAGAGTACACAAACAAGCTCATCACTATCGATTTCATGAGATTCACAGAAATGAAGAAAATAAGAAATGTTCTTGGTTACAAATGCTGTATCCTCATCATAAAAAGTTAACAAGGATAAGTGATTGAGAAGCTCATCAAGGATTGATAGTTGATTAAGGGAGAAATGAGAGAAACATCCCAGGAGCACGAATTGTGTATGATTCATTGGGTAAGATATTCAACCCAGATGTGAGGGCTCAACTTGTCACCTAGCCCTCCTTATAGCATCAAAATGTTGACAGTGCTGGACTCGCCAACATCAGGGAATCTCCATAGTATGAAGTCCCAAATAGAAGTCACACCATTTGGTGCAGGAGTCCCATCCAGTATGATGGCCTAGTTCAAATTATCTTATATGCTTGCCTTATCTCTTGCTTTTTAGCACACAAGAGCAGTGTGCTTTGTCTTCGAGTAGCGAGGTTCGCGTGCCTAGTGATTGATAGTGTTACTTGTGTCAAGGTTCTTTCACCGCAAAGAGAGAGGGTGAGAGTGAGTCCCAAGTCGGATGGGAGGAAACCCAACTCTGTTAGGAACACACAACACAATAAAATGTGCAGAGATTCCGGAGGAGAAATCCACATGGATGCGACAGTCACAACACACAAGGGAAGATAGCACGTACAAAACTCAATGGGAAATATGCATGAGCGCGATGATCGTTATTGTGAGTTTACATGAAAGGTTATGTCTAATGTCCGAGAGGTAACCAACACAAGTAGGACAATGTTAACAACTTATACAACACATTTTCATTAATATATATGTATTAAAACAGTTGAATGAGTCCAAGTGTTAAACACAGGTTAAAGAAACATTTATCACAAGTGTTCAAGATGAATCTTACAAACAATTACAACACATGTGTGAAAACGTGCTAGCCTGTTAGTAGGCTTCTAAATTAAGCGAAAGTTCCAAGACACATCGATACACCATACATCAGTAACCCTGTGCAAAGGGCATTGGAGCCAATGCTTACTCCTCAAAGAAAAGATTACAAGCTCTCAAGGCTTGTGGGAGGAGCCAAGGTGAAAAGTATTTTTCATGTACAAATGAGGGGGTTATTTATAGCCAAGGGTGAAACTAACCCTTGTGACTGTTTGACTTCCCTCATGACTGTTTGACTTCCATGACCTTTCAACTTTACATGACTCTTCATATGACAAGTGGGTCTCTTGGACTTCCATGTTACATTACATTGATTTAAAATATGGCCCACAGTAGGGATGTGGACGACACGAGTCATGACCAGACTTAACATGATAGTGCTGGTACATTCGTGCTACTATTGGTGTGCATGTCGAGCTACAGTGCTGTTGGGTGATGGATGTCCTCATTGTGTGTCACAACTTCACCACCACATGGAAAGATGCACGGAGTCTTCGATAGTCGTTGGGTTCACTTGATGTTGCATTCACATGTTGCTCCTTGCTTGTATTTTGGCATGCTTGATAGGTTCATCCATTCACGATAGGTGTATGTTTGTTCGTTCATATGTCCATGAACACATCTTCACATGTACGTTTGTCCGTCCATTCGCGAACACATATTTGCATGATCTTCTGTTTGTGAACACATCTCTTTGCATGCATCGTTTGTTCATTCATTCATGAACATGTCCTTTTGCATGTACTCCCCTTGTTCATCCCATCCGTCATCGTACCATCTTTGTTCGTATACCTATATTTGTAGTCACTCATGACCAGATGACATCAAATCCATAAACCTCCTAGTCTACCATGATGCATGATTGTTTCATATGCAAGTGACCAGGAGAGAATTAAAGGTTACGAAATTACGCAAGGCAAGTTTCGAGCTGGGATGCAGGCTCTGGGAACTACTAGTGAAAACTATGTAGAACTCACTGGGAGATGGTGATGGGAAATCTGAATCAGCATTGACTATTCGCAGGATCTTGCTCGGCTAGAGGACAAATCTATGCAAATTTGGGGAGGAGCAATCTAGGATGCAAGAAGGCTATGCAAGAAAAATTTGTGCAATTTTTGGAAGGAGCAAGCTATGGGAGCTTGGAAATAAAAACTATGCAGTTCCTAGAGGGAGGTAGCAGCAGGTTGCAGGAGCTTGGCAGCAAAAACTTCGCAATTCCTAGAGGGCTCTGGTAGCGGGCTGCTGGCGAGAAAAACTGCGCTGATGCTGGGAGGCTGACTTGCTAACCACTTCTACACAGTTTAAGAGCCTAGAGGAATGTTGGGCAAGAGAGGGCTTTCTCATGAAATCTGCGTAGTTTTCTGGGTGAGAAGCGGTTGGCTCACTAGTGGGATGGCTTGGAAAACTGCCGAATTTTTTGAGGGAGACAGGGACAAGCACTGGGTGTTTGTTCAGCTTGTCTATGCAATTTTCTCAATCAATGGAGCGGGCATGGTATGCAGCCTCTGTGCAATTTTTAGGGGAGTCAGTCCCAGGGTGACTGTCAGGTCAAACTCTCTAGTTGACTAGTAGGAAGTTGGATTGATCAGCTTGTGGGCAACACAACTTGAAATGGCTTGCTTGGTGCTGCTGCGCTGTTCTGGGTGACATTCGATCAAGTCGATGGTAGGGTGAAGGTCTGGCTATTAGAGGGTCATTTGGTCATCAAAACTTTAGTAAAATGACTAGGTGTGTGAGCGAGTGAAAATGTGCATAAGCGACCTTGAAAACACACACTCACATGACTTGACAATGAGATGACTCAAACCATCCAGACAGACATGATCAACATGACTGACTGACAGTGTGATCCGACAAGCGCGATGCTTGTGATTGATTTTTGGATGACCAGGACGATGCTTGCGCGACTGTGCATACGATTTCATGTGTGAGCATGATAGATGCTTTCATAGAGAACACAACATGTACACATGAAGCAAAGACCTTGTACATGACTAGAACATGGTCGCAATAATGACATAGAAATCAACACGCAGAAGACGACAGTTGGTCAAACAAGTGAAAAAGAAGCACGACATGTAGAAGTAACACATAAAGTGATTGTTCACATTTGAACACATGCATGTTACTGAGGATGGTATGGTATAATAATGACAAGCAGTCATGCAAACTCACCTAAGAGGTGTACTTCAAAAGATGTTTCGTACTTACCATACTTACCCTCAAGATTATCATGCATCTGATAAAGTTTTCATGCAATCCTAATCTTTTCCATTACTCGGTTCCTTGGTCCTTCTCCTCAACTCCTTGGAATCGATTTCAGCATGTCACATTTCCCTATAGCCACTGAGAGGTAGGTCTACGCAATTTTAGGGGATAGTAGCTGCTACTAGGATGAGGCCCTCAGAGGCCTGTCTACGCAATTTCTTCATGTAAGGCCGACAAGACAACTTTGACAAAACTGCATAGTTTTGAGGCTCAAAGCACTACTGTGGGACAGGGGTCTTAGGAGGACACCTATGTGCAATTTTTAAGTGCAGTGTTGCTGGATTGCTCTACGCATTTCAAGAGAGAAGTGCTGGCTGGGGCCTCTCCGCACTACGAGGTTTGAGCAGGCAAGGGAGGTTGGTGTCTCTATGCACTGCGAGGTTTCAGTAGGCAAGGGAGGAAGCTTGATGGTTGCAAAAACAAAGTGCATAGTTCTGGGAAGCTGGATGAGGCTAGGTTTCTTGGGAAAATGGCTAAGTGTGAGATTAGTGAAACATATGCAAAAATTGATAGGACTCCACTGTGATCGTACACAGACACGTAGACCATCCAAAATACATAATACATACTTTTCTTGATGCAACAATCTTCGTGACGTGAGTGCGTGAGGTGAGTGTGAAACATGTCTATGTGATGAAAACCACTCATACGCACATAATTCCCTTGAAGCAAGACAACATTCCCTTTGCATGACAGACAACAACCACTATGCCCAAAAATGACATATGCTATAAAAAGACAAGAACGCGATCAACTCTTTAGGATCAAGGAGGGGAGCTTGAAATCATCAACATACCAATAAACGACCATGGATGATTGATTGTAGGATCCATAGTAGGCTCCGAAATTTACATGCGAGCCAAAATTTTGGAGGGCAGTTGTAGCCGCTACAACATTTCCCTATTCACCATTACAACACCTCATATGTAAAGACTCCCCAATATGCCTCATATATATATATATATACACACACACACACATTTTCGTACTCAAAATCTCCACCATAACCTTTCGTTTTTCCATTGATATTTCTATCTGTATTACTAAATTTAAACAACTCTACCTTCATATAATATGGTCTTAATTTTTACCAATCTAAAATCATCTTATAACCTTGTGTAACCTATTCGTTTCAAATGCATAGTCTTCCTATTCGACTAATGGTGAATCACAATCCTTTGACAAAACAATTTGTGCATGAATGTACACTCTCTTATATAAAAGACATGATCCATTTATTTTATTATCCCTTTTCCTACTTAGGTATTACTAAATTTATTTGTATATGTATTCCATTAACTTACTCTGATTGTAGTTATCAAAAGTATGGATTCATTATCTATTTCACTTTTATGGTTTTATGTTTAGTACTAATTGTCTAAACTATTGTTACAACTTTATGAGACAAACTAAATTAAATGTGGTATTTATCTTGGATATTTCGTGTTTTCTACTCAATCCAAAGGTTATGCTTTGATTTATTTCAGGATTTTCTCTAGAATGTTCCACTATGTACATGGTTCCCATCGACAGTCCCTCAATACACGTGACTTCTATCAAAGGTTCCACTTGTTTATTTGTGCATTGACTAATCAAACAAATAATTTTCAATCATTTTCATTGTGAGTAATGGTGTAGATCCACCTGTTGTCACTACTACAAAACCATTTAAAAATTTCAGTACATTCAAATTTTGGAGCCTACTATCATCATCATATCTAATGTGTCACCTTGATCATCAAATGTCGCCTCATGCTATTCTATGTGTGTCAAGTGTTCTTGAGTGGTCTCATGTGTTGTCACATTGATTAGAAAATATTTAGGTGCATTTCATGGTCATAACATCTTTTTTGTTGTAAAACAACACTTTTGGGTTGCAATCGCACACACTTAACCCATTGTACTCGAGGAATGCATGCAAAGTGGAATTTTGATGTATAGTTATTATTGTTCAAGCTTGTCTAAGTTTTCTGAATGATTTGATATATGTCGCACATGGTTGTATGTCTAAAACTCTTTATGTTCACCCCTTTTCCTATATCCCAGACTTAGAGAGATCTTTGGTTTGAAGGCAAACCCATTGAGGCCAAGAACACATGAGCGCACTCTGAAGCCTTAATCAGGGATCCTTCATTAATTGGAAGTGTGCCATGCACCCATCAAGAGCATAAAGCACACTCCTTAATCCATCTTTCCCCTTCCTTGTTTTGAACTGCACCCTTCAAAAGCCAAGCCTTCCTTTAAGCACACTCCTTTGACCTAAAGGAATGCACCCTCCTTGAGAGTACTCCTTCGACCTGAAAAGAATGCACCCTCCTTAAGAGCACTCCTTCGACTTGAAGGAATGCACCATCCTTGAGTGCACTCCTTCCACTTGAAGGAATGAAACCTCCATGAGAGAACTCCTTTGATATGAAGGAATGTGCCCTCCTTGAGTGCATGATCACACTCTAAAAGCATGAAGCTTCCTCCTTCAGCCTTCATACTTGTGCCATGCACCCTCCTTGGACTCTTGAGCACATGATCACAGTATGTGTAGAAATTCTAATTGTAAATTAACCTGATTATGTAATATAAGTAAAGCAAAATACTTAATCTACTTCTACAATCAAACTTGTGGAAGCTTAATAGATTTGAGCAAGATCAAGAAGAACAAGTATAATAGAGAAGAACAATCAATACACATGAAACACAGAAGAATACTCTGGGGAAAGCCTCAGCTAAAAACCCCGCTATCTGTATTATCATACAAGGTGGAAATATCTCATAATTACACAAAGCCTTAGCTCTCATAGCTAGCCAGCTCTCAGTACAATCCTCTTGGATGCTCACAGGAAGACAAATCTTCTCAAAAGTCTTCTCCTCTACCCTCCAAGCCTCCTATTTCCTTGCACAGTTTCTCCTAGATGATCCTCCTATTACCAAGTGGAAGACTGATCACTCACACTGATTCACACCCTGTAAAATTGCACAATCCTCAAGGAACCTTACCTTGACTGCATGGATGAGTTTCCTTTATAGGAAAACACATGCAACTCATAGTAACTTGTCCTTGAAATTTAGCTCAACTGGGTCTTTGTCAGAATAGACATGCATGAGTTTCTGATGAGAGAGTCTTTAGTTATCTGGAGTACACTGGTTGAGTGCATGCATGCATCAACTCACAATTAACTCACAGTTAGTTCCTCAAATAGTTTGGAACTAATTTAACTGGACTTAACTCAGTAAATTGAGCTAACTAATTACAACTCAAATATAAATCAATCTTATCTCCTTAATTTAAGGGATAATTGTTGCATGACTTCAGAAAGACTTCTAGCTTGAATTTCTCCAACTAATTAATCCATAATGAATTAATTATTTATTTTTCAAGCAGCTGTTGAGACTAAATTCGACTTTAATTTACAATTTTAATTCAAGGACAAATTAAAATTGGAATATTCTATTTTTGGCATTTCTATTTTTAGCATTTCTTGTTGCTATTTTCAACACTCCCTCTCAACAAGAAAGGAATTCAATTCGATCTCAATCATAAACCTTTGGAATGTTCCACATGCAACACTTCTCTCTAGGGTTGTTGCTCCAGCAACTCCAGAAACAGAAAAAGCATCCCACCTAAATCAGTATGATGCATCTGTCATCAAAGTCTCTGACTGTTATTGCCTCTGTCAACTGAAAAAACTCTGTGCTTGTGTTCACTCTACCTTTTTGCACTGTTGTCAATCCTTCTCTGCACTCTACAGTATCTGACTGCTCTAGCCTCTATCACTTTGATCTCTGATTGCATCAATCCCATTGATTCCTCTTGCTACTATGTACTTTGGGCTCCTGTAGCAAGGTACAAAACATGAGATAACACCTCTCAATGGACCCTGCCCAATTTCAGCCTTCTTGAGACTATCACTTCACATCACCCCACCTCACACCTGGAGGTATGGCTACATGTGATCCCTTTGCCCACTTGGCTCAAAATTTCCCCCTACTGTAGGTCTTTGCATGAGTGGATGCCTCCACTCAGTCTCCTCTCAGCATCTTCAATTTTGGCTCCTCCACAATTGTCTGAGACTTCTTCTGGTACTACATGTTGAGAGGTAATTTACTCTCCCTCTCAACCACCAA
This sequence comes from Pinus tabuliformis, assembly GCA_031772625.1. Classification (NCBI taxonomy): domain Eukaryota; kingdom Viridiplantae; phylum Streptophyta; class Pinopsida; order Pinales; family Pinaceae; genus Pinus; species Pinus tabuliformis. Next base: position 1,490,670,391 of record CM062819.1, on the reverse strand, counting down.
GTCTCTAACATTTGCCTTGCTCCTCAAGGCTTTGCATGTATCTTGAACCTCAAGAGCATACAGGTTCTATACCCGTGAGCTGATCTGTTTCACCTGTCCCGTGGTGATGTGTCTAAGGAAAACCTTTCCCTTACTAAAGACAACATCGTAGCCTTTATCCTCCAACATCACGATCGATACCAAATTCTTCTTCAGTCCAGGCACATACTTCACATCTGTCAAAGTGATAAGAGCTCCATGCTCCCTCTGAAAAGCAACCTTGCCCAATTCTAAAACACTATACCTTTCATTGTCACCCATCTCTATGAGTATCTTGAGGTCTTTCTCCTCCAAGGTACTAAATAAACTTTTATCACCAATCATGTGGAATGAGGCTCCACTGTCAAGAAACCAACCACAACCCATCATTGAAGACACCATGCATGCGATGAGGGTGAAATCCATTTCGAATTGAGAGGCTAATGCCTCACCTTCCAATCCTTCCAAGGATCCCTTCTTGGAATTCTTTGATGGGAAATTAGTTGCATACTGACCCATCTCGTGACAATTAAAGCATCTCACTTTATACTTGTCAACCTTCTTCCCTCCATGAGAAGATTTCGATTTGGGATGAGAATCCTTCTCCTTCCCTTTCCTTGCCTTACTCACTAAGGCCAAATTTTCTTCATCCTCTTTGGATGAAGAACCATCTCGTGTGCTCCTCCTGATCTCCTCCTGCATGAGATCCGACCACAGTTGTTCCCAATCTGCTAGTTTCTCCCTTCCATTCACAGAGTCCTGGTTGCTATGCCAGCCCTTTGGAAGACCGAGGAGAGCAAGGCTGACTATATTATCATCGGTAGTAGTTATTCCCACACTTCCAAGATCATCTCTATAGGTGGTGAGATTGTTCAGATATGTGGAAATAATATCACCGTTCTCCATCTTCATTCTTCGAAGCTTTTCCTTGAGCGCCAATTTCCTCTACTCACTACTATTCTGGTAGAGGTCCTTCAATGTCTTCCACATTGAAGACGAAGTCTCCTTCCCATGGAGACTCGAGACGATATGGTCTCAAAATCCCTCAAGGATGATCCATCTCGCCCTCGCCACACACTTCTTCCATTCAGCCAACTCTTGTGCATTAGCTGCAGCTGGCTTGGGGATTTCTTGATCAATGAAATCCTTCAAACAATTGTCTTCTAATATCGCTTCCATGTGATCCTTCCATGCTATGTAATTCGAGCTGCCATCCAGAGCATACTCGAGTCTCAAGCCATTGAACACCATTGGTGAACTTTGAGGTGTGATAAGAATTCAATTTTGCACCTGCAACCAAGAACTTCAAACTTCAAATTTCCCTTCTCAGTATATTGTTCACAGCTTCGATGACCTTAGCTATGATACCATGTAGAAATTCTGACAGTAGATTAACCTGATTATGCAATATAACTAAAGAAAAATACTTAATATACTTCTACAATCAAACTTGTGGAAGCTTATAATAGATTTGAGCAAGATCAAGCTGGACACATATAAAACAGAAGAAGAATCAATACACATGAAACACAGAAGAATACTTTGGGGAAAGCCTCAGCTAAAAACCCCGCTATATGTAGTATCATACAAGGTGGAAATATCTCAGAATTACATAAATTCTTAGCTCTCATAGCTAGCCAGCTCTCAGTACAATCCTCCTGGTTGCTCACAGGGAAACAAAGCTTCTCACAAGCCTTCTCCTATACCCTCCAAGCCTCCTATTTCCTTGCGTAGTTTCTCCTGGGTGATCCTCCTATTACCAAGTGGAAGACTAATCACTCACACTAATCTCACACCCTGTAAAACTCTTCAATCCTCAAGGAACCTTACCTTGACTGCATGGATGAGTTTACTTTATAGGAAAACACATGCAAATGATAGTTATCTGTCCTTGACATTTAGCTCAACTAGGTCTTTCTCAAAATAGACATGCATGAGTTTCTGATGAGAGAATCTTCAGTTATCTGGAGTACACTGGTTGAGTGCATGCATGCATCAACTCACAATTAACTCATAGTTAGTTCCTCAAATAGTTTGGAACTAATTTAACTGGACTTAACTTAGTAACTTGAGCTAACTAATTACAACTCAAATATAACTCAATCTTATCTCCTTAATTTAAGGGATAACTGTTGCATGAATTCAGAAAGACTTCTAGCTTGAATTTCTCCAACTAATTAAACCATCATGAATCAATTAATTATTTTTCAAGTCGTTGGTGAGACTAAATTCGAATTTAATTCACAATTTTAATTCAAGGACAAATTAAAATTGGAATATTATATTTTTGGCATTTCTATTTTTAGCATTTCTTGTTTATATTTTCAACACTATGAAGGCATGAAACTGCACCCTTCAGCCTTCGGGAGTGCACCATGCACCCCCCTGGGTTTCTTGAGTACATGAGCACACTTTTGAGGCACAAAGCCTCATCCTTCAACCTTTAGGAGTGTTCCATGTGCCCTCCATCTCTCCCTTGAGCACACAACGTACTTGGGAAGCCCGAAGCCTTCACCTTCATCCTTCAGACTTGTGCCATGTTCCCTTCCTTGATTTCCTTCCCCCTTGAGCACATGAGCACATGTCAAAGCCTTGAAGCCTCCTCCTCTCAACCCTTTTGCCTTTCAAAGTGTGCCTATGTGTGCAGAAGCTCCTTTTTCCCCTTTTAAGCATACTAAAAAGAAAGGAACATAAAATATGCATTAAACATGGTATAATAGGATATTTTCAAGTTGATAATTTCTTTTCACGAGTGATTGCAGATACAGGTATTCCATAAATAGCATGGAAAGCACACACAAGGAATATTAGGTAAAGAGAATAAACAAAGGAAGCATGGAAAGAACAAAGAACACACTTAAATCTTGGTGATAAAAGGACCCCCAAGACTCCATTTGATCAAAGACCGTTTGGAGGGTAGAGACATCAACAATCGAAGATGGTTGAAAAATGAATATACAAGTGGGAGCCATGTCACCACTAGAAAAAGTCCATGTCATCAGTCATTATTAGTCCTAGTCATCAAAGATAATGACATGTCATGTTCTCATCACACAATGATGTGGAAGTCATGATGTATTGTTGTAATCATTATAAAGACAAATAAGTAGAAGACCAAGAGTCATGTATGAACTAAAGAGTCATGGAAGTCCAAAGGACATGTAATACCAAAAGTCATATGTAATTCAAAAAGTCATTTGGAATTCCAAAGGTTGTATGGTTCCAAAAATCACTAGAAGTTGGAAAGTCATGAGTCATGAGGGTGTGAAAGGTCATACCTCAAGTTATAAATAGATCCTAATTTCTCATAAAAAGGACTTTTAACCTTGGATTTTTCCACAAGGAATTAGAGAGAAAGAGTTAGTACTTTTTTGGAACAATTAGTGGCTCTAACACTACATTATTGATGTTAGTGATGTTCACTGTATTTATTTTTCTTGTGACTTTTGCTTAATATCGAAGCCTTCCAGGATAAAAAAATTTCACACATGGATAGTGAATATTTCTAAGACTATTATTTGAATGTTTATGGTTCATGTTTTCTTTCATTTGTAGTAGGGTAATTGAACGACTTTGGTGCTTCTTGTTGGAAATGTGTTGTAATGTTATAATGATCATCACATCCTTGTGGACTATGTTTCTTGATGTTAGACGAGTATTTCTTATTTATGTGCATCTCCATTAGGGTAGTACTATTACTTCTCTCTTGTAGGTTCACTTTATTTTTTTCACTCCACAATAAGTTAGCCATGATACATCTGCAATCGAACATTCACAAGGTACACTAGTTTGCTCATTCAAAAGGAAATGTGCACTTCTTTCTCACGTTAAGAGCAAAAGCCAAGGCATATCTATAATAAATGGTAGCTGGACCGTATTATGGATGGGGCTCGTACTCCAAATAGTGTGAGGTCTAATTGGGACTTCACATGGAGGAGACCCCCTTGGTTGATGGATTTCCAGCACCATCAATAGTTGGCACTAGAAGGAGGGCCTGATGACAAGTTGTGTTCGTTGAGTCTATTTGAGTCTCTTATCTTAAATGGCTCTTTCCAAAATCATAATTTTGGAGTGTTTTTCTAACCTGCCTCTTGGTAAACTTTCAATTTCTGTATATCTCATTCATTCCTTATCTCAATTCAATTTTGATGGTGAGAGTGGTACATTTTTATCCAAGCACATAAATGATTTTCTTGGGTTTTTTTAAATCTCTTGAAGTTGATGATGAAGATGTTATTTTTATTATATTCACCCTCACTTCTAAAGTTCGCGTTAATCAATGGTGTCACACCTTACCATCTTCATCCATTCCTTATTTTTGTCGATTTATTAAGGAGTTTCATCAAGCATTTTATTGGTATGATTACTGAGTTGTCTATAAAATAATCAATCAACTTAGAATGGATCTTGATGAATCAATTGAGGATTTTTCTAATAGATTCCTTCACCTATGTTATGAGTTTTCTGAAGAAGATATGGATTGGGATTTCTTTAAGAAAAAGTTTGAAAATTTGGTTTGGACTTCTTTGAATTAGTTTGAATATAAACCTCCAGATGTTCCTGTTCTCCCAAATTTTGGAAATTGTGAGACACCCCCAATCTCAGAGGAGGAGCCTACTGTTTCTTTTATTCCTTGTCCTCCGATTTGGGTGTCCCCTTGTTACAATGTTGAACATGGAAAATCTGCAAAATCAAATTCCTAATCCATATTCTCAACCATCATCCATTTCCCATGATCTTGATCTGACTAAGGATAATTTGGAATGGTTCATGAAGCCTATGGTGAATATTAATCCCTCCATTCCACCAGATGGTATTAACACTCATAACTCTAGTCTTGAATATGATTTTGATTCTTATCATCCTCTATCACCTCTTTCTCATGATCCCTTGCCCCTTGATCCACTTGATCAATCTCTTCCAAATCTAAACAATGATCAGGTGCAAGGTAGTCATTCTTCACAGTTAGAGGAGCAGGAAGGTGAGGATTCTCTTGACCTTTATTTTCTTTTTCAAAATCCTCCATGTCAAGATAATGTTCTTCCATCCTTGGTTGATTGTGAATCTAAGAATCTCAGTGATGGATTAAATAAAGTTAACTTGCTTAATCAGTCTGAAGTCTTGGACAACCTTCATTATGTTGATTTTGACTCCATTATTGTATGTAATGATGGTTTCCAAAGTGCGCCTACTGATCCTTCATTTTCTCAAGAAAAAATTGTTTCGAAATATTTATATCTTGAATCTAATTTGGTTAATGAAGGTGTTTTTATTGAAACTACCTCTTTACCTCACTATCCCTTACATTCTACCTTTTGTAAGGAATTAACTTGTGATGGGGATACTTCATCTAATGAGTTTGATTTTGAATTGACACATGGTGGTGAGATCATTCATGATGGAGAGGAAAGTAATGAAATTATCAAGTATTCATTCCATTCCTTATCATTTCTAGTCTTGCATGGGAATAATTCCTTAGTACATGTTACTCATGAAATTCGTTCAATCTATTCATCCTTACAGGTGCAATTAGAAGAAATTTATAACTTGGGTAATATGTTTGTTAAAGAGATAAATTATGATCAAATAAGTAACTTAGATGGCTTCCAACTTGATACTAGTGATCTTGGTGAAATTATTGATGGTAGTTGTCCACATACCATGCATGATCTAACTGAATATTCAAAATGTAATTCTACAATTATTGAAATTTCTGGGACTCATAAAGGATTTGAGGCACGTCAACTTCAGTTGTGTTCGATACAGATTGTCATTGATGTCAATATGGCAATATTCGAGGAGAAAACAAAGTTATCGGAGGAGCCAAGAGGAGCAGAAAGAGCCACCAGAGGAGCAAACAGAACAAAGAGCAGACAGAGCCATTGGAGGAAGAAAACAAAGCCAACAGAGAGCATATCAGAGCGCAGATATATATATATATATATATATATATATATATATATATATATATATATATATATATATATATATATATATATATATATATGCATGCATTTAAACAACAGTTGGGGGGCCATATATGCCACAGAATACACTATCGGGAGCCATCTGGAGGACTATAGTGTATATGTAGGTAGAATACACTATTGGGAGAAAAACGCATATATATATATATATATATATATATATATATATATATATATATATATATATATATATATATATATATATATATATATATATATATATATATATATATATATATATATATATATATATATATATATATATATATATATATATATATGAATTTATGATATCGGGACCGTAGAACCCATATAGCATCACCCCTGTCTATTTATTTGTTTATTTCCAAATGCCTTTTACACAAAGAAATCATGCTAAACACTTAGCGGATTTGGAAAGTGGACTTGAAACTTTATACACGGGAGTGTTGAGTTGTATCGGGTCTGGCACATAATATCGCATCGCTACAAGTGAGTGGTCTGCATTAATGTCGAGCCCTGAACCCTTGCAATTTGTGATTGTCGACGTATATTGCATCAACACTTTGGGAGCGAAGTTACAATGTGTCAAGTGGTCCATTTCGATCACTGATAGCGATTAGCGATGTCGCATCATCCCTCTGCCAAGGGCAACCCCCGATTGAGATACATATACACGTGGACCCGATGCAACATTATAGATGGGCATAATATAATATCACGTCCAGTGGAAGATTGGCCATCGGCCATCGGAAATGCCATGGTCTCGATGTATAAAGGACCTCCAGAAGCCTTGAGCGCCGATTGCGATTATACTGTGGACCCGATGCAGTATAGATGCGGGTGTAATATTTTTTTAAGTCCGCCCTTTAGTCTTTTCTGCCTGTTTTGCTCCTATTTCTTGTGTAATTGAATATTTGGCTTGCACAGTGTTTGGAGGCAGAAATACACTAAGGGATGCTCCGAATGGTTCAAGAGGCCTGAACGATAGATTGGAAGGCTAGAATTAAGCCGATTGCAATTGCGATATGAGATGGCATGTCCGTTAAATGAAACAGTCATGGTGGATGCCTGTTATCATTGAAAAAATGGGCCTTTGTTATAGTTTTAACACACGGTGACCGTAAAGCTAGGAAGTAGAATGGAAAGACAATATAGAGGAAGCCACAGTGACCAAGGAGGCAAGCTGAAAGATCAAGCGAGTCAGAGGAAATGACAGTGACTGAGGAGGAAGCCAAAGAGGTGGTGGAAAGTGGAAACGAAGAGTCAGAGGCATCTGAAATACATAAAAATAGAAAAAAAAGGAGAGATAGATGTTGATGCATGTATAATCAGTGAGAGAGGAAGCTGAAGAATAGGCAAGAGGCAGGAGAGGCTAGAGAAGCACGAGAACAGGAGAAAGACAGAGGCTTAGTAGGCTTGGGAGCAGAGAAATGTAGCATAACAGTTTATATCAGGTTCGGGTTGGAGCCCAAGAGGTTGGAGCCTCAGAACTGAACAGGATTGAAATCCTTGGGAGTTGGTGCTCCTAAGTGCAGAACTATTGCAAGACAGAGTTGGTGCTCTAGAGGTTGGAGCCTCACTGAAGTCCAAGTTGGAGCTTGGCAACTAATTGCAACCAATTATATATATATTGTATTTATTTCATTGCACTGTTTTGTGTTAATAAAAGCATTAATCCCAACTATCTATTTCTGTGTTCCATATGTATATGTGTGTGTGTGTGTGTGTGTGTGTGTGTACTTTTGGTAACAACAAGAACAACAAAAAAAATAAATACTGATTCACCCACCCCCCTCAATATTTCCAACAATTGGTATCAAAGCATGCTTCTTCATACTAGCCTAACAACTTGAAGAAGGACTCGCAACCATGATGATAAATCATGAAGCATTAGGAAGACCTCCTCTATTCAATGGCACTAAATTTGGTTTCTGGAAAAAGAGAATGACCTACTACTTAATTTCCCTTGGACCTGAAGTCTGGCATTTTGTTCAAAATGAGTACCAAATGCCTACCACTCTTCCAACAGATCAAGATGAGAGGAAAGCCTACATTGAAAATGCAAAAGCCTTGAACTCCATCACTAGTGGAATCACTGATTCAGAGTTTACAAAAGTAATGAATTGTAACTCTGCCAAAGAAATGTGGGATAAGCTAGTTGGCTTATACGATGGATACTCAAAAGTCAAGAAGGCAAAGCTTCAAACTCACAAAAGACAATTTGAAAGTCTGAGGATGGAATATGAAGAAGATATTGCAGCATACCTCCTTCAAGTAGCTGAAGTGGTCAACTCCCTTAAAGGGTTGGATGAAAAAATGAACAAAGTACCATTGGTCAAAAGGTATTAAGATCTCTTCCAGACAGATTTGACTCCAAAATAATCGCCATAGAAGAAGCAAAGGATCTAGATACTCTCAAGATGGATGAAATCCATGGAATCCTCACTACCTATGAGATGAGGAAAGGTGGCCCAAGCTCCAAAGATGCAACATTCAAGGCTTCAAAATCAAAGAAGGGGAAAGAAAGAAATGGCTGTAGTGATGACTCCGATGTGGAATGCGAATTGGCTCAATTTGTACAAAAGTTGAAGAGAGGATATAAGCTAAAAGGTAAGTACCCTCTTATCTGTTTCAAATGTGGAAATATAGGTCATTATGCTACAAAATGTCCTCATAAACATGATAGTGATGATGAAGGAAATTCTAAAAGAATGGCACACAAAAAGAAAGGATTCAATAAGAAGAACTTCTTCTCTAAGCAAGATGGGTCTAATGAGGATGAGTTTGTAGTCATCAAAAAGAAATCAGATGAGGAAGGTGACCATGATGAAAGCCATGAAACATTATTCATGGCTTTCACAAATGATGATGACTCAGGGCTAGAAGGAAACGTAGATGAACTGTTAATAAGTGCCATTGAACAAAATGAGAAACTCTGGAATAAAATCTTTTCTCTCAAGGTAGAAAATGAGGAAACAAGAAGAAGAGAAGATCTGTTGGAAACAAAGCTAAAAGAAAAAGAAGAAACTTGCAAAGAATGTGAAGCTGAAATAGTATCTCTAAGGAAGGAATTGGAGCAAGTTAAAAAGAGTTGGAAAAGCTCTCAAATACTTGAGACTATCCTAAAAAGTCAAAAACCTCAACATGACAAGTCTGGAATAGGCTTTAAAGGAGAATCTTCAAGCACTAAGAATAGTGCGAAAAGCTATGCCGATGCACTTTCCAACAATCCAAAAGAAGAAAAAGTATGTCATAAAAAGCACATCCCAAATCCAAAGAATGAAGAGAGAATTACTCCAAAGAAGAATGTGGAGTCGAATCATGGATACTACAGCAAATACAAACCAGTATTCCACCAAAGGCCCATCTCAAATCTAAAGAATGAGGCGGGAGTAATTCCAAGGAAGGAAATCAACTCAAACCATGGCTGCTACAATAGGTGCAAAACTATTTTTCTTGGACACTGTTTTCACTGTAAAAACTTCAGTCATCAAGCCAGACATTGCATGGCTCGCAGAAGTGAAACACCAAAGCTAAAGGACCAAATAATCAATTCATATGCCCCCAAAAGGTAAGGACAAATAAGAACCTTCAATTCATTTGATCCCTTGACCAAATTTGATTTGATTTTCTCACTATGCGACAATAATGGACACTTTGAAAAAAACTGCCCACTCAAAGGAAGAAAAGCGAGTAGTGAGAAACCCAACATGGATAAATGTGGCCTGGCTCTATATGCTTAAAATAATGAAAATCATTGGTTTGTTGATAGTGGGTGCTCTAGACACATGAAAGGGGACAAAAGGAAGTTTGTCTCTTTGAGCAAAAAGGAAGGAAATGTGTCCTTTGGAAATGGATTTGGCAGAATTGCGGGAAAAGAAACTGTTACTCTTATCAATGGAAAAGGAAAATCTCAACATGCTCTGCCAGTAGATGGGTTCAAACACAACCTCTTGAGTGTCAACCAAATCTGTGATCAAGGACATAAGGTTGTCTTTAGCACCAAAGACTGTGAAATAAGGAACTCTTCCTCAGGGGAACTTGTGGCAAAACGGGTTAGAACACCAGACAACATTTACATTCTGAACAAGATTCAAGAAAATAAATGCTACTTGATTTAGACAGATGAGAGTTGGTTGTGGCACAAGCGACTTGGACATACAAGCGTTGAAAACCTGATCAATATCAGCAAGATTAGAGCTGTATGAGACATCCCAAGGCTATTCAAACCAAATCAAGGAGTATGTGGTCCATGTCAACATGGAAAGCAAACCAAAACTAGCCACAAGCCAAAGGAGCTCTCTACATTAAAGCCCTTGGAGATCATCCATGCTGATTTGTGTGGACCAACTAGAAATCAGGCACTCCAAGGAGAAAGGTACTTTGTGTTATTTGTTGATGACTATACTAGAATGCTGTGGATATATTTTATAAAATATAAATCTGAAACTTTTGAGTGTTTTAAGAGTCTAAAAGCTCTTGTAGAAAATGAAAAAGACTCAAAAATTTAGTGCCTCAGAACAGACAGAGGGGGAGAATTCATATCAAAAGAGTTTAATGAGTTTTGTGATATTCATGGAATTAAAAGCGAATTCTCTACTCCCAGGACACCCCAACAAAATGGGGTAGTTGAAAGAAGAAACAGGATAGTTCAAGAAATGGCAAGAACAATGTTATTAGTAGCAGACTTGCAGCTGAAATTCTGGAGAGAGGCAGTTGGGACAACTGTCTATACCCTGAATCAGACTCAATTAAGACCAAATTGTGAAAAAACTCGTTATGAATTATGGAAAGGAAGACCTACTTCAGTAAAGTACTTCAAGATCTTTGGAAGCAAGTGCTTCATAAAAATAAATGATGGCTCACCAGGAAAGTTTGATTCTCGGGTTGATGAAGGGATATTCCTTGGATACTCTACACGGAGCAAAGCCTACAAGTGCTACAATTTTCGACTAAAGAAAATAGTGGAAAGCATTGATGTAAATATTGATGAAGAAATTCCAGAAAAATAAATTGAAGAACATGAAGATGATCTTCTCATTGAAGAAGAAGAACCTAAAGAAGAGGAAATAGATCAGGAAGAAGAAGAAGAGGAAAAATAACCGCCTCATACCCCTTTAAAGATGAAGTTTCTCTAGAAATATCATCCAGAAGAGCAGATTATTGGAAATAGAGATGAAGGGATGAATACCTGAAGAAGGATGATAATTACACTAAAGAGAAACGTTATTTCTCTTCTATCCATGATAGAACCAGAAACATTTGCACAAGCAAGTAAGGATCCTCATTGGGTAAAAGCCATGGAAGAAGAAATGTCCCAAATTGAGAAGAACGAGACATGGGAGCTGGTACCTCATCTAAAGGACGAAAACATAATAGGAACCAAATGGGTGTTCAAAAATAAAATGAATGAAGAAGGACAGGTTATCAGAAACAAGGCAAGGCTTGTCTGCAAAGGCTATTCACAAATTGAAGGAATTGACTTTGAAGAGACATTTGCACCAGTAGCTCGTATTGAAGCTATCAGGATGTTCTTGGCATTTGCTTGCTCAAAAGGATTCAAAATCTATCAATTGGACGTAAAATCAACATTTCTAGATGGGGAGCTCAAGGAAGAAGTCTACATGGAGCAGCCAGAAGGGTTTGATCTAACAGAAGGAAAGGACTTAGTCTGTAAGTTGAAAAAGGCTTTAGATGGGTTGAAACAAGCTCCTAGAGCTTGGTATGCAAGATTAGATCACTATCTACAACAACAAGGCTAGTGGATGGAAGTAATCTATACATAAAGACAGATGAAGGTAAGTTACTAGTTACTCTTGTTTATGTCGATGATCTGATTTTTGCTAGCAATAATGATGAAATGAGCCATGAATTTTCTCAAAACATGTCAAAAGACTTCGAGATGTCAATGGTAGGAGAGCTATCTCACTTCCTTGAACTTCAAGTATCTCAAACCAGAGTAGGAGTATGTATATCTCAAACCAAATATCTAAAAGACATGCTCAAAAGATATGGAATGGAGGACTGTGCACCCATGAGCACACCTATGACCACAAACTGCAAATTGAGCAAAGATGATGACTCCCCTCTAGTAGATGCAATTCATTACAAGTCAACAATTGGAGCCCTTCTATACTTAACAACTACAAGACCAGACATAATGCAGGCAGTAGGAATGGTGGGAAGATTTCAATCTGCTCCAAAACAATCCCATTTATTAGTTGTAAAAGAAATTCTTAGATATCTGAAAGGAACTCTTGATTTCGGTCTTTGGTACCCTAAGAGCTCAACACTAACTATAACTGCATACACTGATGCTGATTGGGCTAGAAGTGTAGATGATTGGAAAAGTACTAGTGGAAATGTGTTCTTCCTAGGAGACTGTTTAGTATCTTGGCTCTGCAAAAAACAGTCATCCATATCGTTATCCATAGTCAAAGCCAAATATATAGTTGCAGCAGACTGTTGTAATCAAATACTATGGATGAAGGAAGCTCTAAGAGATGTAAACATAGGTACAGATCAACCAATTACCATCTATTGTGACAACACAAGTGCTATCAGTCTCAGCAAAAATCAAGTGATGCACTCAAGGACCAAACACATACCAATCAAGTATCATTTCCTTCATGAAAAAATAGCTTAACAAAACATCGTCTTGGAATATATCAGTACTAAGGAGTAGATAGCTGATATTTTCACAAAACCTCTTCCTAAAGAGGCATTTAAACATCTACGTCAAAAGATGGGGGTTATCTCTTTATCATCACTCAATTTCATTCATAAAGATGCAGCAAGACAGGGGGAGAAGTTTGATAGGGGGAGTTTGTATGCATTCCTTTGCCATTGATGTCAAAGGGGGAGAGCAAAAGAATATTGCCATCAATAAAAAAGGGGGAGATCGTTGGACACAGATTGTCAATATGGCAATATTCGAGGAGCAAACAGAGCTATCGAAGGAGCCAAGAGGAGCAGTCAGAGCCACCAGAGGATCAAACGGAGCAAAGAGTAGACAAAGCCATTGGAGGAAGCAAACAGAGCCAGCGGAGAGCATATCAGAGCGCAGATATATATATATGAATGCATTTAAACAACGATCTGGGGCCATATATGCCATAGAATACACTATCGGGAGCCATCGGGAGGATTATAGTGTATATGCAGGCGGAATACACTATCGAGAGTAGAACTCATATATATGTATATGAATTTATGCTATCAGGCCCGTAGAACCCATATAGCATCACCCCTGTGTATTTATTTGATTAGTGCCAAATGCCTTTTACACAGAGAAATCACGCTAAACACTTAGCAGATTTGGAAAGCGGACTTGAAACTTTATACATGGGAGTGTTGAGTTGTATCGAGCCCTGAACCCTTGCGATTTTCAATTGCCGACGTATATCTCATCGGCACTTCGGGAGAAAAGTTACAATGTGTGAAGTAGTCCATTGCGATCGCCGATAGCGATTAGCGATGTCGCATCGTACCTCCACCAAGGGCAACCCCAAATTGCGATACATATACACGCAGACCGGATGCAACATTATAGATGGGCTTAATATAATATCGCGTACAGTGGAAGATCAGCCATCAGCCATCGGCGATGCCATGGTCTCGATGTATAAAGGACCCCCGGAAGCCTTGAGCACCGATTGCGATTATACTGCGGACCTGATGCAGTATAGATGCGGGTGTAATATTTTTTGAAATCTGCCCTTTAGTCTATTTTGCCTGTTTTACTCCTATTTCCTGTGTAATTGAATATTTGGCTTGCATGGTGTTTGGAGGCAGAAATACACTAAGGGATCCTCCAGATGGTTTAGGAGGCCTAAACGATAGCTCAAAAGGATAGAATCAAGCCGATTGCAATTGCGATATGACGTGGCATGTCCGTTAAACGAAATAGTCACGTTGGATGCCTGTTATCATTGAAAAAACGGGCCTGTGTTACAGTTTTAACACACAGTGACCGTAAAACCATCACAGATGAAGCCACAATGACCAAGGAGGGAAGCTGAAAGATCAAGAGAGTTAGAGGAAATGACAGCGACCAAGGAGGAAGCCAAATAGGCAGTGGAAAGCGGAAACGAAGAGTCAGAGGCATCTAAAATACATAAAAACAGAAAAACAAGGAGAGATATATGTTGATGCATGTATAATAAGTGAGAGAGAAAGCCGAAGAATAGGTAAGAGGCAGAGAGGCTAGAGAAGCAAGAGAATAGGAGAAAAGTACAAGCTCAGTAGGCTTGGGAGTAGAGAACTGCAGCAGAATAGTTTATATTAGGTTTGGGTTGGAACCCAAGAGGTTGGAGCCTCAGAACTGAACAGGATTGAAATCCTTGGGAGTTGGTGCTCCTAAGTGTAGAACTATTGCAAGATAGATTTGGTGCTCTGGAGATTGGAGCCTCACTAAAGTCCAAGTTAGAGCTTGGCAACTAATTGCAACCAACAATATATATATATATATATATATATATATATATATATATATATATATTGTATTTATTTCATTGCATTGTTTTTTGTTAATAAAAGCATTAATCCACACTATCTATTTCTGTGTTCCATATATGTGTGTGTGTGTGCTTTTGGTAACAACAAGAACAACAAAAAATGAAACACTGATTCAACCCCCCTCTCAGTATTTCCAACAAGTTGATGGTTATGGAGGTTCTTATGACTCTGGTACGGACCCCAAACTAAACCAGATTTGGATATCCTCACAAAATTCTTTCCTTTGCATGGTTTCATTGGATGTAAATTCCTTCTTGAAAGAATTATGGTATTCTATACATAACTTTTCTTAATTTCAATATTTAGTTTTTGATCAGATTTAAAATATATATATATATATATATATATAGATATATATTAGTCAACTTATCTTCATACAAATATCTTAAATCTAACTTGTGTTTGGAGTGCATACCTTCCATGGATATAAAGAGCCATGAAGCTGATTTTAAATGTTATCATTGACTAAAACATCCGTACCTATTAAATACTTTTGAAAATAATTAATTCCTAGTCCTTCTTGTGAATGATATAATGCTAAGAGATCTCCTCTTGAGTGTTAATGAATGCTTATGTTATTTGTTGAATCAAGTTCCTCTTTTTCACCCATTGCATCTTGATTAGTTTGAGGTGTTTTCCATACTATCATTCCTTTTTTATTCTTTCAATGATTATGGTGCTAGTACATTTTTTCACTAGTTAGTAGAAAATACTTTTCCACATTCAATATATGAGGAAGATAATTATTTTGTTCGAAGAATTCACCAAGTTGTTCAAATCAATTTATCCTTGTTGTTTACTAATCAAAATTCTTGTGTTTTAATTATTCCATCTTGTTGTGTAAATAGAATAAGGAGAATTGGAATGTGAAGAGACACTAGGAGATGAATCCCAAGAGTCTATCCTTCCATGTATATATCTATGATCAACCTTAATGCATAAATACAATTCATTTTGAGGAGTTACCTCCCGGCCTAACATGGTATCAGAGCACAAGTCTCATTTTAGACTTGTAATTCCTTTATTCTACTAGTTTTTTGCTCCCATTTAAAATTTTGTGTATTGTCTCCTTCAAGTTTGTTGAAGTGACGTTGTTTCACGCTCTTTGTTGCTTATGGTTGTGAGTTATATCACTGTGGTGCATTTAAACATTGCGTTGAATTCATACAGTGTCAGTGCAATGCATTGGATGAATGCCAACAATTCTCTATGCAACATTGAATTGCCAACTGTGTACACTTCTTCGGCGATTCTTGGTTCATTCTCAGCGTTCATTTATTGAAGAATAAATATCGGTATTTGATCCATTCTCTGTGTTGAGAGGAGGATAAAGGACATAGTGGGAAGCGTGATGATATGGCTAGAGGTGTGCTTCTTGGAGGTGTTGTGGTGTGGTGAATGATATGTATTCATTTGAAGATTGTATATTAGATTACACTTTGTGTTGGTGTGGCTATGTTGGTGTTACTGTGTTGGGTTGCATTTAATGGTATGACTGTGACTATGTTATGGTGTTACGTTGGTGGTATAACTCATGTTGAATGGTAGCATGGGTTCTGGAGTTCTGATCACATCACTTTTGTCACGACATCACACTGACTGTGTTTGATATGGTGTGATTGTGTTTGATATTATACCACCCATACTAGTTATACCACTCTCCTCCATGTTGTGGTATCACACCACCTACCCTCACTATACCACACCGGTTATACCAACCTTGGAACTGCTTAGTCGTATTAATCCTCACATAGTTATATACCTCCCAGTTATCGTATATAATACTCCCTCCAATTCATATCTCCCTCGATTCGTATCTCCCTCCTGGTTATATATCATATCACCCATCGTGGCTCTCATACTGTGGTATTATTGTGCTATGGTACCACTATGTTGTAGCATCGCTTCTGATCCTCCACACACCAATTTATCCCATACCCCAGTCCTACCGCGCATTGGTTTCTCCTATACAACTCGCCCTCCCCAAGCTACCATACAAAAACTCCTCCATAGACCCACATTATAATATACCTCCGATCCTTCGTCATTTCAGTTAAAACCTCCCCATTTACCCTCTCCCCCATCTACCACCTTCCCCATACGCTACCTTCCCCATATAAGCCTCCCCCATATAACAACTCTAGCACATATATCTACCATAAGTGCAATTTTTTTTACAGTATATTTCTATAAGAGTACATTTTTTACACATTACAAATATTTTAAAATGCATTCGCTGAAATTAATTATTGGAGTAGTTCTCTCTATAAAAGAGAACTATCCTGAATGGTCAAGGAATATAAAGCACACTCTCATTTTCAATGACTTGTGGATAGGAGTTTGTGAAGGAGAAGGAGACAATGAACCTGCAAAGCCCACTTGATCCAGGTGGATGTTGGTGGCCACCTGCCTATCCCATTTGGACCCCCACAACTATCTCTTTCAATTTTTCATTTTTCTTAATTGTAGCACAATTTACTATTTTTAGCAGTTTTTCGGGTCCTAAACTTCCAGAACCATTTTTGAGGCCCTAAACAACATTTTTTTTGGCAATCTTGTACTAGTGATTTTCTGTCTAAAATCATCTTTTTCATCGTAGTCCTCGGTGATATCTTTCCAATGGGGTATCATGCGCGTCAAACAAAGATAATATGACCAAGTCACGACCCAAGGAAGTTGGTTGTCCAACTAACCCCAACGGGGCCCTTAAACTCTTGGTGTTACATCTCCGTGGGTTAGGGTTTTGGTTGTTTACGGTTTTCTATTATTGTTCAATAATAAAAATTCCCTTGAGCCTCATTGTAACATAGTTCAAAGGCATGTGGCCACCACATCTCTTCTCAGAGATAATCTACCATCACCTGAGCTAGTTTATTT
Organism: Pinus tabuliformis; assembly: GCA_031772625.1. Classification (NCBI taxonomy): domain Eukaryota; kingdom Viridiplantae; phylum Streptophyta; class Pinopsida; order Pinales; family Pinaceae; genus Pinus; species Pinus tabuliformis. The sequence continues at coordinate 1,490,653,010 of CM062819.1, read as the reverse complement.
CCATTTTTGTTTGTAAGCAGATTTCAGTATTTTACATTAATGAAATGAAGTATTATTTCTATTGTATCTCTGTAATTTTTTGTGTTCCTGTTTAAATCTGGATCACCACTTCAGATAAGGAGATTTCCATTTGGGAAAATAATAATAACAAGGCCTATGCCTTAATTACAGCATCAGTAAATGAAGAGGCGAGTCGCCATATTTCACCATTTTCAAATGATTTTGAAGCGTTAAAGAAGTTGAAGGAATTGTATGAATCACACTCTAAACTTGAAGTTGTCCAATTGATGATTAAATTGTTGAATCTTGAATTGAAAGATGATGACCCTCTTGATTTAGCATCAAAAGTAAGATCCATTGTGCATGATATAAAAACCACTGGTGTTGAAGTAAATATTCCTCTCATAGCCTATGTCAAGGAACTATATCCCACTTTTTCAAATTATCTTGAGTCATTTCAAGTAAGTGGAAACCTCAAGGAGATTACCTTTGACTCCCCTGAGAGCAAGTTTACTAATAGAGAGAAGGATTTTGGGAAGAAGAAAACTCCTCAGTCTTATGAATAATTTGTGTGTCTTGCACATAGAGAGAAGAATCATGCACAAGAATTTTCTATAAGAAGAGGAAGAATGAATTTTAGAGGCAGGGGGTAGATAGTTCCAAGGAGAAAATTATGATATCCATTGCATACAATGCAATAGAGATGGACATGATGCATCCACATGTAAGTTTCCTTGGGATAGAATTGAGTAGGAAAGAAATTAAGGAGAAGGTAAAACCAAAGAAAAAGGGAAAGGTAAAGCACCCGAATCCTCTCACTATGTTGTGGAACATTGTAATAATGGAGTAACTAAAGACTTGTTTAATGCTTCACTTGCTTATTGGAAAGATGATTGGTTTATTGATTAAGGAGAAACTTGCCACATGAATTTTAGGAGACATATTTTTGAAGAATTCACTGACAATGTTGATGGAGCAATATATTTTGCAGACAAGTCAAAACTCAAGCCATCTGAGCTTGGCACAATCAGGCTCAAACTGCCTGGTCTTCCAGACTTTCTTCTACATGATGTTCTATATCTCCCACTGTTGAGGAGAAACTTGTTGTCTTTGGTCGACATCCTCTAGAAAGGACACTCCATTCATATGTTTGATGACAAGGTTGAGGTTAGAAAAACATAAGATTGCTCACTTGTCATGACAAAGATAGAAGAAGAAAGACTTCTGAAGATGCAAGGTACCTTTGCTTGTGCACAAAAAAATTCATATTGTTCTCACTATGATGAAGGTACATTTCCATCAAGTCTTCTATGGCGTGCTATATTTGGACACTTGAATTATGACAACCTTCATATGTTGAAGAAAATTGGTGTTACTGGTTTTCCTACAATTCCTTGGAAACTTAAGCAATGTCATTCATGTATCTTAGGAAAGCACAACAAACAATCTTTTCATGATTCTCATTCTAGAGCACGTAGAAAACTTGAACATATCCATTCAAATTTATGTGGCCCAATGCATGTTCCTTTTGAAAATGGTAATAAATATATGATGACATTTATTGATGACTACACCAGAATGTGTTGGGTTTTTTTATTGAAGAACAAATCGGATGCTTTTCAAACATTCAAGAAATTTCATGCATGAATTGAAAATGTTGCACAATCTCATATTGACTCTATTCGCATTGATAATGGAAAAGAATACACTTCAAATGAATTTGAAAACTATCTTCTCCAACATGGGATCAAACATCAAACAATTGTGCCTTATAATCCCCAACATAACAAAGTTGCTTAAAGAAAGAACAGTACAATCTTAAATATGGTATGTTCCATGATCTTTTTCAGGAATGTAAAATTGATGTTTTGGGTTGATGTAGTTCTATATCTTGTATACATAAAGGATATGTGTCCATATAATTCTATTAGAAGCAAGAATCCTTATGAAATGTGTTATGAAACCAACTCACAAAATAGAAGAAAAGATAGATCAATGACTTCAAAATCATCCTCTTCGAGGGGGAAACCTCCTTTACATTACACAAATGAACAACTATTGGATGATACAAATGAAAAAACCTCCTTTCTATATATAGGAGTCTAAGGGGTCACAATATAATAAAATCTGACATAACAATAATAATATAAGGGCACAAAAATAACAATAGTGGGCTTCTATGGGGCACAATAATAACAATAAGGGCTACAATGACAATAGTAATGAGGGAATCACTAGTATTATACGGACCTAACAAAATGTGGTATGGCCACATTTGTTATGAAACCAACTCAAAAAATATAGAAAAGATAGATCAACGCTTTAGAATTTAGCCTCTTCGAGGGGGAAACCTCCTTTACATTACATAAATGAAAAATTCTTGGATGATTCAAATGACAAAACCTCCTTTCTATATATAGGAGTCTAAGGAGTCATAATATAACCCAGCTGACCTAACAATAATAATATAAAGCCACAAAAATAACAATAGAGGGATTCTATGGGGCATAGTAATAACAATATGGGGACAATAGGGGCACAACAATAGTAATAAGGGATACAACTACAATAGTAATGGGGTAATCACTAGTATTATAGGGACCCAACATGCCCTTCTCCTTCAAAAAAGTGAGCTTGAGTAGTTCTGGATGCTTCTGTATAAAATTCTCAACCTCCCATGTGGAATCTTCACCAAATAAGTTCTTCCACTTGATAAGATACTCCGAAATTGATCGATTTCGTAGCTGTCGAGTTCTTGTTTTTGTGACCGCTTCTGGTTCCAATATAATTTATCCTACCTCGTCAAGTTCTAGCAATATTGTTTGAACTGGGAGCTTGTTGCCTATAACCTTCTTTAAACATGAAACATGGAAAATTGGGTGTAATCGAGAAGCTGCAGGAAGCTCCAATTTGTATGCCATAGTACCAATCTTTTGCAACACCTTGTACGGACCATAATACTTTGGTGATAATTTATCATCCTTCTTAGCTTGCTTGAGGGACATTTGCTTATATGGTTGTATCCATAGGAATACCCAATCACCTACATCAAAACTTTTTTCACTGCGATGTTGATCTTCCTGTTGTTTCATTCTATTTTGTGCCAACACGAGGTTATCCTTTAAGAGTTGGAGGACTTGTTGTTGATGTTCGATGTGATGTTCCACTGCTTGAACCTTAGAATTTTCTCTTAAATATGATGTGATGGATGGTGGCTGATATCCATAAAGTTCCATAAATGGGGTCATTTTTGTTGCTGTATGGAAGGAAGTGTTATACCACCATTTAGCCAGAGGAAACCATTTGACCCATTGTGTTTGTTTATCAGATACAAAGCAACGAAGATATCCTTCCAAACATTTGTTTACTATCTCAGTTTGCCCATCAGATTGAGGATGATAATATGAGCTATGAGCTAACTGAGTACCAAGACAAGAAAATAATTATGTCTAAAAATTTCCAATGAAAATGGGATCTCTGTTACTTACAATAATCTTTGGGTTTCCATGTAGCTTTTGAATTGTTTCCATAAATGCAGTAGAAACTGTACTGGCTTTAAATGGATGTGATAATGCACAAAAGTGTGCATACTTGGTAAGTCTATCAACTACCACCATGATGACACTCTTTCCCTCAGACATGGGTAAACTTGTGATAATCCATTGAAACCTCCTCCCAACGTTGGCTTGGAATGGATAAAGGTTGTAATAGACCCGGTGTCTTAATTGTTTCAAATTTATTTTGTTGGCAAACCAAACATTCCGCCACAAACTTTTGAATATATAATTTAAGGCCATCCAAAAAAAATTCTTTCTTAACCCTGTGGTAAGTTTTTGAAAATCCTGAGTGCCCTCCTAAGGGAGAAGTGTGCAATTCCATAAGAACCTTTTGTTTTAGTTGGGAATTCTTACAAAGGTATAAGCGATCTTTGTACCATAATGAATCATTTTTCCAGCTAAATGTATCAAACGTACTAGAAACTTGTTGTAACTTTCAGATAAGTGCCCACACTTCTTCGTCATTCTTCCATTCCTACCTTGCTTCATTTATCCAATCTGGTTGGATAATAGAAATGGCGTACAACAATGCTTCCACATCCTCGTCCTTTCTTGAGAGTGCATCTGCCACCACATTTTGCTTCCCTTTTTTGTAGATGATTTCAAAGTCATAACCCAACATCTTTGTGACCCACTTTTGTTGCTCTTCAGAGGATAATCTTTGTTCTAAAAAGTATTTAAGGCTATCATGATCCATTTTTACCTTGAAGTGTCTTCCCGTTAGGTAGGGTTGCCATTTCTTAAGTGCATGGAGTATTGCCAACATTTCCTTCTCATAAATAGCTTTGTGTAAAAACTTTCCCTTGATTGGATGACTTTCAAAAGTAATGGGCCTTTCATCTTGCATTAAAACAACACCAATTCCATTTCCTGAAGCATCACATTCCACAATAAAGGTTTTTGTGAAGTCCAGTGTAGCTAAGACTGGTGCTTGGCACATTGCCTCTTTAAGATGTTCGAAGGCCTTTGTTGTGTCTGGAGTCCATAAAAATGCATCTTTCTTCAATAATGTTGTTAGAGGTGCTTCTATTCTCCCATAATTCTTAACAAACTTGTGATACTACCTTGTCAACTCGAGAAATCCTCGCAGATGCTTTATGGATGTGGGGATTTTCCATTCATTAATGGCTTTAATTTTGCTAGGGTCTACCTTAACTCCTTCATGAGATACAATATGACCCAAATATTCCACCTCTTGTACTCCAAAGAAACATTTGCATCTTTTTGCATATAATTGTTTCTTCTCCAATAGTTGTAGCACCCTGTCAACATGTTCAACATGATCCTTCCAAGACTTGCTATAGATTAGTATATCATCAAAAAATACTAACACAAATTTTCTAAGGAATGGTTTGAAAATGGAATTCATCAAACCTTGAAATGCTGAAGGTGCATTGGTAAGGCCAAAAGGCATGACCAAAAATTCATAATGACCCTCATGAGTTCTAAATGTTGTTTTCGGAATGTCTTCAGTCTTCATTCTGATTTGATGATATCCTAAACGAAGATCCAACTTGGCGAAGTAAATTGATCCATGCAATTCATCGAGTAATTCACCAATGACAGGAATGGGAAACTTATCTTTAATAGTGAGCTTTTTGAGCTCCCTATAATCCAGACACATGCACCATGATCCATCCTTCTTGTGCACCAATACTACTGGAGTAGAGAAAGAACTTTGACTTGGTTGAATTATACCAACCTCTAGCATTTCTGCAACCATACATTCAATTTCACTCTTTTGGGCATAGGGATATCTATACGACCTAATGTTTGGAGGAACACTTCTTGGAATCAGGTGAATAGCATGATCATGATCAGGAATGGGTGGGAGACCTTTGGGAGTCTCAAATACCTTAGAATGATTGTCCAAGAACTTTTGGAGATCTGGAGAAATAGATGATTCCAATGTGGAAACATCTAGCGAACATAATTGTGCAATTACACCTCTTTGTTCCTTTTTTAGAAGTTGTGTCATACCGTTAGAGCTTATTATATTTCCTAGTTTCCCTGCAATACCCCTTAATTCAACTTCCTTTCCTTCCATAGAAAATTTCATGAAAAGTTCTTGAAAATTAAAAGTTATTGTACCCAATGATTGTAGCCATTGGAATCCTAGTACAACATCAGCACCTCCCATTGGAATGGAAAGCATTGGGCTAGTCAATACATATTCTCCCATGGATAGCTTGATATTATGGCACTTTCCAGAGCAATTTATTGTTCCTCTATTTGCAACCATCACTTGACACTCTGGTGCTGGATATAAGAAGCAATTCAATTCCTTTGCTACCTTACAATGAATAAAATTGTGGGTACTTCCTGAATCAATCAACACTATTACCTTTTTCTTCTTGATTTGTCCTTCTATCTTGATGGTTTGAGGAGTGGTAATTCCTGCCAATGCATTACAAGAAATGGTTGGATTCATTTCTTCTTTATCTAGGCTTTTTTCCTGGAGTATATCCTCTTCTTTTGACTTTTCTTGCTCCTTTTCTTCTTCCTCTTCACAATCTATGTAGAATAATTTCTTCTCAGCACACTTATGACCTTTAGTGTATTTGCTATCACAACTGTAACAAAGCCCTTTTGCTCTTTTTTCTTCCAATTTTTGTGGTGTAAACCTTGTAGGTTGTGGAAGACTAGGGGCAACAACACTTCCATCTTTATAGTTGTGAGTAGTATGCTTCTTAGTTTCCATAATTTTGCTTTCCATTTTTCTTGCTAACTTGAATGCCTTCTCTAATGATTCAGGTTCCCAAAGGCGAGCATCATGTTGGATATTATCCTTTAAATTCCCTATGAACACATCACTCCTATGCTCCTCTAGAATATTTTTTACCCTTATGTTCAATTTTTGGAACTCCTCAATGTGCTCCATTATTGAACCCTTTTGTTTGAGACTTATCAATTGGCTAAAAAAAAGTGTTGCTTTTTGTATCCTCGTAATGTGCTGTCAATTCTTCTGTAAAAATTGCCCAAGTGATCATTTATTTACGAGAGAAAATCCATTGATACCATACAAACTAATTTGGTTCCAAATATAAAGTTGCAATACATACCTTTTGTGTGTTTTTCACATTATTGAGATCGAAAAATTGCTCCATCTATAATATCCATGTTACGGGATCCTTGCCATCAATCTTCCTCATATCGATTTTTGGAATATGATGGGTCTTCGATCCCACATTAGAGTCTATGAAATCATGATTAACATTTCTTTTGTTCGCATCATGAGTTTCCTTTACTACCTTTTCACCATTAGTAAGTATTTCTTGTAGAAAATTTGTCAAATCTGTCTTCAAATCTGCCATGTTTGTCTTCAAATCTATCTTCAAATTTTCCATGTCTCTCTTCAAATCTATCTTCAAATCATCCATCTTAGCTTCCATGCCCTTTATCTTAGATTCCACGCCATTTATCTTAGCTTCTGTTAGCTTTTGTGAGATTGACATTTGTTGCACTTGGTCTTGTAATTTTGATATATCATGTAGCATCTCTTCCTCGTCTTCATGAGTCATGCTAGAGCTTTCAGGTTGTTTACTAGGTGTTTGCATTTTCTTTCCTTGGGGCATCAATTACCGATAATAATGATCTACTATGCCCTTTGAATTCCTTCAAAATAAATTTTCAAACCAAGCTTAAGCAAAAATTTAAAAAAATCTACACACCTTTTTTCACTTTGTAGGAGCTCGATATTGCCTCTGATGTATCTTTGGACTTTCGTATCATCCAGTTCTAAAATTGCGACCTGTAGTAGCCCTCTGTTTCCTCTTTCCAATGCCACTAGTCTGATCCAAATTGGATTCTCCAAGGAAGAGTTATGCGAAATCTCCCACAGTGACCTGATTATAGACTAGTTCAGTAGAGCGAAAGTGTACGACATGCCACAAGTCACTGTTTCAACCTTTGGCTCTGAAAAATATATACAAGAAACTACAGTCCATCCTCTTTTTGTGCCTTCTTACGATATTTAAATCTGATGCTCAAAGAGAAAGTTATGACGATTTTCCCCAGGTCACCTGTTTGGAATGTAATTCAACAGTCTGCAAAAAGACCAACTTCCTCAGATCATATATCCACCAATATAGGACGAAAAGCTCTAAAATTCAGATCCGAGGTTCAGCGTGATTTCTTCTCAAATGGGTTATTTTTTTAGCTTCTGAAACAACGTATAAAAAAATTTATAGCGAAAATTCCATGATGACCTATTTGGAGTAGCGAAACCCTAGAATCCAAAGCTCTGATACCAAATATTATGAAACCAGCTCAAAAAAGATAGAAAAAATAGATCAACGCCTTAGAAATCAGCCTCTTCGAGGGGGAAACCTCCTTTACATTACATAAATGAACAATTCTTGGATGATTCAAATGACAAAACCTCCTTTCTATATATAGGAGTCTAAGGAGTCACAATATAACCCAACCGACCTAACAATAATAATATAAAGCCACAAAAATAACAATAGAGGGATTCTATGGGGCACAGTAATAACAATATGGGGACAATAGGGGCACAAAAATATTATTAATGGATACAAATACACTAGTAATGGGGTAATCACTAGTATTATAGGGACCCAACAACATTCCTTTGGTAAAGCATATCAGGGTCTTTGGTTCCATCGGTTATGCCTTGATACCTAAGGAACAAAGAAACAAACTTGCTACACAAAGTTGTAAGTGTATCTTCGTGGGGTATTCAAATACTTACAAAGCAAACCTTCTCTAGAATGAAGTTAATAAGATTTTTTTAGGTTCTAGAGATGTGATATTTCTTGAACGTTCCAAGGTTGACAATGTTGTTGAGTGGAATCTTGATTGCTTGGAAAGATCAGGACATCAAAATTCTTTTCAAGAATTTGATAATGGGATTCCACATCTTGAAGGGGGGATTCCTATAGTGGATCAATCTGTGGAATATTCTTCTGAAGCACTTTCTCCCCTGCATGAATCTCCAACCACTGATCCACATGACACTTTGAGTGATGTGATTACATAATTGGGAGACTAAATATTGATTCAGCCTCAACTCAGTCAACTGAGTAGCCTGGACCATCTCAGAAAGCTCCTCCAAAATGGCTGACAAAGACACTTTGTTCATCCTGATGAGGTTAGAAAGTTAGGAACAAGAAGTTCAACCAGACACAATGGATGTGATGTAGGTGATTATGATTCACCTGTTGATATGGATGTTTCTTATGATTGTGAACTAAATTTGTCTACAGATTTTGAACCAAATTCCTTCAAAGAAGCCGCTTCTCATTATGAATGGAAAGAAGTGATGCAAAACGAGTATGATGCCTTGATAAGTAATGGCACTTGGAAGCTGGTTGATCCTCCATTGGGAAGAAAACCAATAGGCTGCAAGTGGATCTACAAGAAAAAGTATAAATATGATGGCTCACTTGACAAGGAAAAATCCAGGCTTGTGGAAAAATGTTTTGCACAGTAGGAAGAGGTCGAATATGAGGAGAATTTTCCCCACAGCAAAAGGGGAGCCCATCTAGACACTCTTTGCCTTAGCAACACATAACGGTTGGAAATTCCATCAAATGGATGTAAAAACTTCTTTCTTGAATGGAGATCTAAAAGATAATGTTTTAATGTCCCAACCAGAAGGATTTTTTGTGAAGGGTCAAGAACATAAAAAATCTTGTAAAATCCTTGTATGGCCTCAAGCAAGCACTGCGATATTGGTACAAGAAGTTAATTGAGAATCTTCTAAAACTCAACTTCAAACATTATGATCTTGATGCTGCAACTTTGTTTGTCAATAAATTTGGAGAAACAGTTGTATACCTTGTGGTGTATGTAGATGATGTTTTGATGACAGGGAACAATGAGAGCTATATTGCATCCATAAACAAGGAAATGAGGAAAGGTTTTGAAATGACACTCTTGGGATATATTCATTACTATATTTATATTGAAGTAACTCAACTTCTAAGTTTATATTCCTCTCATAGAAGAAGTACATTGGAGATTTGTTGAACAAATTTGGCATGGCTAAGTAAAATCCTTTGACTACTCCATTGGAAAAGAACTTAAATCTCACATCCACTAAAGGAAAATAATTTGAGAATTCAACAAAGTATAGAAAACGTGGAGGAAGTCTCAACTACCTGACTACTACCAAACCAAACTTTTCATTTGTTGTTGGAATCCTCTCCAGGTTATGCAAAAGCCTTGTGAGGGACATTGGTATGTTGTGAAAAGATTTCTAAAGTACTTGAAAGGAACTCAATACTTTGGACTTAAGTATAAACATGTGGGCAACTTCAGCTTGATTGGATACTCTGATTCAGAATTCAATGGAGATAAAGAAAAGGGGGTATCTACTTCAGGTTATGCTATGAGTCTTAGATTAGGAGCTGTCTTCTGTAGGTCACGCAAATAATAAGTTCTAGAAGATTCGACAACTGAGGAAAAATATGTGGAAACAATTGAAGCAAAAAAGGAAATTGTGTGGCTCTAGAAAATTCTAGAAGATTTTCATAAGAAACAAGTGCATTCAACTCCTCTCATGATTGAAAACACTTCTGCAATAAAGTTGGCCATGAAACGAAAGTTCCATGATCGAACAAAGTATATCAATAAGAACTACCATCTGATTCGACATCATGTTGAGGCCAAGACAATTTACCTATGCCATTATTCCACAAATGATAATATTGTAGACATCTTCACCAAATCTCTTGAAATAAAAAGTTCTAAAGATTCAGAACGATGCTTGGAATCACCAACATCCCTTCAAATTAAGAGGGGGAATTTTGACACCTAATCTTTGGGATTAGGTAAATCCATGTGAAATAGTGTAAAGAGAGAATAAGGAGAATTGGAATATGAAGAGACACTAGGAGATGAAGCCCAAGAATCTCTTCCTCCATGTATATATATATGATCAACCTTAATGCAGAAAACCATTTCATTTTTAGGTGTTACCTCCTAGCCTGACACATCTGATCATGGTTCCTGTTCAAACAACTGTCATCCAATTTATCACTTTCCCACTATTATATTGCATGATAGTTTTTTAACATCGAGTGATCATTATGGTGTATCTTCTCAATTTTCAGATACTTTTCAAGAAGTTGAGGATCTTCAACCTTCATTGAAGGTTATGTCAAGCCCTTGCTATCTTGACAAGCTTTCTAAACCTAGTCGAATTCATTTTCCCTTACAAGTCTCCCATCCTCATTCTATGATGATAGGTGAAAATTTATCTTTACAAAAATTAGAGGATCATCATAAGTAATATTTTGGATCTCATGATCCAATCTATCATCAAGTGGAAGCATCTTACTTAGCAAGCCCATTTGCTAAAAGTGAGTTTTGATCTCTCTTGATGTTTTCTAAGGAAGACAATACAAGTGCATGTACATTTAGAAGGAGCCATTAAGGTTTGTTTGCTTATTTTTTTCATCAACAAGGTAAGGTGGCAGGTTGGGTAAAGTTAGGTGACATGACACATCTCTCTATATCTAGAAAATACATTTCATATTTTGTGCAAGATATTAAAGTTCTTATATTTTCTGTTGCACATTGTATTATGTTGATTTTCAATTCTCGCATCTGTGTGATTACAGGTTTGAAGAAATTATGTTGGCTTCACTAGAAATATCATTACACTTATCCCTCACCTTTTATCTCGTTAGGTTAGGAATAGGCTTAGTTGCATTTAGGTCCTCTTTCATTTCATCCAACTTCTTTCCTACTCTCCATCTAGTCTTTACATCTATTTTGTTTTTATATGATGTTTTTGGCTTTAGTCTCCATTTACTTTGTCTCTTGTTTCTTCTTTTGGTTTTGTATGTTTTTTCTTGTCTATTTGCTTAATAAGGCCTTGTGTAAAAGATTGCATCATCCAAAAAACTTTGAAATGTAATAAAAGAGAACCGTGGAAGCCACAACACTTGGCTTTCTATTGCTCTCCTTCTTTGTTTGGGAAAATTCCATAGGTCGAGCTAAGTCCAGATGGAAAATAGGATCCGTACAATAGGATAACCTTGAGGGAACCTATTAAATTTGTGCTTATGCTAGTATCTAAGCTACTCAACTTGGTATAAATCTACTTGTGTGTTAACTCTTGTCCAATCTAGTAGAGAGGGGATAAGGGGAAATCTAAAGCAAGAAAACTAATATCATAGGTCTTAAAATACTTCTCTGAAGGGGAAACCTCCTCTACTCTCAATAAGTTAGGATCCCTCTTCCACCCATTCAAAATAATGAATGTTGATGCACTTTTCTATTAAATAAATAAACAAAGCATGAAATAAGAGAAAGACTTCCTGCGTAGGGATGTGGAAAGCGACCTCTCTAGGGTACTAAACAAGCTCGCTAGCAGCAAAACAACATTTGTGCTCCTGAAGTGCCTCCTTCAAGGTATTTTCCAGGCTTTCTGGCAGCAGAGCAACATTAGAGATGAAAACCCATACTATGAATATCATAAAATCATTGTGCACATTACCGTTTCCTGGATTGAAACAATTGTGATATGGTGTATCTTCGTGTGTGTGTTCAACCAAGTAGAGGAAAGTGAGATGCTATGTATAAAACCAGGTTGAAAGGGGGAAATCGAGGCTATTAATACTTCGTGAAGGTGTGACCCTTAGACAAAAGCTATTTCCGATAAGAGAAGCTAAAGTTCACCCAGTGTGTTGCCAAGTGTTTTCGCTACTACAAAACCCTCCAAAAATTACACTACATTTGAATTTTGGAGCCTACTATCACCATCATATCTAATGTGTCACCTTAATCATAAAATTTAGTCTTGTGTTAGTCTATGTGTGTCAAGTGTTCTCGAGTTGTCTCAAGTGTCATAACATTGATTATAACATATTTAGGTTCATTTCATGGTTGTAACATATTTTTTGTTGTAAAACAACACTTTTGGGTCGCAATCACACACACTCCACTCATTGTACTTGGGGAATGTATGAAATGTAAATTTTTAATGTATAATTATTATTTTAAAATCTTGTCTAATTTTTCTCAATAAGTTTGTATGCTTCTCACATCATCTTGTTCACCCCTTTTCCTATATCCCATACTTATACAAATATTTGGTTTCAAATAAAACCCATTGAGGCTAAGAGTGTATGAGTGCACTATGAAGCCTTGATCGAGGATCCTTTGTTGTTCAAAAGTGCACTATTCTCCCTCCAAGAGCACATAACGCACTCCTTAATCCATCTTTCCCCTTCATTGTTCCAAACTGCACCCTTTAAAATCCAAGCCTTCCTTTCAATGCACTCCTTCGACCTGAAGGAATGCACCCTCCTTGAGAGCAATCCTTTGACTTGAAGGAATGCACCCTCCTTCAGAGGACTCCTTTGACCTAAAGGAATGCGCACTTCTTCGACCTAAAGGAATGCACCTCCTTGAGAGCACTTCCTTGAGCCGAAGGAATGTACCCTCCTTGAGGGTATAAACACACTCTGAAGGCATGATGCTTCCTCCTTCATCCTTCATACTTGTACCATGCACCCTTTTTGGCCTCTTGAGCACATGAGAACACTCTGAAGGAATGAAGCCTCACCCTTTAACTTTCGAGAGTGCACCATGCACCTCCCTTGGTTTCTTAAGCACATGACCACACTCCAAAGGCATGAAGCCTCATTCTTTAGCCTTCAAGAGTGCACCTTGGACCCTCCATCTCTCCCTTGAGAGCATAACACACTTGGGAATCCTAAAGCCTTCCCCTTCATCCTTCGAACTTGCACCATGCACCCTGCCTTGATTTCCTCTCTCCCTTGTTTGCATGAATGCATTCCAAAGCCCTAAAACCTCCTCCTCTCAGCCCTTTAGCCTTTCAAAGTGCATCTATGTGCCCAAAATCTCGTTTTTCCCCTTTTGAGCTCACTGAAAAAGGCATGAACATAATATATGCATTAAACATGGTAGAATAGGAGAATTTTAGGACGATAGTTGCTTGTCATGAGTGATTACAGATATAGGTATTCCATAAACAACATGGCAACCACACATGAGGAATATCAGGAAAATAGAATAAACAAAGAAAGCATGGAAAGAATGAAGAACACACTTGAATATTGATGATTAAAGCACCTAGAAGACTCCATTTGGTCAAAGACCATTTGGAGGGTAGAGACACCAACAATTGAGGCTACTTGAAGAATGAAGATATATGTGGTAGCCATGTCACCACTGGAAGATTCCATGCCATCAGTCACTACTAGTCCTAGACATTAAAGATAGTGACATGTCACGTTCTCATCACACGATGATGTGGGAGTCATGATGTATTGTTGTAATAATTATTAATACAAATAAGTAGAAGACCAAGAGTCATGTATGAACTAAAGAGTCATGGAAGTCCAAAGGACATGTAATACCAAAAGTCATATGTAATTCCAAAATTCATTTGGAATTCCAAAGGTTGTAGAAATCCAAAGGTCACTAGAAGTTGGAAAGTCAAGAGTCATGAGGATGTGAAAGGTCATGCCTCAAGTTATAAATAGATCCTCATTTCTCATGTAAAGGACTTTTAACCTTGGATTCTCCCACAAGGCATTAGAGAGACAAAGATAATACTTTTTGGGAGTAAGGAGTGGCTCTAATGCTCCATTATTGCAACCAATGATGTTCATTGTATTTATGTATCTTGGGACTTTTTCTTAATATTGAAGCATTCCAGGCTAGCACATTTTCACACATGGATTGTGAATATTTCTAAGACTATTCTTTGAATGTTTATGGTTCATGTTTGCTTTCATTTGTACTGGGGTAATTGAACTATTTTGGTGGCTTCAATGCTTCTTGTTGGAAATGTGTTTTAATGTTATAACGATCATCACATCATTGTGAACTATTTCTCTTGATGTTAGAAGAGTCTTTCTCATTTACATGCATCTCCATTAGGGTAGTACTATTACTTCTCTCTTAGAGGTTCACTTTATTTTCTCCATCTACAGTAAGAGAACCATGATCCATTTGCAATCAAACATTCACAAGGCACACTAGACTTTTCATTCAAAAGGCCCTTTTCGCTTCTCTCTCACACTAACAGCTAAATCCAAGGCATATATTTAAGAAACTAACATTTGGGTCATATTTTGGATGGGGTTCCTACTCCAAATGGTGCGAGGTCTAATTGGGACTTCACATCAAGAAGACCCACTTGGTTGACGAATTTCCAAAACCATCAACACCACCCTAGGGTTTATACCATGCTTAATGACTATCTTGCAATTTCATTTTGAATTCATTTATTATTTTTTTCTCGCCAGAGATGTCACCCTATAGCTAGGGTTCCCCATTTAAATTTTCCAATGGCGCCTTTCTATAGTTGGTTATACTTTGTTGACCTTTTGTTTGTCAAATGGAAAAATATAGATCTTCCATGTTTTGCTCCAGATGAAGAAGGTAATTGTGTTAAGGGTCTCTTTTTGCAACAACTGTTAATTTATTTTCAAAAATCCTTAACTATTAACAACTAGGTAGACAACATAGTTTTTCAAGTCACTTGAGAGTTTTTATTTTAGGTTACTTGGAGCGATACTATTTTGAACCCGTTTGCATGAGGGTTTAGTTTGGTCTGTGAATAATTTATTCACTTCCTTTTGGAAATAAACCCATAGATAGTTCTTGCCTCTGATTGGTTTTGTTTAACTCCACCCACCAGGTAAATATTTCATTGTTTCTTTTTATTATCATGAAAAATTCAAAGGGATATGGTCTTTCGTATACATTAACTCTTGGCAGCATAAGCCTACTCAAAATGTTTATTGTGTCTTTATCTTTTCAGGTTTTATACTATTGACTTTTAATATGAATTTCTACAGAACACTTATTTTGTTTAGAGCAACATGGTTACAAGTAAAATCAATGTTTTACTCTGTAATTCCAAATACAATTTTTTCTATTACTTGTAGTTTATTATTGATATTTTGTTAGGTTATATAAGGCTCTTATTTGAGGGAAGGTTTTCAACACTACCGCGTCATGTTTCCCTTAACTAAGATAACAACTATTACTTTAGCCATAAACTATTTTTTGTTATTTATTTTAATTTTATATAATTTATTCATTGTGATAACCACTTATCAAGTTTTTTCTCTTTTCATGGGGTTCTATTAATTATTAATCCAAGAAGGAGAATTTACTTGACCTTTCATTTCACCATTCTTTTCTCTCAATCTACTTCGTTTATCTTTAACTTCTATTTGGAAAATACATTTTTAGAGTGTTTTACCTACAACCCTAAACATACAGTTTCACCATATAGTTTATATTTGTTGAACTTTACATTTTTACATAGTTCTTATTTCTATAAATGGTATTGAGTCTTTATTTAAAATAGATGGCCACATTCTCATAATATTATTTTTAAACACATTTTCATTCTACTCCTTATCTCACTTTGGAATCATTTTGATGTAGACTGAGGAGTTATCCATATTTTCCTTTAACTGTCATAGGTAATTATTACTTCCTTCACTTATTCTCCCTCAAATTTTTTCATGTTTTTATCACTCTATTAAATTCCTCATGTCAGCGTATAGGTACATGACTAAAGTTTATACTTTTTTGTACATAAGTACTATTCTTCTTTTTCTTGCAAAGATAAATTACTAGGAAGAGTCTATATTTTTGGTCTTCTCCAACTCTAACAGACTTACTATGTTTTGATATTACTAGGTCGAGTGTATGGCTCTTGATTCTTGATTTCCTGTTGCCTGCACAAATTTCTCTTGTTTCTTTTACATTTGAAAAGTTATAGTTTTAACTTCTTCCCATACTGAGCTTTAATAATGGAATTATGCCTTTTAATGTAATAAGATTGTTATCTTGGTTTATTATTATTATTATCATCTAAGGGCCTTTATTATCCCTCCAATACAATAACATGAATTTTATAACAATCTATTAATCCATTTATATTTTTATTTGAAGTGTGATGAATATATTTCTAGCTTTTCTCTAGTGTTATGATTGAGACTTCTATGTTTTACTATGTTGAATTTTGATTATGTTTTTCATATGAAACTAGTGTATATTATTTTTCTTTTAATATTACTATTTATTTCCTCTTCAATACAAATAACAAGAGTTTATTTTTTTTCTATGTAAAAACTCTTGTTCCTTACTTAAGAATTATTATGACATTATTTTTTTACAAAGCCTAGCCACATAGAATGTAAATTTTCTCACTTTCTTCGATGTACTAATTTATATATAATTTTATCAATGTATAACACTCCATATATAATCTTGTATATATGTGTATAAACATATATGCACTACTTATATCTATGTGCTTTTTAATTTTAAAACCAAATATAATCATTCATATATATATATATATATATATATATACTCATAATTCCAGCAGGAATAATTTCTACTTAGAATAAGGTTTTTATTTCTTTTTTCTACAATTCTCAATGCATATATGATGAATGAATTATATGGAAACATAGCATAACCACAATTCATCATGTGAGGAATTTATAAAAATACTATAGCTTTCAAGTTCTCTATTTCTGATACCTTTAGAAACTTAAACAAAATAGAAAAAGACTCACCACATTTCATATTTGAATACTTCCAAAGAAAATATTTTTCTAATATATTTTATACATAATAAAGTATAAAATTTTATGTAACCAATACTAAATTTTTCTTTCTTTAAAGAGACCACAATCAAATTCTAAAGGTATAAATACCGACTTTATTCAATTTTTTTCTTTCTGGAAAATTTATAACTAGTTACTTGCCTTCTCCCAACCATGACACTGCTACATGATGATGCAGGGTTACCCCTACACATCCCCATAGTATGCATAAAAATTGCATCTATACATTTGTCCCAGGTATTTGACTCACAAAGGAGTCAAATCTTCAACCATACATGGTTAAGGCCCTTTCAGCCATAGTTCCTTTTATATCGGAACCAATCACCCTACTTAAACCTCCTATCAGGAGTTAAATTAATCCTCAAGCCTTCATTTATCCATTTATTAAAGTCTTCCATTATATCCTTCTTATTGGGACTCTATCACCCTGTAGAAACCTTCGTTAACCTTTATAAACCCTTAAACTACACATATATAACCTTTCCCTTTCAAAACCTTGGTTCATATATGTTATATCGCATGAAATGCTCTATCGGTGCTATTTTCCTCCTAAACCCTTTCACAAAGGAAAACTACGCCAAAACATACCTTTCTCCGCTTTGGTATGGTCTCTGCACACTTCCCGAGGATTGTCTTTATCGCAATTGGCTGTTGGCTCCTCTGTGGGTCTTTAACACATGTATATCTCATCACCCCTCTGATTCCGATATGCGACTATCGGAAGCGTTTAAATAATGCTTAAGCCTTTAAACACTCGAGTGCAACTCTTTAACACAATACAAAGGAATACAAGGGAATTACATGAAATTCTACTCCAAAACACATAAGCAGATCTCAAATCTTATACATCCACTTCTATAAAATCGTCAGGTCCACACATTCAGTCGCTCCACAGTGCTGCTCCTCTGAACTTCGCTAATCCCAGTCTCTGACCAAATCTTGATCATCCGTTGTATCCTCCGATCCAATGGTTGATATTACTCTCGACTGTTTAAACTTGCGTGCCTATTCTCCACTGTCGATCTGCATCCAACAAATCTAACAGTTGTCGTTGATATCGGGGAGATAACAAATGCGAGGATTAACCACCCGATAAAGTGGTTTCCTCTCTCCTCATGCTACCACGCGTCATTTGATGAGTGCAACTGATGCTCGTCCTTCAATACCGCTTACGGTTTTGAGGCTGCCTGAAATCCACTTTCACTGTTACAAAACCGTCGATGCGATATTCCTCTATCTCCTTTACAATTGGCTCTTGGTCGTTGATCTATAAGATCTAACGGTTGCTGTTCATCGTTTCTTCACTTCACTGATCTTCCTTTCACTTGGGTTTTTACTCTATTTCTTCAGCGTTTCTTCTGTGGTTTTGGGTTCTTCAATGGTTCTAGTCCTCTACTATTTCATTACGCACTCTTCTTCCTGGTTTAACTTCGCATGCTCCTTTGGTCACTGTCCCCTTGGATCCTTCGAATGGATTCAATAATCCATTATGAATCTCTGTATCAATTCTCCCTCTACGTGTTCTGCAAGACTCTGCCTGCAACCCCTGTTACAGAATCTACGAATTCACATACAATTCAACACTCGAAACATGCATTCCAACTCGAAATTGAGTTGATTGTATTAATAAATATCAACAATGATTACAAAATGAGACCTCTGTCTCTCACAGGCTTGATCTTCAATCTCGTGGCCTCCTCCTCCTCTACCCGTAGGCTTACATATATGCGAGGAAGTTCTGTTCAACTTATCCTGGTTCGACTCTTAAATATATTGAACCGACTCTTAGATGTACTCTATCCTCTATGTCTACTTCTAACTCATTAAATTCCTAAAATCTCTCTCTTGTTCCTCAAATCATGAACTACTTTAAGAGTTGGATTTGACTTCTAACTCTTTGTCATTACTAACCACTCATGTCCTCCTTATTCGAGAGCATTTACAAGATATCTCACACATCTAATTTGATTCCTATTTTAATCACTCAAAGCCTAATATTACATCAATTTATCACTTAGGAATCCAACTTCCTAAAAATACATGACCCCCTATGTCTACTTAATTACAATGATTTTCTCTTGGGTGAATGCTCCTGCATCAGACTCCCAAAGTAGAAAATATTCATGATCTCCTGATCATGTGTCTTCTGGTCTTTGTCTTCTTGGATCCCATACTTTGTTTTGTAATTGCTCAAATGTTTTGTTCCTTTGTTGTGTTAGAGTCGGTCTAGTAGCCCTCCACCAGAGATCAAAACTCTTTGAATTTCATGATTAGGTGTCCCATCAGTGTGATCATGTTGCATTCCGTTAGGCATGCCATAATCCTGGTGGAGGGAGTTTGTGTCTTTTTATTCCTCTCTTGTTTGGCGCTGCTGGTTCAAGTTTGTTTAAGTTAATAAAATCTTCAAAGGGTCATTCATCTTGTTTTAAGTTTCGAGGTCTTAGGTCTAGGGTTGAGTTAATTTTTGTCTTGAGAGGTCATAAAGGACCAGCAGGCCAGAGGGATGTCCTTCATTAAACATCATTTCAAAAAATTCTCATCATTGTACAGCTAAATTTTCACCTTGTTTTCAAAAACTCTATTTTTGAAAAACAAAGGTCATTATCTCATTTTTGTAAAAATTGTCAAAATTTCAAATTCTTCAAATGTTGAAGCGTAGCCTTGGTCTCCTTTTCCAAAGCATCTTAGAAGCTATCCCTGCAAAAATTTTCAGAAGAAATCATCATTTCAACCAATTTTTCAAAGAAAGGAAACCAAAAGTCAGAGCCAATTAATTCAAAAAAGTGTCAACACTCAAACATTATAAAGTGGGTTTTGGGCAAATAAAAATCTAAAGGAAGCCTATAAAAGCACATCACTCTTCATTAGCAACTCATTTGCCTCTCAAAAGCTAAGTGAATCCTTGCAAAGGCGATTTCAAGAGTTATTGAGCAAATTGGGCAGTTTCAGAGGCGCGCTACGCATCAGGCTGCCTTTTTCAGAGCAAAATTGCACGTGCGCTACGCGTCAGAGGCACGCTACGCATTGGGCGAGGCGCGCTACGCGTTGGGTTTTTCACCCAAAAAACTGTCAGCAAGCTACCAAATTCACTTTTCTCTCAAGCAAATTGCAGGTAGGCCTCTCCTCCATGGCTAGATTTGGTTTTGCAAGATGAATGACAAATTAATATGTTTAAATGCCCTGAAAATGAGAAATCAAAACCCTACATTGCTATGGAAGATTTAAAGACTTAATGGTGCTAGGGTTTCAAATTTGTTTTGCTGTCCAAGGTTGCCCATTTGTGATCCCTCTTTTCCCTTATTTCCATCAACATTCTCCTTCAAAGTTTCCCATAAAATTTCATAATTTTCCTCTCTAAAATCCCTAAAACCTACTAAATTCCCAAACCCCACTTCCACCTTAAAGTCCCACAATTTTGTGATTTCCCATGTTCCCTTCCCTAAATTCCTTATTTTTGTTTATTGTCCCTAATTCCCTCATTTTCCCCTTTCCCTAACAATCCCCTTTTATTTATGTCCCCTTGGTGACAGCATTTGACAAAGTCAAACAGCAGTTAATTGGGTGCAAAGTCAGCAATACATTTCAGCCATCTTGCCTTCAAAACCATGTCAGAAACTGAATCAGATTATCAGCAGAGTTATGACAGTGATTCAACACCAGAGGTAGAATTGCCAAGGAGGCATCATAAGGGTGGTAAAGGTGGTCGGCATGTCAGAGAGGAGCCCACTTCTTTGGCTCAATTGCAAGCTTGTCCACTTGCAATGACATGTTTTCAGTATCAATCATGCTTTGGATATTGTGAGAGGATCTCACATATTCAACACCACAGAGAACTAGTCCGCTTGTTTGTCCTACATTTGCACAATGGTCATGTGAACCTTGCAGGAGTGGATTTCACCCTATCACCCGAAATTGTTGCTCAAGCCACCGGGATACCAAATGTTGGGGAGGAGTGGAACAAGCGCCAGCAGCTGGACAGATTTCATTATCAACCATATATTAAACCTGGGTGTATGAGGCACCTTACTGCTGTTTTTCTTTTCAAATTCCTAAGGGATGAGTATGCACCCTTGATGAGGCTCATTATGCGGTATTTCACTTGTGAGGCAGATTTTCACGTTTATATTCGTACCATATCCGTTTGTTGATGCATTTCACCCAGGTACGAATGATGAACATCCCATTTTTCATGTGCCGAAATATAGAGAAGATGGTGCCCGTAGTGCAAAGGAAGAACCCCGCACAGCAACACAAAAGTATATATCATTATGCACTGATCGAGATCATAGTGATGCATCAGTTGGCATAGCAGGGTATTGCTTGGGAGGATTTCATTTCTCGTGACTTCTTCATGGTGCCATAGCCATCTCCTGAGATTGTCCATGATGAGGGAGGGCCTTCATAGCAGTTTCACATTCCAGAGACCGAGCATGTCAGCACTCCAGCATGTGTTACATATCAGAGAGGCCACAGGGCCTTATTTGCTTCTGCACGGCGAGTATTATCTCCACGCCAGGTGGAAGTGGCCTCGCTTTCTTCATCAGCATAGCGAGTGTTATCTCCACATCAGGTGGAAGGGGCCTCGCTTTCGACAGCAGCATAGGTACAGGAGAGGGGCAAGCAGCCCATGATTGATGAGGGACCATCAGGTGATTCGGACATAGACATCATTGACCTTGACATCAGTTCTCCTAGCTCGGAGCCAAAGGAGATCATTCAGCAACTAAAGGCTGAAAATCACTTGTTGCAGCAGAAGTTGGAAATGGAAAATTGGACAATCAAATACTTAGAGCAGCGCAACAAACAGTTAGAGGATGAACACACTCTTGATGAGTTGCGGAGGATCCGAGAAGACCGGAACTTGGCTCGCAAGAGACCAGGTGATTTGACACCTATTGAGCAAGGGTCTATGCTCATTCAGGTGAACACTCATTTAGAGAAGTTGATAGCCAAGGCAAACAGGGACAAAGATATGCTCTGCCACATGAAGAATCATTATTGGGCCCGCATGCATGTGTGCAAAGCAAAAATGAAGGTACTCAAAAGACGATTGGCCAAGGCACTAAAACGGAGGAAAAGGCCCGATCCACTTCAGATTTTGGCTGAAGCCACCTTGAAGGAGCATGGTGCTCAATGATACACCCCCAGCTCAAAATTCAGAAAATTTGGAGCAATTTTGGTCAATTTTGAATTTTTTTTTGCTAAAAACAGGTTTTTGCCCTCAACGCGTAGCGCGCCGCGCGCTACCCTGAAGTTGGGGAGGTCCATTTCACAAAAACTCAGCATTTTTGGATTTTTCATGACAAATTACACTTGCTCAGCCACTTCCAAGACATTTCATGGAGATTTGGGCCCCCAAAAGGTCAAAAAACAAGCAAAAAATGACCTTCTGCCACTTTTTGGACACACAAGAAGCAATCTTGGGAGATTGCACTTTTGGAGGGGCAAATGGCCACCCAATTGAGAAATTTCACTTGGGCTGGAGAGTAGACATCCCGACCTTTCCAACAAGCCCACTTTTGCCTCATTTGGATGCCGGGAAGTGCCCCAAAAGTGGGCTCAAAGGCGCGCTACGCGTTGAGAAATGGCGCGCTACGCATCAGGACATTTTCTCTATTTTTCATCGTCAGCTCAGGAAAATGCAGCATTTGACCAGTTTTGACTTTTGGTGGGATTTTTCACCCTCCTTGATGTAATTAATGTAATTTTCATGATGAAATGACACTTTTTACCTATTCTAGAAGATTCATTCATAAAATAGCAAAAAATTAATGAATGAATTGGTTTCCTAGCTTATAGAGGCAAGTTGTTTTGATTGCCTAGATTGTAGTGCTCAGTTTAGAATTGGTTGAAACAGCTCCTAGGATGATGAGCTAGACCCCTAGAGGCAAGGAGATGTGTTAGCTTGCCTATATTATGTACTTTCTTAGTCATTTTCATGGTTGGACTCTTGAGGGATAAGCTTAGACTGTATTACTCTTTGTATCTCTGCGATTTTGGCAAAGGAAGGACCAGGGTTTTGCAGCACTATTTGGGATTCCTGTGGTGATTTGTGTTGATGGTGTGTTTCTATAATGTACTTGTAAGTTTGTTATGTGTATCATTTTCCTACTCTTCTCTTCTGCAAATTAAGTAAATGAAGTGTTAAGGTAGAATTCATGGTTTCTATGCTCTGCCTTTAAGTTTGCTTAATATCTATGTTTTCATCTGTTTAAGGAGAACTCTCGATGGTTTCTGGCTCTCCTTAGCTCCTCACCGGTCATATCTATCCATTCACTTATTTCAAAGGCATCAAGACAATCTCCTACCTTGCCCCAAAAAGACCTCTGCAAAAACTGTGTCTCATCCCCGCACCCAAAATTGCCGTACTCAGTTTTCCAACAAAACCCTAAAAAATTTTGAAATCAAACTTTCCCTATCAGTTTACTAGCCTAAAATCAGTGTTCTTTATTTGTCATCTCATCCCTTTGAAGACCTTTTGCCGAGATAGACCCGGAGAGAGCCCTCTCCTGTCCCCGTAGGGCTAGCTATGAGGCTAAGTGGTTTGATGTTGCCTTGGATTTTGTCTTTTTCAGCCTGAGGCCAAATTAAAGCGCTAACATGTTGCTACTGCACTTCTACTATCTTCTACTCCATCTTCTTCTTCTTGTCAATTAGATTCAAGCTCTAATTGATCATACTTCCTGTTGCTACCATTTTCCTCCATTTGAACTGCTTCATCATCCGCTGCCACATTTCTTCAATCTATGTTTCTAGTACATCTTTGGAATGGTCCATATTCTGCTTCTTACTTCTTCCTCTTTCTCTTTGCTTCAGGTTGTTGCTGTTGTCCACTAGTTCTTCAATCTGTTGTTCTTCTTCTTGTTCTATTATTCTTGCTCCACCTTTTGCTTTGCTTACTCTTGCTTTAACTTTTTCTGTGATTCCTATGCTGACTGTTATGCTAACTGCCTCCCTATCATTCTTACCCTCTTTCATGGCTGAATCATGACTGTCCAGCACTCTCTCCAGCAATTTAGCATCTCTATTCCATGGATTGAATTCATCCACAAAATTTTATTCTCTCATCTTTATTCGGCTTCTCATCTGTTCCAAATCTCCTTCAGTACCCGCAACAAAACTTGCACTCATAAAACACTTGTTAAAATTAAAAACATCAGACTTCTATGTTTTATCTTCCTTTGGCAACAATTCAGTTTGCTTCTCTGTTTCTTTCTCCTCTGTCAGCACATCAGTATGTTGTTTTGAATTCTCAAAAGAACTCATGAGACTGTCAACTAGTCTCTCCTCCACATCATCTATCCTAATGATGATTTCCTGCCCTTGTCCACTGTAGTGAACTCCTTTTTCTGTAATCATATTGTCATACTCTGAATTTTCTAGCAATGCAATTTCTCTGTGACACTTTGCAAGTGTTTCATCATCACCTCCAATCCTAAGTTCTTTCTACTGCAATAAGTCACTGCTTCTCTCATTTAAGAGACATTCTTCATCCTCCTTTACTTCAGAGTTTTTATCATCTGAAATATACTCTTCCATACTTCTAACTGTTTCAAAAGATTGCCCAACCTCTGCAAAATACTCTTTTATTAGTGTCCTTCCTCCCAAGGTTAAATCCTTTGCATAGGTTTCTTCCTTCTTAACATCCTTCAGTAGATGTTCTTCTTCCTTAATAGCTTTCATGGCTATTTCCACTGTGCCTATCATCATAGTGAACTGATGATATTTTACTATGTTTTCAGCTAACATAGTCTCTTCTTCAAGTTTTCCTTTAGTCTCATGTTGTTTATCTTCTCCAAGAGCTATCCTTGTGTCACCATCTGCATTAACATTCTCGTGCATTTGTTCTTCATCCACAGACAAACTATCAGTCTTAAAAACATAAGACCTTGTGGTCCCACTTGATGTTTCAACCATCATATCTCCTTGTTGTTCTAAATCCTTCATATGATTCAGAAATTCTTCGATGGTCTTCTCTTCAATCTCTTCAAGCCCTTCACTTGGTTGCTTGATATCTTTTCCCAACTTCATATGAGACCTATCTATCTCATCTTCTTCCAGAACAGAATTTAGATTCTGTTTGTCTTCTTTCTTCTTTATGACAATATCAGGAAATTGTCCTTCTTTACATGTTTCACCTACAAACATACACAAATTGTCAGATTTAAAATCATGTGACCCTTTGGCCTCACTTGAAGTTTTAGTCTTCAAGTCCTCATCTTCACTTTCTCCTAGAATTTCTCCCTGTTCTGGTTCACAAATGTACTCTTCCATTTCCAACTCAACTTCCTTGAGTTTTCCCCTCAGCCACTTTACTTACTTTTGTTGTAGCCTTCTCTGTATCTCATGCCACTTCATTGGCTTCTTCCTCAAGACCCAACCTAGTATCTGGATTTCGTCTAGTATTCTTCTTAATGTATCGGGTTGTTCTTTTAACTCTGCGATCTCCTGGTCAATTTCCTCTTAACTCACCCTCTGGCCATTGTCTTTGGCATCCTTCTTCTCATATCCTCTACTATAGCTTCTCTCTGAACGTATGCTATGACTATCAATAGTCATCTTCTTCTCCTCTTTCTTCATGAGCTCCTCACTCATTCGCAACAATGTTGTTGGGAAAAGTATCCATTCGGAATGCCCCTATCCCACTCTAAGGTGTTATAGTGCCTTAGCAACAAACAAGGAAAACTAATTGAGTATTTCTTCTTTATGAAATGTAAATGAGGAGAAAGGATGTAACTAACCTATGTCTTCCGCTAGTTTGTGGATCCAATCACTCCTCTCTTCAGTGGCTCTCAGCTCCTTGCTCCTTCACCGGCCCAGCTTCACCGAATTCCTGCAAGATCACAAGAGAGAGAAACTACACGAAGATATAGATATACATTCATAAAAAGCTCAAGATCAGATTAAGCTAAACATGTAAGCATAACAAAACATCATTGGTACACAGCGTGTAGGAGAAACTCAAATAGTTTATTGATAGAATAAGAAAGTCCAAGAGGAGATACAACCAAGTGAGTTCCGATCCAGCATCTACCTCCCAGCAAAGGAATCCCTTCCTCTCCTCCAACAAAGCATAAATCACCCAATGTACTAATCTCAATCTCAAACCAACAGCAATTCTCTGCAAAGTACAAAATTCCAGCCTCCTGAACCTCTGGGTGAGAGATCCATATATAGATGTAAGAAGAGAGGATGAGTCAGCTTATGTTTTGACTTGTGGGTTCTCTCTGTCAGTTCTTGCTTCCACTTGGAGGTTGAGAGCCTCTTACTCATCACTAGTCGAATTCATTGAGGCAAGTGTCATTGGAGAAGATTCTGGAAGCTTCCAGGGTCTTTCCACCTCGTTGAATGAGTTTGCCATTTGTCATTTCCCGCTCAGCGCACCCTAGTAGTGCTTTTAGGTGCGTTGCAACGCACCCAGCTAGTGTACTGGGGTGCACTGCAACGCAGGTAGCTAGAAGAGCTTCTGAATTGATCCTGAATTGACTGTTTTTGAGTTGTTTTTGGTGGAGAACTTCTGGGAGAAGCTGTCATTGGTTGACCTTGTTCTTTTAGGGGCAGGAACAACTCTTTTAGGGACTTTGGATCCCTTGGATTATGGACATTTCATGCTCAATGCTGTAAGGCACAAAAATGTCTATAACAGTTGCCCCCTAAAGTATGAGGCCGTTTATCGGGTGAAATGCTTTATTAGGAGGATCTGAAGTTCATTCAATGCTGGGAGGAGACCTGTAATAAGATACAATACAATACATTATTTTTCATACTGTTTTCATAATCTAGCTGAGGCGGGCATTCCCATGCTCAGCTTTATAAATTCATTTTTATGTACATAGGACAGAAAATTGTCTGATGATAGACTGATGATCCTGCTGAAATCATCATCCTTTGGTAGGATGATTGTCTGTGCTGCAATGCTGTATATGTCAATGTCTTTATTTTTCCTGAATATTTATCGCAGCCTGGATGGATGAAACTAGATCCGGGGTCTTCAATCTCATCCAATCTTCACTCTAAGTACAAGTCGATCCATGTGAGAAATGTTTTGAAGTCGAACATGGAAAGACATCGCTTGATTACCAGTCAATGATGTAAAGTGTTAACAAGCGCGAGAGGAATCATCGATAATGAAAATGACCCTCAAGGTACTGCAGTACAATTCACGTGGTGTGAATAAAGGACTTGGCGTCGAACACCACGCAAAATCTTTCGGTCGAAGGTCATTGATGTATACCTGTCGCCGAAAGTGAGAAACTTGCCATTGAGGTATGCAAGTTTCAAAGTACTGAAGGGGGTGTTCCTAGATCAACTTCTTGGATAATGAGCTGATGTCGATAAGAAGCGATCCGTCAAAGGAGGGCCTTAATGTATCCCACATCAGTGACACAGAACGGAGCAAATGATTTTAATGGAGGTGAAAACGATCTGATGATATATGGTTCAGGGTGGCGGTCATGAAAGAATGAAGGATAATGTATGGTAGTGGATGGGACATGGTTGACTTCTCTGGATGACTTCTCTTGAACATATCGGCGACACTTATGTGATGGATTGGTAGCATTTACCCCAAAGATGGATGGTATGGCGAGATCATGGTGATGTGACCGATGAATGAAACAACCCAACCCGACTCTGGCACGGAGTGGAAGTGTCATGTTCATGAGCGACTTGCTACCAATAAAGTTCTTTGAGTTTCTTCCCAATTTTTCCCCAATCATTGCTGACCAATACCTCTTTATTTTTGTCAAGCTTGAGGAGGATAACATATGCTTGTTCTATAATTTTCCCTTCGGGCAAACCCATCGCTATGTTTTAATGAGCCTAGCGATAGTGAAACTCGTTCTCGTCTAAAGACAAGTTTGTCGCTATTAATGTTTTTTAACGAGTTTAACGACAAAGATAACTCGGTCCCTTTTCATTTTTAGAGAGTCTAAAAAGGTACGTAAAGATAACTCCAAAGTTCCTTTTTTGTCATCTAATCCCTTAAGTTCGAAAAAGTATAAAACAATACAGAAGGGATGAATTTTCGATAGTTTTAACGAGCCGAACAAAACAAGCGCTCGATCTTTTTGTGCAATAATCCCTCAGGTCCAAAAAGATTAAAATCTAGAGGAGGGATAGCACTTCCGGTCACTTTAACGAGCTGGAAGGCCAAAACTCGGCAATCTTTTCATATTTTATGAGTTAGATGAAAAGAGCTTAAAGAAGACTCGTCTTTTGAGGAATGAGTGATAAAACGGGTTAGCAGCTGATTCCAGGTAAGGGTTGGAATTTTCCAATCACGGCAGTGTCACAAGGATGGCTAGTGAAATCACTCTTCGCAGCTGTTCCTCAAAATGGGTAAACAATCAAATGGAGGTGAATGATCGGCCAATGGAAAAGTGGAGGTGACGGTGCAAACACGACCAAGGCTTTAATGGCTGATAATGTTACATTCACGGTGGTTATTTACCGAAGGATAGTTCATTTTTTAACGAGCTTAAACGCGGGTTGAAACACTTGCTCGATCTTATGTTTATTTTTTAACGAGCATGAACTATGTGCTAAAACTGCTCGATCTTATGTTTATTTTTTAACGAGCATGAACTATGCGCTAAAACTGCTCGATTATCCAGTCATATGATAAGAATGTCTCATGTAAGATCCCATTTTTTATGGGGCTTGCGCCTTACAAAGCTATGCCCCGCATCCTTTCATTATGCAAGTTCGGAAACGACTAATCCTACGAGTTTAAAGGGTTAGACCTACAGGTTTAAAGGGAGGACCTAAAAATTTAAAAAATAAATAGCCGCCCCTTGCTTGCACTCCAAAAGGGTTGCATGCCCCCAGGTATAAAATAGAGTTTCAAGGTTACCCCTACTTTAGTCCGATAAAACATTTGTTTCAGCGAGAGAGGCCTACCTCTTACAGGTCACCCAAAGATTGTTCTATTAATCTTTCAAACAAAACACTTCTTCGGCAATGTCTACCGAGATAGACAAAGGTGATTGACTCAGTTCTGTCAACTCACATAACTTTGACAAGAGAATCTTATTCTAGAATAACCCCACTTCCAAGACGGACGAGGTACAGACTAGTCATATTCTCCCGCGGAAACCTACCCTATACCCAAAGTTTTCCTGCCGAAGCAGACTAGGACGCATGCCCCCTGGGTTCCAGTCATATCCTTCCGAATTACTCATGCTCATCAGGAGGACGGACCGTGGGTTGAGACATTTCTTGCGTGAAGAGACCATTTAGGGACGATATATGACTATTTGCGATGCGTGATCCGGGAAATGAAAGCTGGTCCACGAGCTTGACCACTCTTCCTTCGAGCGGAAAACACATTACTCTAAAGAGTGAGGAGACGATGGCTCCCATGCAATATATATAGTCTCGTCCAAGGAGTAGGTTATAATCCAAGGGTCCTTGAACGACCATCACGTTCATTTGAACGGTCTTCCCTTTCAATGTTATGGGCACATTGGGGAGGATCCCTAAAGGTCGACTGGTTCCTTTATCAAAGCCTGTTAGATTTCTCATTTCAGGCAAAAGCGCTGGCAAACCAAGCGCTTTCCAAGCAGTAGAGGAAAGGATACTCACAGATGCCCCCTCATCAATGATGGTGCCAGCCATGACCATTCTGTATATTTGGACGATAATTCTGAATGGTATGCTTGCTGGCAAACGGGGTCTGCCTAGTTGGTTCCAGTCGAAGGAGACAACTAGGTTGCTTGGTGGTGGGACCGAGTAGACAGTCGGGTATCGCTCTGACGAACTTCCTTCCTGCGATAAAGGAATGGGGGGAGTGCCCCCATGCTCGTCAGAGTCTGTGTTGATGAAGAGAATTTGGATGGTGTCATCTTTATCCTCTTCAGTGACTGTATCATTCGAAGATAAATCCTCTGAAGGCAAGACCGGGTCAACTGCCGCCTCGACCTTTTGACTTTCGTCAGGTATGGATTCAGCTGGTTCATCTTCAATGACCGGTGCTTCAGCTGACCACTTGAGCGGGCCAGCTGGATTTTCAACTAACGAAGGACTCGGCAAGAGTTTTTTATATCCAGGAGGAAGTCGTAACGGTGAAACCGGACGATCATCCAAAACTCTTTTCGCTTCGTCTAAGAAGGGACAACGGTGGATGGTGTGGTTGCCTTCGCACAGTCTACAGGGAGATCTAGCTCTCCCTTTTTGTCCAAGGACTTCACTTTCGCTAGTTGACGGTGTGCATTCAACATGGCTATCAGAGGTTGGTGCCACCGGATTGTGCAAACGGGGAGACCAGTCCCTTAGTATCCGAGGGATGCAGGGACAATCTCTATGGAAATGGTCTCCCTTGCATCTGACACATGGTGATTTAGGCCTAGTCAGTGCTGTGTGTGGATTTTTGTCAGACGACACTTGTTTGCCCCCAGTCGCTTTTGGCTCCTTCTTCTTCTTCTCTTTCTTCTTCTTCTCCTTCTTCTCCTTAGGAACTTGGTTTTTTGTTTTAGCAGTTCCGTCAAGCGAAGAGGAAGGAGGAGAGGAAGAATTAGAGGAAGTAGAAGGCTGGTGGGTAACTCTGGACTGGTCTAACTGTTGATTCAACTGTTCAGGAATAGTGGTGTTCTGAACGACATTGGTTGAGAAGAGCCAGACCGACAAGCCAATTGTCAGCCCTGGAAGCGACAATGTGGCCATATGGGGCGCACCAACATCTCCCCAGGAGGAGAAGGGACTAGGATTTCCAGCAAGGGGAATTCCTTGGTTGGTAGGCTCCATTTTCTCAACCTAAAGATCAACACAGGAAGAAGGGTATGAATATTCCGTTTAAAATAAATTTTAACGACGCTTATACACAACTTGCTTTTTCAATTTTAAAGAGTCGAGAAAAAGCAAAAGATGACTCTAGTCTCCTTCGATGTTTTAACGAGCCCGAAGTGACAAATGCTCGGATGGACTTTTTCCGTTATAGAGTCTGAAAAAAGGCCAAAAGGAACTGCTCTGGAGTTCTAGGTAGAGGGTGTGCCAAACTTTTCGCAAAACCGCAGAATACTTTTTAAGGTACGGGCGGTCAATCTTCCCGAATGTTGTGTTCAGTGCATTGCGATCAGTAGGGCGGCCGACACGGCTTCCTAAGGATAAAGGTTTTATGCCTATAGGGGTCTCCCAATATATACTCGACGGTACGTGGGAGCACAATCCGTACTGGCGCTTATCGTCTCTCAGGAGGAATCACCCAACCATCAGCGAGATCGACAGTCACCAGGTTTTACGACGCCGGAACACGTCTCTAGCCTAGACCTCTATGTTGTGCATTAAGTTACAAAGCGTTGTTAAGTTCATTCAATTTATTTTAGGTTGATCTTTCTTAGAAGTTTGCCTTTTTGGATCACCATGAGATGTATGATACAACTCCTAAATGCAGTCTAAAGATGATAAGCAAGCTTTTATATCTTTTCAACAATGAAAATCCTAGCTACAAGGGGAAAAGAAAAACACCATCTTTTCTCAAAGAGCATAGAGCACACTGTAAATGAACTTTTCCTAAATCAACATACAAACTGTCAAAATGCAAATGCACATATGCATGTATTTGTTTTCACTTTCTTAATATTGATGCCTAAAAAGAAAGTTGTTGTACAAATTTGAATTCGATTTCAAGTGAAAAACATAAACAAGCTCCTTTTTCGAAAACAAAAAGACGATTACAACACTTTATGATTTTGAAGTAAACACTTGTTTCGACACTAGAAATGCATAAATTCAAACCAAAATACAAAAGTAAAAGTGTAATCAACTGTGAACAACAAACAAACTCACTCCTAAGATCAAAACGACACTTACGACAGGTCTAGATCTAAGGGCGACAGTATGACTAGTTTACTTTTGTAATGGGAAACTGCAAATGATGTAACAAATACACAAAGAACAAATACAGTTTCTTTATACAACTGAGGCGGAATTGAGGCAAAGAAAAGGGGTTTCAGATAGGTACACACACTGATAACAGGCTGCAAAAACAGAGACAAAACTGAGCAAAAGGAAGCAGGGAACCACAGCTGCACAAGGCAAGGGCTGATCAACGAACCCTCAGCACAGAGAAACTGAACTTCAGCGCAGGTAGCCTTCACGGGACCTGCATTGAAATGTAGAACCTCTTCACAGAGTCTACGCTGAAGCAGAAATGAGAATTGTCTCTAGGTTCTGGGTCACGGTTTGCAGTTTAATCTACAGTTTTTGGCCAGATAAAAGCTATCAATTAGGTACAATTAGGAGGATGATTTAAAGGAGGACTAAGATCTATCACAAAGGGCTATTAGAGCACTTGTGGATCAGCTGTTCAGATCATAAAAACAGGCCCAGTGAGTGGACTAGAGTGGCAGATCTCTACTTTGCATTTGAAAATGGCAAATGCATTTCGATTCGGCACTCCTGAGTTTATGAGAAGAACAACAATAGAAACACAAATAGACTAACAAGATACGATCCCCAGCGGAGTCGCCAATTTGTTGTTGGGAAAAGTATCCATTCGGAATGCCCCTATCCCACTCTAAGGTGTGATAGTGCCTTAGCAACAAACAAGGAAAACTAATTGAGTATTTCTTCTTTATGAAATGTAAATGAGGAGAAAGTATGTAACTAACCTGTGTCTTCCACTAGTTTGTTGATCCAATCACTCCTCCTTTCAGTGGCTCTCAGCTCCTTGCTCCTTCACCGGCCTAGCTTGACCGAATTCCTGCAAGATCACAAGAGAGAGAAACTACATGAAGATATAGATATACATTCATAAAAAGCTCAAGATCAGATTAAGCTAAACATGTAAGCATAACAAAACATCATTGGTACACAGCATGTAGGAGAAACTCAAATAGTTTATTGATAGAATAAGAAAGTCCAAGAGGAGATACAACCAAGTGAGTTCCGATCCAGCATCTACCTCCCAGCAAAGGAATCCCTTCCTCTCCTCCAACAAAGCATAAATCACCCAATGTACTAATCTCAATCTCAAACCAACAGCAATTCTCTGCAAAGTACAAAATTCCAGCCTCCTGAACCTCTGGGTGAGAGATCCATATATAGATGTAAACAGAGAGGACGATTTAGCTTATGTTTTGACTTGTGGCTTCTCTCTGTTAGTTCTTGCTTCCACTTGGAGGTTGAGAGCCTCTTACTCATCACTAGTCGAATTCATTGAGGCAAGTGTCATTGGAGAAGATTCTGGAAGCTTCCAGGGTCTTTCCACCTCGTTGAATGAGTTTTCCATTTGTCATTTCCCGCTCAGCGCACCCTGGTAGTGCTTTTAGGTGCGTTGCAACGCACCCAGCTAGTGTACTGGGGTGCACTGCAACGCAGGTAGCTAGAAGAGCTTCTGAATTGATCCTGAATTGACTGTTTTTGAGTTGTTTTTGGTGGAGAACTTCTGGGAGAAGCTGTCATTGGTTGACCTTGTTCCTTTAGGGGCAGGAACAACTCTTTTAGGGACTTTGGATCCCTTGGATTATGGACATTTCATGCTCAATGCTGTAAGGCACAAAAATGTCTATAACAAACAAGCCTCTACAACAGTGCAATCCTACCTCATTAAGCTCTCCTCACTCAGACTTTTAGTAAGCACGGCCCTCTATCTGGAACCTCCTCTTGAGCAGCACCTTTTCTCCTTCTAGGCTTCTGCAATCTCTCACTCTCTCTTGAGAACACTTCAGTTGTCCTCTATTTCCAATATCTTGTTGGATTCTTCAGGTTCACTTCCACTTCTCCATCAGAGTATTCTCCTTACGTTGCCTTCAAGAACACATCTGGTTCTCCTCTCACAGCTTCTCTTGTTTCCACTTGTGCATTAATGTAAAAACACACATGTATAACCTTTCCCTTTCAAAACCTTGGTTCATATATTTTATATCGCATGAAATGCTCTATTAGCACTATTTTCCTCCTAAACCATTTTACAAAGGAAAACTACGCAAAGCATACCTTTCTCCGATTTGGTACGGTCTCTGCACACTTCCTGAGGATTTCCTTTATTGCAATAAGCTATCAGCTCCTCCACGGGTCTTTAACACATGTATATCTCATCACCCATCTGATTCCGATATGCGACTATTGGAAGCATTTAAATAATGCTTAAGCTTCAAACACTCAGATGCAACTCTTTAACACAATACAAAGAAATACAAGGGAATTACATGAAATTCCACTCTGAAGCACATAAGCGGATCTCAAATCTTATGTTGGCATTATGATACAAGTGTTGTCCTTGATGGCAACTCACTCAGAGACAGGTACAAGTGATGGCAACTTGATCAGAGGACAGATCTCAGTACAGCAGGACAAGAAAGAGATATACGCAGGTTCATTAAGGAAAACCCGCGTGTACACGCAGGTTGGCTTCAGTAAAAGCGCGTACATGTGAAAAGTACCTTTGGTCCATGGCGGTTAGTCCTTGGAAGTTGTGCCTATGGTTTTGGACCATGGTGTCTCGACGGGCGTGTCGATCCCTAGTTTTGAAGTTGATGGTATTGTGTTACTATGGTTTTGGTCCGTGGTATTATGAAGTGTCTAAGGCTATATAAGGAGAAGATCATTAGGCAAAGGGAGTAAGCAATGTTTGTCTGATGAAGTGAGAAGATCTGGTATTGCTGGTTATCTGTTCAGGACGCTTGGCAAGGGTCAGATCTGACAGCGAAGGTATAAGTAATTATTTCTAGATCTGCACGCGGGTTGCCTTTGGAGAAAGCGCGTATACACGCGGTTTTGGTATATCAAAGTAGCGTATGCATAATAAGATTTGATATTTCAGGTTGTTGTTGATTCTGGTGGTTGTTGCAGAGTTCTGGGCTCTGGTTTGTGTTTTATGTTCTTGATGACAGGGTTTCACTGATTCAGTATTGGGTGATCTAGAGAATTATGATGCAAGTATAAGTTGATGATTGTATTGCAGCAGTGTTTGTTTTATACTCATGGATCCAGTCTGAAAATTGATGAAACGTGGTCCCTTGTAGGAAAGAAGGTTGTAGCCTTCTGTAGGGTCAGCACCTACGTACTAGTAAATGGATCGACTAGTACAAGAGCTGAGGGGGTTGTAGCTCCCTTCCAAAAGTAGTTGGAAAACGAGAGAGGGTTGTAGCCCTCTGCAGGTTGTAGCCTGCGTACTGGTATAAGGCTGCACCAGTACAAAAGATTGTAAACTGAAGTTTCTTATTAAAGAAAGAAAGAGACGGCTTGCAGCAGGTGGTTTTCACCCACATTGGGTTTCCACCTTATATCATGGTGTTCATGTGTGTGGCTTTTATGTGATGATCTATTCTGTTATACTGTACCTGTTTACTATCAATGTGGTTAATAATGTTCTGATGCATTTACTGAAGATAAGCTAACTGAATCATAAGATTTCTGGATATACGCTAGTTGCTTTAGACACAGTACCGTGTACACGAAGGTTCACTTAACTGAAGTAGCGTATATGTTTCTAAGCATGAAATTGAAAAGTTTTATCTGATCTGATAATACTGATTCACCCCCCCCCCTCTCAGTATTATTTCCAACAATTGGTATCAGAGCAGGTCCTTCAGAGGAAGCTTGATCGCTTGAAGGAAAAGATCCATCAGAATGGCTAATCCAGAAAGAGAGGCACACATCAGGCCACCAGTCTTTGACGGGAACAATTTTACCCACTGGAAGATAAGAACCACTGCATATCTACAATCTCTTGGAGCAGAAGTTTGGGGAATCGTAGAAGGAGGATACAAATTCCCATCAGCAACTCCTACAGATCCAGCAGAGAAAAAGCAATATGAGCTCAATGCCAAAGTTGCTACTGTTCTATTGAGTAGTTTGAAACAATCAGAATTTATGAATATCATGCATTTCAAATCAGCCAAGGAAATATGGGACAAAATCGTTACAAGCTACGAAGGAGATGATCAGGTAAAAAGAGCAAAGCTTCAAACTCTCAGAATCCGGTATGAAACTCTTAAGATGCATAGTAATGAAAGCATAGCTAATTATTTCCTGCGTATGGATGAGATTGTAAATTGTATGAGGGATCTGGGTGAAGAATTTGAGGAAGTTTTCTTAGTTGAAAAGGTTTTGAGATCTCTGTCTGCTAAATTTGATTCTAAAGTATCTGCCATAGAAGAGAAGGAGAATGTGCAGAAAATCACCATGTCACAGCTTCACGGGATCTTAACTGCTTTTGAAATGCGACAAGAGGTACCATCAGAAGCCGTATTCGAAGCGTCAGAGGAAGAAGATGAGGTAAATTTTGTCAAGAATCTTGAACGGGGAACTGGACGGTTCAAAGGTAAGCTACCTTTCAAATGTTTTCTATGTGGTAGAGTTGGTCACTATGCTGCTAGATGCCCTCATAACAAAGGAAAGATATCTGAAGAAGATGGTAGAAGCTATTATACCCATATTAAAAGTTCATTCAATGATAATGAAGATATTAGAAGTCTCATGGCACATGAAAAGAAGAATGCTTCATCCAATAATAGTGAAGATATTAGAAGTCTCATGGCACATGAACAGAAGAATGCAGAAACTGAAGAAGTTACCAAATTAAATGAACAATTGGAGACAAAAACCAGGGTAGGGGAGCAATTGCAGGATATAGTAAAGGATCAGAGCATAACTATTCAGAGACTTGAATCAAAGATCCTCGCTCTAAAAGAAGATCTTAAAAAATCAAGAGAACAGAACAAGGAATCTCTTGAAGATCAAGAACATGAAGTGATCAAACTAAAGCGACAAGTGGAAGAAGGAAGAAAAGCTGAAGAAGACCTAAGGAATCAGTATCTGGAAAAGGAAGAACAACATCAAGTTGAGGTAAAGATCTTGAAAGGTAAACTAGAAGAAAAGGATAAGATTTTACGATTTCAAGATAGTACTAGAGTCTTGGATGATATTCTTAATAGTCATAGGTCTCCTGCTATCAAAACTGGTCTTGGTTTTCATGAATATGTTGAAGGTGAATCTAGTGCACAAGGTGAGGCAAGGAATTCTAATGAGAAATCTGAAATGCTGAACAAGGAACAACCAAGGAAATAAATTCCTCAAGGAAGATCCTTTACTCCTATCTATGGAAGTGATAGACGATTATTTCCTCCACTGAATAATGTTGAATGTTATGTATGTCATAATCTTGGACATGTTGCAGCCAGATGTAGAAGTAGAATGGGTCAAGACCATTACAAAAGATCATCACATCCCAGGTATTTCAGAGGATATTGCTTTGCCTGCAATGCATATGGACACAAAGCAATTGATTGCGATAGAAGGAACATGAAATATGTAAGATGTTATACATGCAACAACTATGGGCATAAAGCAAGGGAATGCAGGAGCAGATTTCAAAATTCAAAACAAGAGGACCATACATCATCACAGTTCCAGGAATTGAAGAAGACAGAGACAGAAAGGTGTGGCATAATTCAGACAGCTGACACAACAGACACAGGGGAATCTAAAAGTGATGAATTTCAGTATTCCATCTTGCATACGTTGATATAATGAAGACAAGTCGCGTATATACGCGAGTTACAGGCTGCAAAGTCGCGTATATGTAGAAAGGGCAGCAGAACAGACCCAGGAAATGGTTCAGTCATGGTTGGCTCAGGCTCAGGGGAAGTATAAAGGGCAGCAGAACAGACTCAGGAAATGGTTCAGTCATGGTTGGCTCACGCTCAGGGGGAGCATATACTTCAAATTATTCATTGTTGGCATTATGGTTGGAAGTTGCTGATGAAACTAAATGATACATCTTGTTGGAATGGTATTGCAGGCTTATGCGTATGGTACAGATCATATAAATGTTAGTTATTGCTGGTCTTAGAACCTGCATCTGCTCAGGGGGAGCATGGATAGATTGGTACACTTTGGCATACACAAAGGGGGAGCACATTTGGAGATTTCAGCAGGTACTCAGGGGGAGTATGGACAGCAGAAGGTATACCAAAGAAGAGAATATCTTGGTCCGCCCTTTGCCCTTGATGTCAAAGGGGGAGAGTGACTTGGTGTGGTGGTTGCCATCAAGTCCAAAGGGGGAGATTGTTGGAATTATGATACAAGTGTTGTCCTTGATGGCAACTCACTCAGAGACAGGTACAAGTGATGGCAACTTGATCAGAGGACAGATCTCAGTACAGCAGGACAAGAAAGAGATATACGCAGGTTCATTAAGGAAAACCCGCGTGTACACGCAGGTTGGCTTCAGTAAAAGCGCGTACATGTGAAAAGTACCTTTGGTCCGTGGCGGTTAGTCCTTGGAAGTTGTGCCTATGGTTTTGGACCATGGTGTCTCGACGGGCGTGTCGATCCCTATTTTTGAAGTTGATGGTATTGTGTTACTATGGTTTTGGTCCGTGGTATTGTGAAGTGTCTAAGGCTATATAAGGAGAAGATCATTAGGCAAAGGGAGTAAGCAATGTGTGTCTGATGAAGTGAGAAGATCTGGTATTGCTGGTTATCTATTCGGGACGCTTGGCAAGGGTCGGATCTGACAGCGAAGGTATAAGTAATTATTTATAGATCTGCACACGGGTTGCCTTTGGAGAAAGCGCGTATACACGCGGTTTTGGTATATCGAAGTAGCGTATGCATATCAAGATTTGATATTTCAGGTTGCTGTTGATTCTGGTGGTTGTTGAAGAGTTCTGGGCTCTGGTTTGTGTTCTATGTTCTTGATGATAGGGTTTCAGTGATTCAGTATTGGGTGATCTAGAGAATTATGATGCAAGTATAAGTTGATGCTTGTATTGCAGCAGTGTTTGTTTTATACTCATGGATCCAGTCTGAAAATTGATGAAACGTGGTCCCTTGTAGGAAATAAGGTTGTAGCCTTCTGTAGGGTCAGCACCTACGTACTAGTAAATGGATCGGCTAGTACAAGAGCTGAGGGGGTTGTAGCTCCCTTCCAAAAGTAGTTGGAAAACGAGAGAGGGTTGTAGCCCTCTGCAGGTTGTAGCCTGCGTACTGGTATAAGGCTGCACCAGTACAAAAGATTGTAAACTGAAGTTTCTTATTAAAGAAAGAAAGAGACGACTTGCAGCAGGTGGTTTTCACCCACATTGGGTTTCCACCTTATATCATGGTGTTCATGTGTGTGGATTTTATGTGATGATCTGTTCTGTTATACTGCACCTGTTTACTGTCAATGTGGTTAATAATGTTCTGATGCATTTACTGAAGATAAGCTAACTAAATCATAAGATTTCTGGATATACGCTAGTTGCTTTAGACACAGTAGCGTGTACACGCAGGTTCACTTGACTGAAGTAGCGTATATGTTTCTAAGCATGAAATTGAAAAGTTTTATCTGATCTGATAATACTGATTCACCCCCCCCCCCTCTCAGTATTATTTCCAACATCTTATACTTCCGCTTCTATAAAATCGTCGGGTCCACACCTTCAGTTTCTCCACAGCGCTGCTCCTTTGAATTCTGATAAGCCCGATCTCTGACCAAATCTTGATCATCCATTGTATCCTCCAATCCAATGGTTGATATTACTCTCGACCATTTAAACTTGTGCGCCTATTCTCCACTGTCGATCTGCACCCAACAGATCCGACGATTTTCGTTGATATTGGGGAGATAAGAAGCGCGAGGATTAACCACCCAATAAAGTGGTTTCCTCTCTCCTTGTGCTGCCACGCATCATTTGATGAGTGGAATCGGCGCTCGTCATTTAATATCGCTTACGGTTTTGAGGCCGCCCAAAATCCACTTTCACTGTTACAAAACCGCTGATGCGATATTCCTCTGTCTCCTCTATGATTGGCTCCTAGCCATTGATCTATAAGATCTAACGGTTCCTGTTCATCATTTCTTCACTTCACTGATCTTCCTTTCACTTGGGTTTTTACACTATTTCTCCAATGTTTTCTTTTGTGGTTTTGGATTCTTCAATGGTTCCCGTCCTCTACTATTTCACTGCGCACTCTTCTTCCTGGCTTAACTTCGCATGCTCCTTTGTTCACTGTCCCCTTGGATCCTTCGAATGGATTCAATAATCCATTATGAATCTCTGTATCAATTCTCTCTCTGCGTGTTCTGCAGAACTCTGCCTACAACCCCTATTACAGAACCTACGAAGTCACATACAATTAACACTCGAAACACGCATTCCAACATGAAATTGAGTTGATTGTATTAATAAATATCAACAATGATTACAGAATGAGACCTCTATCTCTGACAGGCCTGATCTTCAATCTCGTGGCCTCCTCCTCCTTCTGCCCGTAGGCTTACATATATGCCAGGAAGTTCTATTCAACTCATCCTGGTTCGACTCCTAAATCTATTGAACTGACTCCTAGATCTGCTCTATCCTCTATGTACACTTTAACTCATTAAATACCTAAAATCTCTCTCTTGTTCCTCAAATCATGAACTACTTTAAGAGTTGGATTTGACTTCTAACTCTTTGTCATTACTAACCACTCATGTCCTCCTTATTCGAGAGCATTTACAAGATATCTCACACATCTAATTTGATTCCTATTTTAATCACTCAAAGCCTAATATTACATCAATTTATCACATAGGAATCCAACTTCCTAAAATACATGACCCCTATGTCTACTTAATTACAATGATTTTCTCTTGGGTGAATGCTCTTGCATTAGACTCCCAAAGTAGAAAATATTCATGATCTCAGGATCATGTGTCTTTTGGTCTTCGTCTTCCTGGGTCCCATACTTTGTTTTGTAATTGCTCAAATTTTTTGTTCCTTTGTTGCTGCTACAGTTCTACTGTATTCTACTCCATCTCCTTCTTCTTGTTAATCAGATTCAAAACTCTGATTGATCATACTTCCTGTTGCTACCATTTTCCTCCGTTTGAACTGCTTCATCATCAACTGCCACATTTCTTCAATCTATGGTTCCAGTACATCTTTGGAATGGTCCATATTCTACTTCTTACTTCTTCCTCTTTCTCTTTGCTTCAGGTTGTTGCTGTTGTCCACTATTTCTTCAATCTGTTGTTCTTCTTCTTTTTATGTTATTCTTGCTCCACCTTTTTCTTTGCTTACTCTTGCTATAACTTTTGTTATGAATCCTATGCTGACTCTTATGCTGACTGCCTCCCTATCATCCTTACCCTCTTTCATGATTGAATCATGACTGTCCAGAACTCTCTCCAACAATTTAGCATCTCTGTTCCATGGATTGAATTCATCCACAAAATTTTCTTCTCTCATCTTTATTTGGCTTCTCATCTGTGCCAAATCTCCTTCAGTACCTGCAATAAAACCTGCACTCATAAAACACTTGTTAAAATTAAAAGCATAAGACTTATGTGTCTTATCTTCCTTTGGCAACAATTTGGTTTGCTTCTCTGTTTCTTTCTTCTCTGTCATCACATCAGTATGTTGTTTTGAATTCTCAAAAGAACTCATGAGACTGTCAACTAGTCTCTCCTCCACATCATCTGTCCTAATGATGTCTTCCTACCCTTATCCACTGTAGTGAACTCCTTTTTCTTTAATCATACTATCATACTTTGAATTTTCTAGCAATGCAATTTCTCTGTGACACTTTGCAAGTGTTTCATCATCACCTCCAATCCTATGTTCTTTCTGCTGCAATAAGTCACTGCTTCTCTCATTTAAGAGACATTCTTCATCCTCCTTTACTTCAGAGTTTTTATATTCTAAAAGATACTCTTCCATACTTCTGACAGTTTCAAAAGATTTCCCAACCTATGAAAAATACTCTTTTATTAGTGTTCTTCCTCCCAAGGTTCAATCCTTTGCATAGGTTTCTTCCTTCTTAATATCCTTCAATAGATGTCCTTCTTCCTCAACAACTTTCATGGCTATTTCCATTGTGCCTATCATCATAGTGAACTGATGATATTTTACTATGTTTTCAGCTAACATAGTCTCTTCTTCAAGTTTTCCTTAAGTCTCATGCTGTTTATCTTATCCAAGAGCTATCCTTGTGTCACCATCTGCATTAACATTCTCTTGCATTTGTTTTGCATCCATAGACAAACTATCAATCTTAAAAACATAAGACCCTGTAGTCCCACTTGATGTTTTAGCCATCATATCTCCTTGTTGTTCTAAATCGTTCATATGATTCAGAAATTCTTCAATGGTCTTCTCTTCAATCTCCTCAAGCCCTTCACTTGGTTGTTTGATATCTTTTTGCAACTGCATATGAGACCTATCTATCTCATCTTCTTCTAGAATAGAATTTAGATTCTATTTGTCTTCCTTCTTCTTTATGACAATATCAGCAAATTGTCCTTATTTACATGTTTCACCTGCAAACATACACAAATTTTCAGATTTAAAATCAGGTGACCCTTTGGCCTCACTTGAAGTTTCAGTCTTCAAGTTTTCATCTTCACTTTCTCCTAGATTTCTCCCTATTCTAGTTCACAAATGTACTCTTTCATTTCCAACTCAACTTCCTTGAGTTTTCCCCTCAGCGACTTTACTTGCTTTTGTTGTACCCTTCTCTATATCTCATGCCACTTCATTTGTTTCTTCCTCAAGACCCAATCTAGTCTCTAGCTCTCCTCTAGTATTCTTCTTAATGCATCGAGTTGTTCTTTTAACTTTGCAATCTCCTTGTCAATTTCCTCTTGACTCATCCTCTTGCCATTTTCTTTGGCATTCTTCTTCTCATATCTTCTGTTGTGGCTTCTCTCTGAACCTCTGCTATGACTATCAATAGTCATCTTCTTCTCCTCTTTCTTCATGATCTCCTCACTCATCTGCAACAAGCCTCTGTAACAACTATTCCTCCTTACTGCAATCCTACCTCACTAATCTCTCCTCACTCAGTATTTTGGTAAGCACGGTCCTCTATTTGGAACCTCCTCTTGAGCAACACCTTTGCTCCTTCTAGGCTTCTGAAATCTCTCACTCTCTCTTGAGAACACTTCAGTTGTCCTCTCTATCCAATCTCTTGTTGCATTCTTTAGGTTCATTGCCACTTCTCCATCAGAGTATTCTCCTTACTCTGCCTTCAAGAACATATCTGATTCTCCTCTCACAGCTTCTCTTGCTGTCACTTGTGCATTAGTGTAAAAACACACATTCTCAATTTAAAACAAAACATATTACCTCACTTTCAAGATCTCAGCATGATCTTGTCTCACCATTCCACCTGTGCCTTGGATGGATTGTCCTCTGTTTCTTGCATCTGCAAGTTCTACCACACATCACCTCTGCATGCCTTCTTCTGTTACATTAGAATCCGATCCTTCCTCTTGCCTGCATAAACACCTTAACACATAACTCTGCTTTGAATTCTTTCACATAGAATTTCTCTGTTCTATTTAACCCCAACAATTTTAATTACAAACCTGCTCTGACTACAAATCTTCTATGATACCAAAATGATGCAAGGCTACCCCCACACATCCCCACAGTATGCATAAAAATTGCAATTGCATCTATACATCTGTCCCAGGTATTTGACTCACAAAGGAGTCAAATCTTCAACCATACATGGTTAAGGCCCTTTCAGCCATAGTTCCTTTTATATCAGAACCAATCACCCCGCTTAAACCTCCTATCGGGAGTTAAATTAATCCTCAAGCCTTCATTTATCCATTTATTAAAGTCTTCTGTTATATCCTTCTTATCGGGGCTCTATCACCCCGTAGAAACCTTTGTTAACCTTTATAAACCCTTAAACTACACATATATAACCTTTCCCTTTCAAAACCTTGTTCATATATGTTATATCGCATGAAATGCTCTATCGGTGCTATTTTCCTCCTAAACCCTTTTACAAAGGAAAACTACGCAAAACATACTTTTCTCCACTTTAGTATGGTCTCTGCACACTTCCCAAGGATTTCCTTTATTGCAATCATCTATCGACTCCTCTGCGGGTCTTTAACACATGTATATCTCATCACCCCTCCGATTCTGATATGCGACTATCAAAAGTGTTTAAATAATGCTTAAGCCTTTAAACACTTCAGCACAACTCTTTAACACAATACAAAGGAATACAATGGAATTACATGAAATTCTGCTCTGAAACACATAAGCGGATCTCAAACCTTATACATCTGCTTCTATAAAATTGTTGGTTCTGCACCTTCAGTTGCTCCATAGCGTTTCTCCTCTGAACTCCGATAAGCCCAATCTCCAACAAATCTTAATCATCCATTGTGTTCTCTGATCCAATGGTTGATAT
This sequence comes from Pinus tabuliformis, assembly GCA_031772625.1. Taxonomy (NCBI): domain Eukaryota; kingdom Viridiplantae; phylum Streptophyta; class Pinopsida; order Pinales; family Pinaceae; genus Pinus; species Pinus tabuliformis. The sequence continues at coordinate 1,490,608,723 of CM062819.1, read as the reverse complement.
TATACTCAACCGTTTAAACTTGTGCACCTATTCTCTACCGTCGATCTGCACCCAACAGATCCGATGGCTGTTGTTGATATCAGGGAGATAACAAGCACTAAACCACCTGATAAAGTGGTTTCCTCTCTCCTTGTGCTGCCACGTGTCATTTCATGAGTGGAATTGGCGCTCGTCCTTCAATGCTACTTACGGTTTTGAGGCTGCCCGAAATCCACTTTCACTGTTACAAAATCACCGATGCGATATTCCTCTGTCTCCTTTGCGATTGGCTCCTGTCCATTGATCTATAAGATCTAACGATTGTTGTTCATCGTTTCTTCACTTCACTGATCTTACTTTCACTTGGGTTTTTACGCTATTTCTTCAGCATTTCCTCTGTGGTTTCGGGTTCTTCAATGGTTCCCATCCTCTGCTATTTCGTTGTGCACTCTTCTTCCTGGCTTAACTTCGCATGCTCCTTTGGTCACTGTCCCCTTGGATCCTTCGAATGGATTCAGTAATCCATTATGAATCTCTGTAGTAATTATATGCCTAAGACTTATTTATGGATAATAATAACTTTCCACCTATTGAAACTATTTTCTCTTTCATCCATTTGTACCTAGTCACTAATTTCCCAAATTTTTCTTTGTTGGCAAAATACAAATAAATAGCTTTACAATCAGTTATTATCATCATTAAATTAATGGTAATTAAAATTTTCATCTCTTTCAATGTATCATATTTAATGAAGAAAAAAGAAACCTATAAACATTTAATTACAATCAAACCATTAAGATAAGGGATATCACATCCTTCCCTGCTTAAATTTGACGTCGTCTTGGTGTCTAATCAAAACTTTCTTCCTAGAAACACTTTCTAGTTTTCTTTAAAATAGAGAATGATAAGCTTCCTTGAGAGCATCCTCCAACTCCCGAGTTTCTTCCTTTGGAGTGAAATATTTCCATTGAACCTTCAACTGCGCTACATCTCTATTCTAGAGTGTAACTAGCCTCTGGTCTAGAATACATAATGCTTTTGCTAGGAACTCTCCCTCCAATTACACCTGTACAACATGATAATCAATTACATGAGATGGATGATGTGTATAATTTTCCAATAACGAGACATGAAATACATTGTGAATTTTAATGTTGGTTGCTAGGGCTAGTTGGTAAGCAACAAATCTATTTTTTACTAACACCTCAAAAGGTCCACAATATATAGGAGATAACTTAGCACAACTACCAAGCCTAAGTTTCTTAGGCTTTCCTTTCAAAGACACATGATCTCCCACATTAAATTATTTTTGAGTTCTTTTCAAGTCTACATAACTTTTCTGATAGTCTTGGGTTATTTTCCAATTTAGTTTAACTTGATTGACCACTTCTTCCATTTATTTTAACGTATCTGGTCCTAATACCAACTTGTCTTGAGGATGATCCTAGCTTAAGGGTTCCTTGCATCTCCTACAATACATGACTTTAAAAGGACTCATTCTCAAGGATGCTTGATATCCATTGTTATAAGTAAACTTTGCTAAGTGCAGATAATCTTCCCATTTATTTTGTTTGTCTTTGACATACATCCTTAGCATATCCTCCAATATCTATTTGGTCCTCTTCATTTGACCATTAGTTTCAAGATAATAGGATGTATTAAAGTTTAACTTTGTTCCCATGTTCTAAAAAACCCTTTCCAAAATTTGGATGTGATGATTACATCTCTATCTAATATTATAACTTTAGGTACTTCATGAAGTCTGGAAAAATTTTCTCATAAATATTTATGCAATGTTTATGGCCTTAAAAATGGATTTGACTAAAATAAAGTTTTCTTGTTTACTAAGTTTGTCAACCACAACCATAATGGAGTCATGTCATTTCCTTTTTTTTGGAAGTCCAGTGATGAAATCCTTTAAAAGTGTCTCCCATTTCCATTTTGGAATGGGTAGGGTTTGTAACAACCCAACAGGATGTTGTTGAGATGATTTAACTTGCTAGCACTCAAGACATCTATCTACATATTATGTTTTTTCATTTTTCTTATTTGGTTAGTAAAAACCTTTCTTAAGATAATAATCAACTTCATATAACCAGGATGACCAGTTGTTCGCCTATTGTGCAACTCATCTAAACATTTTTTTTTTTTTAGATTTATGTCATTAGGTTTATAAATTCTACCTTTAAACAATAGTAAATCTTGGTTATGTGTTGGAAAAATACTTTTCTCCTCTAATTTTTCAATTTTCTGCACTTTTGCTTTGATTTTCAGATACTCTCAATCAAAATTTGCATATAGTTTAAATTGTACTAATTTTTTTGACCAAATTTTTGTTGATGTAATACAAATATGATTAATTTATCTACTCAAAGCGTCAAGTATTTTGTTTTCTTTCCCCTTGATATGTGTTATCTTAAAAACATATTCACCAATAAATTCTAACCATATTGTTTTTCTAACATTTAGATTAGTTTGTTCAAATAGATACTTGACACTAACATTATCTATCCTTATCTAAAATTTTCTCCTTATGAGATAATGTCTCCACATTTTGAATGCATGAACAATGGATACTAGCTCTCAATCATGTGTAAGATAATTTTTTCTCATGTTCCTTCAACTTTCTATACTCATAAAAAATAACATGACCATCTTACATAAAATATCCCCTTAGACCTTATTTACATGCATCTGTATACACCACAAAATCCTTGTTGGGGTCAACCAATTTTAAAATTGGAGCCGTGCAAAAAAGTTGTTTTAGCTTGTCAAAGTTGTCTTGACACTTTTGACTCCACTCAAATTTAATCCATTTCTTCTATAAATAAGTAATTGGATAAGAAAGTTTAAAAAATTGTTCTAGAAATATCCTATAGTAGCTATGATTCCCATAAAAGATCTAACTTCTTCTACATTTTTAAGTGCTGGCCACTCCATTATTGCTTTTATCTTTTCTAAAGAAATAACAATTCCTTCTTTTGATATTAAATGTCCTAGATAGTGAATTTATTTCTAGTAAAATGAACACTTGTTGAATTTGACATACAATTTATTATCTCTTAGAGTTTTGAGGATCATATGCAAATGCCAGTCATTCTCTTCTTTACTCTTTGACTATACTATAATATTTTCTACAAAGACAATCACAAATTTATCTAGAAATGGTCTTAGTACATTATTCATAAGACACATGAATGTAGTTGGTGCATTAGTAAGCCCAAATGGGATTATTACAAATTCATAATGTCCCTAACTTGTGTGAATTTTTTTTTAATGGATGTCTTCATCCTTAATTCTGATATGATGATATCCTTATCTGAGATTGATTTTTGAGAAAATAGAATCCCCACTAACTTCATCTAAAAAATCATCTATCCCGGGCAAAGGGTTTTTATTTTTTATGGTCATCTTGTTCAGTTGTCTATAATCCATGCACAATCTCAAAGTACGATCTTTCTTTTTCACAAACAAAATTGGTGCTCCCCAAGGAGACACACTTGGCTTTATATACCTTTTGTCCAATAATTCCCATAATTGAATTTTTAGCACCATTAATTCATGAACATTCATTCTATATGGGGCCTTTAACACTGAAACAATTCCAAGTATAAGAAAAATGGTAAAATCAATATCCCTCTTTGGAGAAAGTCTTCGCATTTCCTCTAGAAAAGCATTCTTATACTGCTCTAAAATAGGATATTCCTCTAATGATGGTTATCATTTATTTTTAGAAAGATTTTTTACTTGGAAAATGAACATTTAACACCCTTTTATAGCATACTTCATTTGTATTGCAGAAATTCGTTTTACATATTTTGTTCTTGGAATTCCTTGAACCATGCAATCTTGATTCTTCTCCTTTATCATCAATACAGGTAAAGGAATTGTCCAAACAATTTAATATAACTCTATGTGTTCCTAACCAGTCCATACCTATGAGTAAATACCAAAGTTAGAATGTTCAGATTGAGGGTGGTATGCATTCCATTCATATTTATTGTGCAATTGTTCCTTATTTCGGTCACTTTTATCTTAGTTCCTATGACCAACTACACTAACCAAGGCTTATGTTATTTTTCTTTTTCATGTACACACTTTTCAACTACAACAAGGGAAATATAACTTAATCTAGATCTTGGATCTATAAGTACAGACACATCTTTATCAAAATATTTACTTTGAACTTCACTCATGGTTCACTGATGACGTGCTTCCCTCCCATCCAATGCATTGCTAATTCTAGGTATGTTACGAGAAACATCATTCACAGTTGTTGCTTCCTGAATGTTATTTAATGTTTCCTTCTTTTTCAATGGATTTTGTGGAAAATCTCTCCATAAGTGGTTTTCACCTTAACCCCAATATTTAATCGGTGGTTTTAATGATTCACTGAAGTTTATGTTTTCTATATTATATCCTCCTTTCTGCCCAAGACTCTTTTGTTGGTTAGTATTTCTATTATAATTTCATGCTTGCACACTCTTAGAAAAAATATGTTTTCAAACCCCTTCCTCTTATTACTGAATCTATCAATTTTCTTTCATACCAATTCTCTGGAGCTTTCTCCTTTTTTCTTGGTTTGATTGAAACATAATTTGACCTTTCTAATGGTCTCATCCATGGTCTTTGGTTGATCAAATTCAATTATTTCTATATATGAGAAAGGTAAGCAGCTAATAAATCTTTATATTTTTCCCTTCTCTTCTATCAAATGGGGAACATATCTTAATAGGATCATGAATTTATTAACAAATTCATCCATGGTCGACTGTCCCAATTTCATCTCATGGAACTCCCTAGCCTTTTCTTCAAAGTACCTCTAAGTCAAATATTTCTTTTTAAAATCCTTTCTGAACAACTTCCAAGTTAATTTCTTGTTTTTGATTCTTTTGATAGCTTTATTTTCTTCCCACTATAAAGTGGTATTACCAATCAACTAGTAAGTTGTCAATCTTGCATTTAGATTACTTGGATAATAATATAATTCAAAATATTTAGACATATTGAGGATCCATGCCTCCAATCCTTCTTCAGATTTGCCATCAAAACTAGGAGGATTGATCCTTTTAAACTCTCCTTGTAACTAAGAGGAAGATCATATTTTCTTAGGCATAAAATTGTTGCTACTTCATTTTTGTTCTCCTAGATCATTAGACTCATTTGTTTTGATTTCACTAGAAGTTATAGAATTAGTGCAACTAGTAGATTTGCTTCTAGACCTTTTCCTACGAGTCTTTTTGCTCACTCTTTCATCCTTCAACTTTCTTAACAAGTAACCATTAATCTCCTCCTATTCCTCCTTTTCTTTGACCAACCTTTCTTGATTTTCCTTTATATTATCCATATCTGTTTTCAAAATTCTTATTACTTGCAACAATTCAGATTATGGTTTCTTTTCATTGCTAGTGATTCTACAAAAGTCTATCAATTAAATTCTTCAGCGATTATTCAACTCCTTGACTCTTTAAACAATCTATTGACGAAGCGTATAATTATTTTAGTTTTAGGACCCAAAAAAAGCTCAATGTTGTAACTCACAGCTCTAATACGACTTGTGAAGACACCTGAATACACCATATATAGATAGATATATTCCTACTCAAAATCTCCACCATAACCTTTCGTTTTTCACTGATATTTCCTATTCATATTACTAGATTTAAACAACTCTACTTCATATAATATCATTTTAATTTTACCAATATACATTAATCTTATAGCCTTTTTTAACCTATTTGTTTCAAATGCATAGTCTTCTCATTCGACTAATGGTGAGATCATAATCGTCTAACAAAACGATTTGTGCATGAATGTACACTCTCTTTTATATAAAAGACATCATCCATTTATTTTATGATTCATTTTCCTAAATTAGGGAATACTAAATTTATTTATATATGTAATCCACTACCTCACTTTTATCTTAGGTATCAAAGTATGGATTCATTATTTATTTAACTTTTATGGTTTTATGTTTAATACTAACGGTCAAAACTATTATTACAAGTTTATGTGACACACTGAATTATTTGTGTTGACATATTTTATATACAATTATAAACCAAGTAACTCTACACACAATAATAGTTGTTTCATGTATTAATAAATTATGTCATATACATATACCCTTCGATGTGTATACACAACTTAGTATCGGTTAAAACCATTTCTATACTTTTTAATATTTATTTGGACTTCCTATTCTTTTTGAACAAGCTATCACTTTGTAACATTGTCAATGTATTATTTTGTCTTAGATATTTAGTGTTTTATACTCAATCCAAAGGTTATGTATTGATTTATTTTGGAAATTTCTTTGTAATGTTCCATTGTGTACATTGTTCTTATTGACAGTCCCTTAATACACATTATTTCCATCGAAGGTTCCCCATTTTTCTCTATACATTGACAAATCAAATGAATGGCTATCAATCATTTTAATTGTGATTAATGGTGTAGATCCACCCTAGGGTTTATTGCACGCTTAATGAATATCTTGCAATTTCATTTTTCATTCATTTGATATTGTTTTCTTGCTGGAGATGTTTCCCTATGGCTTGCGTTTCACAATTAATTTTTCAAATAGCATATTGCTACAATTGATTAACCTTCATTAACCTTTTATTTGTCAAACGAAACAATATCGTTCTTCGATGTTTCACTCCAGATGATGAAGGTAAGTGAGTTAAGGAACTCTTTGTGTAACCACTATTATTTTATTTAAAAAAATCCTTAATTGTTAACATCTGGGTAGACAATATAGTTTTTGTATAAATGTAAGTTTGATTCCTTTTCTTCCATGGTTTTGTAGGTCACATGAAAGTTTTTATTTTAGTTTACTTGGAGCAATACCATTTTGAACCCATTTGCATGAGTGATTAGTTTGGTATGTGAATCATTTATTCTGTTCCTATTAGAAATAAACTCATATAGAGTTCATTTCTCTGATTTGTGTTTTCTAACTCCACCTACAAGGTAAATCTTTTGTTACAATTTTTTATTATCATGAAAAATTTGAAGGGATATGGTATTTTATATATAGTAACCCTTGGTGGCATAAGGCTACTCCAAATATTTACTATGTCTTTGTCTTTCTAGGGTTTATAGTGTTGACTTGTAATACTCATATCTACAGAAACCTTCTTTTGTTTAGAACAACAAAACTGCAAGTAAAATCAATGGTTCACCATGTAATTCCAAATATGGGTTTTTCTATTACCTGTAGTTTATTATTGATATTTTGTGGGGTTATGTAAGCCTCTTCTCCGAGGGAATGGTTTCAATGCTACATCGTCATGTTTCCCTTAACTAAGACAATGATTATTACTTTAGCCATAGGATATGTTTGCTATTTACTTTAAATTTATAGAATTTACTCCCTCCACTATCCATTTATCAGTGTTTTTCTCTTATCAAGGGTTCCTATGTATTATTGCTCCAATAAGGAGCAATTACTTGATCCTTCATTTCACCATTATTTTCTCTTAATCTATGATTCTATTTAACGTCTATTTGGCAAATACATTTTCAAAGAGTTTTACCTATAGCCCTAAACATAGGGTTTCACTGTATAGTTTATATTTGCTGAACTTTACATTTTTACAAAGTGGTTATCTCTATAAATGATATTGAGTCTTTCTTTAAGATAGAAGACCACGTACTCATAATATTCTTTTTACATGAATTTTCATTCTACTATAAATCTCACTTTGGCATCGTTTTGATGTAGACATATGAGTTATCTATATTTTCCATTAACTATCATAGGTAATTATTACTTCACTTATTCTCCCTATAAATTTTTCCGATTTTTATCACTCTACTAAACTCCTTATGTTAACGTATAGGTATATGACTGAAGTTTATACTTTTTCTATACACAGATCCTATTCCTAAACATAGGGTTTCATTGTATAGTTTATATTTGCTGAACTTTACATTTTTACAAAGTGGTTATCTCTATAAATGATATTGAGTCTTTCTTTAAGATAGAAGACCACGTACTCATAATATTCTTTTTACACGTATTTTCATTCTACTATAAATCTCACTTTGGCATTGTTTTGATGCAGACATATGAGTTATCTATATTTTCCATTAACTATCATAGGTAATTATTACTTCATATGAGTTATCTATATTTTCCATTAACTATCATAGGTAATTATTACTTCACTTATTCTCCCTGTAAATGTTTCCTATTTTTATCACTCTACTAAACTCCTTATGTTAGTATATAGGTATATGACTGAAGTTTATACTTTTTCTATACACAGATCCTATTCTTATTTTGCCGACAAAGATAAATTAATGGGAAGAGTATATAATGTTGGTATTCTTCAACTCTCATTGACTTACTATGTTTTTATATTATCGAGTTAGGTTTCTGGCTCTTGATTCTTGATTTTGTGCTACCTACACCAATTTCTCTCGTTTCTATTACATTTGAAAAGTTATTGTTTTTACTTCTTCCCATACCAGGGTTTAATAATGGCATTATGTCTTTAATGTACAAAAATTGTTATCTCACTTCTTTATTCTTTCTAAGGGTCTATATTGTCCCTCCAATACAGTAACATGAACTGTATAAGAGTCTACAACTCCATCTCTATTTTCCTTTGAAGTTTGATGAATATATCTATAATTTTTCTCCAAAATTATGGTTGAGACTTTTATGTTTCACTATGTTGAATTTCGATTATGTTTCATATGAAACTAGTGTATATTATTTTTCTTTTAAAAATGACTATATATTTCCTCTTTAATATAAATAACTAAATTTTGTTGTTTTTCTATGTAAAAAGTATTTTTCTTTACTTAAGAATTATTGAGACATTATTTTTTTACAAAGCTAGCTGCATAGAATGCATGATTTCTCGCTTTATTCGATGTTCTAATTTATGTACAAGTTGAACAATGTATAGCACTCCATATCTAATCTTTAATATATGTGCATAAATATATATATATGTTGGTTATATCTATGTAAATATCTAATTTTATAACCAAAGATAATCATTTATTAAATTGAGACTTCTGTGATCCATAACAGGATTGTGCTGTCATCCTCCGTAATTCTAAGCCCCCTCGGAAGAACCTCAGCAATGAGGAATTCTCTGCCCTGAAATCCTTAAATCAGAACGAAGATATTGTCGTTCTGAAGGCTGACAAAGGAGGGGCTACGGTCATCCTTAACAAGGATGATTACCGTAAGAAGATGTTAGATCATCTTCACAATAGTGGCAGTTATAAAAAACTACCCAAGAACCTCTGAAGAAGATTTCGAGGACCATGGCTCTTGCCATCAAGTCTAGTAACTCGGTGAGTTCCCTGGGCCACAAGCTCATTGAGAGTAGTCCCATTACACCCAGGATCTATGGGTTACCTAAGATCCACAAGGAGGGGGCCCCTCTGAGGCCTATCGTCAACACCATTGGTGGTCCAACTTACCTTCTTGCTAAATTCCTTGCCCTTAAACTTAAGCCCCTTGTCGGCCGCACTGAGTCCTTTGTTAAAGACTCTGCTTCCTTCATTAAGGAGCTTAAGGATATTAGGCTGGACCCTGAGGACATTCTCGTTAGCTTTGATGTGGTCTCTCTTTATACTTGCATCCCTATAAAGGAGGCCTTGGAAGTGATCTATCGCCTAACAGATCCTGATACCGCGCATCTGGTTGAGATCTGTCTCACTTCCACTTTCTTCTGTTTCGAGGGTGAATTCTTTGAGCAGACTTGTGGTGTTGCCATCGGCTCCCCCCTTTCCCCAATTGTTGTGAATCTTTTTATGGAAGATTTTGAAGCCAAAGCTTTAGCCTCGGCTCGTCTCCTTCCCAAGCTTTGGAAAAGGTATGTAGATGACACTAATGTCATCTGGTCCCATGGCCAAGAGGAGCTTGATCGCTTCTTCAATCACCTCAACGGTCAGTCCTCTGCCATTAAGTTCACCATGGAGAAAGAGGTCGATGGTTGCCTACCTTTCCTAGATATTCTTATTTCGAGGAATAAGGACGGCTATCTCTCCCACTCTGTGTTCCGGAAGAAAACGCATACTGAGCAGTATCTGCATGCCGATTCCCATCATTTCCCTGCTCAGAAGATAGGTGTCCTTAACACCCTCGCTACTCGAGCCCTCAAGATTTCTGATAATGAGAGCTTTGATAAGGAGAGATCCCATCTCCTTGATGTCTTTGTGGAAAATGGATATAGTAGACGCCTAGGTCAGAAGGCTTTCCTTAAAGCATCTAGGAATGCAGCTATTAAGAAAGAACCTAAGGAACGCCGACTAGGGGTCCACCTTCCCTATGTCCAAGGAACCACGGACAAGATTGCTCGGATCCTTAAGAGGTATGATATTCCCTCTTCTTTTAGACCCCTCAGCACGATTCGTAATTCCCTCCGATCAGTGAAAGATCCCGTTAACCCCAAGGACATGAAGGGTGTCTACTTGATCCCTTGTTCTTGTGGGACCCCCTACATCGGGGAAACGGGGCGCTCCATCCATCAGAGGATCAGCGAACATGCAGCTGACCTAAGACATGGGAGAACCAAGTCTTCAGCGTTAGCAGAGCATGTGGTGAAGACCAAGCATCATGTTTGTATTGAGGAGGCTAAGGTTGTTGCCAAGGTTGCCCAGTTCCATCATCGTAAACTCAGTGAAGCTACTGAGATTGAAAGAAGACCTAACAATCTCAATAGAGATGACGGCTGGAAGATCAGTAGATGTTGGATCCCTGCCCTTTCATCTTAGTTCGCCCCCCCCCCCCCCTTCATCTTTTTCGCTTTCGTCGTTCCCCTGGAGCCTTCCTGTCTCCTTTGGTTTATCCTTCTTGCTCTGGACTCTTTCCGGTCCTTCTCCTTCTAATTTGTATCGTTCCTTTCCCGCCTTTGCCGAGTTGATATTGGTATTCATAATCTTAACAGTTTTTTATTTACTCATTATTATTTTTTATTTTTTATCTATTTTATATGATTTTTATGTATATTTTTATGTATTTATCTATTAACGAAAATATATTAATAATATCAGTATTATTTATTTGCTTATTATTTTTTGAGTCGTCCCCCCCTTTTTCCTGTTTGATATTGGTACTTATATTATTAACAAATATATATTTACTTAGTTTTATTATTAGTATTTTATAGATAAATACTTATTATTATTATTATTATTATTATTTTTTATTTATTTATTTATTTATTTTGTGTTTTCCGTAACTAGCCTTTATATATTGTTATTATTTTATATAGTTATTAACGAATATATATTTTACTATTTCTTTCGTAACTAATTTATATTATTTTATATTTTAATTTATTTAATTATATTATTATTGTTATTACTATCTAGTTTTTTGTAACTAACTTTTATATAGTGTTATTTTACAATTTATATATTAACGAATATATATTATTGTCATTTTTATTTATGTTTTTATTATTTCTTTAATCTATTTATTTATCTACTAACGAATATTTATTATTATTATTCATTTAATTGCTTATTTTTATTTTTTATTTTATTTAACTATCAACTTACATTTACCTTAGGTATATAAATGTTAGGTCTCCATTATAACTATTTCCCATTTAATAATTTTTTTTTTAATAATGTAACCCCCTTCTAATGTCATTTCTTCTATATATTTATAGGTATGGTCATTAACTATCTTCCTCTAAATAATCAATTTGACTTTTTGACTGTCCCTTGGTCAAATCTAGCCGTTGATCTAGATAGTTGTTGGAGGCCCTGCTCAGACTATTTAACTTGCAAAGCTAGATCTGTTTCTTCAACTTGTCCTGACGATGAGCCACACTTGCTGGTTCGAAACGCGTCGACAAAGATCTTTCTATATGTGATTGACACCGAAGCTCTTCTTACAAAGATAATCATCTTTATTTCATTATACCATATATATATATGAATAATTTTTACTCAGAATAAGGTTTTTCTTTATTTTCTCTACAATTCTCAATGCATATACGATAAATTAATTATATGGAAACATTGCATAACCATAATTCATCATGTGTGAAAGTTATAAAAATACTATATATTTCAAGTTATCTATTTCTGATACCTTCAAAAACTTTGAAAAAATAGAGAAAAACTCACCAGATTTCATATTTGAATACTTCCAAAGAAAATATTCTTCTACTATCTTTTATACATAATGAAGTATACAATATCTATAACCAATACTAAATTTTTATTTCTTTAAATAGACCACAATCAAATGCTAAAGGTAGAAATATTGACTTGATTAAGGATTTTTATTTCTGAAAAATTTATAGCTAATTACTTGTCTCCTCCCAACCATTACACTGCTACACATCTAATGCACCCTCTAGCATTTATGCCTACAATTATTCTTATGTTTGTTACTTCTTGATTCTCTTCAATCTCTCTAATTATGCTCCTAGAATAATAAGACAAAAACAGGTAAAAACATGAGATATTATCCATCTACCACTCTTTTTGTGGTTAATAATTTCCTCCACCTCATCAACTGGTGGTATGTAGTTGGTCTCTCATTTACAAGCTCTTTTTTCCCACTCATTAGGACAACTTCCCATCTTCTAGAAAACATTTAATTGGCCAATATCATAATTCCTTAATTAAATATAGCCACCTATATTAGATGACTAGGACTTATCGATGGACAATAATAACTTTCCATAATTAAATTACAACTTTTTTCTCTTTCAGCCATATGCACACAGTAATTAATTTCCCAGATTTTTCTTTATTTACAAAATAAAGATAAACTATTTTACAATAAATTATTATCAACATTAAATTACTAATAATTAAAATGTTCATTTGTCTTTCAATGTAGCATATTTAATTAAAAAAAACAAAAATATGGGCACTTAATTGCAATGAAATCATTAAGCTAAGGGATATCACATCGAATTATAATTTGAAAGAGGCCTTCAGTGTCCCACTTCCCCAATTTGTTGTGGAATACATGGTGAATACAATCCATTTCCATCGTTATATTAATATTATAGTGAAGAGACATCCCCTTCCGTTCTCAAATTTTCCAACTGAGGAAAATTAATTTCATTTCATTTGAGATTATACCCTCATCCTTGCGAATCCCTTTCATTAATTCAAGCAGTTGGCACCCCATATAGAGGGGATGTGCAATTAAATGAGTCCAAGATTGATTTTCTATCATATTCATGGAAAAATGTGAGCGCTCCTTAGGCCACCACACAATTCCTCAAGAGAAATGAATCTAATGCCACTTTCTCATCCCAAACATTAAACATGAGTAAACGATTTTGTTCCTGGAGCACACCTCCATCAGTGAACGGTGAAGATAATTTTAGGTGATCTGTGAAACCATTATCCAAGTTTATGGAAGGATAAACTTTGGAGGAAGGCTTAATTTTTGATTGCTAGCTTGCCAATCGAACAAGCATGGTTTTATTCCACAACTGATAACTACATTTTGCTCGGTTTTTATAACATTGCACATGTTCCAACTATTCATGGAAGAGGTAGGTGGATTGTTTTCCCTTGATCCTGCTCCATTACTCCTTGTCCTAAGGATTCACCTTTATTCTCAACGAGCACATTCAAATGTCTATAAACATGGTGAAACTCTATTTCGTATAAATGTTTGAGTTGCAAAGTTTTTCTTTGTAGAATTAGGGTAAGTGGAGTGGCAAGATTTTCTTTAGATTTCCATATGTGCCTGATCACTATCAATGAATCTGCAAAGACCATTAATCTACAAATTCTTTTTTTTTTAGCTATTTCAAGTCCTTACCATAGAGCCAAGAATTAAGCTTGAAAGATAACCCCTCCCACTCCTACCAATTCAACTTCTCCTTTTCTGATTTAATAATGTTCTCTATCTTTATTTATTTTCTACTAACCATAACAAAAAAAACATCTATATCGTAATTACCATACTAATAAAATCATATATTTAAATACTTTTGTAACTTTTTTTTTCCTAATTTAAAAGCCTTTTAGATTTCTACTTGTTTTTTTCACTAAAATAAACAACTATATTATAAGTATCATACTAAAAGTATTAAAAATTGCATATGACAATATAATACATTTACAAATTATCATAGGAATTCTATTTATATAGATTTGGTAATATTGACTTCCTATATTACTAGCACAACCACATTATTAAATGTAATTGATATATGTCATAAGTATCAACTTAATATACAAACCTAATATATTTATATCAATAACAAAGAATCATATTAGTTAATATAAATCTTTGAAAAGGTTAATGAATTAAATGTTATAATAGAGTCTTTAGATAACAAGACGAAAACATATAACAATTATTTTCTGATAATTTTTTTTATTGCAATTTAAAAAAGCTAAACTATATAAAAAGTTGTAAAAATAGGAATGCTAGAATTCACTTTTTCCCTTCTTTCTTATTTATTAACTTAAAAACAAATACTCGATAAACCCTAAAAACTCATTAACATTGAAACAAATACCCAATAAAAAACAATGATAATTTATATTTCCTCTTAAAAAATAATAATTTTAATAATAAACAACATAATAAAAAATATATATATTTATTATTAAATGTTTATATTACATATTTTAATTTTTTGTAAATTTAATTATAATTGTAATAGTTAACTATAATTATAAACAAAGTTATTAGTAAAAATTCTTCCTCATTTAAAAATATGGGAATGACCCCTATCATTTTAATATAAATATTTTTGCATTTCAATAAATTTTTGTATATAAGAAGGGAAAATTTGGTATGCACAACATAAATTATATTTTATTAGTAAAAATTCTTTACGATTTAACAATATGAAAATGATCAGTATCTTTTTGATATAAATATTTTTGCATTTCAATAAATTTATATATAAGATAGGAAAATTTGGTATAAATATTTTTGCATTTCAATAAATTCATATATAAAATAGGAAAATTTGGTATACAAAACGTAAATTATATATAAAAATATGTTTCATCTAAATATTTAACTAAAAAATGAGAATGAAAAAGAAAAATCTTGAGAAGAGCATTTATTTGAAAAAAATATAATTCTTACATCACCATTATGATTTTTTTGTTTTTTTTCAATTTCAACTTTTTATTTCAAGACTAGACTTAACAAGAGAGCCTAAGTTTTACATAACCATCATCATTTTTTCCCTCATTCATACACAAAACAAATACACAAAACAAAAATGACATCACTGTGGTATTTTAAAAAGTCAAATATTTAAACTATAAAAACTCAATAATGATCTACAATTTTCCTAATTTTTAATAAAATATATGCCTACTAAATGACCTTCTACTACATCTTATACAAATTTCTTTATTTGTGATAAGATTTTGAGCAAAATAAATCGGCTAGAACCATAAGTCGTTGAGCCTAGTCAAGGCATACAATGATAGAAGTTGTTCCTCTATGATTATCGTTTGTCATTTTGGTTCGGTGTCAAAAATCCCTAAAGCGTGTTGGATTTTCACTCTCATCTCGTTGGGAATTGATCACGTGGACTAACCACCGCTCCAGGATCCACCCTAGGACCACTCATAATGGTAATTATAATGGTTTGGAATTTTACTAAAGCCCAGGAGTTTTGGTGTAATGGAAAACCTAACATGGTATCATAGCCTTGGCCGAGGTTCGATTCCCCGATTTGTGTTTGAGGGACGTTATTGGATTTCCACACTCACCTTGTTGGGAATCAATCATGTGGACTAACCATCACTCTAGGATCCACCATAAGACCACTCAAAAGTAATGATAATGGTTTAGAAGCTTACCTGCAAATTTTAGAATAATAAAAAACCTAACAAAATATGCTTATTGAAATTAATGAGTGTGAAATTATATATTTAACTTCCTCAAAAACCTCAAAGTTTAAATCATATCGCTTTGTAAAACACCAAAAATTTCCTGCAAAAGGATCCCTTCGAAACCATATCTCTCTACTCTCGATTTTGTAACCACAACAACCATTTTTATAAAAAAAAAAAAGAGAGCATACCTACCTCTCTACTCATATCAATTAACCACATAAATGATATTACGGTTAAGGTATCTCTTTTAAAGGCTCTAGAACACCAAACACAAATGCAATGAATCCCGCATTATTCACATACCATTCCCTTATATGTAATATTGTATCTATTTACAGGGATGCACTGTTCCAAAACCATCTTTAAGTGCAAATCATTGGAATATGGTGATTGAGTTAGACACTAAACCAAATGAAACTTAGTAACCAAATTCCAATCCACTTAACACGCGGTGAAATAATAATATTTAAATTAAATATGTTTTTTTATTTGAAATTAAAATCCCATTTAAATATTCTTCCATCATTGAAATCCACTATTAAACCAAAAATATTCTCCTGATATTAAATTTTTCAAACTATTAGAAAATTTCTCGAGACCAATTCTAACCTAAACCATACCATAAAATAATATATATTAAAATCATAAAATTATATCTTATTATTATAGAAATTATATATATATATATATATATATATATTTATATATTTATATTTTCGATCATCGTCCAAAACATTCTCGCAAATTAGAAATGCATTTAAGTTTGTTTTAGTGGGGATGAGGGGGTCCATTTATAAGGAAAAATGGTGCGTTTAAGGTCCACCTCTTTTATTTATTTTTTATGCTTTTAAATTTTTCTGCAAAATAGTTTTTGTTTTTTTCTTCTCCGTTACTTTGACATTTTCTACCAATCAAACAACACTGCGATTATGGAAGTAAAAGAAATGAAATTAAATAATAAAAATAAATTAGAATTAACCTGGCAAACAATTTAAAATAATGAAAAGGTGGTCATTGTGCTTGATGTTTAGCTCGAGCATCAAACGTTTTAATATCACCACCTTTTGGAGTTTTACAAGTTAGATGATTGGTTTGGATTGCTTTAGAAAATATGGATATGTAATATTATTATATTTGTTATATTCATTTTTTTTTAAGGGTGTATTAGTTTATTTTTTATCAAAAAAAAATTGGCTATTGTTAGAATATTCTGACACATAGGAAATAGTTAAGTTCAACTTAGTCTAGTATAGAGTTAGGTATAGAGATAGGTAAAGTGTGTTTCTTTACCGTTGTACATTTTGTAACTTACAATCCGACGGTCACGATATGTAGTGATCCGACGGTTCATTCTCTCCTCGGTATTACCGACACTTGATCCGTGGCTTGACACCCGATTGGTCCATGAATTCTATTTAAAGCACATGGAGGGTCATTTGTAGGGTAATCCGTGCATGAGAGAAGCTTATGTAAATTTTCATTCTTTGATTAATAAATTGCCTGAAGTGGCCGCGTTGGCTCAGGTCGTGGACTGTTTCCCTCTTTGAGGGTTTTAACCACGTCAAAAACACTGGTGTATTGATCTGTGATCTAGTTGTGAGCGGTGTCCTTTTGGTGTTCTTTCTGAGGAACTTACCCTGTAAAATCCTACATGGTATCAGAGCTATTTGAGGGCCACGTCCGTTGGTGATCCAAATCTGAAGCCGGTAGAACTGCATGCGGCTGTCATTTCCTAGATCTACTATTTCTGACTGCTTTCGGGCCGAGAGGATTGCTCTGTTGTGTTCGAAGCATCTGTTCCAGTGAGGAACCCCTTTCGTTTCACGCGAAAAGGTTTCCGGTAGCCCTATCTGCATCATTTTTAAGATCTGAGGTATACAGTGTTTATCTGCAGTTTACTGTTATTTTCTCTCTGGTTATTTCGGTTTCTGTTTATTTAGATTTTTTTTACCGGATCTATACCTTTCATTTCTGCGTATGCTCTTTGCCCTGCGACTCTGTGCGATCTGGGCAAATCAGAAACAGAAAGGAAGTTTTTTTTTCTCATGCGTATGCTCTTTTCCCTGCACCTTAGTGTGATCTTGGAAAATCAGAAACATTGAGAAAAATATTTAGTTTCCCGCTAAAGCTAACTTCGAGCCATAAGGTTCGTTTTTCTATGCATATTCGTGTTGGGTTTTGTGTTTTTGTTTTGTAGGAAAAAATAGCTTTCTCAAGGCAAGCACGCAACCCAAGGCCCCCCCCCCCTCTCTCTCTCTCTCTCTCTCAAATTTTTTGTATAGCTCAATTGGTTCAAAGCTATTTTAAGAGAGTAGAGGTCTTGGGTTCAAATCTCCATTTTGTGGGGGCGTTTTTTTTCATTCCCGCACATTCGCGCACTTTGCCGGCAACTTCAACAAATTTTTTTCAAAAAGCCATAACTTCTTCATCCGGAAGCCTTTTTCAGAGCCGTTTTTTTTAAAACAGCCTAATTTTTCGAGATCTATCCATTGGAACACTTACTTTCAGCATCTTCAGCTTCAGTTTTTTTTAAAATGGAAAGTCCATGCCAAGTCATTCTTGACAGCACTAACTACTTCCAATGGATATCCTACATGGAATATTTACTTAGAAGTAAAGGTCTCTACAGAATAGCCACAGGCCAAGAGAAGAAACCAAAAGATGAAGACAAGGCTGCAAAATGGGAAAATAGACAAGATCAAGCACGTGGTTTGATAGGGATGTCTATTTCTCCTGATCTTAGATTCCATATTGCAGAACTTGATACTCCTCATGAAGCATTGGAACAAATCACTAAAGTTTTTGGGATTAAAAATGAAATTAGAGCCCATCAACTTGAAAATGAGTTGCTTACATTGGATCCTAATAATTTTTCTTGCATTGAAGATTTCTTGTCCAAATTCAAGACCCTTAGATGTCTCTTGGAAGGTGTTAAGGTTAAGAAAGAAGATAGTAACCTTATTTATTCCATCCTTACTAAGTTGGGACCAGCCTACTCTGTATTTGTTTCCACCTTCCATTCTACAAGGGAAGCTTTCATTTGCCAAGGAAAAGACTACAAGGCCCCTTCCTTTGACTCTTTTTGTGATTCTTTAATAAGAGAACAAGAAAAACTCTTACACCTTGGTCTTCTTAATCTTGGAAACTCTTCCAAGAAAGCGTTAGCCGCCCAGCAGCAACCAAATTCAAAGAATCCTAAGAAGTCATATCCTAAAAAGAATGGTCCTAAACCAAACAAGGGTCCTAAGCAAACTCATCCTCAAAATGAAAGATCATTTCAGCAAAATGATAAGACCAATAAAAACAAATGGAAGAAGACTGATAGACATTGTAACTTTTGTAATTGAGATGGCCACTTAGAATCTAAATGCTTTAAGAAGATGGAAGCCTTGGAAGCTGCAATGAAGAAACATAACATCCATGTGGAGCATTCTTCAACTTCAACTTCATCTTCAGGAATGGCACTTTCTGCATGTCGTTTTCAATCATCTCAGTCTGGTTATGCATTAAATGTATCTTCTTCTTCTCATTCTCATGAGTGGCTCATTGATTCTGGAGCCTCTTATCACATGGCCAAAAACAAAGCCATGTTTTCTTCTTTAAATGATTGTAACACCAAAAATATATATGTTGGTGATGATAGATCTCTTAATGTTGTAGGGACTGGAACTGTTCATCTAGACAATGGTCAGTTTAATGATGTATTATGTGTTCCAACCTTACCCTGCAACCTTCTATCTGTATATCAGATCACTCATTCAGGTGAAGGTAAAATTGTTGAATTTTCACCTCATGATGTTGTAATCAAGGATCTAAGAGATCCTAAACAGGTTCTAGCTACTGGTATTGCTGATGATTCCACAAGGTTGTATAAGTTTCACAACTTTGGGTCATCAAATCTTCCCTCAGTATTTGTTGCTCATAATGATGAAGTGAGCAAACTTTGGCATGAGCGATTTGGTCACTTAAACTATCGCTCCCTTCAGCATCTATGTAAAGAAAATATGGTGACAGGTCTTCCTATGGTATCTTGCAGAGATGGTGTTTGTTCCGGATGTGTACTCGGAAAACATCATTGGGACAGTTTTGAAAAACGTGCCTCTTGGCACGCCTCAGCCCCTTTACAGCTTGTGCACAGTGATTTATGTGGTCCACTTCCTGTTGCTTCATTCTCTGGCTGCAAGTATTTCTTAACTTTCATTGATGATTTCTCCAGACGCACTTGGGCATACTTCTTAAAACTCAAGAGCGAAGTATTTAACACATTTTTGGCCTTCAAAGCCTTTGTTGAAAAACAATTTGGACATCAAATTCTTAAGCTAAGAACTGATAATGGTGGAGAATATGTTAAAAACACATTCATCAACTTTTGCACCGAAAATGGAATTCAAATGCAACATACTGTTCCATACACTCCGCAACAAAATGGTGTAGCTGAAAGGAAAAATCGCACCTTAAAGGAAATGGCTAATTGTATGCTGCAATCTAAAGGACTCAGTCTTAGTTTTTGGGCCGAAGCAATTAATTGTGCAAATTATATAATAAATCGCACTCCTACTAAGGTTCTAAAGAATATCACTCCAGAAGAAGCTTGGAGTTCCATTAAACCAGATGTAAGTCACTTTCGTGTTTTTGGAAGTGAAGCATGGGCCCATATTCCAGATGAAAAGCATAAAGCTTTAGAACCTGAGAGTGAGAAATGTACTTTTGTTGGATATTCTGAAGATGTAAAAGGTTATAGACTTATTCCATTTAAGTCCAAAAATGTTATCATTAGAAGAGATGTAAAATTTGATGAAAATAAATCGGCCTGCGAGCCTAGTCCGGCAGATGTGCCACCTCTTCCTATCTCTTCTACTTTTGAAAACATTTCTTCTTCAGATGATGAAAATGAGGATGACAATCCTCCCCCACCTTCTCAGGATCCTCAACTTCCAAGATGGGTCCGTGCTACTCGGGATGCAGCAGGTGATCTTGTCGGTGATCCTACAGATCAGCGACGTACACGTTCTCAGTTTGAAAGAGCCTCTTCTTTACTGGCTCAAGCTCCAGTAAATCATGATCCTGACACTTTTGTAAAAGCTTCAGGCCATCCACATTGGGAAGCAGCTATGAATGAAGAATATCATTCATTGTTGGCAAATGATACATGGGATCTTGTTCCTCTACCAAAGGGACGCAAACTTGTTAGATGTAAATGGGTTTACAGAACCAAGTATGGACCAGATGGGAAAGTTGATAAACATAAAGCTCATCTTGTTTCTAAGGGCTTTTCACAGGTTGAAGGCATTGACTACACTGAAACCTTCTCCCCTGTTGCCAAAATGAACTCTATCCGCCTTGTTCTTTCCCTTGTTGCCTCTTTAAAATGGGAAGTTTATCAGATGGATGTTAAATCTGCCTTCTTGCATGGGGACTTGCATGAAGAAATCTATATGGAACAACCCATTGGCTTCATCCAAACAGACTCCAGCCTTGTATGTCGACTTAAGAAATCTCTTTATGGTCTCAAGAAAGCTCCTCGGGCTTGGTATGCCAAAATGGATAGCTTTCTTTTAGAATCTGGCTTTTCTAGGTGTTATTCTGACAATACTGTCTACACCAAGAAAGTGGGCAACTCTCTTATCATCCTTGTTCTTTATGTTGATGATCCTATTCTTACTGGTAGTGATCCCAACCTTATAAACCATGTGAAGTCCAGCCTTACAAAGAAATTTGAAATGACAGACTTAGGACACTTACACTATTTTCTCGGTCTTCAAGTCTTGCAATCCAAGGAGGGTATTTCCCTTTCCCAGTCCAAGTATGCTTGTGATATTCTTCGTCATTTTCACATGGAAGACTGTAAGCCAGCCCCTTCTCCCTTTCAGTCTGGAGTCAAACTTTCAGTCTCTTGTGCTTCTCCTGAAGTTGATGCTACCTTATACCGTCAACTTGTAGGAAAACTCTTGTATTTAACCCATACTCGTCCTGACCTTTCCTTTGTTGTTGCCCTTGTTGCTCGTTTTATGCAAAACCCCCGTGAAAGTCATTGGAAAGCAGCTAAAAGAATACTTCGTTATGTTCGAGGTACAGTACAGTTTGGGATTCATTACAGTGCCAAAGCAGCTCCTCTATTAGTTGGTTTCACTGATTCTGATTGGGCTGGTGACCCTGATGATCGGAAGTCTACTGCCGGTTATGTCTTCACTCTTGGTTCAGGACCTATTACATGGGCTTGTAAGAACAGGCTGCCATTTCTCTTTCGTCAGCAGAAGCAGAGTATCGTGGTGTCGTGGAAGCTAGTAAGGAAGCCTTGTGGCTTCGTCAGATCCTATTAGAGTTTGGCTTTGAGCAGCAGCATCCAACCACACTTTGGTGTGATAATCAAAGTGCCATTCAGCTATGCAAAGATCCAGTCCAGCATCAGCGCAGCAAACACATTGAACTACACATGCACTTCATCAGAAAGCTCATTCATGACCATGTTCTTGAAGTGCAATATTGTTCAACAGATGATCAGGTTGCAGACATCTTCACAAAGGCTCTCACAGAGGCGAAGTTCACTAAAATTCGATATATGCTTGGAGTTCAGGAAGTTGTCACTAAGGGGGGATAGGCTCTAGTGCCTCCTTCCTTCTCCTATTGTGTCATATTTGTAAATCCTTCAATCCTATCCCAAGTTGTTCTTAAGGGGGGATGTTAGGATATTCCGACACATAGGAAATAGTTAAGTTCAACTTGGTCTAGTATAGAGTTAGGTATAGAGATAGGTAAAGTGTGTTTCTTTACCGTTGTACATTTTGTAACTTACAATCCGACAGTCACGATATGTAGTGATCCGACGGTTCATTCTCTCCTCGGTATTACCAACACTTGATCCGTGGCTTGACACCCGATTGGTCCATGAATTCTATTTAAAGCGCATGGAGGGTCATTTGTAGGGTAATCCGTGCATGAGAGAAGCTTATGTAAATTTTCATTCTTTGATTAATAAATTGCCTGAAGTGGCCGCGTTGGCTCAGGCCGTGGACTGTTTCCCTCTTTGAGGGTTTTAACAACGTCAAAAATACTGGTGTATTGATCTGTGATCTGGTTGTGAGTGGTGTCCTTTTGGTGTACTTTCTGAGGAACTTACCCTGTAAATTCCTACAGCTATTTTCTTATAGTTTAATATTAAGAAATTAATTTTTGTTATCTATTATTATTATTTAAATTTATTTATTTGTAAGGTGATTGATTGAGATCTTATTATGGACTCTTTAGTAACTTTCATTTCTATTAGTTACTAATTTTTTGTTTTTTGTTTTATTTCCTTTTTATTTAATTTTTTCTATTATTTCGATTTTGATAAATTATAGTTTTTTCTTCATATTTTCAAATATATATATATATATATAAACAAGTGCTACATTGTAGCTAGATATACCTAAATTAAAGTAAAAAACATTAAAGATGGATAGATAGATAAACTAGGAACAATACTATTTTTTGTAAAGTTTTAAAATTTCAAGGAATGTAGGACCATGCTGAGATATTTTCTCTAAAAAATGAAAAGAAAAAAAAAAAAAAAGTTTATATATATATATATATATATATATATAAAATAAATAAATTTATTAAATATAACTATAAGTTTTTCATAAAATTATTAAATTTGATTTTTTTTTATAAAAATAACTAAATTTATTAAATACTAATTGTACACATTATTAATGTTTTCCTCACTCTTATAATTTTTGGTTCAAACATATACTATATCATTTAGATATGAATTGTATATAGTCTTTATTATTAGCCTAAGATAAATATTCATCAAAATTATTATAATATTGGATAATTTGAGTGGATTAATAAAAAATTAGTATTATTAATTTTCATAAATTAAGATATATATTATTTTAAACAAAAAAATACAATATAATTTTTAAAATTTATTTTAAAATAAAGAAAGGTTAAAAATGACTTTAAATTAATAAGATCTCTACTTATTAAGAAAAAGTCTTTATTTCTTAGATTATGGGTTGAATAATATTTTAAAATCTATACTTATTAGGACTTTCTGTCTTTCACCTAACTTTTTTTTACCTCCCTATAAAATATCACATGTAGATAATTTATAACACAATTTATCTTCGAAGTCAACACCATTTAAACTAAGAATACACGTAAGTTTATATTAATAATTAATGTTATTTATGACAACATGAATCATCCTTTTCCTTAGTAACATTTCATTCACTAGAATTAATATATAGATTCGTCTTTTAAGTTTATCAAATCATTTATTTAGAGACTATTGTCCTATTGATGATCAATGTGTAGCATTAATATTCAAGCCTTACCATCATACCACAAGTTACGAGACATAGGCCTATAAGATGTTCAAAATTATAGCCACTAGCATTACCAATAAATGTTAATAAAATTTTTTGCAATAAATAAGAAAATAAATTCAAAAGTTTTACATTATGAAATTGAAAATTATTCAATAAGTTTGACCAAGGTAATAAATCAATGCTTAATGCCACCAGTATAATAAAAAATAAAATACATAAATATATTTAAAAAAATAAACATCTATATTAAAGTGTATATATGTTAATATAAACTAATCATGTTTCTTAACTTTTGATAATGGCATTCAATATTACAACATTTTATTAGTTGTTTTATTTTTGTGATTAAATCTTTCTTTTTATTATTTTTAGTTTAATTAAACTATATTTAAATTAAGTTGCAGGTATAGCCCTTGCTCATTACCAAGTTAGGGTTTAGTCATTAATTAATTGCTGATTTGTTATTAATTCAATTTTAATTATAATTTATTTTATAATCATTAATATATAAGATAAGGAATATAATTTTCTATTATAATCATTAATATATAAGATAAGGAATCTACTTTTCTGTTGTAAACTAGACTCTTCTTTATAGATTTTTGCAAAGTTTCATATTGAATAACCAGAACTTTATATTTCTTCTTTCCATAGTGAATATCCAAAGTCTAATTTAAATTTTTGGATCTATATACATCAATTAACAATTAATTGCTTTGATATCAAAATAGTTTTGGGTATCCATTACCAAACCGCTAGCTAAAAACATGTTTCATAATCTATGACTCACTAATATCCATTTGCCAACGCATTTTAAAGTTTTATCAAAAGTTGAATTATTTAGGTGGAGGAGGATGGTAAGACAATTATATTTAGAGAAGCTATACTCATTAGGGAAAATTTTAAGGATGTAAATTTATTTTAAAGTTTAGAAATATAGGCCCATGGGGCATGGAATAGAGAGTGATGGGGTGTACTATTAAGTCACTCCGTGATGTGGAGGTCACTGGTTCGAAATCCCGCAGACAAAAATCCAACCATGTTAAGGGTTGGTGTTGTCCACGGCGGGTGTGATCCCTAAGTGATTTTTATGGCTTAGATGCCCCTAGTTCGTGGTTTCTCAAGCCACAGGTCAAGCCTGATGTAATGAGAACTCAAACAAATTGACAAACAATAATTTTTTTTAATAAATTTTTGAAAAAATTACTAGTCCTTGACATGCAAATTGTAAAATGTTTATTATTTTTCTTTGTAAATATTCAAATTTCCAGTAATTTGATATTTTATCTATAATTTTTTGGGGTTTCTAAAATAAAATAAACCATTTTTTGAGAAAAAAACACATAACATTAACCCACATGAGAATATAACCCCTAAAATTCCCTATACTATTATTATTCAAATAATAAGTCATTTACACAATAATAAAAAAAAACAAAAAAACAAAAAAAAAAACAAAACCAAATAAAAAAATTAAAAAAATTATTAAACAAATATTTATGCTTCATTATTCCGGTATAAAAAATAGCTTACTTTCAATCTGTATTAAAAAAATCTTTATGCTTCATTATTCCGTTATAAAAAAATAACTTGCTTTCACTTTGTATAAAAAAAAGAAAACTTAATATTCCATGTTTCTCTATTCCTATTTTTAATTAAAAAAAAAAAGAGAAAAGTTCTCAAGGAAATCGTTCTATCATATATAAGAGCATATTAGTGATTTTAGTTTGCATGATTAAAACATTTTGTCAAGCATACTACACTTCTAGAGGCAAATTGCTGAACTTAATACACTTGCTATAGGATAATACAATAGCTCATAACTCACCTTCAAGAATTTGCGAAGCTTCCAACACAAGTAATAGGCACAAACAAGATGGATATCTATCCCATAGAAATCATTTGAAGCTAGTGAAGTAGATACCTGAATTTCCTATGAACTTATGTTTGAATGCGCTTCTAACCAACTTAATCTTAGTTAACTTAATATTAATCTTAGCTAACTTAATCTTAATATGTTTGAATTTCCTATGAACTTAAGTTTGCAGGTATAGAATCTTATCATAACTAGATATAGTTCTCACATACCATGTGAATGTCTTGTTTTTTCAATTTTCGAAAGCCTAAAAACACATGAATGCTATAAATTAAACCACTACAAACGGCCTAAAAACGTTTAAATTATTAAAAAAAATGGATTCGAGAATTTTTTAAGAAATTTTAGTATTTTATTTAAGTTTTAATTATTCATAAATTATTTTTATTAAATATAATTATTTGATTAGCACAATTATATTAATAAATATGATTGATAAATGTCAATAAGTTCATATTGATCACATATATTAATTATCAATAATATTAAGAATTAACATTATTAATATTATTATCGATAATATTAATGTTAATATAAGAACCACATTAATAATAATTAATATTATATTATTACTATTATATTAAATAATAATAATAAATAAATAAAGATAATAACAACAATTATATTAATAATCATTTAATAAATAATAATGAAGTAATTATGAAATACATATTTAATAAAAAATCAAACAACAATTTAAATGTGGTTGTTAAGAAATTCAACTTTAAACACTCCACGAGAACATAGTTATTAAACGCTAGTCTCTTCCAAAACACACCAACACCGATGACAAAAGTTGCACCAATCCAAATCAACAAGATAATGATCACGTCCATTCACACTTTCCAACCAATCTCTTCTCACATTGTCTTGCATTTTTGCATAACGTTGAAAAGAAAAAGGCGGTGAAAACTGCAAACCATCTATTGATTTCACTCTTGATATAGTTGCAAATGTTAGACCCTACCTCTCT
Organism: Pinus tabuliformis; assembly: GCA_031772625.1. Lineage (NCBI taxonomy): Eukaryota > Viridiplantae > Streptophyta > Pinopsida > Pinales > Pinaceae > Pinus > Pinus tabuliformis. Next base: position 1,490,581,746 of record CM062819.1, on the reverse strand, counting down.
CTATCTCCAATATCTATAGTGGTTCGTTGGAAGGGAAAAATATTAAACCCAAAGGATAAATATTATAAACCCTAAAATAAACATGTTTGATCATGATTTACCATCATTGATTTTCATACTGAGACAATGTTTGTCACAATTTGACGTTGGATCATGGTTGACCATGGTTGATTTTCATATTGAGACAATCTTTGGCACATTGTATCGTTGGACCATCGTTGACCATAGATGACCATGATTGTAAACCCAAGTGATTTATATTAAACCATAAGATTAATATTATAAACCGTATGAATAATATTATATCATAGGAATATGAACCAAATAAACCCAAGGGATTGATATTATAAACCAAAGGGAATAATAAACCCAAGGGATTAATTCTAAAACCCAAAGTTGTTATAAACCCAAGGGATTAATATTATAAATGCATGGTATATAAACCCTAAAGGGATTGATATTATGAACCCAAGAGAATAATAAACCCAAGGGATTATAAACCCAAGGAAATAATGTTAAACCCAAGGGATAAATATTATAAACCCAAGGAATATAAACCCTAAGATAAATATTATAAACCCTGAGACAAATATTTGTCACAATGCGACATTGGAATATGGTTGGACATGATTGCTTTTCATATTGAGATAATGTTTGTCACAATACGACGTTGGACAATGGTTGACCATCATTGACCATGATTGATCTCCATATTGATACAGTCTTTGTCACAATGCGACATTGGATCATGGTTGACCATGGATGACCATAGTTGTGACAATGTGACGTTGGGTCAAGAGATAGTCTTTGTCGCAATGTGACCATCGTTGAACCCAAAGGTATTATAAGCCCAAGGGAATAATATTAAACCCAAGGGATTAATATTATAAATGCAAGGTATATAAACCCTAAAGGGATTGATATTATAAACCCATGGGAATAATAAACCCAAGGGATTAATATTATAAACACAAGGTATATAAACCCTTAGATAAATATTATGAACCCAAGGGAAAAATAAACCCAAGGGAATAATATTAAACCCAAGGAATATAAACCCCAAGATAAGTATCATAAACCTAACATAAATATTTGTCACAATGTGACGTTGGAATATATTTGACCATGATTTATTTTCATATTTATACAAATAAATCCTAAAATAAATATGGTTGGCCATGATTTACCATCATTGATTTTCATACTGAGGCAGTGTTTTTCACAATCTGATGTTGGATCATGGTTGACCATGGTTGATCATGGTTGATTTTCATATTGAGACAATTTTTGGCACATTGTGTCATTGGTCTACCATTTGCCATGGATTACCATAATTGTAAACCCAAGGGATTTATATTAAACCCTATGATTAGTATTATAAACCATATGAATAATATTATACCCTAGGAATATGAACCAAATAAACTTAAGGGATTGATATTATAAACCAAAGGGAATAATAAACCCAAGGGATTAATTCAATAACCTAAAGGTATTATAAACCCAAGGGATTAATACTAAAAACCTAACAATTAAAAACCCACTAGATTTATAATATAAACATAATGGAAGAATATTAAACCCAAGGGATTAATATTATAAACCCAAGTTATATAAATCCTAAGATAAATATGATAAACCCAAGTTATATAAACACTATGATAAATATTATAAACCCAAGGTAATAATAAACCCAAGGGAATAATATTAAACCCAAGGGATAAATATTATAAACCTAAGGAATATAAACCCTAAGATAAATATTTGTCACAATGTGATGTTGGAATATGGTTTACCATGATTCATTTTCATACTGAGACAACATTTGTCACATGCAACATTGGGAAATGGCTTACCATTAGTGACCATGGTTGATATCCATATTGAGACAATCTTTGTCACAATGCAACGTTGGACCATGGTTGATCATGAATGACCATGGTTGTGACAATGTGACATTGGACCAAGAGATAGTATTTGTCACAATGTGACCATGGTTGACCATGGTTATTGACCATGGTTGACCATGATTGAACCCAAAGGTATTATAAACCTAAGAGAATAATATTAAACCCAAGGGATTAATATTATAAATGCAAGGTATATAAACCCTAAAGGGATTGATATTATAAACCCAAGGGATTAATACTAAAAACCCAACGGATTGATAATATAAACCAAAGGGATTAATATTATAAACCCAAGGTATATAAACCCTAAGATAAATATTATAAACCCAAGGGAATAATATTAAACCCAAGGGATAAATATTATAAACCCAAGGAATATAAACCCTAAGATAAATATTTGTCACAATGCGACATTGGAATATGGTTGACCATGATTGATTTTCATATTGAGACAACATTTGTCACAATGTGACGTTGGAAAATGGTTGACCATTGTTGACCATGGTTGATCTCCATATTGAGACAATCTGTGTCACAATGCGATGTTGGACCATGGTTGACCATGGATGACCATGGTTGTGACAATGTGACATTGGACCAAGAGATGGTGTTTGTCACAATGTGACCATGGGTATCGATCATGGTTGACCATGATTGACCATATTTGACCATGGTTGAGACAATCTTTGTCACAATGTGATGTTGGAACATGGTTGATTTTTGTATTGAGACAATGCATTTCACAATGCAACATTGGTTGATTTTCATATTGAGAAAATATTTATCCCAATGTGATGTTGGACCATAGTTCATCATGATTATAAACCCAATGGATGTATATTAAACCTAAAGATTAATATTATACCCTATAGGTGTTTTTAATTAAAAAAAATCAAATATAGTCCAAAATCTTAAAAACAAATGAATAATAGATAATGATTTTTTCAAAAATAGATTCATATAAAATAAAATGATACAAAATAAGCATTTATAAATTCGTAAATTCATTTACTATAATCCCATTTGAATATATTAAATTTAAAAATATATATATCATGTGAAACATTATTGATGGAATTTTAAATCTATAAATTTACAATTTTTTAATGTATGGTATATTTCAAAAATTGATAATAACCAAAAAAAAAAGAAAAAAAGAAAAAAAAAAACCCAATTTTATATTTTTACTTCATCTATTTTACTTATAATCAATTTACAATAAGGCATTTCAAATTTTAAAAATAAAAATACATTTCAAAACATAAACCATAATTTCTAAATTCCATATTTATTAATTATGGAAGAACTTATCATGGAACTTATTAATATAAACAATATACTTGATAAGTAAAATATTTCAATTCCATATTAAGTAAAATATTTTAATGTCAACTAATATGTACAATGAAAATAAATAAATTTTCATGGTCAAAACATTTTTAAGCATTTCAAGTAATGTTATTATTTTATATTTGGGCTATATTTTTTTTGTCAATTTTGTCTTTGAGATGCAAACATTTTTTTACAAATTTTGCATTTTAAAAAAATTTACACTAGAAGAAATTATGTCACTCTAAACACTTCTTAGATTTTTTATTAAAATAGGTTAATACTAATATTTAAAGAGAAAACGAATAATATTAGCTTGCAATTTGAAATTTTTTTATTGAATGATTGCTAATTAATTTTAGACCACAAATTCATTCATGCTACTTTACCTAATTCTACACTAATCCTACACTAAAAGCCTAGGACAAACCAAATTCATAGCTGAGCTAATTTTATGCATCTGTATTTGAAATGTAAAGAAATCTTCCATAGAACACTCCTTCAAATCATTAACATCTAAACCACACCCAGTTACTAAAATTATAGTGGACACATAATTGATCTCGTGGAGATTTGTGGCATAAGCTGGTCAAACCTTATACTCCTCATTTGTGTGGTGACACATATTCCTCTTGAGAGTCAAGGTCTCATAATTTTACCTCGTGATCCAATATCTAATGCCCAAACTTCTCATATAGGTTTTCCACGTTAAGATTTCCACTATCAGACACCTATGGCAGTGTACAAATATATGTATTTGTTGATACTAGTAAAGCAAACAGGGAAGTAAGTTGTTGCCACAATTATAGGAAAATACCTTGTTATATATGGTATGGAAAACTTTGTTATTAATTGAAGAATATATAGCATTCACAACTTATAGGCTACATTCTTCTAGAGTGAGCAGAATATTGGAGTAGACAATATGATCTTCGAACACGTTGAGGGACATCTTAATGCCAGAAAAGATGGAATTTATTTGCACCATAGTGAGAACATCTTAAATCCAGAATGGATGGAATTTATTTGCACCATAGTGAAGACGTAGGAAAATACGTTGTTATATATTTTCTTATATATAAATTAATGTTATAAATAATAATGACGAACTTATCATGGAAGAACTTATTAGAATTGGAATATCTAAAATCCCTAGGAAATTGTGCGTGGGGAGCCATGTGGCACGAATATATTATTTTAAATTTATTAAAAATAATGAACCATTTTGCTAAAAAAAATTGTTTATATATAAATGAGTGTTATAAATAATAATGAGGAACCTATTAGAATTGGAATAATCTCAAATCCCTAGGAAATTGGTGGATGGGGAGCCACGGGCACGATCTAATTTTTTAAATTTATTAAATTTAATGGATCATTTTCCTAAATAAAATTTACTTATATATAAATGAATATTATGAATAATATTGAGGAAATTATTAGAATTATAATAATATCAACATGGAGGAACTTATTAGAATTGGAATAACCTGAAATCCCTAGGAAATTGGTGGGTGAGGAGCCATGTGGCACGAATCTAATTTTTTAAATTTATTAAAATTAATGGACCATTTTTATAAATAAAAGTTGTTTATATATAAATGAATGTTATAAATAATAGTGAGAAACTTATTACAATTTGAATAATCTCAACATGGAGGAACTTATTAGAATTTGAATAATCTCAAATCCCTAGGAAATTGGTCGGTGGGGAGCCATGTGACACGAATCTAATTTTTAAAATTTATTAAAAGTCAATGTAACCTAACAAACTCTGTGATACATTACAACCATTGATAAACATTAAGAAGCATATGCTGAGCATATCACCCTAAGAATCAATCTAGGCCCTCAATTAAAAAAAGAAGTCAACAAACCTCCTTCCATCTAAAGTTTCATATATACATGCCTATCGCCGAATTACAAACCCTACCAGAATTTGACCTAGTAACATATGATATTTTGAATCTACTAATAAGAGGAGATGAATAATCTAATTCTAATAGTTATAGCTATAAATAAGAGAAATTGCATACATGTTGAAGCGGAGACACAAGAATTTGATCTAGCAATTCATTCTTATGAATTATCTCTTCGGCCAAGGGAAGTCTTTGAGTCATTCAATATAGATATAGAAAGAAGATAGGAAGGGTGAAAATAATTTTAGCTTCTTCTTTAAACAATAAAGGAAAGCAAGAGAAATGTCATTATTTTTCAACCCCTCTACAAATGGTGAGTCTATTGAGAAAGAATCTCTTCCAACTCACTAAATCTTACACAACGCACTATTTAATATAAGTCCAAGAGATGTGTGTTGATGGATTACCATATCAATCACCACCAATACATCTCAGTTGTGTCTTTCATGACCAATGTTACATCAAATCAAATAAAAGGGTTTGCCTTAGGGATTAGGTAAATGATTTACCATCCACCTTTCGGGTCAACCCCTTCTATTATTTTGTAGGATCCCTCTACCGAACCTAATTAGGCCAACGAGTAATGTAGGAAAACCATTACTTACCTATCATGAGCATAAATGAGTTGAGATAAGTCAAGTAGAGACAAACCTTCCAACTAAGCATGCATTGGATGGACAAACCTAAGTATGAATAGAGAAGTTGAGACCATCACTAAAGAACTGATGCAGACTTGGCCTGCAATACCCAAGATTTCCTCTCTTCTATTGCAGCATACACCTCAGTTGATGCCAATCAAACACCCCAATGGCTAATTCTAAATCATTCATGAAAAAATTTACTGCATTTCCAACGCCTACTGATCGCCTTTTACCTGTTATAAAGGTTCTAGCGCCAACACCATCAATCGATCTGTCCTTCTAATCATCTTTCATGGAGAGGTCAGAATATTATATTGAAATAAGGCAGATAATCAAATCACTGGACTAATCGTATAACAGAATAACCTTCATTGTTAGAACAACTCGGATAAACGGTCTCAAGGCCCTCCGCTTGGATTCGAAAGCTTCCTCGCTGCCTCAGGTAGGAAGCTTCGCTCCACTTATAATTTTAATGCCATTACACGTACTTCAGGCAAATTGTGATTCAATTCAAGAAAATGTCACATAACCCCAACTGGGCCCACCCTTGCAGGTATTAATATACAGTTTATATATATATATATATATATATATATATATATATATATATATATATATATATATATATATATATATATATATATATATATATATATATATATATATATATCATCGGCAACCCTCTCCACGCGTACAGATATGTAGTTAACAACAAATAGGTAACTATTGGTTTGAATGGCTAAGAACCGCTCTGCCAGCGGACACCCTCTCCACGCGCACAGTTATATAACTAACAGTCAATATGTTAGGAACGCACTGCCCTTTCCATACATATAATACCGCCTTCGAGCCAAATGCTGGAGAATTCGCTTCCAAAGTATTTAATACACATGGTTATATATCTCCACGCTTGCAGGGCGGTATTAATACATAAGTTTATATATATCAAATACAAACAGTTGTACCATGTGGAAGTGGGGGAATTCTCAAATGCAGCGTGTAAGGTTTGTTAATTATTTCACTGAAATTGTGCCTGAGGTTCGAACTTATACTGCACTGTCACCCAACTGTATTAATACACAGATCTTTCAAACATTCACTGACAATTTACTTATACCGAATTCTGTCTCTTGGAATCGATCCATTGAGATTGATTTGTTAACTCCATGATTTCAATTAAGGCGCAGGCTAATTTGATAACTCCATAATTTCACACAATTTCATATAAACAAACAGTCATTCACATTGATGTCTTCACAACCAAATTCTATGAAACGTGTATTCAACTTAAAATCTAGTTACAAAAATATTCCACCACTTAATGAATCGAGCCCCACAATTCTGAAAACACATTGTTTTTACATTAATAAATGCAATTAAATACTTACAACCTTTCTTCGTGGCCAAATATTCAACAGTCGTGGCCTTACAATTTGTTGAAGGCTTACAGCCTTGCTGTCTAAGCTTACTCTCCTTCTCTCTCTCTTCCTCAATGCCTTTGAGGCTTCATAATTTATTAAACTTAGCATGATCTAAAAATCCTAAAATCACTCAACTAAAAGCTCTAAGACTCTACATGCAATGCATACATATGGCAAAAAGCATCTCCTCAGTTTTATTCCATCTGTTTCCCTGTTCTAAAATAGAAAAGCTTTCCTTATCACTTAATGGTCCACATCCATTCCTTTTATGCCTAAAATCTCTCCTAGTTTTATTTATTTATTTTGAGAATATCTAATTAAAAGTCTAAATATTAAAGTGACTTGGAATTTAGGAAACTAATTCCACAATTGCATGACCCCTATGTCTATTATTTACAATAATTTCCCTTTGGGCTGAATGCTCCCGCATCATACTCCCAAGGTAGAAAAATTTCATGATCTCCTGATCATGTGTTCAGATCTATGTTTGCCTAGATCCCATATCTTGTACTGTAACTTTCCATTTGCCGCTGCTTCTATCTGTTGTTCTTCTCCAGGTCTCCACACTTTATGCTACTTTGCTCCATTAGCTGTACTCTTGCAATCTTCTGTTGTCTTCCTCTTGCTGCTTCTCTTTTGCTTCACTGTTGCTGGTCTCTTCCGGAATTCCTTCATCATCATCCGCCTCATCATTTCAATTTCTTTTTCTAGCAAATTTTCTCCAGTTTCTTCAGTAAGACCTGTACTCACAAAACAATTGTTAGAATAAAAAATATAAGGCATCAGTGCCTCTTCTGCTGCTATCAATGTTGTCTGAGCTGTCATCATAAATGTCACCCCACATGTTGCTCTAGCTGTCACTATGGATGTTGCTGCCTCCCAAACTTCCTGACCCTCTGCAACATCCTTTGGCTCACCGCCTTCTTCTTCCTCTTCAAAAATATTCAGTAATTTTCCACCATCATCTTGATTGATTTTCTCAATCAAATCAAGTCCTTCAAACATTGTAACCTCATCTTCTAACATTGTAGCAGCTCCAAAATTCTGCATACCAGTCTTCTCTTGGCTATTTAGGCAAATCAACTCTTTATTATCACCCATAGAAACAAGTTTCTGCATATGAGACATGACTGTCTTATCTTCTTTTTGCAACAATTCTTCTTCCCTCAAGACAATTCCAAGTGATGGATTGTCTTCTTCATCACCTGCACTCACAAAACACTTGTTAAAATTAAAAACATAAGGTTGTTGTGCCTTATCTCCTTTTGGCAATAATTCAAATGGTTGCTCTGTTTTCTCCTTCTCCTCTGTCAGCATATCAGCATGCTGATTCGAATTCTTAGGAAAATTCATAAGACTGTCCATTAGTCTTTCTTCCACACCATCTGTTTTAATGATGCTTTCTTGCTCTTGTCCACTGTCATACCTTGGATTCTCCAACAAGTATTCCAACAATGCAATTTCTCTATGGCATTGTTGCAGCATTTCATCATCACTTATAGTCCCTGCATTCACACACAAACTGTCAGTTTGAAAATCACAGAGTTCAACAGTCTCAACTGTTGCTTCATTTATCCGTGCTACAGACTGATCTACTTCTTCTTCATCCATAAGAACTTCCTCTTGTGTTGTAGCAGCTTCACAAGATTGTACATCCTCCTTAGCCCCTGTAGCCACATCAAAAGTATCAGCTACATTATCCAGCTGGTCTGGATTTATCCAATAACTCAAGAAATCATCAATGATCTCCTCTTCACGACTCAATGGTATACTTATCATCTGCTCCAGGTATTCCTTTTTTCCAAGTAACAGAGTTTTTGAATTAGTCTTCTGTTCCGGCTCATCTTCTTCTTGCAGAGGCAATAATGTATGATTGATACCATCCTTTCCAAACTTGTAGGTGTTTCTTTTTCCATCATCTATGGCTCCCCTGTCATATTGCCAAGGCCTTCCAAGCAATATGTGACACACATCCATAGGCATCACATCACAAACAATTTTATCTTTGTACTTGCCCACTTGAAATTCCACTTCACACTGTTCTCTTACCAACAGTTGATGTCCCTTTTTAACCATGACACCTTATAAGGTGTTGGATGCTTCATTGTCTTCAGCCTCAATTTTTCCACTACCTCTGTAGAGACCAAATTACCAATGCTGCCACTATCAATGATCATCTGGCAACATTTCCCTTGGACTTTGCACATTGTCCTGAATAAAGTTTTCCTTTGTGGTGCTTCAGCCACCTCTTTTACTGGTTTAAGTAAGACTTTATTAACCACCAGAGATTCTCCTCTTTCTGGTAAATTTTCTTCTTCTGCTACCGCTGCCACTGGCATCTCTCCCTCAGCTGGAGCAACAATTGCATTCCTCTGCTTTATGTCTGCATTCTCTGGGCACTCAAAAGCTCTGTGTCCCAGCTTGTTACATCTGTAACATCTTAATTCTCCACCCCTTCCTCTACCTCCTCTTCCTTTGGAAAAACTCCCTCTGCCTCTTGCATCACCTCCTGTGGGTGCATGTTGGGTTGAGCTACTGCTAGCTCCTTCTTTAGGCGTTGTAGATCCTCCTCTACCACCTTGACTTCCTTTTCCTTTGAAAGTCTCTCTCCCTCTGGCAGACTGCTTCCTTGTGAGTTTTTCCTCAGCTTTCAGCGCTATCTGATAAGCTTCCTCTACTGTTTTAGGAGACAACAAACTTATCTCATCCTGAATGTCCATCCTAAGGCCATTCAGATATCTAGCCACCTTCTCATATGTATCTTGGGCTTCTCCAGCTCTTATGCTCACTTTATAAAACTCTTCTGTATACTCTTTTACTGTTAAAGCTCTCTGTCTAATATTTTGCATTTGTCTAAACAACATTTGCTGATAATTACTTGGCAAGAACTTACCTCCTAACTTTGCTACCATTCGGCTCCAATTCTTGATTGGCTGCTTACCAAGTCTCTTCCTTTCCGCCTGTACACCATCCCACCAGAGTGTTGCGTGGCCTTTTAACTTGGTGACAGCAAACTTTACTTTCTTCTCACCTTCTGTTTCTTCGTAATCGAAGAATTTCTCCATGCTGTTAATCCAGTCGATCAATTCTTCTGGATTCAGTCCTCCTTGATATACCGGTACTAATTGGTTCCATGGCCTGACTGTAGATTTTAACACTGACTGAAAGAATCTCATCTCAGGAGTAACCTGTACAGCTTCCTCCTCTTCAGCAGCTTCAATTTCGGGCTCACGGACATCTCCATCACCTATATTTCTATCTGAAGTTAATGCATCCACTCTAGCTCGCAGCTCTTCTACGGTTGCCATTAGTTCAGCATTTGCAGCAGGTCGTCCTCTTCCACCACGTCCTCGTCCTCTTCCAACTCTGAAATCCATCCTTCTTTTGCTCCTGAGATTCAATTCAATGTCAGTTGATGGCTCTGATACCACCTGATGCAGACTTGGCCTGCAATACCCAGGATTTCCTCTCTTCTATTGCAGCATACACCTCAGTTGATGCCAATCAAACACCCCAATGGCTAATTCTAAATCATTCATGAAAAAATTTATTGCATTTCCAACACCTACCGATCGCCTTTTACCTTTTATAAAGGTTCTAGCACCAACACCATCAATCGATCTGTCCTTCTAATCATCTTTCATGGAGAGGTCAGAATATTATCTTGAAATAAGGCAGATAATCAAATCACTGGACTAATCGTATAACAGAATAACCTTCATTGTTAGAACAACTCGGATAAACGGTCTCAAGGCCCTCCGCTTGGATTCGAAAGCTTCCTCGCTGCCTCAGGTAGGAAGCTTCGCTCCACTTATAATTTTAATGTCGTTACACGTACTTCAGGCAAATTGTGATTCAATTCAAGAAAATGTCACATAAACCCAACTGCGCCCACGCTTGCAGGTATTAATATACAGTTTATATATATATATCATCGGCAACCCTCTCCACGCGTACAGATATGTAGTTAACAACAAATAGGTAACTATTGGTTTGAATGGCTAAGAACCGCCCTGCCAGCGGACACCCTCTCCACACGCACAGTTATATAACTAACAGTCAATATGTTAGGAACGCGCTGCCCTTTCCATACATATAATACCGCCTTCGAGCCAAACGCTGGAGAATTCGCTTCCAAAGTATTTAATACACATGGTTATATATATCCACGCTTGCAGGGCGGTATTAATACATAAGTTTATATATATCAAATACAAACAGCTGTACCATGTGGAAGTGGCGGAATTCTCAAATGCAGTGTGTAAGGTTTGTTAATTCTTTCACTGAAATTGCACCTGAGGTTCGAACTTATACTGCACTATCACCTAACTATATTAATACACAGATCTTTCAAACATTCACTGGCAATTTACTTATACCGAATTCTGTCTCTTGGAATCGATCCATTGAGATTGATTTGTTAACTCCATGATTTCAATTAAGGCGCAGGCTAATTTGATAACTCCATAATTTCACACAATTTCATATAAACAAACAGTCATTCACATTGATGTATTCACAACCAAATTCTATGAAATGTGTATTCAACTTAAAATCTAGTTACAAAAATATTCCACCACTTAATGAATCGAGCCCACAATTCTGGAAACACATTGTTTTTACATTAATAAATGGAATTAAATACTTACAACCTTTCTTCGTGGCCAAATATTCAACAGTCGTGGCCTTACAATTTGTTGAAGGCTTACAACCTTGCTGTCTAAGCTTACTCTCCTTCTCTCTCTCCTTCTCAATGCCTTTGAGGCTTCATAATTTATTAAACTTAGCATGATCTAAAAATCCTAAAATCACTCAACTAAAAGCTCTAAGACTGTACATGCAATGCATACATATGGAAAAAAGCATCTCCTCAGTTTTATTCCATCTTTTTCCCGGTTCTAAAATAGAAAACCTTTCCTTATCACTTAATGGTCCACATCCATTCCTTTTATGCCTAAAAGCTCTCCTAGTTTTATTTATTTATTTTGAGAATATCTAATTAAAAGCCTAAATATTAAAGTGACTTGGAATTTAGGAAACTAATTCCACAATTGCATGACCCCTATGTCTATTATTTACAATAATTTCCCTTTGGGTTGAATGCTCCCGCATCAAGAACCTTTTCTTATATACTGGTTTGATCTCTTACTTATCTATTTATAACATAACACTACACACGATCTAGTCACATTTGTTCAAAATGATGCTAGAGAAGACAAACCTCATCTCTCCACTAGCCCCTATTTTTGCAAGGGAAATCCTTAGAAAATTTTGTGCTTCAGCATGTTTCCCTAAGATAAAGTATATAATACCTGTCTATGCTTCAATCCATGCTATCACTATATTCTAACTAGGATCATCATGCAAGGCTTCCAATGACTTATGAAGAAGACCCAAAGCATGATTAGGCTCATTCATGGCCTCATAAATCATGGATATATTGGTCAACCCACATAAAATATCAAGTAGGGGGGCCATAGTCAGTTTATGGAAGCCATGTAATATCTGAAACAGTGTAAAATAGATAATATATCCTAAGAAGGTATTTTCTTTTTTTTGCTAATGCAAGAGTCAGACCTTTCAATTCATTAATCATAAAATAAAGTACATATATAACATCAATACTTTCATGGTCGTTGATTATGGAGATGTCCCAGGAAAACTATTCCTAACCCCCTACCTCCAAACTTTACCTATCTCAAAAGAAAAAAACATAAGATTGGACTGATCCAAAAAGAACAGGACACATGGTTGTCTGCAAATAAAGGTAGCACGACCGCCTGGATTCACAAACTTAGGAACAGTCCCTCGGAAAGAACTTTTCTTGCCAAACCTAGCCTTCCTCATTAAACTCATCCCTTGAGCCTTACCATTTGATCCACCAGCTGTAGATCAAGTCGAACTGAAGAGTAGCTTGCCAATTACCTCGAGTGTCCGCACGAGCAATCTGATCCATTGAATCTCCATGTGCCATTCGACGGTGGAGATTGAAATCATGCCTGCCCACATGCATGGGTGATAGCATGCGATGAGGGCGGAAATCCCTCCGGCCCCACCGCCACGTGGAGCTCAAAGAGTGACCAAACCCTTGGGCCCCATCAAACTGCTCGATGTATCCAGAGCGTTGATTTACCTTGCGCCATCGAACGACTGAGCAGAAAATCGCGCGCCCGAAGTCATCGACCTTTAGGGCGCGGGGAGAGTGGTTTTTGGACCAGGCCCTCCACCACGTGTCATGCTTTCTATGGCATCGCTACCAAAAATCTAAAACCACTTTTAACATGAAAGTTGTGCGATCGCTTCGAAACTGCCCAAAGGCAGTTTTGACTTCCGTCACTGAAAAATTAGGATGATGCGGAAGTTTTAGTTGCTGCTTTCTTTGAGCAATCTGATCCGTTGAATCTCCATGTGCCATCTAACGGTGGAGATTGAAATCGCGCCTGCCCACATGCATGGGTGATAGCATGCGATGAGGGTGGAAATCCCTCCGGCCCCACCGCCATGTGGAGCTCAAAGAGTGACCAAACCCTAGGGCCCCACCAAATTGCTCGATGAATCCAGAGCGTTGATTTACCTTGCGCCATCAAACAGCTAAGCAGAAAATCGTGCGCCTGAAGTCATTGACCTTTAGGGTGCGGGGAGAGTGGTTTTTGGACTGGGCCCTCCACCACGTGTCATGCTTTCTATGGCATCGCTACCAAAAATCTAAAACCACTTTTAACATGAAAGTTGTGCGATCGCCTCGAAATCGCTCAAAGGCGGTTTTGACTTCCGTCACTGAAAAATTAGGATGATGCGGAAGTTTTAGTTGTTGCTTTCTTCGGTCTGGGAAACTCTGTCGCCTATCACTAAGAATAGTCCTGATCGTGGTCCACTTTACCTCTAACCTTGGCTTACCTTCCATTGTGCACCTTTTTGTCCCACTTGGAGTAGCCCTCTGACCGCTGACCATTACTAGTTGGGTTCTATCATTCTGCTTCTGTACTCTTCTTTGTCCTCCTCCACCTGGTTATGGCAGAGTTTTTTCAGGTTGCTCTGCGCCATTGTATTCCATCTCCTTAAGATTGCGCTGTCCTTGCAGCTGACACCTTGGTTGGCTAGAATGTCTGCCAATTTGTTGGCCTTTCTCCTCACATGAATGAATCTGAGAGTACGAAGTTCCTGTAGATGCACTTGAATTCTCTGAAGAACCCTAGTTAACCTCCAGTGTTTTGTGACCTTTTCCAGCCCTGTTCCATTACTGATTCTTTTGGCTGCGTTTATGACTAACTCTGAATCCGCTTCTATTATGACATTTTGGCAATTTCTCTGTATCAAAAATTCTAAGCATTGTTCCAAAGCCATTAGTTCTACCATGTTGTTAGTGGTTTTTCCTAAGTGACCATGGAAGAGGGAGATTATGCTACCTGTATCATCCCTTAGAACTCCCCCAAAACCAGCGTCCCCTGCATTGCCTTTGGAAGCTCCATCATTGTTGTACTTTAAAAAACCTTCAGGGGGGGATGCCAGAATTCCTCCACCTTATCTCTCATGCTTGCTTTCCTGTCTAGACCATGAGGAGTAAGCCCCTGCATGTCTAATAGCTGGAGGATTTTTAACTCTTCTACTGAGGGAGAATTTTTAACTCTTCTACTGAGGGAGGATTCCTAACCGTGGTGTCCACTGTCTCAAGTTGTTTTACGATCAGCTCCACCAGGCTAAGTGAGGCAGACTTTACCTCTTCGAATATTCTTTTTTTCCTTTCTTTCCACACATTCCAAATAATGAAACTCGGCAGGAGATCCTAGGTAGAGTTGAGAATTTCGTTATCTGAAAAATTATTCCTCCAGTTGTTTAGAGTGTTAGAAATACTTTCTTTTTCTCTATCAGACTGTTTGAAGATGCTGGTAAAAAATTCCCATATCCTATCGGTGTAAATACAGCTGTTGAGAAGATGCTCTATAGTCTCCTCTTGGGTCTCACAGAGATGACATCTGGAGGGCCCTAGCATGCCCCTTTTTTAAGGTTGTCCCAGGTTAAAATTTTCCTGTGGTGAAATAACCACATGAATAGTTTGATTTTCATCTAGCCATTATGCCTCCAAAGCTTTTGCCAAGTTTTATTAGGAGCTTGGGGTTCCAAATCAAGGAGAAAACCTTTAGCTTCCTTGATATTAATGTTGCCCTCTTTGTTGTTACCCCATCTCAGTTGGTCCTGCCCTTCTATTACTAAAATTATTCTCTGATCCAACAGTCCCTTAAGGGACTCTGCTTTAATGTTGAGGGTTCTATCCTCTCTACCCTAAATTTTTCTCCAAATTCTCCACTTTCCTACATTATGTGGGTTCTCCCAAAAGTCTTTCACCTTTACTAGTCCTTGATTGTCAGTCTCTTACTTGAGGCCTAAAAATTCTTCCTTTAGTAGATTAGGTTCCTATTGCCATTTGTCCTCCCAGAAAAGTGCTAGATCTCCCTCTCTGATTTCCCAGAAACTATTTTTTTGAACCACTTCTCTGTTCTCCCAGGCCTTGTTCCATATGGGGGAGCCTTTCATTGTTCCTGTCATACGTATGATATCAGAATCTGGCCAGGCATTGGCATATTTTTCCTTCCAGATGCTTGCCCATTGAGCTTTAGGATCCTTAACCCACCTCCACCAAAGTTTGGCTCCTAGAGCCTTGTTGAGAATCTCTAGGTTGTCCAAACCCAGGCCTCCTTGGTTCTTGGGTTTGCAGATCTTTTCCCATGAGACTAAAGCCCATTTTTTCCTTGTTTCCTCTTTGCCCCACAGAAAATCTCATTGAATACTCCCAAATTGCTGCAAGACTCCTATTGGAGCTGGGAGGGCTGATAGCATGAAGATTGGGATAGCTTGGAGAACTGCTTTAGTAAGAACCAGTCTACCAACTAAATTTAAAGATCTGTTTGTCCATTTCCTAACCTTGTCTTGCATTTTAGTTATTAATGGATCCCATATACTCTTGTGTCAGGGTTTAGCTGTAAGTGGAACTCCCAAATACTTAGAGGGAATATATTCTCTTTGAAAGCCTAAAATTCTAGAGACATTTCTCTGGATGGCAATATGAGTGTTAAAGAAAAAGAATTTTGATTTGGTAAGGTTAACTTCCATACCTGTGGCCTTCGCGAAGTCATCCAAAATCTGTTTGTATCATCTACAAACTATTGATGAGGTAGAACTTGCCCATTCTCCGTAAGTTGGAGTCCTTGAATTCTTCCTGTTACTATTGCATGCTTGATGGACCGCCCCAGCCATTCCATCATGAGGATGAAGAGAAAAGGAGAGAGCGGATATCCCTGTCTTAGACCCCTGGAAGGGAGAAAAAGCTAAGAAGGAGAGCCATTCACTAAAATTGAAAAGATGGATGAAGTTACAAGGGCCATGACCCATCTGACCCAATTATGATCAAAACCAAATGCTGTGAGCACTTTTTTGATGTATGTCCAATTCACTTTGTCATATGCTTTGGCTATGTCCAGTTGCATGATCATTCCCGCTCTCTTGTTGCAAGTTAACG
The DNA here is from genome assembly GCA_031772625.1 of Pinus tabuliformis. Taxonomy (NCBI): domain Eukaryota; kingdom Viridiplantae; phylum Streptophyta; class Pinopsida; order Pinales; family Pinaceae; genus Pinus; species Pinus tabuliformis. The sequence goes on along the minus strand of CM062819.1, from coordinate 1,490,565,012 downwards.
AGTGAACCACCTTGTGAGCTTGAATTATGTTGTCCAAAATTTGTCTTCCTTCTACATACCCTGTTTGTTCCCCGGAGATAAGCGTGGGCAGTAGGGGTTTGAGTTTGTTGGCCACCACCTTGGAGATTATTTTGTAGACAACATTGCATCAGGCGATGGGCCTATATCTCTTGGGTGTTTGAGCATTATCCTATTTTGGAATAAGGGAAATAAAGGATGTATTGAGAGCTTTCAAAATGGTCTTGTTCTGCCTGGAGTCTTCTACTATCTCTACAATATCCATTTTAACAATATTCCAGTAGGCTTTGAAGAAATCCACATTAAATCCATCCAGACCTGGTGCCTTGCCATTTTGCATTTCCTTGAGGACCTCATTGATCTCCTTTTCAGTTACAGGTCTGTTGAGATTACAATTATCCTCTCTAGATACTAGTTTAGGTATGTGTTTAGTTAAATTCTTAATGAAAGGTTCTCTTCTTGGAAGGTTTTCCTTGGTTATGTCCCGAAAATGCTTTACTAACATTGCTTCTATCTCCTCATGGGCTTGATGAATTTTGCTATTCTTGTCCTTGATCGAAGAGATTCTGTTGTGAGTTCTATTTGCAATGGTAGATCTATGGAAAAATTTAGTATTGCGTTCTCCTTCTTTTAGCCATAGAACTCTAGATTTTTGTTTCCAAAAGTTTTCTTCTTGTTTACACAGCCTTTCCCATTCTTGGTGATATTTCTCTGCTTGATCATTTTTGTCTTTATCAAAGCCATTCTTGATCAAAGCTTGATTGAGCTCTAGGATTTTGATTTCCACAATTTTTTACTTGTGAAAATATTGCCAAATTCCTTTTGGTTCCATTCCTTTAGCTTTTGCTTGATGTGTTTTAATCTTTTATGTAGCAGGAACATAGATGATCCCTGAATCTGCAGGTCTTCAGCCCACCATTTTCCAATGTTGCTGATGAAATCCGGGTGTGAAAGCCACATATTTTCAAATCTGAACGGTTTGTTTCTTGGGGTGCCAATGCCCTTGATCTCCATTTGAATCAACCAGTGATCTGAGCCTCCAAAAGGAAGAATATCTGCTATTATTTCCTTGTCTAGAAGCATGAGCTCTTCAGAGATCATGAATCTGTCTAGCTTGGAAGCTACCTGGGAATCCCCTCCTCTTTTGTTGTTCCATGTGCAAAGACCATTGTTTGTCTCAATGTCCACCAGCTTCATGTTTTCTGAAAAACATTGGAAAGCTGAGGAATCTTTGTTTAGAGCTCTTGTACCCCCTTTTTTCTCTGAGAGAGATCTGATCATGTTGAAATCTCCTCCTATAACCCACGGTAACCCTGCAAATCTTCTCCAAAGGTCCACTAAGGAATCGATAAACTTGATTTTGTCATCTAACCTTTGAGGGCCATACACATTCGTTACAAGATATGTGTCCCTGTCTCCTACAGGCTATATAACAACTGATAAATAATTCCTTGATGCCTCCGCATCAATAATACCTATTTTTTGGGGATTCCAGAGGATGAGGATACCCCCTGCAGTATTTTCTGCTTTGACTTCTATAAACTCATATCGGCTGAGCCACCTACTATGGATTTGTCTTATCTTTTGAACAGAGCATTTCGTTTCTTGGACAAAAATTATATCTGGAGCTACCTGTTTCATTCTATTATTCAGCATTCTCTATTTTCTTTTGCTTCCTAGACCTCTTACGTTCCAAGTTGTAAACTTCATAATTACAGATTGGTAAAGGAGTAACTGGTTAGATCTTTCATCTTACCTGAGTCTATCATGAGCTTTCCACATTCCATTAAAAGCTCGTTCTGCTTTTTTCTGCCCCTTTTTTTCCTTGGGTTTCTTGGAGCTAATTCTGGAGTTGATTTTACTACTTTCATTCCATGATTGCCTGGTCTTTCAATGTTGTTATCTTCTACCAAGCTCTTTGCCTATGTTTTCCATAAGAATAACTGCTTTATTCGATTGCATTCTTCTTGTGGTAGAGATTCTACCCCACCCGTTGTTCCCTTACTCAAGAACCCTTCTAGATCTAGGTTTTCTCTATCAAGAATCTCTTGTAACTCATTGTCTTCCATTTCCATCTCACTCTAGGTCATTTCCTGATCCATATCCATCTCTGATTCACTCATCATGATCCCTTTCTGTTTTTCCTTTACCTGCTCCTGATCCTGTTCTTCCTCCTTTTCCTGCTTATCATATCCATCCTTCATTACTTGATTTTCAACTGTTGAATCTTCCTCCTCTTCAAGAACATGGAACTGATTCGGCCTCCCTTTTTGGTCTTCTCTTGGGTGTTGATTTGGCCCTTTTTTGCCATTTTTTCCTTTGTGAGCTACCTTGTGAAATCCATCTGTTTCTTTCATTGTGTTAGGTTTGCTTTTGTTCTCTACCTTGCTGAGTGGGCAGTCTCTAAGAAGGTGCCCGTGTTCATGAAATTTTAGACATCTAAAAGGAATATGCTCGTAGTCGACAGTCTGCACCCATTCCTCATCATGAAACTCCAGTATGACCTCGTCCGGAAGTGCTCCAGATAGGTCCATCTCTACACAAATCCTGGCAAAGGAGGTATATTTACCCCTTCTTGTGGCTTCTGAAGTTTTGACATACCTCCCTAATTTATTGCCTATGGTTGTTATTAATTCTATTTGCCAATAATCCAGAGGTAGCGAATAGAGTCTTACCCAAACCGGGACTGAGGTAAAGGTTTCCCACTCTGGCACGAAGTTCATCATCCACGATTGCATATAGAGCCCTGCTGCTGCATAGAAGTAGGGCCCACCTTCAAACACTCTGTCTTTGTCCTCAATGTTTTCAAACACCACAGTGAAAAAGCCCTTAGATCCTAGATGAATATCGATGCTTCCTTTAGGCTTCCAGTGGTATCTGATCCATGCTTGTAAAGCCTTTTCGGTGGGCCATAGTCCCATGAATTTGCATATTATTGCATAAGTCTGCATGTGCTCCCTATGGGCCTGCAACTCTAGATTATTTAAGATTACTCTGGGAGTGATTTCAGCTTTGGGTTTGCACGGTCCTTTTGTTTCTTTTCTTTTGTTCCCTATTTTTTGTCATTTTCCTCCTTGTCTTTTGTGCCATCATTCTCCTTCTTCTTGTTACTTTCTATTTCCTCTTCCCTATTTTTTCCCCCTTCCATCTTGTTACCTATGCCTGGTTCTGGGGGAGTCTTGTGCTTGTTAACCACTGCCTCTCTGAAGGAGGGAGTGGAGCTCCCTCCTCTGCCACCGTCCATGGAGAAAATCGCCCGCGGAAACCCTCAACCACGGTCTTCTGTTCTTCCGCTCTTTCCGCTCCAACTCCGATCAACACTTCAATTCCGGTGTCCTGTAAACACTCCATGGCCTAAGAAGGTATTTTCACAACATACTTTAGCTCATAATTGTGAATGGGAGCTTATTTTCTCTAAGCATGAGCCACATATCTTCCTTTTATGTTGATATTCAATTATCATGTTCATGGAAACATGTAGCTTCATCTAGGTCTTGATACACAAAGAGAATATATATAGCGACATTAGCTAATAAATTTCATGGAAAACTAAATGCCTTTTAAAAATCTAACACTTTTTTTAATTACTTAAAGCCTCTTATATTTCTTTGGGCTAGTGTTGTTGAAGTTGTAAAACCTTAGTTCTCTCTACTCGTGTTGGGTAAATGCCGTAAATCGTCAATCTTCATGACCAATACATACATCACATATAAATTATATCTCATCTTAAACCACTGAGCAATCAGATAGGAATTGGATATCACCTTAAGCCATCGATCAACAAGAGAGTGAAAGAAATATTGGGTTCACATCGTAGGAAAATTACCTTGCCACCAACCAAATATAGTGAAGTAATAGTTAATTCTAAGTTTCAATTTCAAGGACACTCTATCTTGCTTGTAGCAACATTCAACAATAAGAAAGAATTTACCAAGTATAAGTAACTTAATTGGAAAATCCTATCAAGGAAATGTTGATTAAAACTCTTAAGATTTGTTTTACTATCTTCTAACAACCATATCTTGATTGCATTAGTAGTTCTTGAGTGATGATTTATCTTCTTCAAAACTCTTGTAAACTTGCTTGTGTTATATGAGTAGTAAATTTGCGTGCATATATGAGAAATATAGTCAAATAGGAAACATACTACACCTATGCTCCCACATGTTTCTTTAATATTCTAGTTGTGTTCCTCGAACCTTCAAGTTGCTTCAGTAGTTGAATTTTTTATCTTCTTCAATCCACATTATAGAAAACCATTTAAAGGGAAATATAATAAATCATGCACTTTTAACTCAAAAAAATTGCACACCTTTTGTTCATTGGGACTATTCATGTAAATGCCCTCTGCAAATTTTAAACAAGCTTCTTTATCAATCCACTAACTTGGGAATATCAAGTGATTTATCTAGATTGGCATAATTCCATGGGAAATTTCAAAATTCAATTCATGGTGACGAAGTCTAGATGATTACCATCCCACTAATCACCTAGCAATGATGACAAACCTATCAACCAACTCAATTAGTAGGGAAGATAACAAGCCCAAGAATAATCGATGATGCTTCTACCTCCCTACTCCTATGCTTATCCTATTATTGGAAAAGAAATTTTTAGGGGCTAATATTCACAAATTGGCTAATTTTCAATTTTTTTTTCCAAAAAAATATTCACAAATTTTTACATTTTCTAACAATTATATGCCCAAATTTTATAGTGTTAAATTATTTTTCTTTACAAATCACTAAAATTTTATAGAGAAATTGTTAGAAACTTGAATATTTTTACAAAAATATTTCAAAATATTTTTACAAACATATTTCCAAATATTTTTACAAAAATATTGCTAAATATTTTATAATTTTCATATTAGGTACAATAAGATTCACTAAGGTTTCTAAACTTTAAGATAAATTTCCATCTTTAAAATTTTCCCTATTATTGATTATATAACTATAACTGCATCCACCTCTGTGCTATTAATTCAACTAATGATTATAACAACAAAGGTTCTGAAATAAACTTTGCATACTGTTGAAGCCCCGAAAATCGGGTCTACAACAAGGGGGATACCCACCCGATCCGGACCTTGGTTAGCAGCTCCTTTTCCGTTTGGTATAGTGGGTCCGACTGGGGATATGGGACCAGTTTCCCAATATATGTGTGTGTGTGTTGAGAATTGATATTTCTTTCCTAATGATTCCTAAGTAAAATGCTTTTTATTCTAAATCTAATCTAACAACATGCAATTGTATTCTAATAAACATAAACATCTAATTCTAAACTAACTCGGGATGTAATCTTTCCGTTATGCAATCTAAAATGATTTCAAACAATAGTTGGTAATAAAGATCATTCAACTCCTATGAGAAAAGAATTCAATAAAGATAAACCATTTCATATAAAAAGTTAGATGAAACAGTTGTGAAAGACATATCGCATAATAAGCTACTCATATACTAAGCATAAATAAATAGCTATCACCATACTCAAGCATTTAAGCATTCATATATAAATAACTGAACATGAATATCACCATAACACATAAGCAGAAACAGTTAAGAGATAAAAATACCATTTATAACTAGTTCTACTCATGAGCTCCAGCAATAATGATCTATCTCTTCTTAATCCAACATCCACTAAGAGTACAAAAGTGCAACATCAGTAGTAGATATTAAATGCAGATATCAATAAATCTGTTCCATTCATTCATCAAAACCTCCTCAGAGGGTGCAAAAGTGCATGTTTTGAGGACAAGTTTTTGATAAATTTCTGGACCCTTCTCTAAATGCATGAGAAGGGTTTAAATACTACTAACTAATTCTAAAAATAATTTATTACAAAAATGTAGGATGCGGTTTAAATGACCGTCCTCATTTCAGGAAAAAATAAAGCAAAATTAAAACTAAAACTGAATCTAAAACTAAAACTAATAACTAACTATCTATGTATTTGCTCCTTGTAGTCGCAAGCATTTAGCATTTGCTTGAGGAGAGTTGGCTGGCCGACTTCCGACATTAGCTGTCCTGTGAAAACGAAATCGGCAAGAGCTGGCACCATCTTCTCGGTAGAATTGATGATACATTTGAGAGTCATGCACTGGCTGTGTGGTTTTACCAAGTACGCCCAGTAAGAATCCCAATTCAACTTGGTTAACCTTTGGATTGACTCTGCCCTTTCCTGAGCCTTCTGTCTCCAGATAAAACCCCTCGAGATGGAAAGCCTCAAATTGCTCAGTCGCCTGTAAGCCTGGAAATTTGTAGGAAAACAGTGCTAAAGATGGAAGGTAAAACTGAAACTCAAATCGCGCATCGAAAACTGCCTTTGTTTCATGATCCGAGCTTCCCTGATGCGATTTTCACCTCTTGCATGCTTTTTGTTAGAGGATATAAAGATTAAATTTTGTGGAAAGAACTACTTATATGTTCTTGGTTTCGAGCTTTAAATTCACTATACGTGATATCAGCATTATCTAGTACCCATTTAACCATGTCCGTGTATGGAAGAATTTTGGGCCTCGCCGCTATCCTGTGCAAGAATGAACATGCTAGATCTGTAATAGACGCCTCAGAAGACCCGTGTGAGCCTGCAGTAGTCGTAACCTCCATTACCTTGGGATCTTCTTCCTCAAGTAAACTATACATGCCTTCCCAAGTAGTAATACCGGCATCTTTGTTACAGGTGGTGTCTGTGTACAAGGGAGTCATCTCTTTATCTTCAGAACTGGGAGCTTTACCCTTCTTTCCCATAATATCTTGAACTCTGCTATGTATACTTCTTTGCTCTTCGCTCCTACAGTTTACAAATGAAATGAGAACGATGATAAGAAAAAGGTGACGGGAAAGCTTTAAATGCGGAAAACATATAAAATATACCACCTTACGTGAACTAGCTCCTTGATAAGATCAAAACCATATTTTATTAATGATTGCCAACTAACTCATTAATTAACATTAACGCGCATAACTAGGCCTCAGTTTTATGAAAAAACTTTCTCGAACAACGGGCCCTGCAGATCTACGATAAGGCGATTTTGCCATTTGCTTCGCAATATCGCAGATCGTAGTATCGCAAATCGCAATATCGCAAATCGCAATATCGCAAATCCATTGCGTGTGGTAATCATCCATCAATGTGTTTTCTGTGAAATGTGATTCGCGAGATGCGCCATTGCATATTGGCGATTTAAGGCATTTCAGCGTAAGTGATACTTGAGGCATGCGATGCGATAAGGGTCTTTTGATGTGTGATTTCGCATCACAATTTCGCATTTTTAGAATGCCGCTTGTAAGAAGGAATCCATTACCTTTTTTGCGATGTGACGCATTTTAAGGAGTGATTTTATTCTAACTTATCATAAAATTTAAGTCTTTTTAGATTTTTTGAGGGTATTTTCCTATGTTTATGATAGTAAGTTTTATTGAAAAAGGAAATACAAGCATTAATCAATTTTTTAAATTTTTAAATAAGGGTCCCCACTTATTTAGTATTAGTGATAAAATTAAATAAGAAGGGGGTTTGTTGCTAGCCACAACAATTGGCGATTCACTTGGAAGAACCAGTTATCTCTGCTTTTCTTTTGAATTTCCTAAACTTCCAAAATAGAAATTTTTCTAGAAAATCAAACTTTATTATAGAAAGATAAAATACATTATGCTTTTCAGCCGTCAATGATAGTTTGTTTCTTCTATGTCAACTTTGTTTATTTACTTCCTAGAGCTAGTCATTGTATCTATATCAGTCACTACTTAGTTTATAGAGATAAAAACAAAGGCTTCTCTGTAAATCAGTTTTAAATATGCTCATTTGTCATAGGTAGAGCCTCTGCTGCCAGCAGGCATTTATAGCCTCGACAGGGTTACCTGTTACCCAGCAATGATCCTGTATCCCACTTGGAGAAATATACAATTTTCAAAGAGAAATCCATATCTACACTTATTTCTTTCATTTTCTTTTAATCCTTAAAGAACAATGCCTTGGTTTGATAGCCAAATTATGACAGTGCCACTCACTTGATTTATAGCTTTGCTGAACAAGCTGGCTCGTGATGAGACCCCTTGTCTTTTGATTACAACAATCTTGAGTCATTGCCCTGTTGTGGTATGCAGTTTTGGCAAAGTCAGCAAGCTATAATATCTATGATCATGATAAGTCGGCTCGTGATGAGACCTCTTATTCTTTAAGTTTAAAGTGTATCACTGGATTATTCCTTGAAGCTTGTGATTCCTTAGGTGGGGAGGAAGTCATTGTTTCCTTAAGAATAGCTCTAGACGATAATGGTAGAGTTTTTGGAAAGAGCTTTTCTACAGAGAATATTTGTTTTTTTATTGATACCTTTCATTTGACTGATATAAAACAAATTCCCACTAAAGGTCGCTTTTTTATCAAAATTTACAAGGTTGAAACTAGTATCATATTCAAGCTTATAGCTCTTTGACTATATCTTTCAATAATAATGACCAACTTTCTAAATTATTTCTATTTATACAAGCGAAAAAACAAAATCTAAAAGAAATACTTGTCCTTTTTGTGAATTCCAAATGTAACCGTTTACAACTAGTTTTATTATGAAAATAAAGGAAAAAACTAATCTACAAAAATAGAAGAATGATCTCCTATGGAAAGTATTTTTTGAGGATCTGCCCGTTAACAGGTAAAGATTCTCTTTTTCTTGTTAAATCTTGTAACATAAAGGTAGATGGGCCTATGATTTCTACGATTTGGAAAGGGCCAAGCCACATTCGTTGAAACTTCGTATGTTTTCCCTTTTCCTCGTGAGCCTTGTCCCATTTTAAAACTAGATCCCCTATCTGAAAGTCTTTTTTGGACATCATGTTTGAGTCAAAAGAAGCTTTTACTAATGCTTGGTGATGAGCATGAGTTATTTTAGCCTGTTCTCTTTGCTCTTCTAGCTTAAGGATTTGTAGCTACCTTAGTTGTAAGGAAGAAGTTGGTGCTTCATCAATATATTGAACTAAGGCCAAAGAGGGAATTGCTAGATGAGTTGGAAGAACCACTTCTTTCCCATAAACTAAATTAAAGGGAGAAGTGCCAATAGAGGCTTTCTGCGTTATTCGGTCTGCCCATAAAGCATATATTAAAGACTTGTGCCAATTCTTATGATTCTGGTCAATGGTTCGCTTAATGATTCTGATTAAGTTTTTATTCGTAGATTCAGCTAACCCATTCCCTTGTGGGTAATAATTGGCAGAGTATTTAAGCTTAAAACCTCTTTTGAGTGAAAATTCAGTCATAACATTGCCAGAAAAATACAATGCATTATCAAACATTAAAGCACAGGGTAAACCAAACCTAGTGATTATGAACTGATCTATGAAATCAATGATGTGTTCGGCATTAGCTGTCTTGAGAGGAACTTCTTCTACCCATTTAGTAAAATAATCTGTAGCTATAAGGATATACCTATGTTGTTTAGATGAGTGAGGAACGATCTCACCTATTATATCTAATCCCCATTGATCAAAAGGTTGTTCAATGTTGACTGGCTGCAAAGGTAATGATGGCTTCTTTTGTCTCCTAGTAGAAGTTTGACAAACTTGACATTTCCTTACGTAGCTATGCACGTCTTTGAATAATGTGGGCCAGTAATAGCCTGTGCGGAGGATTTTATGTGCAGTAGCATCTCCAGCATAATGTCCACTTGCTAGTCCATCGTGGAGTTCCTGCAACACCTTTTCAGCTTCAGATTTCTCAAGACATCTAAGGAGAACAGAATCATAATTCATCCTAAAAAGTACATCGTTCACAAGCTGATATTGCTTAGCCTTCAACCTTAGAGCTCTTTTCTTTGTATAATAAAGGTTTGAAGGGGCATATCCATTCTTTAGATAAAATATGATATCAACGTATAATGAATCAACATCATTTAGGCTTACCTCATACATTTGTATCTCTGTAGATGGTATTTCGGAAATAAGCGATGCTCCAGCCAGCATTTTGCAAAAGCCTTGACCTTTTACAATATTTGCTGGTTTAATTTCAATGTCATATTCTTGTAATGTGGTAACCCAATTGGCTCTTTTCTCACCCACATCTTTCTGTCATAAAAGATTTCTTACCACTGGAAACAGTACTATGATCTTTGTATGGGTTTTAAGCAGAAAGGGTTTGAAATATTTTATCACTTTGAAAACAGCATATGCTTGTTTCTCTACGTCTGAATAATTTAACTCAGCCCCTTGTAGATTTGAACTAAAAAAAGCAATTGGGGCTTCTGCCTTGTCTTGATTTTCTTGAGTGAGTATCGCAGCATATGATCTATCAGAGGCAAATGTATATAAAATGAAAGGATTGGAAAAATTTGGAGTTTCTAAAGATGGAGCGTTAACAATCGCTTGTTTGATCAAATTGAATTCTTCATATTCTTCTTGGACCCATTTGAAGATTGATTTTTTTTTAATCATTGCTTGTAAAGGAGATACGATTCTTGAAAAATTTGGAACAAATCTCTTTACAAAGTTAATCTGGCCAAGGAAAGATTGCATAGCTTTCTTGTTGTGAGGCAAAGGTATTTTGGAAATCTCCTTGATTCTGTCAGGATCAATATGGATTCCAGATTTTGACACTATGAATCCAAGAAGTTTTCCTTCACTTAATGCAAAAAAGGACTTTTTTGGGTTAAGTGAAATTCCATACCTTTGACACCGTTAGAAGATCTGTTTTAAATCTCTGAGATGATTGCCTCGCTTCTTGGAATATACAGTTATATCATCCAGGTATATTACTACTGATTTGTTTACTAATCCCTTAAATGCGATGTCCATGGCCCTTTGGAATGTGGCACCAGCATTGATCAGACCAAAAGGCATCTTTTGATAGGCATAAGTACCCCATTTGGTTCTGAATGTGGTTTTTAATTGATCATCGGGATGGACCAAAACTTGGTTATAGCCAGAGAAACCATCCAAGAAGGACATTAATTCTGATCCTGCAACTGCCTGCAATATTTTCTCCATAGGAGGCAAAGGAAAATTATCTTTTTGGAAAGCTTTGTTAAGATTTCGAAATTAAATGCAAATTCTAATGTCTATGTTCTTCTTTCTAACGGGAACCATATTGGAAACCCATTGCGAATGTCACACGAGAAAAATGATTTTGGCTTTCAATAACTTATTGAGCTCAGATTTTATCTGGTTTTCTAGATTAGGATGGATCTTTCTCAGCTTCTTCTGGATAGGTTTCTCATCGTTTATCATTGGGATAGTATGTTGGATGATAGAAGTGTCGTAAGTCTTAAGTTCATCGTAGTTCCAAGCAAAGACACTTTTGTATTGTTTCAAGAGACGAACATACGCTAATTTTTCTTCAGGAGCTAGGCCAAGGCCTAGGTTGATATTCTGTGGCTTGGTATCAGTTCCTAGATTTACTAATTCATAGTTCAGAGTTGAACTTTGAAGCTTTGAATTGGTAGATCTTTTGAATCGATCTTTCAAATCATATAGATCTTCTAATTTGACTACTGATTTTGGCATAGCATTATTAGTGCTATCTTGTTGCAATTGTCTGTCATGTTGGTCCTCATCAATTATCTGATTGGTGTAAGATCCCTCAGAGGTGAGGAAGCTTACAATATCAGGATCATCGTTGAAAATTCTCCAATTTGTAATGTTATCAGGAATTGAGGGTCTAAAGATTAATTTGATTGAAAATCTATCGGGGCTAAAGTCTTCTGAGGGAATAAGCTTGGAAGCTACATTTTCCAAGAGATCAGCACTAGCATTTTGGAGTCTAGGAATTGACGAAATATTAAATGCTATAAAATGTTCAGTCATATCTTGTACTAAAGATTGGTAATGCTTTAAATTACCTGATAGACAATGTATAGTATTTCATACGTGTCTGATAACAATTTCAGAATCTCCGAAGACTTGTAGATATTTGATGTCTAATCCGATTTCTTTGTATAATCCTTGGACTAAAGCCTCGTATTCTGCAGTATTATTGGTGCAATCGAACTCGAGTCTACAAGTTAGCATAGTTTTGTTTCCCTCTGGACTAACTAATACGCATCCTGCTCCTACTCCTTCGTTAGACTTAGAACTGTCAAAAATAACTTCCAAAATAAAGATTTATTTACAGGATTATCTATAAAATTAATACATTTATAGCTATCTGTTTGAGAAAAAAAATCTACTTGAGATAACACAAAATGTTCTAAGGTGAAGTGTGAGCATTAAAATTTCCTAGGAAAGAATCAATAGAATAGTTGTCAATTATATTATTGTTGTATTCTACTGATTCATTTTCTCCTTCCAATTCTGTTACTATGTATTTCTGATGTCTTTCTCGCTCAACTTTTATCTGATTTGGCTTACCATTGTAAGGGAGCCATATGTGTGACCAATCGATTGCAAAGTATCCATGAAGTTTTTTTGACCAATCCCTGCTAAGAATTAAGCCATAGAATTCTGGAATGTCTGCAACTAAAATATCGATAACTTGACATACCTTTGGATTAGATGGTAGCCTTATGGTAACCTGATTTAATTCGTCGATCACTTCAACTTGCGACTGATCCCGTTGCACTATGTGCACAGCCGATTTTTGAGGTTGAATGTTCAACTTTGCACAAATCGATTTAGGTAAGATATTGGATGAAGCTCCTGAATCAACTAAACAATTATGCAAATTTTTATTGAAAATTTCATAAGTAAGAAGAAATGGCGGAGTATGAGATCTTGACCTTCCTCCAATTAGAGCGATGTCATTTGGATCAACTTTATTAATCACAGTATTTGGAGGTCTTCCCATCTCATGGGAAGCTTGCGAGATTACAGCGGCGGGCAGAGGTGCAACTGGTACTGCATGTAATTCTTTCAAAAGGAGCTTTTGTTGATGTTTTAACTTGCTCAATTCATAAAAAGTGATGTTAGCCCTAGTCTTCTTCATGTCTTCTATGATATTATACTCCATTTCATCTGAAACAATCAATGTTTTAGATGGAGTTGGTGAATCTGTTTGGATTGGGCTTGTTTGAGTCGCTTTGGATGTCGTTTTCTTGGCTACGACTTTATCCTTAGGCATTGAGCTTGTGCTCTTTGGCTTAGGAGTAGGTTGAGGAGGATCGAGTTGATTTCTACTTTGAGTACTAACCGGCGATGCCTCTTGATCCTCTTCATCAGGGAGGATGAAATCCCACATACCGTGTACCTCTACAACTTCTTCTTCATCGATAGGTTCTTCGGTAGCAATTTCCTCTTCTTCTTCCTCTGATTCAGCATTTTTAATAGCGTTAGGAGGTTTTGAATCAGTCAAAGGATTTCTTCTATAAGTAGGGAAAATTTTAAGAACCCCCCCTAAATTTACATGTATAATAAATGGGCGAATCTCCATGGTATATAGGGAAAATGGAAGGCGATTTTATCAATAATATGATATGTATATATAATGTTTTGGCGAATCTCTCACCAGGCATGGTGAATATTTTACTCTATTATAAAATCTTGTGTTTATTGAATACACAAATGAAACCATTGCATTTCTTTAAAATATCTTTTGAAATCAAAATTAACGAAATTACATATCGATAACCTAGTGGGTGTAGGATAAAATTCACCCGTGCCATTCACAGAAAGCATCAGAAAAAACCTAATACTATATATAAAACCAAGAAAAAATCAAATTCATCACTTCTAGGGACCTCGTAACCACCCTGCCAATACACAAGTATGTTCCTGTTTGCAATTAGAAAAATTACCCAAATTACAATATGTTTACTCCAGCATATGTTGGAAAGTTATAGAAGGATGACTAGTGCAATCAATCCATTCCTTTTAGCCCTGGATTTGTTTAAGTTTAAAATAGAAGTATACAAATATACTTGTCTAATGTTTATGCTTTAACCATTCACCTTAAGATGTTTTTACAATATAATTTCCTAAGTCTATTTAATATCTTCATTATCATAAAAACCAACCTATATCCATCTTAACTCCACATCTACCACTCTTAGGGGGATGAAATCTATTTATCCCTCACTTGGTAGACCCAGAATTAAGATGGATCTAAGATGATAGAATTTCCCCTTTAAATAGTCTATGCTCACATGAATACCATGGTATTACCATGGGTCAATACCATGGGTTATCATAAACCTGGAGCTTAAAAATTACTATTAGTAATTTATAAAAATTAATAAAATTAATAGTTGATTTTTATTTTATTTTTTATTTTAACCAAGCTAAAATGTTTAACATACATTAAATTACAACATCCATTTTTACTCTTGATCAGATCAAATATTTTTTCACTCTATGCTAGTTTGCATATCACGATATTTGATACCTCTTGGGGGTTAGTAGATCTAGAGTAAAGATGGATCTATGCTGGTTTAATTGCCCTATTTAAATAGGCTACATTCTAGGTGAATACCATGGGTCAATACCATGTGCCATTTTGGTGAATACCATGGGTCAATACCATGTGCCACTTTTATGTTTATTGATACTAATATTAGGGTTAATAATGCTTTTTTGCATGGTATTAATAACAATCTAGTCCATGGTATTTGTCCCATAGTATTTTGCCCATAGGTTTCACCTAAATATAATGCATTTTTTGAGTGTTCGTAAATATAAGGTGATTTATGGAGTAAATATAAAAAAAATGTTTTATTTATTTACCATACCTCTCGTTTATTTATATTTTTATTAATTTACCATACCTCTTTTACAAATATGGTATTTGGCCCATAGGATTCACTTAAATAAAACCTCTTTCTTGAGCCTTCATAAATAGAATGAGGGTTATGGACTAAATATAAAAAGAGGTTTTATTTATTTACCATGCGTCTAGTTTATTTATATTTTTACTTATTTACCATAGCTTTTGAGTAAGTATAAAAAAACGTTTTATTTATTTACCATACCTCCACTTTACTTATATTTTTATTTGTTTACACCCTTGCATGTATATAAGGTGACTTATGGAGTAAATATAAAAAATGTTTCATTTATTTACCATACCTCTCATTTATTTATATTTTTATTAATTTACCATACCTCTTTTATAAATATGGTATTTGGGCCTTTGGCCCATAGGATTCACTTAAGTAAAACCTATTCTTGAAAATGGGCGAATGGATTCACTTAAATAAAACCTATTCTTGAAAATGGGCGAATGGAAGGTTGCAACTCCTAATTTCAAGGGCTAAATTTAGCTTTTTTACCCTCTCCCTTAAAATAAGGTGGGCTATTTGAGGTGATTTGTAAAAATGTACTATGATACAAAATATTCGCCCACTAAAAATTTAAAACCCCTTAATTTCGCCAAAGGGCGAACATTCGCCCCTAAAATTTTCTATGTCTATAAGGCTTGTAAGGCTTTTTAGAAGAAGTCTCTGCTACTTGTTTCTTTATGTCAACCATTTCGTTAGACATGGTTTTCAAAACTTCTTGCAATCCCTCTAAATCAAATGGGTATTTGGGTTGTTTTTTCTTTGGATCTTCTTCGAAAGAAACCTTTTTAGATTTACGTTCTTCAACGGCATTTTGCTTTTCTAGAGCTATGATGCGTTTCTCTACCGCTATTGCTTCCTTCATATTGTCAGCTAAAGTTGTTTTGTTAGCTCTATCAACAAAGATTGCTATGTTTGATGGTAAAGCAGAGATGTGCCATTCACTTCGCACCTCTTCGCTAGGTTTAGAAGCAGTAGGAATTTTGTTCAACAGTTTATTAAAACGCGAGTTAAAATCTTTGATAGGTTCCTTTGACTCAGCCCTAAGGTTAGACAGGTCATTTATTAATGTCACAGTGGACTTGTCATCACCAAACTTAGTCAAGAATTCTTCTTGGAAGATATCCCAACTAGTAATAGACCCGGATGGTAATGAGAAATACCATGATTCGGCTACTCCTTGCAAATTGTAAGGAAAACGCCGAACGACAGCGTCTTCATTTTTGACCCCATTGAGATTTATGGATAACATAAAGTTATTTATGTGTTCTTCTATTAGCATGCCTGCTTCAGGATTAAACTTAGGCAGCCATTTTTCAGGATGGATCGGTATTTGACTCAAGGGTGCACTCATTAAGACTGCCCCTGGGTTATTCCATGGCATTTGGGCCATCGTTGAACTGCTAATAGAGGAAAGCGTAGAAGATGATCCCTGCAGTTGGGAAGATGAGGATATTACAGTTCCAGATGTTTGAGAAGGAGATGTTGAAGTTCCAGTGGTCTGGTGGATGATGATTTGAAGTGGAGGAGTGGATGGTTGACTTCACGGTGGAGAGGTTGAGATGGATGATGATGACGAAAGAGTCTCACTATCAGACCCTTTAGGTGATTTCCTTGCTCTCTTCCTTGTAGGTAGAGGTAACTCGGTTGGCTCAATACCAAACTTTTCGCTCTTTAATCTAGTGAGAGGATGAGCAGGGTTATATTGCGAAGTCACACTCCCTTGAGATTTATCAGATCTTTGGGGAGATATTAAAAATCACTGAATTTTATGAATCAAAGATTCAACTTCAGGAGGTTCAATAGTAGATTTGTCTGAAATGTCAGGGTTTGTGGCAGTGGTTGTTGTTCTTTCGACTTCTTGTTCAAGATTTAAAGATTCTAAATGTGATGGAGAAGTCGGGGGAGATGGTGAGGGCGATTTACTCTCAGAATGGTATTTAGATTTAGACTTACTTGCCATTCATAGTTCGGGGCCCTCCTTCTAGCGCCAAATATGTTGAAGCCCCAAAAATCAGGTCTACAACAAGGGGGATACCCACCCGGTCCGGACCTTGGTTAGCAGCTCCTTTTCTATTTGGTATAGTGGGTCCGACTAGGGATATGGGACCAATTTCCCAATATATGTGTGTGTGTGTTGAGAATTGATATTTCTTTCCTAATGATTCCTAAGTAAAATGCTTTTTATTCTAAATCTAATCTAACAACATGCAATTGTATTCTAATAAACAAAAACATCTAATTATAAACTAACCCAGGATGTAATCTTTCTGTTATGCGATCTAAAATGATTTCAAACAACAGTTGGTAATAAAGATCATTCAACTTCTATGAGAAAAGAATTCAATAAATATAAACCATTTCATATAAAAAGTTAGACGAAACAGTTATGAAAAACATATCTCATAATAAGCTAATCATATACCAAGCATAAATAAATAGCTATCACCGTACAAAAGTGCCAAATGATAACTCAAGAATTTAAGCATTCATATATAAATAATTGAGCATGAATATCACCATAACACATAAGCAGAAACAGTTAAGAGATAAAAGTACCATTTATAACTAGTTCTACTCATGAGCTCCAGCAATAATGATCTATCTCTTCTTAATCCAACATCCACTAAGAGTACAAAAGTGCAACATCAATAGTAGATATTAAACGTAGATATCAATAAATCATCTTCCATTCATTCATCAAAACCTCCTCGGAGGGTGTAAAAGTGCATGTTCTGAGGACAAGTTTTTGATAAATTTCTGGACCCTTCTCTAAATGCATGAGAAGGGTTTAAATACTACTAACTAATTCTAAAAATAATTTATTACAAAAATGTAGGATGCGGTTTAAGTAACCATCCTCATTTCAGGAAAAAATAAAGCAAAATTAAAACTAAAACTGAATTTAAAACTAAAACTAATAACTAACTATCTATGTATTTGCTCCTTGTAGTCGCAAGCGTTCAATATTTGCTTGAGGAGAGTTGGTTGGCCGAATTTCGACTTTAGCTGTCCTGCGAAAATAGAATCGGCAAGAGCTGGCACCGTCTTCTTGGCAGAATTGATGATACATTTGAGAGTCATGCACTGGCTGTGTGGTTTTACCAAGTACGCCCAGTAAGAATCCCAATTCAACTTGGCTAACCTTTGGATTGACTCTGCCCTTTCTTGAGCCTTCTGTCTCCAGCATGTTTGTAGATGTTGTACATTTGGTAGATATTTACATACTATTTGAAGATAAATACCACTAGTTTTGAGTTCCAGTTTTACCTTCCGTATTTAGCACTTTTTTCATACAATTTCCAAGCTTACAGGCGACTGAGAAATTTGAGGCTTTCCATCTCGAGGGGTTTTGCCTAGTAATCACGCTTCAGAAACTTCCTCCGTTTCATGATCCGGGCTTCCCTGATGCGATTTTCGCCTCTTGTACGCCTTTTGTTAGAGGATATAAAGCTTAAATTTTGTGGAAAGAACGACTTATATGTTCTTGGTTTTGAGCTTTAAATTCTCTATGCGTGATATCAGCATTATCTAGTACCGATTTAACCATGTCCATGTATGGAAGAATTTTGGGCCTCGTTGCTATCCTGTGCAAGAATGAACATGCTAGATCTGTAATAGATGCCTCAGAAGACCCGTGTGAGCCTGCAGTAGTCGTAACCTCCATTACCTTGGTATCTTCTTCCTCAAGTAAACTATGCATGCCTTCCCAAGTAGTAATACTGGCATCTTTGTTACAGGTGGTGTCTGTGTACAAGGGATTCATCCCTTTATCTTCAGAACTGGGAGCTTTACCCTTCTTTCCCATAATATATTGAACTATGCTATGTATACTTCTCTACTTTTTGCTCCTGTAGTTTACAAATGAAATGAGAACGATGATAATAAAAAGGTGATGGGAAAGCTTTAAATGCGGAAAACATATAAAATATACCACCTTACGTGAACTGGCTCCTTGATAAGATCAAAACCATATTTTATTAATGATTTCCAACTAACTCATTAATTACCATTAACGCACATAACTGGGCCTCAGTTTTATGAAAAAACTTTCTCAAACAACATGCCCTGCAGATCTGCGATAAGGCGATTTTGCCATTTGCTTCGCAATACCGCAGATCGCAGTATCACAGATCGCAATATTGCAATATCGCAAATCCGTTGCATGTGATAATCATCCGTCAATGTGTTTTCTGCGAAATGTGATTCACGAGATGCGCCACTTCATATCGGCAGTTTAAGGCATTTCAACATAAGTGATACTTGAGGCATGTGATGCGATGAGGGTATTTTGATGCATGATTTCGCATCGCAATTTCACATTTTTAGAATTCCGCTTGTAGGAAGGCATCCATTACCTTTTTTGGGATGCGACGCATTTTAAGGAGTGATTTTATTCTAACTTATCATAAAACTTAAGTCTTTTTAGATTTTTCGAGGGTATTTTCCTAAGTTTATGATAGCAAGTTTTATTGAAAAAGGAAATACAAGCATTAATCGATTTTTTAAATTTTTGAATAAGGGTCCCCACTTATTTAGTATTAGTGATAAAATTAAATAAGAAGGGGGTTTGTTGCTGGCCACAACACATACCAATTTGTTGAAAATTGGAAAATGAATCATGCATAGCCACCATGAATCTAATTTTCATAAGAGGAGAAGAACACATGGACATGTGGTTTTATGGTTTGGAATTCAGGTTGAGTTGTATTAATTGGAAGTTGGATCATAAATTTAATTCAAGGTCGACACTTTTGTATGGAAGCCTTTTACATTATTTTCAAACCTCATAACTAATCAGCACATCTTCATGGGCCCATGGTCATATGTATTTCCATAAGTAAGCCAAATTCATGTATAAAATAAGTTTTTTAAATATTAACATAGTTTTGCCATAAAATATGTGAAAAGAGACTCTCAATGAATTGAAGTTGCTTTACTGTGCTGCCATTAAAGGTCGTGAATACTTTCAAAATATGATAGATTTAAATTAGAAAATTAAAGCATATACAAATTTAAGGATTTTCATTTGATAAAAATAATAATCTTTGTTTTATTTCGATTAAAATATTTTCATGTTCTAGAGAAAATTTCATTTTAAATGGAAACAAGGAAACTGCCATTAAAGATACTAAATATTTTAAAAATATGATATATTTAAATTAAAAAATTAAAGCATATACAAATTTAGAGATGTTGATTTCAGAAAAACAATAATATAGGAAAAAATGTATTTGTAATAATTATATAATATAGATATATAAATTTCTCTTATATTTATAAGTAGTATGATCCTTCTAAGGGATTTAGATGATTTAAAATTACACCACGTAAAACGTGAGAATAACCGTGAGGCAGATATTTAAGCTAATATTGGTGCTGCATTAGAATAAGGAGCCTTGAACATCAATCAATCCCAACCTAAAATATGCCATGTCTCTTAAATGATCGAAAAAAAAAAATGTCGTTGGGTGACAGTTGGAAAAAAAATCCTTAAAGATGATAGATCAAGCATGCTCGAGTATTGTCTTGAGTTCGGGCATGAGTTTCTTGGGAGGCAAAGCCGATGACTAGGTTATATTAACTCTAGTTGTAGGCTCATGGATCTTAGTACCATGTTGAAGGCCAAGTGGAATACCTTCCCAGTGATATTAAATGTGAAGGATGGGGAAGGCAGATTCAATATATTTCTTCATCTACTTCGAGTGAGAAAAAGTCAATTCAAATGAAAAATGGCGGTGGCAAGGATGGTAGATTTGTTGAAATATGTAACTAGGTTCAATCTTCGTAATGACATATGTAATTGAAGTAAAGAAGAAAAATCAAATTATTTTGTTATGCTTGAGAGATGGGTTTCATGCTCAAGAAATTTTCTTTTTAGTTGAAGCTCCCATTATGAGCTATTAGGTTTGGTCATCAAGTCATCAAGTCTAGTGAGTCAATGTCAAGAAATGAAGACCCATTTTGGGCATGTTATACATTGTAAAAATAAAATTCGTTTGAGCCATCAACCTTCCAAGACTTTGTCACAAGAACCCCTTGAAGTTAGCCTACAAAAGGAAATTAAGATGATTCGAGAATGGCATGTTGACATAGGAACAAGGTCAAGTCGGCCTATATCACATGGACAGACCACTATATCTAGGAGCACTTGAAATCACTTGGAGGACAATTCAGCCAAGTAATCTGCAATAAGATAAAGTATGAAAATCACAAGGGGCAGTCTCATAACCAACAAAGTGAATGACAAGAAGAACGAAAAGGTCCAACACTATTTTTGGGTAATTTCTCTTCACATGTGTGGCATAAATTAGGGTTTTTGCAATAAGGTCATAACAATCCCTAGAGAAACCTTTGAGAAAGTCACATATCATCATTCCTTCTAGCTGAATACTTAAGAAGAAGTCTCCAAACTAAGAAAACGAGAAAAGAATCACAAATTCCCTCTATAAGATCACACGTGTGAAATTTCATAGGTACAGATAGGCTGAAGATTATAAGTCTATGGAAAGGAGTTGAAATTTCAGAGTGGCCAAGATTAATAATACAAGAAGGAAGTTTGACTTGCATTTACTTGGAGAGGTTTTTTTGTTAAGGGTCTTGGTCTTGGTATTCGTCACTTGAATTTTCTATAAGAAGAAGAATTCGTTTGGGCTTTCCTCTCAAGTTGGATAGGTTTTGGCCTTGTCTAATTTCCTACATTCTATGTTTCTTATCTCCTTATTGTTTATGATTTGGTAGTTGTTTGATGAAAATAAACACTATAATAATATAAGTCAAGAGAAGAACCTAATATTAAAAAAGAATAAAAAAACATTCACAAGCAGTTATCATTACGAGAGAAATTACTTAATCCTAATGCCCTAGATTTCTCAACATGGTATCAAAGCTAAGGTAAAAAATCAAGGAAGGGAAGCTCATCAAGACAAACCCAAGCATTCAAGGATCAAAACTCTACAAGGGAATCAAAGAAGATCTAAAAGATAATCTCATCCTAAAATCATCTTGAAGTCAAGATCTACAAGGAAGTGTCAAACCCCCCGATAGAAGAAGAAGTCTACACTAGAAGAAGTCTTGGGATCCTTTCTTAAGTCATCATCAAAGAAAAGGACCACAAATACCCTACCTCTACTCAAGTTAAAAATAGCTACAAATTAAAGTAACTTGAAGTCTACCCATCCAAGAGAATAAAGATCAAGGATATTGTGATCATCATCAACAAAGGGATCAAGTTGAAGTGTTCATCTTCACTTGACAAGTAAGTATATTTATTTCTATAATTAAATCTAGTAAAATTACATCATTTTACAAGGAGAACAAAAAGTTGGTTGGGTCATCGAACTTTCTTGCATGGAAAAGGAGGATAAACTTAGTCATCAAGGCAAATGAAGTTATTTATCATGTCAATGGAAAAGTATCCAAA
Organism: Pinus tabuliformis; assembly: GCA_031772625.1. Lineage (NCBI taxonomy): Eukaryota > Viridiplantae > Streptophyta > Pinopsida > Pinales > Pinaceae > Pinus > Pinus tabuliformis. The sequence goes on along the minus strand of CM062819.1, from coordinate 1,490,542,873 downwards.
CCATCTGAAGGGAAAAAATTATCTAAATATATGAAAAAAGATCTAAGGGATCAAAGTATTCTTATAGATTCCATCAAGGATTCCGTCATCCCCTATATAGTAGATTTTGAAACATCAAAAGGGATATATGATAAGCTAGTAGAACTATTCTCTGAAAGAATGACAGGAAATCACTAAGATCTAGTCTATGAAAATTTAAAGCATCAAAGGATGAAGTAATATCTATATGTCTCACGAAAGCATCTCTAATAAGGAATCAACATCAAGATCTAGTAGATATGACATCTGATAAATAAATGATTACCATCATTCTAAATCCTCTAACTGATTAACAAGGAAACCTTGTTTTAAATGCCTATGAAGAGGAGAAAGCTATCACATTCAATAATTTGGGGTCACTATGGAAGATTTAAGAAAATAAGTTGAAGGCAAAAAGTGATACATGATAAGATGATTAGGGTTAAACATTTGTTGTCATGTCAAGAAGCAAACGGATATTTGGCAAGGTTGGTCCTTAGAAAAAGAAGAAGATCAATATGTCACAGATCCAATGTTATGGATGTAAAGGATATGAACACTTCAAGAGAGTTTGTCCTAAGCTAAATAAGGAAAGGAACAGATGAAGAAGGGAAGAAGCCCACATCACTAAAGAAGTGGAAGAAGATGAAAAGGATAAATTCAAGATGAAGTAATCGATTTTTACTATTGTTAATATAGGTCTTCCTCACCTAGTTATTTTCAATCTTATGTTGTAAAATATAATTATCATGGTATGAATAATTAGAAGCATGATAGGATGCATCATAAAATCATACGATCGAAAGCAAGAGCTCATGACATCATCATAAAGAAGCATGAAATATAGCTGAAATATAAGTCTATGGTTGTTATCTATAGAAATTTGTAGCTCTTGTTAACCTCATTAGAAGCATAAAAATAAATTCATAGAGCTCATCATACATCATTCAAAAGGATCATTTCCAAGATGAATACAATCAAGATCCCCCGTTGGAATCTTCATTGGAAGGTTCACCTACTCGAAGAAGAAAGTATCTTGTTTGGAATTCCAACTTGTGTGGGTTTCATGGAATGATGGTATGATGTCCAAAGAAATGAAGCACATCAAGTAATTAAAGTTCTTTCAATCAAGGAAACATAATCAAATTTTAGGTGAATTTGAAGGAACTCTAGATGACCTAAAAGTATAATGAGGTATGTATGTTTGTATTTGATGCAATAGAGGCATATCATATAGTTCCAGGTAACATGGATAAATGCTCTATCTCGAGAGCATGATCAAAAGGAAGGATTTATTCCTTTGAAAGGATGCAGGAAGGCATGGGTCACACATTTCCTAGATGAAATAAGCATAATATATCCTCATATGAACTATGAGATGGTTGACAATATTTGTAGGAACTCTAATTGAAAGTTCCTAGAAAGGAAATGTGTGAAGAAACAAAGATATCATGAAATATGAAACTATGGAGAAAGAAATCAACATCTAAGGAATAAATATTTGACTATGATATCTCCATGAAAGATACGAAGACCTTGATGAAATTTGAAAAGGAAAGAGACCCTTGACAGTATATATATTTTGGAGATATGTGAATATGTATGCAGGGTGTTGATGCTCACAGGAAGATGTCATGATGAAATACCATCACAAAGGTAATTTTGATTTAATTTTAATTTCGTACTTTGGAATAATATATGGATGGCATTATGTAGGGCTGGCAAGGGAAGAGTTGTGGATGTCTTCTGCAACTGATGCCCATGTAGCAGGATGAAAGATCTTTAAGGAAACATGGCATGAATAAGGCAACATGGCATGAAGGAAGACGAGATATGGAATAATGGATCACTTTCTGATGAAAGGAATAATGAGATGACTGAGTCACGGATGAAAGTGATGGATGGTCTATGCACTACGAAGAAGTCCTGAAAGATGTAGACTCTATAACAAAGAAGAAATTCATGACATCAAAGGAATGAGTTCTACAAGAAGTTGGTTGTCCCGTGATCTCCACCTAAAGATCTACCAGAAGTAAGTACCTGGTCAAGAGGGAGCTTAAACAAGAACCTTATTAAGATTGAGGTTGGGTAAATTCCTTTTATAGGAATGGGTACATTCCTTTAATGGAATGGTATGTCCTCCCTAATTTGAAAGGGAGAGATAGACACATCATTCTTGTCTTCACTAGGGAATATATAATGGAGGATTGGGTAAGAATATGGAATCTGATACTCTTTGAGGATGTGATAGGGCATCCAAAGTAAGAGTATTCATAGAGGCTGATATACTTTGAGGACTGAGAATATAAGATAAGAATAGTCCTAGTGGAACATACTCTGAGAGAACTCGGGTAGGGTATGTTCTAGGAGAGACAATGATGAGGGTGTCTATAAATCATTGTCTCACCAGCATTGCACTATGATCTTGTGGAGAGATAGAGTTCTTAGTTAAGATATTTCTATCTAAAAATGTTGGAGGGTATAATGTTAAACAAATGGGTTACCAATCTGACTCTTCTTATGAGAATTCTTCATATTGAGAATGTCCAAGTACCTTGTATAGGTTATGAATACCTCCCTAGTTAAGAGGGAGTGTTGAAATATGTAACTAGGTTTAGTCTTAATAATGACATATGTAATTCATGTAAAGAAGAAAGATAAAATTATTTTGTTATGCTTAAGACATGGGTTTCATGACCAAGAAATTATATTTTTAGTTGAAGCTCCCATTGTGAGTTATTAGGTTTAGTCAACTAGTCATAAATTGTAGTGAGTCAATGTCAAGAAATGAAGACCCATTTTAGGCATGTTATACATTGTAAAAAGAAAATTTGTTTGAGTCATTAACCCTCCAAGACCTTGTCACAAGCACCCCTTGAAGTCGGCCTACAAAAGGAAATTAAGATGATTCCAGAATGGCATGTCGGCCTAGGCACAAGGTCAAGTCGGCCTATATCACATGGAAAGACCACTATATATAGGAGCACTTGACATCACTTGGAGGACAATTCAGTCAAGAAATCTGTAATAAGATGAAGTGTGAAAATCACAAGGAGCAGTCTCATAACCAGCGAAGTGAAAGGAAAGAAGAGCAAAAAGGTCCAACATTGTTTTTGGGTAATTTCTCTTCACACGTGTGACAGAAATTAGAATCTCTACAGTAGGGTCATAACAGTCCCTAGAGAAACCTTTGAGGAAGTCACCAATCATCATTCTTGCTAGTTGAATCCTTAAGAACAAGTCCTCAAAATAAGTGAAGGAGAAAAGCATCACAAATTTCCCTCTATCATCTCACACATGCAAAATTACAAAGGTACAAACATGCCAAAGATTGCAGGTCTATGGAAAGGAGCTGAAATTTCAGAGTAGCTGAGATTAATAGTGCAAGAAGGTAGTTTGACTTGTTTTTACTAGGGAAAGAGGAAGAAGTAGTGAGTAAGGGTCTTGTGACTTGGTTTTGGAGAGGTTTTTGTGTCAACGGTCTTGGTCTTGGTATTCATCACTTGAATTTTCTATAAGAAGAAGAATTCATTTGGGTTTTCCTCTCAAGTTGTAGAGGTTTTGACCATGGTTGATCACTTACATTCTCTATCTCTTGTCTCCTTATCATTTATGATTTGGTAGTTTTTTTATGAAAATAAGCATTATAATAATCTAAGTCAAGAGAATAACCTAATATAAAAATAAAAATAAAAATAAAAATCACAAGAAGTTATCATTAAAGAGAAAACACTTCATCCTAATGCCCTATATTTCTCAACAAGATTATGTCATGTTTGATCTACAGTCTGATAATGATTTTAAATGTGATAGGATGTGCACATCGATTGATAATAAATAGGGAATTATATCAAGGAATTGAGTGAAGAAGTTAAACCAAAGAATAATATGTGTGAAGGGAAGGATTTCTCACAAAATGGCCTCAGTAAGTCTCAATGGAATTGGTGATAGTGCAAAGGAGCAAGGAATTTCAAACAATGGAGATATGGCGACCATGGTAGAAAATACACGGACACGAGTAATTCAGGAGGTGCATGATAAAATAATGGTGGTTTTGACTCATCTTGTTGGGATTAGAAAGTATTTGGACCTGCTACATAAAGAATTGGAGCATCTAAACAGTGGAATGATTAACTTGAATTTTAAGGTGGGCATTATGGAGGTAAAAATGGAAACAATGAATGTTGGAGTGCTTAAAGAGATCTTCAGACTGGGAGAAATGCCCAGTCCCAATACTCAGGAAAAAGGAGAGGCAACATAAGAGCATCGTGGTTCTGATCTGATCCTGGTACCTAGTCAAACTATGGAAGTGGTCCGGGAGGATAGTCCACTGGAGAAGATGGAAAGAAATGGGTAGACAGTCCCTTTATAGACTATATGTTTTTTCATTTCGTCAAATTTTGTGGTGTCTTTTGGAGAAAATATAGTATAAATGTTGTAAGTAGAATAGTTATAAATAAGACGGGTAGCATCAAATACTCTAATGATTTATCTCTGTAAATATTTGAATCAGAGAAAATTTTGAATGTAAGGGACCTGGCCCATTTCCAACTTTGATATATAAAGTTGCTACATGTTTCCTTATATATAGATATATATATATATATATATATATATATATCTAGATATATATATATATATATATATATATATATATATAATTCAATTGATGTATAGATATGCATTAATAGAGGATGTTATTATTTTAAGCTGATATTAGATAACATGGAATCAAACACCAGATTCAAAAGGAAAGGGAAATATTTAAGAAAACCAAAATTCACCCCAACCATATAGTTAGGTGTTGTCAGCAACAAGAAAATAATCACGTGCATGATCTCAAGGATGAACATATTATTAATTATATTTCCAACTATTAATAAGTTGTAATGAAAGGATATTATTCTGATAAAAAATGTGATAATAAAGCTTAACATTTATTGTCTAAAAACCCATTTTTGTAGTATTCCTTGCTAAATCCCATTAGTGCGGACTATAGTCTTTGTTCCCCACATACATCCCATTCATGCGCACTATAGTGGTTTTTTAAGCAGGTGGCTAAAAAGTGGATCTAGTTGGTCCAGTGGAATAACCAACTTATCCATCAATTGTTGATATTTCTACTTCATGTGTGAGTAGCAGTAAGCCTCAATTGACTATTATTACAGATATTGCTTCGTGTTCTCAGCAGCGACATTGCCACTCTTGTTATTTAAATAAGAAATAATATTAAACCTCCTAGTGATGGCTTTGTTGCATTTTACAACACATTGTTATGGAGGAAAATTTACAATTAAAAACTGCATAGGGAAGTTCAAAAGAAAAATGAATAATGAATGCTAAATATAAATTAGAATAGGATTTTAGTGATGAATAGACACATGAAAGAAAGGTATTGTAGACCAAGACAACATATATGAGGCTAATGAAGTACAACAATATGCAACTAAGAAATGATTTCCACATTTGAAGAACAATATCAGTGACGAAGAAATATGGCCCATATTTAGAGAATAAAGTAGTTTTCTTATGTGAAATTAGAAAAGTAAAAATATTTGTGTCATTCTTTTGGCTTTTGAATTTTTTTTCTTACAATTGAAAAATATCAATGCATAGCAAAGGAAGTAAAAAATTAATAGAACTAGACATTGAGGTTTTTCCTACAATTCCATTTTGGTACTTGCATTAAGCTCAACAAATAAAAATAAGATTAATAGTTACGCTGCAACATAGCCCTGCTTCTACCACTAATTAATAGACTAAGGTGATGTTTTTTTTGTGGGGCCTGCATTTTATCGTTATTTGAGAATGTCTGCATTTCTGCAATCTTTTATTATTTATGTGTTCGCATCTCTATATTCTGCACAATGAAAGCCACATTCACATAACTTTCATCCACAATAGGAGATTCAAATATAGATTTTATTGCGGATACAAAGCTTTCATTGTGCATAATGTCAGATATGATGCCTTGAATATTGTGATGATAATTACGAAGCTTGGTATTGGAGGTTAAAAAATTAAGGTAGGGAACTGCGGAGGTGGAGTCAAAGTTTTTATTTTGCGAAGTTCCTCTCTGTACTCCCTTTCTCCCGCAGTTCCTAGATACCCTTTCTCTGCATAGAAAAATCATAGCAATTTCATATTAAATTAATATTTCAAAGCTACTTTCGTATATTTCTTCACCCCCCAGCTTACATAAGGAACCTGTAACCCTTGTCAGCTTTGGCATAATTGGACAAAGTCAATACAAATCTCAGGCATAATAGTGTCATAGCACACACTAATGGTATCAAGACTCACAAAATTATCCTTTTTTGTCCATGCCTCGACTCCACATACTAATTTATGTTTATGTGCACTCTGGAGGAAAAAAAATTGACTCAATATAGTCATTTATCCTTAATAGACTCCCCTGCGCTCAATTTCTACTCACACCCTTTCTATCACACTTCCCCCACATCCTTTCTCCTTCCTCCGCATATCACAAACTTAGTATTTTTTGTTGATGCCTTGACTCTGCATATTAAATTAGCCTTATGTGAAGTTTGGAGGAAGAAATCTTGACTCGATATAGTCCCTTCTCTTTAACAAACTCCCCTAGACACAATTTCTACGTAAACACTTTTTCTGCACAAAAAAATAGTAACAATTAGCCCCCTCCCCCGCTTACATAAGGGACATGCAACCCCATCAGTTATGGCATCATTGAGTAGAGAAATGTCCCAAAACTTTGGTTAAAATTGAAAAAACTCAGAAAAATAATTGATAGTCAATGGAATTTCACTGCGAGGTATAAAAATAAATAAATAATGGATGCTTTGATGCTTTTGGATTCTATTTCCTACAAAACAATTAGAATTGGCACAACTCATTTTTCCTTGTAGGTTATTTACTTAGGCTTTTGTGTTACTTTTCTGAGTTCATCTATGAATTTAGATATTGTTGAATCCTTTGAATCCTCAAATCTTGAATTGAACTTGTCCATTTGTAAGGATCCCGCTGTTACACAAAAATATCGTCACCATGATTATTTGCAGTCAGTATGGGTCTATCATCACTTGTACTATCCTCCTAAGCAAGTATCAGACCTCAGCTCTTCAAGTCAAGCTTTGAAAATGAGAGAAAGACATTGAAAATCAACAAAGCTCGGGTTCCGCACTTTCTCTCACTGTTGCCTGTGGTCCCGCACCTCCTGTTCACAAAAACTGCGGACTTGCCCGCTCTGTCCCTAAAGGAGTGGGTGCGGACCCTTGTGAAAGTCAAAAAGGTGCAAGTTTATTCTAAAAAACTCACTTTGGGTTAATTCTAGATGATTCTAGAAGGAACTTTGACGTGGATTGGTCGCTCTTAGGTGGTTCATGCATCCCAAAAGAGAAGGAGCTAATCCCTTGATGAGAGGAGCTATCCCTTTGAAGGAGGGCTTTATCCCTTTGAAGGAGGACCTAGTAACTTCCCTCCATTGCACTATAAATTAAGGCATTGGGCTGGTTGCTAGGGAGGCTAGAAGCTGAACATTTTTTAGGGTAAATGCTGGTGGAATTGAGACTTCCTAGTTAAGCTTGAGAGGAGAGATCACATACCTTTTTGGCTTCATTGGGAAGAGAGTGAAACTTGTCAAAGCAGAGGAGACTTCTTGTTGGACCCTTGGAGGAGCTTGTACAGAATCAAGGCACAGGTTGTAAAGTTCTTCTTTGAGTTGAATTAATACAATCAGATTCATTTTTCTCAACAAATTGTCTTATGTCATTTGTTTCATGAATTCCTTGATCATCATCTTAAGTATGCTTTATGATATTGGCTTTTCAGGTGCTATTTAATTTGTTTGCTTGTTTGTGTTTGCAAATTCGCAACAAGGGAGCTCATTTGGATCAAAGGAGCGAGACTTCCACAAACTTGCATTGGACCCAAGGTAGGCCTAAACACTTGTTTGCCTTTGTTTATAAATGCATATTTAGAGAAAGATAGTTTTTGATTGGCTTGCTTGTCACTAGATATCGTTAGATTCTAGGAAGGTCTATCTTGTCCGCAATATCAACTCATTCCGTGTGACAAAATGGCGACTCCGCTGGGGACTTGATTTTTTCCTTGTTTTTACTTTGACCTGAGAAACTGTGTTTTTGTTTCTGTTTTTGGCTTGTTATGTGTGGAATTGGGTAGATTTAGTAGATCTAGGATTATTTTTTGTTTTTCATAACTTTGGGAGAGGACCGCACCCTCGGCTTGGGACACAGTGCGGACCTATCCACACTTTTGCTTTTAGCACAGAGTGGTACCGCACCTGTGTTGACTGTGGGCCTGCGGACCCTGTCAAAATTTTGGAAAACCTAATATTTTCTCTATTAGTCAGCTTAGCTTTTGTTTAGATGTTATTATCCCCTGCCCAGACCTGCATATAACTTGTCAGAAGCTTTTCTTAGGTTAATTCGATTGGTGTTAGGGTTTTAGGTAAAATTCCTAGAAGTTTTGATTGTTGGGTTTGGTTTTCATTTTGGTCTTGTAGCAGCTCTGAGCTTAGAAGCTGTAGAAACCTCAGATCACCTTGGTTTTTACTAGCCTTCTTATGAGTCTGACCATTTGCAAAATCTACCTTTGTTGAGGAATCCACCTTGTGTTTTCTCTTTACGAAACTTCGAAAAAGCTTGTGTTAAAAGTTTGGATTTCATTTTTAGAAAAGAAAACAAAAATTGGTTGTTTTTTGACTGATTTGTGATTCTGGACAATTAGTCCTTAGTTTGCTTGTAGCTAAGTAAAACATCCTTGAAAAAGACATCTTGTAAGTTTTGACTTCAAATAGTTTTTTATAGTTTATAGATCTCAATATTAGTTAGTTCCATAGTTTTGAGTGTTTTATAAAAAATAAAAATCTCTTTTGGAAAAAGTTTGTTTTTGTAGTGGTTGAGTGTTTTGAAAGAAAAGGGATTTTTTTGTGAAAATAACTAGTTGTCTCGTTTTGAGTGCATTGGAAAAGACAAAAAGCTCTTCTTTTAATTTGTTTGTTAAGAAAGATTTGTGTTTACAAGTATTTGCATTCTCAAACTCTTTCCTAGCTAGAAGTTCATTGAAGGGAAAAGATTGCTTAATCATCTTAAGTGCATTTTTAGTGATTTCGAGTCGAGTCTTCACATCACGAGTTTCATCTCCACACCTCTTGACTTAAACAAAAACCAATAAAAATAACGCTTAAAGTAAAATCTATCTAGTAATATTTTTATTTCTAGGGCTCTGATACACCAATATAGCTTAGGCTAGTGTCTTGGAGTAGGGAGTAATTAACTCTCCAAGACAGTAAAACAAACAAGTAGTTGTATCTTGCGGTAGGAGAGAAATCCAATTGTTGCATTTATGCTCTAGAAAAGCTCCTATTAAAGGAGAAGCATGAGATCGTGTCCGAACCAGTGTGGGAATCAATCCTTCCTCATTGGGAACGATGACAGATATTCACGTATTAAAAACGGTAAACCTTGGATTAACCATTGTCGAGGAACCTGGGGTCACTTGTTGGTAAACCTTGGATTATGTCAAGGAGCCTTCAAGGGGATTGAGCTTGTTACTCTTCCCTTGCGTGCGTATCGGATCGTAGACTGTTCCCCCAGGTATATTTGTTTCCGTTGGTAACCTTAGTGACCATATTCTATAAGATTCTTCCTAAGGTGACAGTGGTGGGAAGATCCCACTGTACCTGGAGCAGACGTCGGCTAGACTCACTTGGATTTTCTGGGGGGTTCTCTTCACTCGAGATGGTTTAGTGGAGGAACTTGTGCCAGTCTATTCATTAAGTAGGTTGTCGAGGTAACTATTCCAACCGCCATTTCTGTATTGAACTCTGCGACATTGGGCTTCATCACCAACTAGTGTTTTCAGTACGGAAAGTTATTGTTTGTGTGTGGTTTGATCTCCTAGATTCTTTAGGCGTGTGATTCAAATTTGTTTGGTTCTTTAGAGGCTTTAGGTGGTTTTCATTGAGATTTTACTTTGTTTGCGTGTGAAGTAGTTAAAAAATTTTAATCGTGGATGAATTACCGAGGAAGTCCTGTAGACTTCGGGGCCAACCTCCTGAGTTTTCACCGAGCCAGCCTGAAGGGTTAAGAGCCCTCGTAACTCCTAGAGAAAGTATGTTGGGTCCCTATAATACTAGTGATTACCCCATTACTATTGTAGTTATACCCCTTATTTATATTGTTGTGCCCCCATTGCCCCCATATTGTTATTAATGTGCCCATAGAATCCCTCTATTGTTATTTTTGTGGCTTTATATTATTATTGTTAGGTCGGCTGGATTATATTGTGACTCCTTAGACTCCTATATATAGAAAGGAGGTTTTGTCATTTGAATCATCCAAGAATTGTTCATTTATGTAATGTAAAGGAGGTTGCCCCCTCGAAGAGGCTGAATTCTAAGGCGTTGATCTATCTTTTCTATCTTTTCTTGAGCTGGTTTCATAACATTTGGTATCAGAGCTTTGGATTCTAGGGTTTCGCTGCTCCAAACAGGTCATCGTGGAATTTTCGCTATACATTTTTTCTGTGATGTTTCAGAAGTCACAAAAAAACCCATTTGAGAAGAAATCGTGCTGAACCTTGGGTCCGAATTTCAGAGCTTTTAACGCGACATTTTCGGAGATATGATCTGAGGAAGTTGGTCTTTTTGCAGACTCCTGAATTACACTCAAAACAGGTGACCTAGGGAAAATCGTCATAACTTTCTTTCTGAGCATCGGATTGAAATTTCATAAGAAGGTACAGAAAGAGGACGAACTGCAGTTTTATTTTATATATTTTTGAGAGTCAAAGGTTGAAACAGTGACACGTGGCACTTCATACAATTTCGCTCTACTGAACTAGTCTATAATCAGGTCACTGCGGGAGATTGTGCATAACTCTTTCTTGGAGAATCCAATTTGGATCAGACTAGTGGCATTGGAAAGAGGACATAGAAGGCTACTACAGGTCACAATTTCAGAATTGGATGATTCGAAATTACAGAGATACATCAGATTCAATATCAGGCTTCTACAAAGTAAAAAAAGGTGTGTAGTTTTTTTTTTAATTTTTGCATAAGCTTGGTTTGAAGGAATTCAAAGGGCATAGTAAAGCATTATTATCGGTAACTGATGCCCCGAGGAAAGAAAATGCAAACACCTAGTAAGGAACCTGAAAGCTCTAGCATGACTCATGAAGAAGAGGAAGAAATGCTACATGATATATCAAAATTACAAGAACAAGTGCAACAAATGTCACGCTCACAAAAGCTAACAGATGCTAAGATAAATGGCGTGGAATCTAAGATAAAGGGCATGGAAGCTAAGATGGATGATCTGAAGGCAGATTTTAGGACAGATTTGAAGACAGACATGGCAGATTTGAAGACAGATTTGAAAAATTTTCTACAAGAAATACTTACTAATGGTGAAAAGGTTGTAAAGGAAACTCATGATGTGAACAAAAGAAATGTTAATCATGATTCCATAGACTCTAATGTTGGATCGAAGACCCACCATATTCCAAAAATCGATATGAGGAAGTTTGATGGCAAGGATCCCGCCACATGGATATTACAGATGGAGCAATTCTTCGATCTCAATAATGTGCAAAACACACAAAAGGTACGTATGGCAACTTTATATTTGGAACCAAATCAGTTTGTATGGTATCAATGGCTTTGCTCTCGTAAACAATTTATCACTTGGGCAATTTTTACGGAAGAATTGATAGCACATTATGAGGATACAAAAAGCAACACTTTTTTTAGCCAATTGATAAGTCTCAAACAAAAGGGTTCAATAATGGAGCACATTGAGGAGTTCCAAAAATTGAACATAAGGGTAAAAGATATTCCAGAGGAGCATAGGATTGATGTGTTCATAGGGTCTTTAAAGGATAATATCCAACATGATGTTCGCCTTTGGGAACCTGATTCATTAGAGAAGGCATTCAGGTTAGCAAGAAAAATGGAAAGCAAAATTATGGCAACCAGGAAGCATACCACTCACAACTATAAAGACGGAAGTGTTGTTGCCCCTAGTCTTCCACAACCTATAAGGTTGACACCACAACAATTGGAAGAAAAAAGAGCAAAAGGGCTTTGTTACAGTTGTGATAGCAAATACACTAAAGGTCATAAGTGTGCTGAGAAGAAATTATTCTACATAGATTGTGAAGAGGAAGAAGAAAAGGAGCAAGAAAGGTCAAAAGAAGAGGATATACTCCAGGAACAAAGCCTAGATGAAGAACAAATAAATCCGACCATATCTTGTAATGCATTGGCGGGAATTACCACTCCTCAAACCATCAAGATAGAAGGACAAATCAAGAAGAAAAAGGTAATAGTGTTGATTGATTCAGGAAGCACCCACAATTTTATTCATTGTAGGGTAGCAAAAGAATTGAATTGCTTCCTATATCCAGCACCAGAGTGTCAAGTGATGATTGCAAATGGAGGAACAATAAATTGCTCTGGAAAGTGCCATAATATCAAGCTATCCATGGGAGAATATGTATTGACTAGCCCAATGCTTTCCATTCCAATGGGAGGTGCTGATGTTGTACTAGGAGTCCAATGGCTACAATCCTTGGGTACAATAGCTTTTAATTTTCAAGAACTTTTCATCAAATTTTCTACGGAAGGAAAGGAAGTTGAATTAAGGGGTATTGCAGGGAAACCAGGAAAGATAATCAGCTCTAATGGTATGACAAAGCTTCTAAAAAAGGAGCAAAGAGGTGTAATTGCACAATTATGTTCGCTAGATGTTTCCACATTGGAATCATCTATTTCTCCAGATCTCCAAAAAGTCCTGGACAATCATTCCAAGGTATTTGAGACTCCCAAAGGTCTCCCACCTATGCGTGATCATGATCATGCTATTCATCTGATTCCAGGAAGTGTTCCTCCAAACATCAGGCCGTACAGATATCCCTATGTCCAAAAAAGTGAAATTGAACGTATGGTTGCAGAAATGCTAGAGGCTGGTATAATTCAACCGAGTCAAAGTTCTTTCTCTGCTCCAGTAGTATTGGTGCACAAGAAGGATGGATCATGGCGCATGTGTCCAGATTATAGGGAGCTCAACAAGCTCACTATTAAAGATAAGTTCCCCATTCCTGTCATTGATGAATTACTGGATGAATTGCATGGATCAATTTACTTCACCAAGTTGGATCTTCGTTCAGGATATCATCAAATCAGAATGAAGATTGAAGACATTCCGAAAACGGCATTTAGAACTCATGAGGGTCATTATGAATTTTTGGTCATGCCTTTTGGCCTTACCAATGCACCTTCAACATTTCAAGGTTTGATGAATTCAATTTTCAAACCATTCCTTAGAAAATTTGTGTTAGTATTTTTTGATGATATACTAATCTACAGCAAGTCTTGGAAGGATCATGTTGAACATGTTGACAGGGTGCTACAACTATTGGAGGAGAAACAATTATATGCAAAAAGATCCAAATGTTTCTTTGGAGTCCAGGAGGTGGAATATTTGGGTCATATTGTATCTCATGAAGGAGTTAAGGTAGACCCTAGCAAAATTAAAGCCATTAAGGAATGGAAAATCCCCACATCCATAAAGCATCTGCGAGGATTTCTTGGGTTGACAGGGTATTATCGCAAGTTTGTTAAGAATTATGGGAGAATAGCAGCACCTCTAACAACATTATTGAAGAAAGATGCATTTTCATGGACTCCGGAAGCAACAAAGGCCTTTGAACATCTTAAAGAGGCAATGTGCCAAGCACCGGTCTTAGCTACACCGGACTTCACAAAAACCTTTATTGTGGAATGTGATGCTTCAGGAAATGGAATTGGTGTTGTTCTAATGCAAGATGAAAGACCCATTGCTTTTGAAAGTCGTCCAATCAAGGGAAAGTTTTTAAGCAAAGCTATTTATGAGAAGGAAATGTTGGCAATACTCCATGCACTTAAGAAATGGCGACCCTACCTAATGGGAAGACACTTCAAGGTAAAAACGGATCATGATAGCCTTAAATACTTTTTAGAACAAAGATTATCCTCTGAAGAGCAACAAAAGTGGGTCACAAAGATGTTGGGTTATGACTTTGAAATCATCTACAAAAAAGGGAAGCAAAATGTGGTGGCAGATGCACTCTCAAGAAAGGATGAGGATGTGGAAGCATTGTTGTGTGCCATTTCTATTATCCAACCAGATTGGATAAATGAAGCAAGGGAGGAATGGAAGAATGACGAAGAAGTGTGGGCACTTATTCGAAAGCTACAACAAGATTCCAGTACGTCTGATACATTTAGCTGGAAAAATGATTCGTTATGGTACAAAGATCGCTTATACCTCTGTAAGAATTCCCAGCTAAAACAAAAGATTCTTATGGAATTGCACACTTCTCCCTTAGGAGGGCACTCAGGATTTTTAAAAACTTACCACAGGGTTAAGAAGGAATTTTTTTGGGATGGCCTTAAATCAGATATTCAAAAGTTTGTGGCAGAATGTTTGGTTTGCCAACAAAATAAAGTTGAAACAATTAAGACACCGGGTCTATTACAACCTTTATCCATTCCAAGCCAACGTTGGGAGGAGGTTTCAATGGATTTTATCACAGGTTTACCCAAGTCTGAGGGAAAGAGTGTCATCATGGTGGTAGTTGACAGACTTACCAAGTATGCACACTTTTGTGCATTATCACATCCATTTAAAGCCAGTACAGTTTCTACTGCATTTATGGAAACAATTCAAAAGCTACATGGAAACCCAAAGATTATTGTAAGTGACAGAGATCCCATTTTCACTGGAAATTTTTGGACAGAATTATTTTCTTGTCTTGGTACTCAGTTAGCTCATAGCTCATCTTATCATCCTCAATCTGATGGGCAAACTGAGATAGTAAACAAATGTTTGGAAGGATATCTTCGTTGCTTTGTATCTGATAAACAGACACAATGGGTCAAATGGTTGCCTCTGGCTGAATGGTGGTATAACACTTCCTTCCATACAGCAACAAAAATGACCCCATTTATGGCACTTTATGGGTATCAACCACCATCCATCACATCATATTTAAGAGAAAATTCTAAGGTTCAGGCAGTGGAACATCACATCGAACATCAACAACAAGTCCTCCAACTCTTAAAGGATAACCTCGTGTTGGCACAGAATAGAATGAAACAACAGGCAGATCAACATCGCAGTGAAAGAAGTTTTGATGTAGGTGATTGGGTATTCCTACGGCTACAACCATATAAGCAAATGTCCCTCAAGCAAGCTAAGAAGGATAATAAATTATCACCAAAGTATTATGGTCCGTACAAGGTGTTGCAAAAGATTGGTACTATGGCATACAAATTGGAGCTTCCTGCAGCTTCTCGATTGCACCCAGTTTTCCATGTTTCATGTTTAAAGAAGGTTATAGGCGACAAGCTCCCAGTTCAAACAATATTGCCAGAACTTGACGAGGAAGGAAAAATTATATTGGAACCGGAAGCAGTCACAGAAACAAGAACTCGACAGCTACGAAATCGATCAATTTCAGAGTATCTTATCAAGTGGAAGAACTTATCCGCTGAAGATTCCACATGGGAGGATGAGAATTTTATGCAGAAGTATCCAGAACTACTCAAGCGTTGAGGACAACACTTTTTTGAAGGAGAGGGGCATGTTGGGTCCCTATAATACTAGTGATTACCCCATTACTATTGTAGTTATACCCCTTATTTATATTGTTGTGCCCCTATTGCCCCCATATTGTTATTAATGTGCCCATAGAATCCCTCTATTGTTATTTTTGTGGCTTATATTATTATTGTTAGGTCGGCTGGATTATATTGTGACTCCTTAGACTCCTATATATAGAAAGGAGGTTTTGTCATTTGTATCATCCAAGAATTGTTCATTTATGTAATGTAAAGGAGGTTGCCCCCTCAAAGAGGCTGAATTCTAAGGCGTTGATCTATCTTTTCTATCTTTTCTTGAGCTGGTTTCATAACACAGTAGAGTTGGGTCACCTGAAGAAGGAGAGTCTTCTTTGGTGGTACATCCTGATTTTCAAGCTTTAGTAGCAGATTATAATCCACAATCAGTGTCTATTTCCGAAATTACTGGTAGCTTTTCGTCTACTAGTGATATAGGTGAGGAACCTGAAATATCCGAACCTGAAAGTGAATTTACTGCTACCCCAACATCGGGGTTTACCTCTCCAACTTCTAGTGGTCTTGGTTCACCCAAGGTAGAAAGAATAATTACCCAAAATCTTCCTTCTGGACTTATAACTATCGAAGAACTTGCTACTCGGAAGAAGAAGTAGGCATCCCTATCCCTGAAAATCAACCTGTTATTGAACTTAGGGAGCGTGAATCAATTTTTTACAGTCCACCTAGGAGCAGTGCTTGGTATCTTTCATTGACTAATTTTTTGGAAAACCCAGGGCTAAGTTTTTCACCACCTCGTATTCCTTATCACCCAACACCTAGAGGTTATTATCCTCCATTAAATATGTCAAGACAGTCGTCCATGTTTACTCAATTGCCAGAATCCTTTTTGTACGGCGGTCCTTCTGTTCCCTCTGGGTATCAGTCACTTTCTGGTACTTTTGCGGGAGCATCTCCTCAACCCATTGAACAAGGGTTATTAACTGGAAACAATGGTACTAAGCCGTTGAGTGTAGAAGATATTCTCATGATGTCAGGTACTATTCCTAATCCTCAATCTCAAGGTGGTCAGTTACCGCCTAGGGGGCAGCCTCAAAATCCTCAATTATTGCCTAGGGGGCAACCTCAAGGTACCCAATTTGCACCTAAGGGGAAACCTCAAGGACAGTACATACCTACAGGACAATACGTTCCTCAAGGTCAACGCCAGACTCAATATGTGCCTCAAGGTCAACCCCAGTATCAATATGTACCTCAAGGTCAACCCTAGTATCAGTACGTGCCTCAAGGGTATCAACCCCAAGGTCAGTACTCGAACCAAGGTTTGCAACCACCCTCTGGTCAATCATATGTTCAAGGAACGGGAAATGTACCTTTGAATTATCAACCCTACCCTCAATCCAGTTATGGTCCTCAATATTCTCAACCTATTATGGGTCCGTACCCCGTAATGAACTTAGTGTGGGATCCATCGCAAACTCAACAGGTCTTGCAACCGAATGTACAGTTGTCATCTCAAAATGGACAACCCTTAGTTTCTGGTTCACCCCAGCAACCTGTCCAGTCTACTATTCAAACTTCTATACCTTCAGTAGTTTCTCAGCCTGGGCCTAGTACGCCTCGTACTCCGCCTCAAACGGCTGTTGCAACTGCCGCAACATCTGTTCAATCAACCCCACCTACTTCTGGAGTATCGACAGCTCCAGTTTCTACTGTTCCTGTATCTACTCCTCAGACATCTTTACCTCAGTCTAGATCCACAATTCAAACTTCGGTTCAAATGCTTGTAGGACAACCTGGTTCAAGTACGGTTGTCACAAGTCAACCACAATTTACTTATCAATCGTACCAGGGACAGTACCAATTCGGTCCTACTGTGCAGCAGCCAGTCTATCAGTATCAGTCGTACCTTGGGTATACATATCAAAAACCTCAACAACCCCAGTACGGTCCGGTTAATCCTGGTTTTCCAGGAGGATACAATATCCCAAATGCAATTCCTATTCATAGTTATCCTGGATATCCTCCTCCTGGGGCTAGTCATGACCCAGAGTTTTAGGGACCCTAATCGTCAGTTACCATTTATCGCAAATTTGGACTTGCCTGACTTGTTGCGCCTAACGAACGATCCCATTAACTATCTTCCGTTTTGGCCGCCAATGCCGAATAAGTTGCCCAGTGATATTCCTAAGTTTGAAGATCAGGAGAGGACCCGTCGAACCAGGTGATGACTTATCACCTTTGGTGTGAGTCTAACTCCATTTCAGATGATTCAATCCGTCTAAGGCTTTTCCAGCGCACTCTAATTGGTCTTGCAGCCAAGTGGTACATTGAGTTACCGCGAGCCACTTTTTATAACTTTAGTCAGTTAGCTACCTCGTTTTTAACTCATTTTCAGTTGCCAGTCAGATATGACAATGGCACGAAATTACTAAATTCATTAAAGTAGTCGACGTCCACTTACATTTCAGATCACATTCATGAATGGAGACGTCGACGGCGTTTAGTGAAGGTTTTTATTCCGAATCAGATCTTAGCTGAATGGTTTGTAAAATCTTTATTTCCAAAGATCACTGAGGATGTAGCTAAGGCTAGAGTCGTTACTGAGGAGCAAGTAATTTCTCAAGCACAGTACCTTGACTTAGTTTATACTCAGTCAGGTATGTTACACGAGAAAATCCTTGATCTTCCTAAGAAAAATCAAATCGCTGCAGCTCCTTCAGGGTCTCATGCTGCTGATGGTATGATTGGTATGGTTAACACCAAAAGTAAGAAGAAGTCTTCCAAGAATTCTTCTCCTATCATAACCTTGCCAGATTCCCCGACAGGAGATTCTTCCGCGGAGATTTCCACCGATATTCATGTTGTAGAGTCATCTACAGCCAAATCAAAATCTGGTGGTAAGAAGAAAGGGAAGAAGAAAAATAAAACAGACAAAAATTCAAAAGAGAAACCAAAAAAGCGGAATCAAATGATGAGAAATGCAAACCTCGTTATCCTTGTCTCATTTGTGACGAAGAGCATTTTACAAGAGACTGCCCTCATCGTGCAGAGGTTGCGAAGATTGTCAAAGATTCCCAAACGCCTGTTGTTTTGAAGGATCCTTTTCCAAGTCAAGACAGTAAGATGATAGGTTCTTCCTCGAATGCCAATGAAGAACCCATACTGATGATGTCCCATGTTAGGATTGCAACTTGATCGCATGATTATGGTAGTAAAAGTCCTGTTGATGGTAAAGAAGCAGAATCTTCTCATTCTAACCTATCAACCTCAGCTCCCAGTTCCGATCCACTACAGATAGAGAAACCTAATCCAGATTTAGTAATCAAACCGCCCGCCAAGGGTATACTTCGAAAGTCAGCTTTCAATCCACATGCAAGAGCAGCTCAGAACTATAACATTGTTGAGGATTTAGCTGTTTCACCTTCAGCAATGTCGGCTTTGGAAGTGCTGCAATCATGTCAGCACAGCATAAATTACTTTTGTCGGCTATAGGAGTTGTTGACGTTCAGGACTCGAACATAATAATTTTCGATCTAGAAAATAGTACACCATGCTTACCTCATCAAATGGCTTTCCAGATCCCAGTGATAGTCAAAAACAGGCCTATTCATAGGACTGTGATTGATGAGGGAGCCTCAACGTGTATTATGTCGATACAGTGTTGGAGATCGCTTGGTTCTCCTTCACTAAATCAATCCCCGATGATTCTAAAGACCTTTGATGGCTGTGGGTTTCATCCTTTTGGCATTCTACAGGATTTACCTATAGGGGTTGAAGGAAAAACTGTTAATCTAGACGTGGAGGTGATTGATGCCCCTCTAGATTACAACCTTCTCTTGGGTCATAGTTGGTCTTATGCTATGACAACTGTCGTTTCATTAGTCTTTCGGGTTATAAATTTTCCTCATAATGGAAAGATCGTAACAATAGACCAGCTAGCTTACTTTTCATCCGACCCAGCCTCTTCTAAAAGCATTCAACATGTCGGTAAAATGACTATCCCGTATAAGGATGTTGGAGTAGGACTAGTTAAAGATGCTGGTTTACAGGGAATTTTTCCTTTTCCTCCGATCAACGCATCGTCTTCTTTTGCAACCATTCATATGATTTCGTCAGACACCATTGTTTATGATGATCCTTGGATCGTACCTTCTGAATCTAAGATAGACTCATTTGGTGATGTTATGCCTTTGAGTCCATATGAAATTGCGTATCAGGCCGTGCAGTCGTTTTCCGACCCATCTTCAACCAAAAATGACTTAATGAATGTGGTCCATGAGGAATCATTGTTCACATCAAACTCAGATTCAACAACGTTTTCCGAACTTGTTCACTCTGATGAGAAAATTCATGAAATCCTATATGTAGATGATTTACCATGGGAAGATCTCCATCACAGATCTTCGTTCTTACCCGAGAATGATCGTTTTGAAAATGATTTTTCATCAATTTTTACGACTGAATATGTCAAGGAACCTCAGAATCCAATGAAAAATCCTGATTCAGAGTTAAATTTGGGAAACATTTCTCGAACTATTCCTATTGACATTTCGGCTAAGCCTGGAATTGTTGAAAACATTCATATAGGTGCCTCATGTACAGAAGTTGACATTCAAATATATAAGGCCCTATTTCAAGAATTCCGCGACGTGTTTGCATGGTCATATGAGGAAATGCCAGGAATTGACCCCGCAATTGTTGTTCTTGAAATCAAGACTTACCCGGACGCTAAACCCATCCGGAAACGTTTGCGTCAGATTCACCCAAGAAAAGTTGCTGCTATTAAAGCAGAAGTTGAAAAATTACTCAAAGCAGGTTTCATTTATCCAATTTCGTTAACGGATTGGGTATCGAATAGTGTTCCGGTTAACAAAAAGCAAGGGACAATAAGAATATGTATTGATTATAGGGACATTAATCGAGCCTGTCCAAAGGACAATTACCCAACTCCCTATATCGATCAAATCATTGATGATTGTGCCGGCAACGAAATATTCTCCTTCATGGATGGTTTTTCCGGATACAATCAAATCAATATTCTACCTGCCGATCAACCAAAATCGGCTTTCATTTTTCCATGGGGGACATTCGCTTATTGCAAATTGCCTTTTGGGCTCAAGAATGCCGGGGCAACTTTTCAAAGGGCCATGTCTTATGCGTTTCATGACATCAAGCACATTGTGCAACCCTATCTCGATGATTTGCCTTCTCATTCATTACATCGAGCTGATCATCTCATCCATTTACGAGCAATCTTTATGAGGTGTAGGCATTATCAGATTAGGTTGAATCCACACAAGTGTGTTTTCTGTATAGAAACGGGTTGATTGCTGGGGTTTGTTTTTTCAAAAGCCGGCATTCGCGTCGATCCCTCGAAGGTTGAAGCTATTGTCAAATTGCCTCCTCCTTCGAGTCTTCGCCAACTCCAAAGTTTGCAAGGGAAAGAAAACTTTTTACGATGATTCATTCCTAACTACGCCAAGGTTACAAAGGGTTTTACCCAATTGTTGAAACAAAACACTCCATTCTATTGGGATGAGATAGCTCAGACATCTTTTGATGCACTAAAACACACGTTGACCCATGCACTGTTATTGCATCCTCCCAACTACAGCCAGGACTACTTCTTGTATCTCGCAGCCTCTCATTCCACCATTGGAATGGTCTTAGTTCAGGAAGATGAATTCGGTACTGAACATGTGATATATTACCTTAGTCGAACTTTAAATCCAACTGAGCTAAAATATTCACATGAGGAGAAATTGGCATTGGCAGTTGTTCAAGCTGTCCAACGTTTTTGTCACTACATTTACTACGCAAAACTACAATAATTTCTGATTGCAACCCTATGATCTACATTTTGACCAAGTAATTACTAGGGGGCAAGTACTCCAAATGGATTGTGATCCTGCAGGAGTTTGACTTGGAATTTGAAAAACCTAAGTCTAAGAAATCTTTAGTTTTTGCGGAGTTAATGTGTGACTTCCCGCGTGCTGACACGGAAACTGTGGCGAAGGAGCCCATTGCGAATGAATCCTTGTTTCTAATCAGCACTTTAGATCCGTGGTATGGGGATATCATCGTTTATCTCCAAACCCAATCCTTTCGGCCAGAAATTTCAAGGTCAGAACATCGAAAAATATGATTCCAGTCCCAACAATTCAAAATTATTGGAGATACTCTTTATCGTCGTGGGGCGGACTCTGTTTTTCAACGTTGTTTAACTCACGAGGAAGCTGAAAGGGTTCTAAATGACTCACTCTGGAGCGTTTGGCGGTCATATGTCTTGGTATGCCATAGCCCAAAAGATATTTTGCGCTGGCTACTTCTGGTCGTCTTTGTTTAAAGATTGTATTAACGCTGTCCGAAAATGCCACAACTACCAAATTTTTGATCGAAAGATGCGTGCTCCACCTGCTCCTCTCCACCCTATAATTGTCGTTGGTCCTTTTCCCAGATGGGGTATCGATTTTATTACATGTAACCCTCACTCGGCTGGGGGGCATGCGTATATCATCCTTGCGGTAGATTATTTTACCAAGTGGGCCGAGGCGATGCCTACATTTGAGGCAGACGGCAAAACAGCTGCAATTTTCGTGTTCAATCATATAATTGCTAGGTTTGGTGTTCCAAAAGCGATTATCACTGATCATGGGCATCATTTTCGAAACGTTATGATGACCGAACTTACAGGCCAGCTTGGCTTGCGTCACGATAGTTCAACTCCTTATTATCCACAAGCTAATGGTCTGGTTGAATCCATCAACAAAGTTTTAGTCATCATGATCCAACGAATCATTGGGATTCATCGGTCGAACTGGCATAACATGTTATTTTCAGTGCTTTGGGCGTATCGAACCTCAGTAAAAACGTCAACAGGGTTCACTCCTTTCCAACTAGTTTATGGTCTGGAAGTTGTGTTACACATTGAATGCGAAATCCTGTCATTGCAAATGGCCATTGAGTTACTTCCAGCCACTTCCGAAGAGGAAAAACATTTGTTATACTTGGCTCAATTAGATGAGAATCGACGTGATGTTGCATTGGCAATTGAAACTCACACAAAACATATTAAAGCTCAGTATGATCGAAATGTGACCCCTCGAAATTTTTCGGAAGGAGATCTAGTCTTATTGTACGATCAAGCTAATGATAAATTAGGCACTGGAAAATTCGTTCCTATGTGGCATGGTCCCTATGTTGTCAATCGAAAGCTAGCAAAAGGGGCCTATGAATTGGTAGAATTTGACGGGGACTCTTTAGGTAAACCCAGAAATGGTCTTTACCTGAAGAGGTATTATGCTTAAAGAATCGGTATGGAGATTTTTAGTTAGGATAGTTTTCTTTTTAGCTGGTGTGTTTTTGTTTAAAAAGTGTGCTTAGCTTAGAGAGTGTTTTTCGTCATTATTCCTTCTTATCTTGGTTTTACTCTTGATATTGCAGATGTCGATGCCTCTCCAAACATACATTGGTTTCGCTGATGGTGCTTGTCGTAATACACGGAACATTTCTTCCGCGGCTTGGGTTATCTATTCGCCCTCTGACGAGTTGGTATCTATGCGTGGGGTAAGCCTCGGTAAAAAAACGAACAACATTGCTGAGTATAGTGCAGTGATTGAGTTATTATCTGAATCTATTTCATTTGGGATTCGGAGTTTGATAGTGAGGTTAGATTCTGAACTCGTTGTATTACAACTTAATAGAGTGTTTGCCATCAGAAATCCAATGTTATTAAGATTATTTTTGAGAGTGCGTCTCTTGGACCGTGAACTTGATTATATTGTATATCAGAATATTCCAAGATCTTTAAATACATTAGCAGATGCAATTGCTTCTCAAATGTTAAGTAGACATTTGCAATAATCATACACGTAAATTTAAAACCATTTCATAACATGATTTACAAGATAAGCCGGTAATAGTGATATATATAGGAGTGTGTCAAAATATACATCGTCCTCGACCATAGGTTGAAGAACACCTTATGATCGGCAAAATTGATAAGTACAAAAAGCAAAAATGTCATATGTGTCTACAATAGGCGATCATCCTATCACTGGTGATGATCTCGATAAGAAACCACTGTACGGGCCACCTTACAAAGGAACCTCCTAAAAGGTCCTGGGACCCCAATCACATAGCGCTGTAGTCGACGAGGAATGTCATCTATGACGGTCTCTCGAATGTCCCCTGTCAAGCGCTCTAGATGACTCTCCAACTTGGCCAAGGTCTCTGCTAATTTGTCCTGTGGGGTTCGCGCCACTGCAACTGGTTGTTTCCTCTCGTAAGGCCAGAGATCGGCTGGTCGCTGTGGACCCACATCTGCATTGAAACTTTTACTATCAGTTTTGGGACGACATAAAAAAATAAATAAATAAAAAATAAAAAATTTTAAATAGGAAAATGTTGAAATGATTTTACCTGAATCATCCCATTGCTCTCCTGGTGGAAGAGCCATGTCTGGGTCACCGCGAAAATCTACCCCAGCATAAGGGAAGTCCTGAATAGCAAAAACCTGGTTTTCCAACCAATGGAAATACTCAGGTTTGAATCGAACGACCTCTGTCCCCTCGTCAGGATGACGGGCCATAACTACAACCCATCACATCAGTTTGGGGTCTCGAGAAAGCCCAGCTCCAACAGTAAGGTGTTGCGGGACCAACATTAGGACCCTCTCCAGACCAAAGCTCACAACCAAAGCCCCATAACCAAAGGTCTTCAGTTGTCCGTTCTTGGCTCTAGTCAATTGGCCATTTACATTAGCCAACACAGCATCGCACCAGTTGAAGATGGTGCCTCGAAAGCAGTGAACTGCCATCTGCATCTGGGATCCAGTGCCAATATGTAGTGCGGCACTCCCACAAAGTCTGGTAATAGTAAACGCGATCACCATGAGTTCAGGACGGGATATGGTTTTAATATCTATCCCTTTGTCTCTAGCTTGGTTGTTGCAGAACTCTAGCCGGAGGCTATCGACAGACTGGCCACCTGGCCTAGTCCCGAATAGAGTCAAGTCTTCACCTCTCTTAAGAAAACCAGTCAAAAAGTATATGTCTGTCGGCTCAATTTCAAGCTGGTGACCACCAATGAAGAAGCACTGGTCCTGTATGCTCCACCTGTCTACCAGCCACTGCAAGAAGTCCACCTGGGCCCTCATGCCAGGTATGGCCCAGAATTTGTACAAGCCACATGCCTTCAATGCATCGATCGAAAGTTGGTGATTTAATGCGGCAAGATCTCCGTCCTCATGCTCCCATTCTCGCTAATCAAGCATGATGTACACTCTACATCCAACAAAAAGGAAAATTAGAATGCAAGAAATTAAATTGTTTGGGTCAATTTTGAGAATTTTTGGGTTAAAAACCCTTGCTGCGGGGACCGCACCCTCTCTATTAGAGACAGTGCGTGGGTCCGCACCTTGCCTTCATGGAAGGTGCGGACCCCTGACTTTTTCCCCATTGAGAAAAAGTCGGGGTCCGCGGGCTGCCAGTGTTATGCCTGCGGGCCCCCGCGCACGGGTTTCTAGCTTAAAAACCCTCTAAAAAATGAAATAAAACCCTAAAACATGAATTGAAACGGTTGAAATTGAAGAGTAGGATGATGTGGATTACCTGGAGAAGACAACGTTCGATTCCGACGGATGGATTTTCCGCAATCTTCACGGGAAGTTTCTGAACAAAAGCACTATTTTCTCACCCAAATCTTAAACGGTAAAAATGAATTGACGAAAGCCCTTTTTATAAGTTTTTTGATTATTTATGTTTCACTTTAGAAAGGTAACTTTTGCATCATTTTTATCCATCTCAAACAGGTATGAATAATGTTTGCAATTTTTATTCAGGATAATGAATTGTTCAGGCGAAATCGATCATTTTCGATGAAAAACATTTAGATTCACCTTTAAGCTCTTTTCTGACTCCTAAAACATGAAAAGATCGCCGATTTTTTCTTTTTATACTCATTAAAATGGAACTAAAAGGACGGTCCACTTACAGCTCTTTTCTGACCGTAAAAACATGAAAAGATTGCCGGATTTTTGTCGTTTCAAATTCGATATTGGTTATAAAATGACGTGTCGTTGATCGCTTTTTTACTTTTTCGGATCAAGGGCACTAATTATGAAAAGTAGTCCTTGGTTGTAAAGATCAAGCGGTTCTCTCAAGTATTATTTTATACTTTTTCGGGCTTGGGAGACACAAATTTATGAAAAAGGTCAACCCTGGAGTCTTCTAAAGTTTTTTCAGAATCTCTAAAATTGAAAAACGCCAAGTTTCTCCTATACTGGACTCGTTAAAATTTAACAGTAAAGGACATGTTCAATTACAAATAGGAACGAACCACTCCTTCTTAGGGTTCGAATTTAAACTAAGTTGGACTCATCCGAAGGATGAGCTTATAATCAAGCAAATTTTATCCTCCTCAAGCTTGTCAAAAATAAAGAGGTACTTGCCAGAAATGGTGGGGGAAAAGAGAGAAAATTGAGCCTGTTTGTCATACTTTGTAACCACTCTTGAACACGACACTTTTATTCACCTGGGTTGGGAAATCCTTTGCCTAACAGTTGATCAAACCACATTGAAATTCTTCAGCCAGTTTCTGGGTATTAACTTTGGGTCAATTGTCACCAAACCATCTGCTGTGTCATTATGTGTTCAAGAGGTCACTGCCAATAAGCCATTCATCTGCAAAATATCTATCATCCATCTTGACCATCCCTAAGTCAGTCTTTGCAACTAAACTTCTTCAACTTGATCTATGATTTCGTGTTGTGGGCTTGCCTGCGACGGATCGCTTTCTATCGACTTCAGCTCATTATCTAGAAAGATGATCTAGAAATCGTCAGTACCTTGGGATCTGCATGCCTCAATGGCAGGTTTCTCGCCTTTGAAGACAGATTGCATCATTGACCTTCGATCAAAGGATTCCATGACATGTTTGACATCAACATATCTATTCACATCTCATGGATTGTACTGGGTACTTTGAGAGCCATTGACATCATTGGTGGTTTCTCTCACACTTGTTAACAGTTTACATCATTGACTGGTAATCAAGTGGTTTCTACCATGTTTGACTTCAACACATTCATTCGCATGGATAGAATCGTATTGCTTCGGGAAGTAGAAATGAAGACCCTGGATCTAGTTTCCGCAATCCAGGCTGCGAGGAATTTTGTATTCATTATATTGTGGACTATTCATAAAAAGATGGCTGCGTCCATACTCTGTCTACATGTGTCTATACTTGTGATGTATTACAAGATCATTCCTATATCAGAACAGTAGTTAGTTTTCTAAGTCAGTTTTGATCTGAGAATGGTAATGCCTACCTCAGTGATGATATGATCTCATATATATATTTTGCATTGAATGTCTTTTACAGGTTCCGACTGGGCTCTCCACAAGATGATCCTCGAAATGATAAAGTACTTCACTCTTCCTAAATCATAAATGAAATCCTCATCTACTACAGACTTCACACTTTAGGGGGCAATATGTTGCACAAAAATATCATCACCATGATTATTTGTAGTCAGTATGGGTCTATCATCACCTGTATTGTCCTCCTAAGCAAGTCTCAGACCTCAGCTCTTCAAGTCAAGCTTTGAAAATGAGAGAAAGGCATTGAAAATCAACAAAGCTCTGGCTCCGCACTTTCTCTCACTGTTGCCTGCGGTCCCGCACCTCCTGTTCACAAAAACTACGGACCTGCCCGCTCTGTCCCTAAAGGAGTGGGTGAGAACCCCTGTGAAAGTCAAAAAGGCACAAGTTTATTCTAAAAAACTCGCTTTGGGTTAATTCTAGATGATTCGAGAAGGAATTTTGACGTGGATTGGTCGCTCTTAGGTGGTTCATGCGTCCCAAAAGAGAAGAAGCTAATCCCTTGATGAGGGGAGCTATCCCTTTGAAGGAGGGCTTTATCTCTTTGAAGGAGGACCTAGTAACTTCCCTCCATTGCACTATAAATTAAGGCATTGGGCTGGTTGCTAGGGAGGCTAGAAGCTGAACATTTTTTAGGGTAAATGCTGGTGGAATTGAGACTTCCTAGTTAAGCTTGAGAGGAGAGATCACATACCTTTTTGGCTTCATTGGGAAGAGAGTAAAACTTGTCAAAGTAGAGGAGACTTCTTGTTGGACCCTGGGAGGAGCTTGTACAGCATCAAGGCACAGGTTGTAAAGTTCTTCTTTGATTTGAATTAATACAATCAGATTCATTTTTCTCAACAAATTGTCTTATGTCATTTGTTTCATGAATTCCTTGATCATCATGTTAATTATGCTTTATGATATTGGCTTTTTAGGTGATATTTAATTTGTTTGCTTGTTTGTGTTTGCAGATTCGCAACAAGAGAGCTCATTTGGATCAAAGGAGCGAGGCTTCCACAAACTTGCATTGGACCCAAGGTAGGCCTAAACACTTGTTTGCCTTTGTTTATAAATGCATATTTATAGAAAGATAGTTTTTGATTGGCTTTCTTGTCACTAGATATCGTTAGATTCTAGGAAGGTCTATCTTGTCCGCAAGATCGACTCATTCCGTGTGACACCCGCACAAAGAGACAAGTAAAATGATAGTGGCATAAGCTTTCATTGTGCGGAGCTTTCCTTATAGACATAGTACTCTAGCTCCTACATAACACTTCAATCCCACAATGAATTCCACTTGTGCATAACTTTCCTCCACATCTTTGTATCTTGCATAATTATAGGCATCCTTGCATAGAATTTTCCATACTTCTACACTCCATAAAGAAAGTTTGATCTGCATCTCCACATCCTAAATTTATGCATTTACAACAACTAGAAAAATGACAACTTAGCAAAGTATGTATATTCTTTTTAGAAAAACCCATTCGTAACAAGCCCCCTCGAGAACTAATCGAGTATGTGTTGGAAATGTGCATGTCAAAAAATGCATGATGAACACTTGGCCAATGCAACTACGGAAACATTACTTGTTAAAATTTCATTCATGAAAGCTTCATAAAACTTAGGTTTCTTTGGGCATTTGTGAATTCAACACTTATAACATTAAATGAAATGTTTTTTTAGTTTGTGATTTGTGCGGAAGAACAAGTGTGCGCAATAACAAACATAATTTTTCTGCCACAATTTTCCACACTTCCGCATACATTTTCCCTTTCCACACCTTCCTTCTGCACAATACTATTTTTTAAATGATTAAAGCCACCGAAACTGCATGTCAGGTCAAAACACATTAGCACGTTTATCAAAGTGAAGGTTGTTGAGACAAATAAATCTAGTATTGTGTGTAGCTTACAATGAAAGCTTTCATTGTGCGAAGGAATCTTCCTCCACACTCCACATTTATATGCAGTTCTTCACATTATCAAATGCGCTAAACACTAAATACCACACTTATGCACATTTTTCTATTAAGGCTATGTCTCTTTATTAATTGAAGAATTAGTTTTGATGTTTATCTGATTAAAACACATCACTATTAGAGCGGCCAAACACAAGCATGTTGTCCATATCATTTGTACATGTCAAACCATATATTGATAGAACCAAGGATTACAAGTAAACATTATTTTTTGTAACATATTATACTACGTAATATTTGTAATGATAACAAACACTGTATAAAGTGTTGAAAGAATTTAGTACTAGAGCATGCAAGAAAGGAAAAGTGTGCAAAGCAGCCATATATGGAAAAACTTTGTTGAAACATAAATATTTGCAAAGGTGCAGTAACTTGCAGTGACAAATACTGACTACGTTGTAGATGACTCTGCACTTAGCATTAAATAATTAATTAAGCATTAACAGTACTATTAATATCTATTCATCGAATTGATACATAATCATGTCATCGCTCAAGTGCTTAATAGCATTTACTCTGATGGATTGTGTAATGATTGTTGGTTGCAAACCTATCATCAAAATCTTATCTATCGATATTATAAAATACTCTTTTTGGAATTTATTCAGGGAATCGACATGCAATCAACACATCCTTCGAGTGCTTAATAACATTTTTTTCTTCTAAACAATTCAAGAGTATACACACGTCTCTACATCTAGTATGAATCATAGAAAATTGAAAAGATGTGCAGATCTTCCTTGCACACTTCTATTTTCATATTTCTTCCCCACAGCAGAAGCTTCCTCTACATCTTCACACTCCAAACATGTATAATGACTATTCATTACAAACCTATCAAGAAAATTGTATTTATTGATATTATAAAATAGTCTTTTCGTCATTTATTTGATGAATCAACACATAATCAACGCACTTGTTAAAAAGTAACGAAGACTCACAGGCATCTATATCCATTATATATTAAAACGGATTGAAACAATATGCTTCACACACTTCTTGCACACATTGCCTTGTATGTCGACAAAATTTTGGTGATTATCAGATATACAAGAATAATTGATATGTAATCAAGACATTGTAAAAACTTAATTAAGGCTTAAGTGTATGATTAGTAGATACCTTTTTAGATATTAATGGAAAGTACTATTGAGATCATAAGAATTTGTAGCAGAGTAATGGTAAAATCATTATATATTTAGAGCTTATGTGAATTCAAGCCTATTGAATTTTGCTAATGGTTCTTGTTTCTTGATTTTTGTTTATCTGTGCTATAGAGTTTTTGAATTTTTATGTTGTTTAGAGTAAGAAGAAATTGTAACGAATTCCTCTCGTCTAAAGGTTGTCTAGGTCATAATGAATAGGGAACACAAAAGAATGAAATATGGATAATTTTTTACAATCTAGAAATGAAATAGAGGACGAAGTTTAAGTATTCTTGTTTCAGCATTGTAGAAAGAAACATGGCACAATATACATCACTCAGTAAACCCATAATATTTATGATATCAAGGAGAAAATTTCAGTATAGAGAAAGGAATGAAACAGAAAGTCCAATAGAAATTTTTGAGAAACTCATAGCTTATAGATGCACTCTCTATGGAAAGAACATTTATAGTATTGCTTGTCTTTTGTGCTTAGTTATCATTTTATTTTAAATGAGGATGATGAAGAAATTGAAAGACTTTTGTGATGCAATACAAAAGGAGGCAACCACTACTAAAAAAAGGTCTTTGGTGAGGGTCATACATATCACATAACTTTAAGGTTCGTCACTAATGTTTCATATGGTGACGATCCTTAAAAAAGTGTTGTTGTAAATGCATATAGTGACAGTCCTATAAGGTTTGTCACCAATGCCATTTTCAATGAAACTTTTGGTGAGCATTGTTAAAGGCCCATCACTAATTTTATCTTTGGTGATACTTCTAGTGATGATATTTTATTATCCCTCACCAATGCTATTTTTGGTTACTTTTGGTGACAGTAAAAAAATGTTCTTCATCATTTATCATTCCAATGAGTTTTTTATGACACTATGTGGCTGTTGCTATATTTTTTGTCAAAATAAAACAATTTAAGACCATTGTTGTGGATTATTTATCATGATGTGTCCAAGGCCATAGTGGCTAGATTCAATCAATTTGTAAGAAGTAACTAATGTGTATCATTTCCCTCAAGTGATGAGAAAATAGTTTTCTTGTGAGTTGACACATGATCCATATCTGTTAGGTTTATTATCTAGTGAATTCCCTTTAGATGAAGTTCCAATAATGTGTGTAGGAACCATATTATTTAAAACATAATCAAGCTCGGACAATTTAATTAATGAGAGATACTTAGCACTCCTCAACACTCTTGGCACACCTTGACATGCTTTAGCACACACTAACATTCCTTGGTAGCTCGCATGTCTTGGAACACCTTTGTACCTAGAACATCTTGCCATGACCAGGACACCCAAGCACATGTTGGCATGCCATAGCACAACATAGCACTCCCATAGTATGACTTAGAATGTTTGGTAGTCCCTATCATGCATTGGAACACCTTGGCATGCATTTCCACTTGGTGTGTATTGGAACTTATTGTTAGTGTGCCTAGCATGCCCCTTTTGAAAAAGGTAAAGTTTGACTTATTTACACTCTTATGTGTTCATTTCCTTTCATTTTAGCTTGGTTCTCCCTTTTGTTTCCTTGACACTCCTTGACACATGCTGGTACACCTTGGCACCCTGCACATCCTGGCATGCCTTAGCACTTGCAATATCTTGACATGCCTTGATACTCTTTGGCACATGTTAGTACACTTTGGAACTGTCTAACACACTCTGACACTTCTTATCATCCCATGGTATTCCCTAGCATGCCTTACCACTACCTAGAATAAATTTTCACTCCCTCTTTGGCACACCTAACACTCATTGACACTCCCTGACACACCCTCATATTCATTCATTTACATGCATTTTGACTTAGTTCTCCCTTGTGTTGCTCCAGTACTCCCTAACACTCCTAGGTATGCATTGGCACTCTCTAACACACCTTAACACTCTTTGACATGCCCTGTCACTCCATAGCATGTGTAACACTCCCTGACACTCATTGGACATGGAATTTGTTGGCACTTGACAAGTCTTAGCATGATTGACATGTGTTTAGATGCCTTGGTATGCTTTGGCATGTGTTGGCATGGTTTAAAATTAAATTTATTTGAGATCAATTATTAAAAAGTAGGAGAGAAGTAACAGAGGAATATTTACCACTTAGAATTCACTGACACGTGGCACTTGGCACGTATTAGAACCTACACTACTACAAAAACAGCATTTTTAGGGATCATTTGTCTTGCGACAGTCTTCCAAAAACCACCTCTAAAAGTGTTTTTAGGGATTTAGGGGCGATTTTTCAAAAACCACCACGAAAGTCCTGAAAATTTGAACTTTTTCAAGGGGCTTTCTAACAACCACCTCTAAAAGTGTTTTCTCATGACGTTTGGAGGTATTTTTAAATTATTTCCCCTAAATATAATTTTCATGGTGATTTTCTGAAAACCCCCAAAAAAATCATTAAAATTGAACTTTGGGGGCTAAGGGGGAAAGGTTCTAACAACTGCCTCTAAAAGTGTTTTCTCATGACGTTTTTTTTTTGCGGGGTGGGGTTTAAATAACTTCCCTTAAATATATTTTTCATGGTTGTTTTTAACCCACCCCCGCCCCCCCGAAATTCATGAAAAATGAAAATTTCTTTTGTGATGGGATATTCTAACAACCATCTCTAAAAGTGTTTTCTCATGACTCTTGTGGAAGGGGTGGTGCGTTTAATTGGCTGACCTAAATTACCACTTCAAAATGTTAA
This sequence comes from Pinus tabuliformis, assembly GCA_031772625.1. Taxonomy (NCBI): domain Eukaryota; kingdom Viridiplantae; phylum Streptophyta; class Pinopsida; order Pinales; family Pinaceae; genus Pinus; species Pinus tabuliformis. Next base: position 1,490,510,029 of record CM062819.1, on the reverse strand, counting down.
ATTTTCATGAATTTTTGCAGAGGGGTATCTTTTGGTGTATTGAATGGAGCAAGGGGACATATGGGTAGCATGGATGGATAGAAGTGAGAGGTTTAAGCATCATTTACTAAGATATACAATCCTAGCCTTAAAGAATGAGAAGGGACATTAGGGCCTCTTGGCATAGGGGCTAGGTAGCCTAGAGAGAAGGAACAAGAGAAATTGATAGGGGAACCCCCAGTACTTGTGATAAGGGGATTAGGGGCCCCATTATAACAACCCATAACCACTAAATTCCATATCCCATTAACACCCAAGCCATAATCCCTTGTTAAAGACACATGGGCAGCAAGGGAAATATGAAAGATAATCAGGAGAGTACAATTTTTATTAACAAATGATTTACATTTATAGTACAATATGTGACCGTTGGGTTTCACATCCCAAGGTCTCTTGGACTCCTTTTTTCCATTCGGCTTCCACACTAACCCATTGAGGATTAGGTGTCCAACATTCCCCCCTTAATCCGAAGGGTTATGTATGAGTCCAAGAAGAGAGTTGTAATACAAAATGTGCAAAAATGCATGGCAGCACAAGGCTGAATGTGCTCTATGAAATGTTGGTATAAAGGGCGGTGGTTTAAGGATGACCACCAACATTGGAAAGCTTAGTGCAATTCCCGGAACTCTTCCATTACTAGCAAGAAGCTAAAGTCTTCTACTAGAGGAAGTGCTCCTATTGTTTTGAAGAGGGAAACCTTCAACCATGAAAGGGAGGTCTCACCCAGCATAAAAGGGAGAACTTCAACCTGAAAAGGGAAGTCTCAACCTGTGATGGTTTAAGGATGACTAACAACTCTAGAGTGCTTAATGCAATTCCTGGAACTCTTCCAAAACTGGCAAGAAGTTGGAGTCTTCTGCAAGAGGAAGTGTTCTCAATTTTGTTCCTGGAATTCTTCCAAAACTGGCAAGAAGTTGAAGTCTTTTGCTAGAGGAAGTGTCCCAGATTACCCATTGAGGTCATGTTCACGGGCATCTTTGTTTCTGGCTACAACTCTGAAACTGGTGTGGCAGGTTGTGGCTCAGGCTTGCTTGATGTCGCTTTGAAGCTTGTAGATGACCATCAATTCCCCCCTGTCAGATACAAGGTGAGATGATGGAGAAAACTCAACTGCAAGATTGTTCAATACTCTGGAACAAGTTCTGATATGCATTTGGAATATCTCCTTGGCTGTTGATGCCCATTGCCAAGAAGCGATTCATCCAAGATGAATCTTTGTTCTTGCAGGACATTTGTTTCCGAAGCATCTGTGTGAAGAATGGGTGGTTTTATGACAGTGATTACATGGATGAAGATCAAAACAGTGATCTTTCAAATGGCCAACTCAGTTACAGTGTTGGCATTTCACAATCTGTTGTTGTTTTTTTTGTTGCTATGGAAGAAGGATAGAATCTGGAACAGCTGAAGCTAAACTATCATGAGGAGCAGGTGAACTGTCATGAATAAATCCAGCACTCTGAAACTGAATGGGCTTGGTGTAGTCTGGAATATGAAAGGACAAGTCCTTGTCATATCCAAGACCAGTTTTGTGCTTGTTGTGGACAAGCTGTTCCCAAGGTCTGATGATGAGCTTGGGAGGTGCAGACTGAGTTTCTGCATCTGCATGTACAATTGCTGCTTTATTGGGCACTGGATCTGAATGAACTTCAGCAATATTGTCTTGCTGTTTATGGGAGTCTGTTTCATTGTTCTGAACAGAAACAAGTTCAGAATGATGACTCCTCTATTTTAATTCTTCTTGCTATATCTTTGTCTCAAGCTGCAAAAACTCAATATTCTCCTGTGCATTTTGTAGACATATTTTAATATTGAATAGAGAGGTTTTGTTGATCTTAACCATCTCATCAACAGTGGAATGTATCAGAGTATTTAACAACTCTAATGCATTATCAAGTCTGGTCATTTTCTTCATTATCTTATACGTTAAAGAAACTGATCACAACTATCAACCAGTGAAGAAGAAGCAACAATCACTCACAATTCAATTTCACTGCAATATCCTTTATAAATGTCAGCAAATGATCAGTGTGCAACATAAAAGATTACAATCAACTCTCCAGACTCTTTATGCAGCAATGGAATCAAGGAATCAATGCACTATAATGAGTTTTAAATACAATGCTACACTGGAGCAGCAACAACTGCAAACTTGCTTGGATCCTTCAAATACTCGTTCACTCCTCAACGTATATCAACACTTCAGTATCAACTAGTGAGAAGAATATACAGCCACACAAACAGCCTCTAAATGGCATCCAAATTGTGAAAAACTCATTCTGGTATGGTAGAAATTGACCCAGAATACCAATAGACCAACCAGCAACAATATATTAAGTAACTCGATAACTGTGTTTGAGCTCCTCCAAGTACCACACACAAACACTTTATAATTCGACTCAGATCAGGAAGATGAACTGTGGAACCAATTAAAAATTCAATTCATATACCATGAATAACTCAATGTTTCACCACACACTAAATTTGTTCTGTTCATGCATATTCTTCGTCTCCATTTGATCTAGTTTCAACCTTCAAATTTTGAATCCCTAAGATGAAAGGCACAGATTTGCTAGGGCCTTTTCTCTTCCACAAAGAATTGAGGCCACCTCAGATCAGGAAGATGATTTCAGCGAGGTGAGCTGTAGTTTTGAATTGGAAACAGGGATTCAGAGAAGCCTTTAGAGATGGAGATTCAGTTACCATTGCATTGTAATTTGGTAAATTATGTAGAGGAAGAAGCCAGATAATCAATTCGGTGCAGAGGTTCAACAAAGTACATAAGAATGCTAATATATATAGCAGTGGCACCCATAAATAAACTTTTTATTTTTAATCTGAATACACAGTCAACAAATAGAAGTAAAGAGGTCGTTTTCTTCCTAATAGTGGCCAAATAAACAAGGTGGATAAAATATTGGAACCTGGTTGCTTAGCTTAATTTGCAGCCCGTCTATCTCTTCAAACTCGGCTTCTTTACACTAGCAATTTGCCCAGAATTTATCTCTGATGTAACACACAGCTACTCTTTCAAATTAAAGCTAATAACCTTTGGTTCATCTCTTTATGGTTTATGAAAACCATATCCTCATCACACAAGGTTCTTCACATTTCAATTAAAACTCATCCAGAAACTTATCAAACATAGGATGTAAAACCAAACATTTGGAAGCTTACCAAATAGTCACAATAACTCTCATTCATATATGGCCGGATTCAATTAAAGAGTGACCCCTTGCCTTTAAACCCCAATGTTTAATTCTCATATGTTTGCCAACAAACACATTAGATTTGGTTTAAATCTCAGACATCAAACTACTCACGAAGTTTTCATTTCATTTATCATTTATTCCCAACCTGCACATATGGTTTTTAATACGGATTTTCAAACAAATCTCCATAAACAAAAGCGCCCATGTGTTAAGACTGAGTCTGGCAATCATATATCATTTTCAGGCATTATAACTTTATGCAACCACCATCATATCTTACCATTGGATCATATACCATTCAGGCATGTCAAACCTCATTCGAAATTTAAGAACAACAGCTTCAAAACTTATTCAGGGCGCACACACCATTTCACTGAGACCACTGAGCGCAACACGAATACACCTTTTAAATCCAGCAACTTCAAAACGTATTGGCAGCGTTTAAAATAGTTGTGACACCATTCACCATCTGAATTCCATTCGAACTTGGGAAACACACCATATGACGTTGTCGAGAAAATACAGTTTTTAAAAATTACGGACAGACAAAATTGAAATGACCAGCACCGACTTGAGTCTATCAATCCGAAAATTTAAGGTGCCTGTCGTAGCTGGATTTTCGCTGTGGAAGTCCGTGGCAAACCTGTGATTGCGCAGTTGTCTGTTTCATTTTTTTTTTTGTCCAGACCATGCAACACATAAAAGGTTATTAAGCTTAACTCAATGCAGCATATCCATACCACTCACGGTGGCCATTAACGAAGAGATCAATCATACTTCAAAGGAGCACACGTGCTATCCAACATATAGCATCGCACTTCAGAATTAACTCACGAACTTCAACATAAATCGTTGAACGCATAGAATTCAATCCTTAATTAATGCATCAAGGACTTCAATGCATATATATGAACCAAAATATAAAACTTCTTTGCATATGAGGTCAGTCAACGCAGAGAATTTCACCGAGAGAGCTTGGGATTTGACTTCACAAGTCTGCTTTCACAACCAGTGTTAACATTCAATGGACACAGGAAAAAGTAGGGAATCACGACAGATTTTCCAATCAAGGGAGAGATGCAGAGGATAGAAAATAATGGCAGACAATGGTAGGAAGGGCGAGGCTCCTCAAACCGCCTTCCTCTAGTGATGGTCTCCAGTTATGGTGGTAGTCTCCTCTGACTGGAACAGAACTCTCTTTACGATGACAGCCCAAAGCCCAGCGCTCTGCGTCGCCAGCAACTCATCAGACAATGCCAATCCTTCACACGTCAAGCCAACAGCGTGAACTATCAAGCCATCGAAGTGAACTGCGCAATATTCATTCGGGCTGGCAAGTTCCAAGGAGAATCCGTTGAAACGGAAACGGAAATATATCACGCTGATACCAATACGACTCCTCAAGCTATCAATAAAAACGACTCCTCAAGCTATTCAAACATTGTTAACATGGCAATCAATCGAATTAATACAGAAGATTGTTATACCAACCAGCACCACACAGGCATCCAATTACCATACCCCACACACTGTAACACAAGTGTCCATCATTCAAACGTATGTCAAGTGAATGTCAGACAAAGAGCGCAGGTACAGAGAGCACAGGTATAAAACGTCTATGACAGTGACGCAGTGAGACAGCATTTGCAGCTGGTCTCTTGACAAAGGGTGCAGGCTTGACAAAAGGTGCAGACAATATCAAAAACGTATATGACAGACAGACATGTCAGAACAGCTTGGACAGTGCTGGCAGTGTCAGGCATAGGAACGTTTCATCGTTTAAGTGAATATGGCAGACTAGGTGCAGGTCAGTATAAAGGAATATGGCAGAAATAAACTGCACAGAAAGGCCATAAAACAAATGGCTCAAATTAATTATGCAGGGTGGGAATACGCCTGCTCTAATACCATGTTAAACACACATGGGTAGCAAGGGAAATATGAAAGATAATCAGGAGAGTACAATTTTTATTAAAAAATGATTTACATTTATAGTACAATATGTTACCATTGGGTTTCACATCCCAAGGTCTCTTGGACTCCTTTTGTCCATTCAGCTTCCACACTAACCCATTGAGGATTAGGTGTCCAACATCCCTTAACCCCTACACTCATAACTCATAACCCATAAACCCCTTGATCCCTTAGACCCTAAGCCACTTACCCCTTAATCCCTAACCCCTAACTTAAAATCCTTGAACCACCCTTCAAAGTCACGACAATGTAATTTTTGGAAGCATTTTTGGAGGACCCCCCAAAAGTAATTTTACCTAGGTCAAACTCAACCTTATTGTGAAAAATAGGTCAAACATATATAAAAAATTAAATAATCTACACATAATTCTTACATTATTAGATGGTTGTGGATTACCTCCACCATTTTATATTCCCACCTCCATGGACATGTGAGTCATAGAGAACGTTATGAGATGGAAATTGTGACAAAGTAATATTAAAGGATACCAGGTCAGAGATCATCAAAGATATGTGTTAAAGGAGGATTGAAAGGTTGAAACATTACAATGCCTATGAAATATGGAGTGTTATGACAATGTATAGGATTCCAGTGAAATGTTATGGTCATAGGATTCCTAAAACAAATAGTTTTCACTCTTCCAAGGATATACATTGAGGGTGCCAAAAGTATGCCAGTGTATGACATAAAGATGACTAGTTGTTGGGTTAATTGCTAAGTTTTATTGAGATTTTTTTATGTTCATATTGAAAAACTACCTGTTAAACATCAACCGATTAAAAGGTAGAGAAATAAAATTGGCAGCATAAGCACTGGTGGAGACAATCCTAAAAGATGCCACTCTATTTTTCATGCCTAATTCATACCCAAAATCCATATGTAACTAGTACATTAGTCTTGAGTATTAAGTTTACGGATGGAGTTTCACTAGAACTAGAAATGGGAAGATCATATGGATCTATAATAAGATACAAGAATGACCAGAGATCGAAGCCTATTAGTAAACATACTCTCTTAGGCGTTGGTGGAAAAATTAGTGATTTCCAGGAGAGAGTATGTTATGTGGGATGATGGGAACTCCTTGGGTCCTAAATAAGTACACAACTATCTCAATCAGTTTATGTAAAATTGGTGAAATAAGTTTGATCCTCTATGGAAGATACTTGTTCTGAGTGCATTCAAGTTTGGTGAGAAATTCATGGGCATAGTCAAAATGATAGGGGTGCATTATGAGGAGAACCATGTTTCTAGTATATTTTGTAATCATCTTGCTAGGACAATTTTATATGATGAATAGCATGAGGATATGACCTTTGAATAACATGTCAAGCTTCTAGAAAAATGCATGCTTATGCTTTTATGGTGTCAAATGTTAACAAAATACAGATAAAAAAGATCATTGAAGTAGGAGACACAATTTCTGAACCACATTTGCAAATGTTGAGGCAAACAATATTAACATAGCTTTGGAAAGGCACTTGAGCCTCTACTTTTGACACATAAGTGAATCGATATACTAAATGAAAACATATAGTCATATAGAAGGAGAAAATGTGTATGATATGTTACCAGAGGAGTATTTCTCTCAAGAATTAGATAATAATATGGATTCTATACTTCTTCTAGGTGGTTATTGAAATCCTACATTACTTTTGGAGATACCAAGAGTGTAACATAAAGTGTCTTCTATTTGATCCAAAAGTTTGATAATTATAATATTGATCCTCGGAATAGAAGGTGAAAAATTTATGTAAAAAATAGTAGAAGTAAATGCACTATCTTTACACATAGGCTATCCATAAATATATGTAGGAGACACAAGAACCGGTACAAAATGAAATCAATTATATTTCAAAAGGAAATGGATTGTTTGGTGTTCAAAGGGTTGCTCATATGCTCAAAGGGTTAAAGGAATGGATTTGTTAGCAAGTGTTGTTGCTTGTGTGATGGGTTTAGAAGTGATATCAATACCATAGTCTATTGTGATGTTGAGCTAGTGAGGCAAGTGTGCATGAGATGAAACATGAAACAAATACATCTCGTTCTTTTGCAAACACTAAAGCTTGTAGTCTTCTTCATCACCAACATAGATTGACATCTCCTTGATGATTTTCATTGCACTCTTGCGATTGATATCAAAGGGCGAGGTTAGGAAAGGAGAAGTGATTCTCAGTGAAGAAAGAGAAGTATGTTTAGTTTATTCCACCAAGAAAAGTGAGTTTTGATTTTATGAGACAAGAAGAGCTAGTCATTCAGAAGGGTCATAAAAGTGGACATAAGGAAAAAGGTTTGCAAGTGTTTTGTTAGTTCCCTACCTACTTTCCATTGTTGTCAAAGGGGGGGAGGGGGTAAGTAGAGGTTAGAAGTGATTCTTAGGACAAAATGGGGAGGAACAATGTGTTTCCATAAATTCCAAAGGGGGGGATTGTTGACAAAATTGCCATTGATGGCAAAGGTTGTTGAAGGTATGATGTTCCAAGACATAGTTGAATATGGTATTATTTTATGTTTGTATTGTTTCCAATGCTTTCATATGTTATGTTTGTATTATAGTCAATATCACTATGTAAAGTTGTGAGTAAGTCTAATGCACATAGTTATTCTTTCTTTAAGTGTAGATACTATGATGTCATGATGTGATGTTGTGATGTTAATGTTTCTAAGTAGCAAGGTATGTTGCAGAGATTGTTATGTATTGCTGAGAAGAAAGAGGTATGTTGTAGAGGTTAGAGTCGAAAAATTGCTTGAAGAATTTTTGATGTAAATGGTTGCATTGTTCCCATGTAAGTTAAAGGTTTCCTATGCACACATTATAATTCTTGTTCATTCTATTCAGTTCATTGATAGTATGGTTAGTTTATTTTGTGTGTCCTTAAAGATGAATAATAGAGGTATGGCCTTGGAGATGCTTGGTGATTGGAGTTTTTAGTTGAGGTGTTACAGTACATAGGTGTTATAGAGGTGCACAAAAATATTCTGATGCAAGAGGATGCAAGATTAGATGAAGAATTTTTTATTTTTCCCTAGCTCAGGGGACTAACACATATTCGAGTCTAGCTACCAGCATCCGTAGTCTAAATTAAAAAAATATTACCAATTTCCACAACCCATATTTTCAGTGGGTAACCAAAATCCATATTTTGTTGCATGGATAAGGAAAATCTAATGTGATCCCAATTAAAGTTACATGGTATTGGCATTATATTGGTTTATGTAATCATTACATTTGGCTGATATTACTCTTTGAAATAATATTTGGTAAAGAATTAAGTTTTCTTTGATACTCAAAATCTAAAAAAATATAAAATTAAGAGGTGGAATACAAAGAGGCACACTTTTCATTTTATATTCCTTCATTGAATACTAACAGTAAGAAAACTATGTTTATAAAAGATGTGCTTTTGGAAGGAAGAGATGGTTGGTTAGAGTGTGAATTGAAGGGTTGTTGATGTAGGAATTTACAGGGTAAGTTCCTCAGACAGAACACCAAAGGACACCGCTCACAAATAGATCGCAGATCAATACACCAGTACTTTTGACGTGGGTAAAACCCTCAAAGAGGGAAACAGTCCACGGCCTGAGCCAACGCGGCCACTTCAGGAAATTTATTAATAAAAGAATGAAAATTTACATAAGCTTCTCTCATGAACGGTTAACCTACAAATGACCCTCCATGCTCTTTAAATAGAGATCATGGACCAACCGTGTGTTAAGCCACGGATCAAGTGTCGGTAATACCGAGGAGAGAATGAACCATCGGATCACTACATATCGTGACCGTCGGATTGTAAGTTACAAAATGTACATAGTAAAGAAACACACTTTACCTAACTCTATACTAGACCAAGTTGTACTTAACTATTTCCTATGTGTCGGAATATCCTAACATCCCCCCTTAAGAACAACTTAGGATAGGATTGAAGGATTTACAAATATGACACAATAGGAGAAGGAAGGAGGCACTAGAGCCTATCCCCCCTTAGTGACAACTTCCTGAACTCCAACCATAAATCGAAGTTTAGTGAACTTCGCCTCTGTGAGAGCCTTTGTAAAGATGTCTGCAACTTGATCATCTGTTGAACAATATTGCACTTCAAGAACATGGTCATGAATGAGCTTTCTGATGAAGTGCATGTGCAGTTCAATGTGTTTGCTACGCTAATGTTGGACTAGATCTTTGCATAGTTGAATGGCACTTTGATTATCACACCAAAGTGTAGTCGGATGCTGTTGCTGAAAGCCAAACTCTGACAGGATCTGATGAAGCCACAAGGCTTCCTTACTAGCTTCTACGGCACCACGATACTCTGCTTCTGCTGAAGAAAGAGAAATGGCACCTTGTTTCTTGCAAGCCCATGTAGTAGGTCCTAAACCAAGAGTGAACACATAACCTGCAGTAGACTTCCAATCATCAGGGTCACCAGCCCAATAGGAATCAGTGAAACCAACCAATAGAGGAGATGCTTCGGCACTATAATGAATCCCAAACTGAATTGTACCTTGAACATAATGAAGTATTCTTTTAGCTGCTTTCCAATGACTTTCACGTGGGTTTTGCATAAACCGAGCAACAAGGCCAACAACAAAGGAAAGGTCAGGACGAGTATGGGTTAGATACAAAAGTTTTCCTACAAGTTGACGGTATAAGGTAGCATCAACTTCGGGAGAAGTACAAGTGACTGAAAGTTTGACTCCAGACTGAAAGGGAGAAGGGGCTGGCTTACAGTCTTCCATGTGAAAATGGCGTAGAATATCACAAGCATACTTGGATTGGGAAAGGGAAATACCTTCCTTGGATTGCAAGACTTGAAGACTAAGAAAATAATGTAAGTGTCCTAAGTCTGTCATTTCAAACTTCCTTTTAAGGCTAGACTTCACATGGTTTATAAGGTTGGGATCACTACTAGTCAGGATAAGATCATCAACATAAAGAACAAGAATGATAAGAGACTTGCCCACTTTCTTGGTGTAGATAGTATTGTCAGAATGACACCTAGAAAAGCCATTTTCTAAAAGAAAGTTATCCATCTTGGCATACCAAGCTCGAGGAGCTTGCTTGAGACCATAAAGGGATTTCTTAAGCTGACATACAAGGCTGGAGTCTGTTTGTATAAAGCCAATAGGTTGTTCCATATAGATTTCTTCATGCAAGTCCCCATGCAAGAAGGCGGATTTAACATCCATCTGATGGACTTCCCATTTGAAAGAGGCAGCAAGGGAAAGAACAAGGCGGATAGAGTTCATTTTGGCAACAGGGGAGAATGTTTCAGTATAGTCAATGCCTTCAACTTGTGAAAAAGCCTTAGCAACAATACGACCTTTATGTTTATCAACTTTCCCATCTGGTCCATACTTGGTTCTGTAAACCCATTTGCATCTAACAAGTTTTTGTCCCTTTGGTAAAGGAACAAGATCCCATGTATCATTTTCCAATAATGAATGATATTCTTCATTCATAGTTGTTTCCCAATCTGGATGGCCTGAAGCTTCTGCAAAGGTGTCAGGATCATAATTCACTGAAGCTTGAGCCAGTAAAGAAGAGGCTCTGTCGAACTGAGAATTTGTACGTCGCTGATCTGTAGGATCACCGGTAAGATCACCTGTTGCATCCCGAGTAGCACGGACCCATTTTGGAAGCTGAGGAGCTGAAGAAGGATCCTAAGAAGGTGGAGGAGGATTTTCATCCTCGCTTTCATCATCTGAAGAAGAAATATTTTCAAAAGTAGAAGAGATAGGGAGAGGTGGCACATCTGCCGAAGTAGGCTCGCAGGCCGATATATTTTCAGCAAAATTTACATCTCTTCTAATGATAACATTTTTGGACTTAAGTGGAATAAGTCTATATCCTTTGACATCTTCAGAATATCCAACAAAAATACATTTTTCACTCTTAGGTTCTAAAGATTTATGTTTCTCATCTGGAATATGGGCCCATGCTTCACTTCCAAAAACACGAAAGTGACTTACATCTGGTTTGATTGAGCTCCATGCTTCTTCTGGAGTGATATTCTTTAAAACCTTAGTAGGAGTGCGATTTATTATGTAATTTTCACAGTTAATTGCTTCTGCCCAATAATTAAGACTAAGTCCTTTAGATTGAAGCATACAATTAGCAATTTCCTTTAAGGTGTGATTCTTCCTTTCAGCTACACCATTTTGTTGTGGAGTATATGGAACAGTATGTTTCATTTGAATTCAATTCTCAGTGCAAAAGTTGATGAATGTGTTTTTAACATATTCTTCGCCATTATCAGATCTTAGCTTAAGAATTTTATGTCTAGATTGTTTTTCAACAAAGGCCTTAAAGGCCAAGAACATGTTAAATACTTCACTCTTGAGTTTTAAGAAGTATACCCAAGTGCGTCTGGAGAAATCATCAATGAAGGTTAAGAAATACTTGTAGCCAGAGAATGAAGCAACTGGAAGTGGACCACATAAATCACTATGCACGAGCTGTAAAGGGGCTGAGGTGTGCCAAGAGGCACGTTTTTCAAAACTGTCCCGATGATGTTTTTTGAGTACACATCCGGAACAAACACCATCTCTGCGAGATACCATTGGAAGACCTGTCACCATATTTTCTTTACATAGATTCTGAAGAGAGCAATAGTTTAAGTGACCAAATCGCTCATGCCAAAGTTTGCTCACTTCATCATTATGAGCAACAAATACTGAGGGAAGATTGATGACCCAAAGTTGTGAAACTTATACAACCTTGTAGAATCATCAGCAATGCCAGTAGCTAAAATCTGTCTAGGATCTCTTATGTCCTTAATTACAACATCGTGAGGTGAAAATTCAACAATTTTACCTTCACCTGAATTGGTTATCTGATATACAGATAGAAGGTTTCAAGATAAGGTTGGAACACATAATACATCATTAAATTGACCATTGTCTAGATGAACAGTTCCAGTCCCTACAACACTAAGAGATTTATCATCACCAACATATATATTTTTGGTGTTACAATCATTTAAAGAAGAAAACATGGCTTTGTTTTTGGCCATGTGATAAGAAGCTCCAGAATCAATGAGCCACTCATGAGAATGAGAAGAAGAAGATACATTTAGTGCATAGCCAGACCGAGATGCTTGACAACCACATGCAGAAAGTGCCATTCCTGAAGATGAAGTTGAAGTTGAAGATTGCTCCAAATGGATGTTATGCTTCTTCATTACTGCTTCCAAGGCTTCCATCTTCTTAAAGCATTTGGATTCTAAGTGGCCATCTCGATTACAAAAGTTGCAATCTCTATCAGTCTTCTTCCATTTGTTTTTATTTGTCTTATCATTTTGTTGAAATGATTTTTCATTTTGAGGCGGAAATTGCTTAGGACCCTTGTTTGGTTTAGGACCATTCCTTTTAGGATACGAATTCTTAGGATTCTTTGAATTTGGTTGTTGTTGGGCGGCTAACGCTTTCTTAGAAGAGTTTCCAAGATGAAGAAGACCAAGGTGTAAAAGTTTTTCTTGTTCTCTTATTAAAGAATCACAAAAGGAATCAAAGGAAGGGGACGTGTAGGCTTGTCCTTGAGAAATGAAGGCTTTTCTTGTAGAATGGAAGGTGGAAACAAACACAGAATAGGCTAGTCCCAACTTAGTAAGAATGGAGCAGATAAGGCTACTATCTTCTTTCTTAACCTTAACACCTTCCAAGAGAAGTCTAAGGGTCTTGAACTTGGACAAAAAATCTTCAATGCAAGAAAAATTATTGGGGTCCAATGTAAGCAATTCATTTTCAAGTTGATGGGCTTTAAGTTCATTTTTAATTCCAGAGACTTTAGTAATCTGTTTCATTGCTTCATCAGGAGTATCAAGTTCTGCAATATGGAATCTAAGATCTGGAAAAATAGACATCCCTATAAACCCACGTGCTTGGTCTTGCCTATTTTCCCATTTAGCTGCCTTGTCTTCATCTTTCGGTTTGGTCTCTTGGCCTGTGGCTATTCTGTAAAGACCTTTACTTCTAAGTAAATCCACAATGTAGGACCACCATTGGAAGTAGTTGGTGCTGTCAAGAATAACTTTGCATGGACTTTCCATTTAAAAAAAAATTGAAGCTATAGATGCTGAAACTAAGTGTTTCAGTGGAAAGATCTCGAAAAATTAGGCTGTTTCAAAAAAAAAAGGTTCAGAAAACGGCTTCCGGATGAAGAAGTTATGGCTTTTTGAAGAAAATTTGATGAAGTCGCCGACGAAGTGTGGGAATGTACGGAAATGAAAAATCCGCCCCCAAAAAATGGAGACTTGAACCCAAGACCTCTATTCTCATAAATTAGCTTTGCACCAAGTGAGCTATACAAAAAGTTAGAGAGAGAGAGAGAGAGAGAGAGAGAGAGAGATGATTTGGGTTGTGTGCTTGCTTTGAGAAAGCTCTTTTTCCCTACAAAACAAAAAAAAAAAACCCAACACGAACATACAAAAAAAACGAACCTTGCGACTCGAAGTTAGCTTTAGTCGGAAACTAAATATTTTCAAAAACGAACCTTGCGGCTCGAAGTTAGCTTTAGCCGGAAACTAAATATTTTCCTCAATGTTTCTGATTTTCCGAGATCACACTAAGGCGCAGCGGAAAAGAGCATACGCATGAGAAAAATCCTTCCTTTTTGTTTCTGATTTGCCCAGATCGCATAGAGTCGTAGGGCAAAGAGCATACACAAATATGAAAGGTATAGATCCGGTAATAAAAAAGGCTAAATAAACCAAAAACCGAAATAAACAGAGAGAAAATCACTGTAAACTGCAAATAAACACTGTATACCTCCAGATCTTAAAAATGACGCAGCTAGGGCTACCGGAAACCTTTTCGCATGAAACGAAAGGGGTTCCTCGCTGGAACAGATGCTCCCAACACAACAGAGCAGTCCTCTCAGCCCGAAAGCAGTCATAAATAGTAGATCTAGGAAACGGTAGTCGGATGCAGTTCTACCGGCTTCAGATTTGGATCACCAACGGACGCGGCCCTCAAATAGCTCTGATACCATGTAGGAATTTACAGGGTAAGTTCCTCAGACAGAACACCAAAGGACACCACTCACAAATAGATCGTAGATCAATACACCAGTACTTTTGACGTGGTTAAAACCCTCAAAGAGGGAAACAGTCCACGGCCTGAGCCAACGCGGCCACTTCAGGCAATTTATTAATAAAAGAATGAAAATTTACATAAGCTTCTCTCATGAACGGTTAACCTACAAATGACCCTCCATGCTCTTTAAATAGAGATCATGGACCAATCGGGTGTTAAGCCACGGATCAAGAGTCGGTAATACCGAGGAGAGAATGAACCCTCGGATCACTACATATCCTGACCGTCGAATTGTAAGTTACAAAATGTACATAGTAAAGAAACACACTTTACCTAACTCTATACTGGACCAAGTTGTACTTAACTATTTCCTATGTGTTAGAATATCCTAACAGTTGAGAGAGCTAGTTCATGAGTTACTTCACACAAAGAGAAAGAGTAAGAATATCATATGTGAAGTTGATTTGAAGAAGAGAAGGCAGAGACAAAGCAATGGGGGTATGCAGAATTAAAGACTAGGTAAACTAACACATTAAATATCATTTGTATCATGGGATTATTGTCTGTTTTTAGGCAGTAGCCTGAAAAAGAACAGTATGGAACCTATAAGTGGAAGTATGAGCTTCCCAACAAGTTGTAGCTTTAAAAAATAAATTGAGGTAGGAGCTTATTGAGGAGAAAGAGTAAGAATATCATATGTGAAGTTGATTTGAAGAAGAGAAGGCAGAGACAAAGCAATGGGGGTATGCAGAATTAAAGACTAGGTAAACTAACACATTAAATATCATTTGTATCATGGGATTATTGTCTGTTTTTAGGCAGTAGCCTGAAAAAGAACAGTATGGAACCTATAAGTGGAAGTATGAGCTTCCCAACAAGTTGTAGCTTTAAAAAATAAATTGAGGTAGGAGCTTATTATAGGTAGAATCCTATAGAAAATTATTGTAAAAGAGGGATTAGGATCCTCCCAACAAGTTGTAGCTTACAAAATAGAAGAGATGATGGAACCTCCAAAAGTTGATGTAATAGAGGAAGTAGGAGCTTTCCTTTGCATCAAAACAACAACGAAGTCATGTTTTTTCCTTTTATGGGTTTCCACTTATATCTAGTGTCCACATGTTTTGATTTTATGTGTGTCTCTTACATTGTGATTTAAATGTTGTGTACATATTAAATATGTTATTCATATAAATTTATATTGGTATTTTAATAGTTCAAATAAATAGTTAAAGGAAAAGTAAAAACAAAAATTGATGTCCATGAATGCACGGTACTGATTCACACCCCCCCCCCCCACTTAATATAGTCAAGTTCCCAACACACATTTGTTAAATCCCCTCTCCTAGGTCTCCAAGAGATTTGGATGTAAATATCTATACAAATTGGCATTACCTTTTCATGCAAAATATGAAATACAAACTAATGTTACCTCACATTCACAATGGTGAGGTTTCAACCCATATTACAATTATTCATTAGAGAGTCAAAATAACATCTTTAAAGTAGTGTAGAGAGGGAGTAAAAATATATTGCTCCAGTTTTTTTTTTAGTTATTTGGAAAGAATTTCTCCTCTTCATTATGATTTTTGGTTAGAAAATTTTATCGAATATGTTGCTACTTTGATAGGCATCCAAAACATTGATCAACTGGCATCTTCTAGTTGCATCTTGTTCTTTGCATACACATTATGGTTGAAATTGTTTGAAAACATTAGCCATTCAATGCGATGATTGTAATGGGATTTGGTATTTTGGATCATATCTCTATTGGAATTTTGAACTTCTTCCCGAGTTTTAAATTTATTGGATTCTATGTTGAAATAACATAAATAATTATCTTTGTTTCAATCTTGTAAAATTACAAACCCACAAATCTGAAGTGAATTTGAGGGTGTTATAACTGAGAACATGACTAAATGAATTAGGTATGAAGTTGTCCTAACTCAGGGCTTAGAATGATGCAAGAAATGTACAGAAATTTTAGAGAAAATATTTCAATGCCCCAATTTGAGTGCACCAATTCTTTGTCACAAAGGAAAGAAACACTCTATCACAGGCCAAACAAAGCACTGGATAAGATATCAATGCTTTATAATGATTGCAGAAGAGAGTTAAAGGGTTATATACCATGCTATAAGTTTTTTCAACCCCAAATAGTTCATAAAATATTTTCCTTATACCCCTAATGATGACAAAAGAGAGAAAATTAAACAAAATAAATGAAAATGAGAAAACAAAATACCACAAAACGACCTACTCAGACTCCCTAATGGAGCCATCAAATTTGTTTATACAAAATTTCCTCTGTAGTGATAGAGTACTTTTGACCCACTTGGCTTCCCAATGACTATCATAGACAATGTTTGTGATATTTACTTAACCCAGAAAATGATAAATGCATGTATTATATGCGATAAAAGTTCCCTAAGGTAAGGGTTGCCAAATTCAATAGAACAGAACAAGATAATCAACAAGAGAATTCAAGAAAGCATGCCAAACATGTGAATTACTAAATGTGGACTTGGAAAGATACTCGAAGGTCCTATATTTAATGATGTTCCCATAGGGTCCAAACCCTTTTCTTCTAGAATCTAGCAGGATTGCAAGTCAATTCATAGAAGCATATACATGATAGATAATTCAATATGCATACATAAAAGATATGTTAGATCATTATACATAAAAATACAAATTACTATTCATGAGACAATAACATATTAGGAACAAGACATGAGATTCTTTACTGATAATCAAAAATAGGTACAGGAAAGGTACAACCTAATCCAAGTCAAAGTATCGACAAAGCCTTCCTCCGAATCCATCTAGCCCAATCCACAAAGAAAACCTCTCTAAAAATGCAAGGAGATCCTATAAATATTATGAACATCTCTGCAAAGGAAACCAGGGTTTCCATAGAGACTGGAAGTTCAAGAGCCACGAGAAAATTAGTCTTGATCTGGGATAAAAATGGTTATAATGTCTATAGCCCTTCTCTTATGTCTTTTAGGCCTACCCAAAGGGTGTATATATACCACTTAAAATTATTTAATTCAGTTGTGCTATGGGCTCCTGTAGGTGGGATCTTGGGAAAACCCATGAACCCCACTTGAAAAATAGCATATTATTTTATTTTTCATATTTAAAAATGTATACGCAGGTATGTAGTTATAGAACCTGCGTATATACATGCTTTTGAATGGGTAGAGTCACGTATGGAATTTTAAATATTAGTTTTTAATATGAGATCAAGTTTGCATGGGAAAAGGTTACCCAAGGCCATACAAGAGCATCAAGTGGACCTAGAGAATTGGGGAGAGAATGATGGCGCGCCTGCACCCGCTCTGCATTGACTTCGAATTTGGTTAGGGCTCTCATCTTCTACAGCTGTCGGAAGGGGCTCTGACCTCATTCACCTCCCTTGCATCGTGAGACACTCGAGGATTCCATAGTTCCTATTTATTGGCACCTACTGACATCTGGATTCGGGTTTGGTAATGGTCCCACTTTCATATCACTGTCTGTCGGTGGGTATGGAGGAGGATCTGGTAGATTATATGAATGCCCGTATGTATTTGTGCCCATATGGATAACTACAACCTCCCCCCTTCCGAATGCATCACTTTCTGCGCTACCGGTTCCTCATGTCAGTTACCCTAGGGCAAGCTCGTCGATTTACCCTCCTAATCTCATCTCCTCGTGACCAACCTACTCCTCACCTGCGAAATCAATTCCATGGCCGGGTTCTGATTACTATCCCCCTTCTCCAACATCCCTACTCTTCCTGGCTACTTTTTTGGACTTCACTTCTCCCTCTTATCCATCGGGAAATGCTACTACTCTCCCATCTGTTAGTTTCCCTCATTACTCTCTTTAGGAACGAGGTCACGCTACCTCGGTGACCCCTTTTGGTCCACCACTTTCTCAGCCGACTTCCCATCTCTATCAAGCATCTACTCCCCTCTCATCTTGATGTTTTGATGACCCTCCTATTGAATCGAATATCTACAAACTTGATCCTAGGGTTGATGATTTACAGGATCTCCCCCCCCCCAATCTCCCTCCACTCCTCGAGTTGACAAGCCCTCCAAGTCTATGAAGAAATCCAAGTGTGTTAAAGCCAAGAACAAGGGCATCTCCCTCTGCTTTGGAGAAGGGCTTCAGATGGGGAACTTTATTGATACAACAGACACGGTTTTGGTTAGAAGAGTTCATGAGCGCACTTACTCCACTAAAAGATCACAAAAATGGATAATTGAAATTTGGGGGTAGATCCTTTCTGAATTTCCGTCGGTCACTACCCTCGCGCATGGGTGGTTCTCTCTCTAGTTCTAGCAAGCGGATTATACTTCGTGGGTGCTCTAGAAATATTGGCATATTGAACTTGCACCTATCCTACTCAAGAGGTGGAGTCCCATGTTCAACCCAAAGTGGGAGAAATTGGGGGTAGGTCCCATCTTGGAACACTCTTGGAACCTATCTGGATTATGATAAATCTTATAATGTGTCGGGAAACATGTATTTGGCCCACATATTGGTTCATATGGACACTCGGGAGGGTCTGGAGGACCAAATTACATTACTTTGGAGGCACTTCACCCACATTCAGATACTTGACTATGAAAGGGTGCCCTTCAGATGCAGATGTTGTCATAAGGTTGACCATTTATACAAGGAATGTCTGTTGGTTCTATCTCTCCCCTCTCCAAAAAATGCACCTGACACTAATGGAATGACAGACAATTCGGGTTCATAGGATCAACGGACGCCCAAAGAACTTGGAAATGAGACTAAGGAAAAGCTTCAGGAGAAGAGACAAGTGTTTGTTCTGGTTCACACTCCCTCACCGCCTCTTACCAGGTCTCATGTGACGGTCGTTGTTGTGATCACATCGGATAACCATCCCTCCTGTTATTTTGATGCTTCTCTTTCTCATTATGAATATTTTCGGTCATCCTCTATGTCTTAGTGCATCTGGTCATTTTCATCTACATCGCCTCCCCTGATCTGCCCCTCAGTTTCTCCTCCTCCTATTTTCTCCAATACGCCCCCATATTTCGTTGATCCTCCCATGTCTATCCCTTCGACTGAGGCATCAGATATTTCTCATCATTCCCACTCCTATAACTTATGCTCCTTGGAAAATATTCTTTCGTGGATATCTGTGGTATTGGTATCTCCCTCCTTTGAAGCCCTCCAAGACCACTCATGGAAGACATTACACTATCTCCAAGGAAATCCATCAAGCTGATTTTGATGTGGCTAAGGGCAGATAAATATCCATCGATTGGGTTCTTAGAGCACAAATCACCCTATCACTTCCCCCCCCCCAACCCATGAAGTGGTTATCCCTTAATTTTCATGGGATGGTTGGCCATGCTAAAAATATAAACTTTAAGAGACTCTTGGAAACTGAATGGGTGGATGCCATATTCCTGCAAGAAACACTTGGCCTTATTGACTTGGTTATCCTCGTGCTAGAATCCCTTATACCTGGGTGGCAATTTCATGCCCTTGATATTTGAGGGCGATCTGGGGGCATTGCATTTGCGTTCAATCCCAAAGCTGTAAGGCTTTTAAATATATGGGGATGGGTTGGCTTCATTGGTGTAGACATATTTTCATCTAAATTGGGAAAGGAGTTAAGATTGATAAACATATATGGCCCTTGTCATAACAAGGTTGTATTTTGGGACTAATTTCTCAATTCATCCCTCTTACAAGCTAACAACATCATATTGGGGGGAGACCTCAATTTTTCCATTGGTCATTCAGATTCTTGGGGGTACAGTGCTCAGATTGACCCTTTATCACACACCATGGAAACCCTATTGGATAATCACTCGTTCATTAACATTCCCACGGCTCGACCTCAACCTACTTGGAGGAACAAAAGGACTAGAGAGGCCATGTTGGCTTGTAGGCTGGATTGGTTCCTCATCAAAGAACCACTTATTGGGGCTCTCTCTATCTACAGACAATGGGTTGGATCAGAGGGTTTATCTAACCACTCTCCCATTTTTCTTGAGACCGTTGGTCATGTCCATAAACCAAAAGCTCCCTTTAATTTTAATGCCACATGGTTAAAAGACTTGGACTACATCAAATTGGTCTCAAACTTTTGGAAGGCTCACCCCCTGATAGTGGACGATCTATCTCTGAAGTATTTTCTAACAACCTCCTTAGACTTAAGCGTTTAACTATTTATTAGGCCAAAGACAAGAGAAAAAAGGATGATCTCAATCTTCTCAATATTGAACTAGAGCTCGCCAGCCTAGAAGATGATGATGGGAGAGGATTCTCATCTGTTGAGGCCAAAACCCATCTCATCGGGCTCAAGGTAGAAAGGAATAGGATTCTAAATGACAGAGAAGAAACATGGCAACTCAGGAGTTGTGCCATCTAGTTACAAGATGGGGATGACAATACAAATTTCTATCATCAATTTGAAAATGGGTGGCAAGCTATCAACACCATCTGGCAGATGGCTAATGAGGAAGGTCAGAGAGTTCATTCCTTCAATCAACTCACATTTCTCAACACATCACACTTCAGTCAGCATTTCAAGGCCCCACGGGAAGCTTAACTTGCAGAGATTATCAGAGTGGATGGTCTCTTTTCTTTTTTTTTTATCAAGATGATGTTGAGGACCTCAACAAGCCTGTATCTATGGGGGAGCTGGAGGGCACACTTAAATGGTTTAAAAAGGATAAGGGTCCAGGCCCTAATGGATCACCAATTGAATTCTACTTGGCATTTTTCAAATTACTTGGGAATGATCTGCTTCCAGTTTTCGAGGAATATAGAATGAGTGGTCGAATGTATGATGCATTCAAATCGACCTTCTTTTCTATTATTCCTAAATATCAATCCCTTGGAACTTTCAACGACTTTAGACCCATCTCCCTCTGCAATTGCATATACAAGATTATTGCCAATTGCCTCAAACCTATTCTATCTGCTCATATATCGCCTAAATTTTTTCATTTCTTAATCACCGTCAAATTCATGACGCTATTGGAACTACACAGGAGGTCCTACATTCCATTAAGATCATGAAATTAAAGGGAATGGTCCTCAATATAGGCTTAGCAAAGACTTTTGATTGCACTAGTTGGTTATACTTAAGAATGCTCCCTACCCATTTGGGTTTCCCCCTAGACTTCATCAATTGGATTATGTGCTGGATTACCATGGTTTCATACAATGTTCTTATAAATGGATCAGACTCCCCTTTTTTCCATGCTGAACGTGGCCTTAGATAGGGTTTCCCCTTGTCCCCCCTTCTTTTTATGTTCATCATGGACGGCCTGAGCTGGCTCATTTCTAAAGATCATAGGCTTGGCCAGCTCCAAGGTATTAAGATCACCAACAATTGCATCCTCACACATCTTCGCTTTGTCGATGATGTTTCAATTTTCCTCAATGGGGGAATTGGTGACACATCAACATTTCTTTCCATAATGAAATTATTCAGCCGAGCCATAGCAATGGAGTGTAATTCCTAGAAATCCACTATTTCATCTACTGGATGCTCACCTCATGAGATTCATTATGCACACCATAGATTCCTCTTTAAACTCCTAACTTTTGATGATGGACTTAAGTATCTTGGGTTCTGACTCAAACCTCTGCACTACAATATTTTTGATTGGACCTAGCTTGTTGCCAAGATTGAAAGGAGACTGAATATTTGGCATCATAGATATCTCTTTAGGGTAGGGCAACTAGTACTAATCAAATCAGTTTTGGAAGCCACTCCAGTATATTGGATGTCCATGGCCTAGATTCCTAAGGGGATCTTGTCAAGAATTCAAAAGTTGTGCAAAAGATTTCTATGGAAAGGGAAACATGACAACCACATATATGCATGGGTTCGATGGGACTTGATTGCACTTCCTAAGAAATGGGGAGGCTGGGGATTGAAGAACCTCAACTCCTTCTCTAAAGCGCTAGCTGCCAAGATGGGTTGGCAAATCCTCACTGCTAAAAGCTTATGGACTGAGGTGGTTTATCAGAAATATATCTGGCCCCTTCACATCCTTGATTGGGTCAAACTTCCCACTTGGAACCGCTCAAGCATCTCATCCATCTGGCGCATTGTCTTAAATTCCATATCTTAAATTCGTGATGGACTGGCTTGGAGAATAAGGTTTGGCTCTTCAGTTTGTGTTGGTATGGATCCATGGTCCAACTGCAGTAATGCATATAGGCTTCCTCCTAATCTCATACATTTATTATCTAATGCTGGTATATCATATCTTGATCAAATAACAGATCCAGAGAACTCTAACATTTTTTCACAAGCATGGAAATCTGCTTTACATTTAGGCATTCTTGATATCTGGCATTTAGATTGGCACAATTACATTAATGCTCTTGTTGAATCACATGTTAGGATTATTGATGGGGAGGACGAACTCATTTCATTCCATGCCAAGAATGGGAACTATGCACCTAAGGATGGCTATACTATTATATATGATGCACACAGACCCCCGATTATGGATTGGTGGTGGAGTGTATTGTGGAAGCTGAAGGCCCCACCATGATCTAGACTATTCATGTGGACTGTTCTCTGATATAAATCTCCTATGGGAGAAAACTTAAAGAAGCACTCATTCCATGGCCCTACTTGGTGTGTTCTTTGCTGACAGGATTCCGAGACAATTGACCACCTCTTCCTTCATTGCCCCTCCATTTTACCTTTTTGGTCACAGATTCTCAACTCTCTCTCTATCACCCCTCGATGGCAAGGGGTCTCCATCCTTGAGGCCTGGAAATCGTGGTGGACCTCTGCCCATCCTCCTAAAGTTAGGAACCTTCCCCTTCTAGTTTGCTGGTCTATTTGGTTTCTTAGAAACAAATCCATATTTAAAGGCATTAAACCTCTTTGGGCACAAGCTTCTTCATATGTTATATCCCTATACTCCAACATCCCTAATGATGACCGACGTGCACCTCAGCTAACCATCACTCATGAAGTCATTAAAAGGAGCCTACCTTGGGCCTATTTTGATGGATCAACCTAGGAGAATGGTTGTGGGGGAGGTGACCTTTTACATCTATCTGATAATCATTATTTCAAAATTTAGATGGGATTGGGCATTGGCACTAACAATTTTGCAAGACTGATCACTCTCAGACATATTTTGTATTTTTCATTAGAGAAGGAGTGTAGGCATATACAAATATTTGGAGACTCTAAGATCATTATAAATTGGTTCAACAACACATCTATTTTTCATGTGCACACACTCAGGAATATATTGGATGATGCATTACTTTTCAAATCACACTTTGACATCATCTGTTGTGATCACATATAGAGGTAGCGAAATCGTATTTCCAACCAATTATTCAAGGAGGTCACGATCCAGCCTAGGGGCCTATGGTTGATTCAAGAGCAGAGGGGACCAGAATTATATCAATACTACCACCGAAGATACATTGATCAGAGGATACAGGGGGCCAACAAGCCTTGATTTCATGGGTTATTTTTGAGCTACAGACAGAATATTGCATCCGGTACAATTTTTATGTATATATTTATTTTTGACTTATAATTATGTAATTATCACTAGACCATGCTATGGGGTTTTTTTACAAGAACATCTGAAAGTGGATCACCACAACATACAACATATGCTTCTATAAGCACTTACAATATGTAATTTTCAACATATTAATGGAAATTACAATTTTTCCTTGGGAAAAAAAAGAGCATCAAGTCTATAGGAGTGTTAAATGATGCTATAAAAGATGCCCCCTAATATATGAGGTTAGAAGGGGTACATGATGGCCGAAATATATTAAGTATAGAGAGGAGTCATCCAAAAACCCAGGAGGAGATCACCAGATTCCAACTCATCGAATACCTATGGAAGGAGTGAGAAAGAAAACTCATGTCTGAGATGCGCATACCCATGCTCAAGAGTAATAAAGCATGCCCACTGATCAAGTATAAAGCGGATGTAGAATGTATACATAAGTGAAACATAAGGAGTTGTAAAGTACATAATGGATCATGAGATCATAGCTACAAAAGAACACAATGGAGCTATGTCTCAATATCAAATATAGAAGAATATCTGATCAATGATGCAAGATTATTGTCTGATCAATGATGTTGCTTAACCGATCCTCATAAAAGTATCAATTCATAAAGGTGTAACAATGGTACTGCATAAACTCATGTGCCAACATATAGGATTTTTTTGTGAAGGACTGCAACATATAAGGGTGGAAGGTGTCTCTAGAAAAAAATTGAAGGAGCTGTCAAGTGAACCAAAACATTGACACAACCCAAGGTCTTCACCAACCACGGAGGGTACATTTCTACATGATGGTTATAAATGAGATGAAGTCGACCACATGAGAAATCATTTGATTACCAATCATTGATGTATACCATTAACAAACACGAGAAAACTCACCAATAATGATAATGAGTGTCAAGGTACCCCAGTACAATCTAACAAGTGTGAATAAATGTGTTGAAGTCAAACACTTGAAAGAATCTATCAATCAGGATACATTGATGTATTCTCACTATCGATAGTGAAGAAGTCTTCCACTAATGACTACAAACCCTAAGGTACTAAAAAAAAGGACTCCAGATCTTATTCCCAAAGAATTGATTCAGAGTCGATGGGAAAATAGTCATTGGAAGGAAGGCATTAAGGCATCCCACATCAACCAGCATGAGTGTAACCTGCAAGCCAATAATTTGGAAGAACTCAGAAAAGAGAGATGAAGTAACCATTCCGAAGAAAATTTCCACCATACACATGAAGTGGCTAGCAAATGATAGAAATCCTTTTAACCAATCGATAATGAAATCTAACAGAGAGGCGAGGAATCCACCAATAGGGTCAAATGGAAACCAAGGTATTGCACAAATCCCAATGTGTGATAATGTAAGCTGACGTTGAAGACAAGGGAAATAACTTAGTCAAATATCCATGATATTGATCGATTCTTAGCACAAGGTCACCTATAAATGATGTAAATAGGGTGAGGGTCCGACTCTAGGTTTACTCTCAGAGTAATTTTTCGAAGTCGATAATAGCAAGCCTGCTAGTAAGAAGTTAACGGGGACCTACTTAACTAGCACGAATGAAGGACCAAATAGTTGATTTGATACTAAAGATAACTTGATAGACAGGGCATGGTTGACATGAATGAGTCAAGAGACACTATAGAATGGCCGAAAACAAGTTTCCTTCCCTTGAAAAAAATCACGACTCAATGTGACTTTCTAGTAGCATAAGATAACTTTGTATAAGTTTGCAATGCAGGAGGCATTAACAAACTCTCCATGTGATTGGAAGAGATAACCATCTAGAGGAGGATTGACTCACAAATGAGGTTATGGCTTCCCTAAAGCCAGACTAAATCTCATTCCAATGGACGAAAGACTCATTTTAAGTGATTTTCTCAAGGGCGACACGACTGAATCTAGCTTCCATCAAATGATGAAGAAACTGTCTCGTTCCCCCTCTTTTTGGAATATTTAATTTTTTTTGTCTTTTTCATATTTAAAGCCTAAAAAGGAATAAAAGAATGCCTATATTACAATAGAGAAAACAAGTGCAAGGAAAGTGAACTAGTTCCTGGGACTGGAACAATCCTATGCTCAATGCAATGTGGTGGATGTTGGTCACCAACACTCGGGGGATGTTCTCTCCATGGAAAAATAAGTGTCAAGTCGCAAAGGCTAATGAATGCATGGTTTGAAATTTCAAAAGGTCATGGTCAAAAAAGTGTCTTATACACGAGTCCAAATGAATTCATCTTAAGGCCAAAAGAGGTATAAGTAGTCAAAAAGGAATGAAGTAGTATAACTTAGCACATGGGAGCCTATAAGGTATAAGGCCAGAAAATAACGAAGAAGAAGAAGAATGAGGCTTCAATGCAAAGTCATGGCAGGACTAAACAGCACTCCCGAGCCTACACAATACTTGCAGCATGGGTGACATATGTTAGCAAGGATCTAACTAGGAATACCATGGAATGAAAGGATCTACCACTACATTACAAATTTACAAGATGACGAGTGAAAGTTGTTAAAAATCGCAACATAATGGGGTCGACCCTATGGAAAAATATCGTAATATGAGGTCAAGATGCATAATGCAATGGAAAAATGATATGTCCTAACCTATATGCTAATTTAGAAAATGACGCTTGCCACGATAGGTCAACAGTCATGGATTCAAAGTGGTAAAAGAAAAAATCACTAAGTCTTCATTACCCTCAAAAAAAAAACCTTTCCCAACACTTCAAGCAAAAAGTCAAAAGTTCATAAAATTATAAAAATAAAAATATTGAACTTTAGAAAAGTGGGTTTTCAAATTTTGGTTATAAAAAAACTTTTTAGACTCACCCAAGCTCACTTTTACCATCCAAGTGTTGAGAAGAGGGCTCTTGGAGAAAATTTTGGCAAACCGCATCGATCAAAACCACCAACGAAATCATTTCATACGCTCTCTAGGTAATTCTAATCCTTAAACTTGTCCATTTGATCCAAAATTTCAATATTTTAAACCGATTTTAGGAAGAGATTTTAATTTTAAATGATTCTCAGTGTGTACGCGGGTTGACAACTTGAAAAATGCATATAGAAATCCCTATACGTGAGTTTCCAAAGGAAAAATTGTGGATGTACGCATCCGTTCTTTACAAAAGTAGCGTATACGCAGAGAAAAATGAAAATCATAATTTCCAATGGATAAAATCTTTCAATTTTGCAAGATGTCGATCATTTTGGGAGAGAGAGCATACAGATGTTGATAATGCAGTTTTCGAGGATCAAGAATCGTTGGATACATTGAAAAATTGTGGGTTGCTTAAATTATTCATGATTCCCAACATTAAAACACAAACTCGATTGCTAGACATGCGAGTTCATTATTGAGATCCAGAGCAGGAAATGTTCATCATAGATCATATGCCTTTACAAATTGAAGTAGAGGATATTTGCTTCATAATAGGGCTTTCCCGAAGGGGTGAAGCAATCGATCTGAAAGGAAGGGTTCGTTGAGGCCTTAGCATTGAAGATTATGTTTCCATATACTGTGCACCAAATACTAGAAATGTTGGATCACAGCTTTCAACTAAAGAAATCATGAAATTTCTAATCAAAATCATCCTCTTTACTATTTCCAAATTAGCAGGTTCAACCTCATTGCATTTGGCTTCATGACCTTCTATGTTCTTGGAAGTAGAATGCCTGAGACCAATTGTTTATGATTGGTGCAGAATGCTCTTGATCAACATGAAGAAACAATTGACTTTAGTTAGACAGGGTAAGACGAAGAAATTTGGCTAGGTCAACATCGTTTTCACATTCTTCTTTGAGTGGATTTTGGCACTACGACCTAGAGTACCCACTGCCAGCAGCAATCCTAGTGACCCTAAGATGGCCATATGGGCGGATCGGATGAAGCGACTTGGCAGAGGTGAAGTCACTTGGGTGTCCTTTGATAACGAGTTCTTCCACTGGTGGGAGAAACAAGTCATGGCCATAGATGATTACCCCTATGCAGGCGTAGACTCCCGAGAGGATTCGAAGCTAGCACTTCTAGTAGGAGTTGCATGGGGCGACATTGGTAAAAAAAAATATTTTAACTTATTCAATTTATTTATTTTTTAATGTAATCTCAAGAAATTCAAATTTTCTTTTTCATGAAACAAAAAACTTACAAGATTAAACAATCATGATACAAATGTTGGACCAATGAGACCTGAGGATCTACCGAGGCATAGGTGTCATGGCAGAAACTCGGAGAGAGAAGCAGCCGAGTCTGAGAGAGTTCTTCACACTGTTCAACGGAAATTGGAAAGTCTGACTTGCCAGGTGCCCACGATAGTAGTAGAGGATCTCCCTGAGGCTATACAGAGAAGAGTGGTTGGAGTACCAAAAAAGTGGTTGCAACTCTTCCAACGAGTGTAAAATGTCATTGTCTTCTTCTGAGATGCTCATTTAGGGCAGGGGCCACACCCTTAGATTTTCGATGATTGGCCTTTTTTATATATCGACATGATCAGGCTTAAGCCCTAATTCTGTAGGACATTTTTCCACATTTTCTACTATTTTGACATACTCTATCTATCTATATATAGAGATTTCATGATGATTCGATCATATATACAAATGATTTTGTGATATTTTTTAATTTAATGTGATGAATGATTAATATTCCAATCCAATGTTTGTTTAGCTATGAAATCAACAAATGCATTATCTGATCGTGGAATATGAATGAAAGTAATAAAAGTAAATGATATTTGCAATAATCTCACTCTCAGAAATTGGCAATGTAATAAAGGATCCCTCACACAATAAATATTATTTAATTGAGACACAACTAGTTGTGAATCCAATAAACCACTAATGATTCAATACCATAAGATATTGCTTCATATAGTAAATTAATAAAGGAACTGTATTCATCCATATTATTAGAAGCAAGACTAATAAATATGCCTCTTGAGACTAACAACTAACCAGATGGATAATATATTACCCAAGCAGCGGAAGCTAAATTCCATGCATGTCTACTAGCATGATCAACGAATCCTAAATACACCAAATCACCCATCGAAACTTTCCAAAGAAGATCGAAATTATCATCATCACCACGAGACCCATAGACAAAAATAAAATACTATGTACGATATTTACAAAACAAAGCAAATGCTAGGCAAGAGACTAGGAATAATACTTCTTGCGATAGAGCCCATTTCTAGGCTCTAACAACACTTTTCCCTCAAAGTCAACCAACTCATATGAACAAAATAAATGCTAGGAAAGATCCTAGGAATAATACTTCTTGTGATAGAGCCCATTTCTAAGCTCTGACAACTCTTTTCCCTCAAAGTCAACCAACTCATACGCACCCTTATTCAAGACCTTTTTAAAAATATACATACCATACCACATAGGCTTAAACTTTATTTCCGCTAAAGTGTCTTTGTCTTGGTCATAGACCAAAAGAGGGTCACCTTCAGAGAAAACCTTGGGTCGTACAGTCTTGTCATACTGTGATTTTACTCTTTTCTTATGAGATTCGTTCATTGTGGCTACATCCCAACACTACTCATTGAGACGTTCCAAATGAATGAGGCGTTCTTCAAGACTTGAAGTGTCTGGAAGAAGTTGGACTGCTAATTTTAGAGATGGAATTTCACACTCTACAGGAAAAATTGATTCCAACCCATAAACCAGTTGAAAATGAGTAAAACTTATAGTGGTCTAATAGATATTCAGTGTGCCCAAAGTGCAGGATATAGCATGATGTGCCACTTTGACTTAGCTTGATTGATCGTACTTTGCAGGATGGTATTAAGGGATTTATTGATGGATTCTACTTGTCCATTTTCTTGAGGATAATAAGGAGATGAATTCTCCTACTAAAGTCCCATATTAAAAGCCAACTCATACATCATCTTATTTTGGAAGTGACTTCCATGATCAGTGACGATCTCTTTAGGAATACCGAAGCGTGAAATGATTTGATTGAACAGGAAAAGAGTTGTTGTATGATCATCATTACTAAATGTAGGTATAGATTTGACCCACTTGGTGAAGTAGTCTACTGCTCGATGATATACTTGTGACCTTTAGTCGAAGTCGTATTACTAGTAGTAAAATCAACACCCCACTTGGTATATAGACCGACAGTGATAACAGGAAAAAGTGGATCTGGATGTGTGCACATTTTTTGAGTATAAACTTGACAAGGATGGCATTTCTTGATCGCTCCAATACAATATTTGAAAATCAAGGGCTAGAAATAACCTGCACATAAGATTTTTTGGGTTGTAGCAAGCCAAGATAAATGGCCTCCATAAGCTCCACTGCGGCAATCATTCAAAATTGACTCAGCTTCTTCTAAGGTTAAATAACTTCTAAGGATTGAGTCAATCCCTTGGAAATATAGAGTGTCACCAATGATAAGATAATTTTTATCCAGGTGACGCAACTTCCGACATTCATCCTAAGAAAAATACTAAGGAAAATTCAAAGTCTGGAGATATATAATGATATTTCCATACCAAGGATTTGTGAAGAGATGAGAAAAATATTATCATCAAGAAATGGTTCTTCATAAACAACATCTCCTTCACAAGTCAATTCTGAGACCAAATATTTCTTTGCCTTAGCTGACGTAAACTCAAGATCAAACTCTTACAATATGACAATCCATTTATTATATTTTTCCCCCAATCACTCACCTACTGAGAACAAATTGAAATGGGTTGACGTCAACCAATACAAAGGTTTTTCTTAGCAGTATGTAATAACGGAGTCGCTAGACAACATGAACGTCTACCAAAGCCAATTCCTCTACATGAGAATACCTAAGTTCAAGAACAACTAAGCCACGATTTAGATAATAAATAACATGCTCCTTAAGAGCATTATCTTCCTGAACCACAACTATACCAATGATTGATTTTGTAGCTACAAGATACAAGAGGAAATATCTGTCATAATCGGGTGGACTCGGAAGAGGAGAAGAGTTCAATGCATTTTTCAAATAATCGAAGGAGCATTGAGTGAAGTCATCCCAAATGAATGGGTCTCCCTTCTTGAGAAAACACATAAACCCTTTTGTGATCTCAGCATAATTTACAATAAATCTCCTTAAAATTTTGGATTTTCCTTAGAGAGTCTGAAGTTTACGGATACTCGACGGGGGAGTAAACTGAAGTATTTCCTAAACCTTGAATGGATCTACATGAATCCTTTCAGTAGACATTATGAATCCCAATAACTAACCATGCGTAACCGCGAAAACGCACTTATTTGGGTTCAACCAGATTTTTTAGTGACAACATCTTTCAAAGACTAAACGAAGGTGCTCTAGATGTTCTTCTCTCTTGCGAGAGCGAGTAGCGAGATCATCCCAGTATGCTTCAATTATATGCTTGATGTCTTGGAAAGCGTGGGACATGGCCCGCTGAAAGGTAGCCCAAATATTGCTTAGGCCAAAAGGCATTTTCATGTATGCAAACGTACCCCTGGGGAAAATAAATGTTGTCTTATGTTGGTCCTTATGAGGAATTGTTATTTGATTATATCTAGAGAATTTTTAGATGAAGGAAAATATTTCATTTCCATCACACTCATCGATGATATGATCGATAAACGGAGTGGGGAAATCATCTTTAGGACAAGATTGATTCAAATCCCTAAAATCAATGCACACGCAGATTAGTCCTTTCTTTTTATCAACAGGGGCTAGATCTAAAACCCATTCAACCAAAGGAACAAGGTAGATGAAACCTGCCCTAAGTAGATTCTCTACCTCAGCCTTAACAACCGCAACTTTCCTAGGATTAACCGGTCGAATATTTTTCCGTACAAGCTTTGCATTTTTGTAGGTCTTGATCTCGTGTTGAACTATCGAAGGATCAATTCAAGGAATTTCTTGATAAGACCAAGCGAATACATCTTCAAACCCTTTAAAGAGATAGATATATATTTTGATTTCTTGAGGGTAACACTGAGCTCTAATGAAGATATTCTTAATAAAATTGGGATTCCTAGAAATGTTCACCGGAATGGTTTCTGAAATACTAGACATGTTACCTTCATCATAAATTTGTGATGGAGCCAGAGGGCTATGAACATTTCCATTGAAGGAAGGACTATAAAAGTTTGATCCAACCTCACACAAGTCAGGGATAAAATATGACCGATGATGCAAATCATCCCACGGGCTTTTCACACCAATCATGACTTCTGTAATTGCCTCATTAGATGGTAAAACAATACCAATGCAATCCATATCTGAAGTAGAATCAACTGTCCAGACCAGAACCACATCCCCATATTCATCCTCTGATGGGAGAGGGATGGGATTAGAATCTGTCTTAATTCACAATAAATTTATACGCAATTTTCACTGTAGATATTAGATAATCCATTCCACCTACTTGTCCCTCTTCTAATGTGGCAGTAGGAGGGGGAAAGGGCTAAGGATTAGAAAAATAATGAGTTCTGAAAGAACCATGTCGAGGAACGATCCTAGAAGATGAAATTTCATTGACATGAGCAACATGATATGGAAGATAAACATTTCTTGTCAAATAAGAATACATTCCAACTCCTAAATTCTCAATGGGTTGCTTGGTATTCTTTACCAAGGGAATAGTGCAGTCAGCAGATGCATTGGGATCATTAGGAGAATAAGCCAATTGATCAAGTGTAATAATTCTCCCTTAATGAGGGAGGCATAGGATGTGAAATAAATATGAAGCAATGGAATCCAATGTGTAAACCCAGTTACGACCCAACAAAATATTGTAATCAAGATTAGCATCAACTATCTCTACTTCCACACTAGTGACCTTGGCGCCTAATCAAATAGGGAAAGAAGGTAGAATTCCATGAGGCCTATGAGAATGACCATCAAATGAAGTTAAGAGAGTAGGAGATGGAACAACTTTAGGTGACTCAATTATCTTCCAACGTGACATAGCCATGACGCATGTGGAAACCCCTTCATCAACTATAGTTTGAAAGACAGTCTTCTTCCGATATGTATTTTTAATTTGGAAATCCATGTGATGAGGGGGTCTAGTCTTAACATTTGACATATCAAATGTGACTAACATATAATTCTTTGGGTCTACTACTTCGATCGTGGTGAGAAAATCACTACTTTGTGCAGGACACAATTGGAGTACCTCTAATGCCGACATGGCACAGGTGCTCTGAGCTAAATGTTCGACAATAGAGTAGTTACGAGAAGCCCTCACATTGAGATTATAGGTCAAATGTTTTGAGGATCCTTTTAGCATCCAAGGTATAGGCTCTACTACAAGACTCTATATGAGAAGAGATTATGAGGTATTGGAAGAAATTTTAGCTTTAGAAGGTTCATCCTCTCCACAATCATGAGCTCTCATTGAAGTATCAATGCGATAGTTAACCATATATACATTTTATGTTGATTCCCCAACCGGTTTTCTCCTTGAAGGGGTTCCAACACTAGCATTTATGCCAGCAAATAATTGTTTCCCTTGGGGAAATGGTTGCTAAGCACAACCTGGGAACTAGAAGAACCTTGTTGAGCTAACAAGCAATGAGCATCTTGAATCTTGGGGCAAATATGGGTAAGGTGATCCCCACTACATAACTTACATGGGAACTTAACGTTCTTGTTAGATTCATTTTTTCCCTCACCAGTGTCATCATTGGGTTTATTAGCATTTCCCTTCTCTCCCTTATCTTTTTTCTTCCCACATCCCTTCTTCGTCCCATCGGATTGTTGATTTCCCTCAGGATTTGAGGATTGGAGAAAATTAACTCCTAAAGGTTGAGAAGGAGCAGACACATACGACGTAGTTTGTGTTGTAGAAGCACATTGTGAAGATAGTTGTTGTAATTGGTTGAATAAGCTATCCGCATTGCTATTGGTCGACCCTATAACACCATCAAGATGTGGACCCACTTTCGGTTTGGTGAGGTTGATTTTCAACCTATGAGCATTAAGAAAAATATTATAAAAAACTCCCGACTGGGAGTAGATGTAATTGTTGGGCTCTGAAGATAGTCTGTTCTTTAGTGAACACCTAGAAAGTGACACATCCTTAGAAATATCCAGTTGCAATAATTTTAAAACTATTCCAGATGGAATTCATCAGGGATATAGGACTTGATCATTCTCTTCCTTCTATGCCACTCTTAGATGTGGTCAGAAATATGTGTAGCCTTGTCCTACTCAAAATTGGCTAAAACCTCAGTTCTGGCATCGAAATGGACATGCAACTAAAAATAGTTTAGAAACATTGCAGCTAAATCACCAAATGTAGAAAATGTACCCCCCCTCCCCCCTTAACTCGATGTACCATTTTTCCTCATTTAGAGTTAAGGTGCATTGATATAATCTCAACCTAATTGAATCATCAATCAAGGAGTTAGAGGATAACGATAAATGGAAAGTAGTTATATGGTCGGTCGGATCCTCACCAAACTTCCCTTCAAATTTAGGAATATAGGAAGGAGGTTTAGTAGGGATCTTTTGACGGTGCTGGACCCGTCAACATGTCAGGGGATATCCCTGGTGAGAAGCCCCAATTAGACCTCATGTCGTTTGGTGTAGGACTCCCAGTATTGGGTCGTACAACATTGCCTTAACCGAGGTTTCACACAAAGGCAAGTAAGATGTCCCTGTTGGTAGAAAGGGTGTGACAACTTCGACAAGACAAGGAAGGTGCATGAACGGTTCTAACAAATGAAGAGTGGGTTGAATGCGCCCCTTGAAAACTTGTGATAGCATGTGGCTTGGAAGGGAACACACGAGTGAAGATGCATCACAAACTAGAAAGAAAGTTAGCTAACAATCCAAAGTGACGGTTAAACCAATCAACACATTTCAGTAAGATTCATACATACTTATACATAATAGTCCATACATGCATGCATAAGAAAAGAGATACATATAGCATTTAGAGTAAACAAGATAGCTTAAATACAATATGACATATGCATGAAACATGTTGGCTCTTCTATATTAAGGAGTGTAAGTTCTAGTCATACAATACATCCATGTCCAACCACTAGTTCCGACAATGGAACGTTATAGTCACGGTCGCCTGCTCCTCTAAATAGATATACTAGCTCTGTGTAGTGGAGAATCTAAGGCTCATTACAATACTATCCAAGCTCTCTCTAAGATAGTCCTATCGGAATCTTGGTTGACCAAAAACCTCTACAATGAGTTATGAGGGACTATTTATAGCAAAGGGTGGGGTGGCCCTTGACATTCCCCTTTGTGACAGTTCATCTACCCTCATGACTCTTCATCTACTCTATGACTATTACATCCAACTATTGACACTTGAGCTTACACTTGACAAGACGTTACATTACAATGCACAGGTACGCATGTGAGACAAAATGGTTTGAGCAAGCCATGCAAGACATTACTAACACTTGGACCGTTGTGGTGAGGCCAACTCTTTGACATGCTTGTGATGGTTGATGGTGGCAAACTGATGCCAAGCTTGGTCGTTCGTGATGGTTTCTGTGTGCTCAATGGTGAAATCTTATTGAAGCGAACTCTTGGCTCCGTTGCATCTGGGTGCACTGATATGGCTCCTCTGTCCCACTCATCTAATAGCATGCACATGGTTGTCCTGGGTGTGACCAGACTGGCAACATGTTGATGCATAATTTCTGTGTTGATCTCCAAGCATGCGCTAGTGGTCATGCGTATCAACTTGTCAAAATACATGTTTAGCTCCAGTTGGACTTTCTTCTTATCTCCACCTCCGTGAGTGTGCCAAATGGGTGGTATCGCATGCATGCGCACAATGAGTTGCATGCAGCTGAATTCCCTTGCATGTAATCAAAAACACTGCTCACCTTGTCTGCTCTGTGCCAGCTGTTGGGATGGATCTATAACTTGTATAGGCACAGTTTCATCTGTTTGTGCATTTTGCACCCCCTGTTGTACTTGCTCCTTCTGCAATTCATTCTCTCATCTATGCAGCTCTTGTTCTTCCTTGAGTTGTTGCTTTAGCACATGCAATTTCGTCTCTGTTCCATTCCTTGTCTTCGCACGACATTCATGTCGAGCCGTCATTTCATAGCCTCAATCTCCAAATCTTTTCTCATCATGAATGGATCTGCTTTGAACTTGCAGCTTTGCTATGCCTCTATGTTATCAACAACCTTCCTCTTGCATTTGTTGCATGTAGGTGTGATGCCTTCTATTGTTGTTGATGGTGCTACTCGTTGTGATGTTGTTGCCATTGATCTTCATATCCTTTTCCATGAACAACTTGATTTCTTCATAGGCAGGCAAGCTCATGAACACTTGCTTCACTGCAACCCACGTTGTGCTCTCAATGGTATCCTTTGACTCTGCTCTCCTCAAGACCATTGTACTTGTGCTGCTAAGAGACAGATGAACACCTATGATGCCTGGAGACATAGCAACACTCATGGCAAGCAATCTGTCAGTCGAAAACCAAAACAAACATGAGAACTAACTTCCAACATACCTATGTGATTGATCGTGAAGGTTGCGCGATTTCCGCCCAGAGGTCGGGAGACTGACTACAAAACTGCACAAGGCACAATCCGGGTTGTCGGGAGGCTAATTGAGTGATGGAACTATGCAATGCACAGTCTAATATGTCCTGTTCAGGATTTAAACTGCGCAATGCCCAATTTCAATCAATAGTGACATGCAACCAGCAAACTGCATTGCGTAGTTTCTGGGGCCAACAGGACACTGCCTCCAAGAATTGCACAATGAAAGCTTGGAGGTTAGTGTTGGGCAATAATTGCGCAATTTTTGGAGGGAAGTCAAAGCCTTTGTTTTTGAAAATATACAATGCTAGCCAGGCAAGGCACAGTCCGGGCCAAGGCAACCCAGACCGACCGACAGGCGACTGAAAACATGAGAAGTCTGGATGCATGGTGAGATGAGTGCAAACAAGAGTGAATGATCATTCATGCAAACAACAAGTTCATGATTCAAAAAAGGGGAAAGCATGCATGTGTGTGAAGCGAGTCGTTGCAACGATAACCGTCCGTGAAAAACAGTGGCATGCATGCGACAGCACTGAGATGCAAAAGAAAACTGAAACGATTCTTATACAAGCTAACATACATGCAAACAACAACAAACACTCACTGAAATCAAGTAGACAGAACTCACACGAAGCAAAATGCAAAAAGCGATAGAAACGCAATGCAAGACATGAAAGGCGGGCTTACCCCAAAACAGTTGAACTGAATCTGCCGATGACTCCTAGATGCAATGTGGGATGTCAGAGCTGCAAGGTCGATATGAGGAATGAGATCTGCAGCATCCAGTTGATGAGTTTTGATAAAATCAAGGTTGTGACGCGCATGCCACAAATATAGGAAAAGTGACACTTGGCGGGAGGTTTCTGAAATTATCCTTTCATGTAACCTCTAGCTGCTAAAAATAGATCCCTAAATCAATGGATTCCTTTGCATGCTACCTTGGGAGAAGCAGTCCATGCATGCAAATTAGTTTTTCTCGGTCCCGGAGGAAACCAGTCAACCTGAAGGCACATGCATCGGTCTGCTTAGCTAAGGGGGGAAATGCACATTTCTAAGAGGGAGATGGGATGGCTTCCCAGAGGGATTGCATAATTTCTGGGTAGAGAAACTGGTTGCTACCCAAAATTGTACAATTTTTAGGTTGAGTAGTCCTCCTGGGAGAAATTGTATAATTTTTCTAGTGAACAGTGACAGGCAGATTTGCACAATTCTGGAGCCCAGCAGGCTACCAGACATAATTGCGCAATTTCTTGAGGGAGCTGCTCAGCATGCAGCTCGACCAAGTCCAGAGAAACATCATGTGAGGGGGATGCAACAAGCTCTCATGGACAAGCTATCATTCTGCAAGAAAATCACTGAAGCTTGTGTACTTGACAAGGCAAGGCATGCTGTTGTGAAAGGTTCGTAGAGAGGCTCCAAAGTGAAGCTAAGGAAAAATTTTGGAGGGTGGTTGTAGCTGCTACAACACTTGGTGACACACTAGTAGAACTTTAGCTCTCTGAATGGACCTTGTCCATGAAAAGAAAGTCTAATACCTCCAAAAGTATTGTTCAGTTCTCAGTTTGTCTTGGTTTTCACACTTGCTTGATTGTAATATGTATCATTAGTCAAGCTCTTAATCGATTGACACACTTTCCAAGCTAAGGAAATATAGTTGTTTCGATTGAGTTTGAGGGGTATATTGGTGCACAAGCACTATAGTCGTCAGAGTCTTAGTTTCATCTCTGGTGTTACTTCGCTGCCAGCAGGCCTGGACAGTACCCCAGCAGAGTCACGCAGGAACATAAACATCGCTCTGATGACAACGATCCTAGTCAGTACCCCGGTGGAGTTACTTGCATCACCTCTCTGTGCAGGAAGCCTTCCTCTTCTTTCACCTTACTCATTTTTCGTTTTTTCAAAAACTTTCACTTTTTCACTTTTTTCATTTTTCATTTTCAAAATTGTGCATAGGGCTTATTCATTTCAGAGGCGGAAGAGGGATCCCAACTTATTGAGAGAAGAAGAGTGTTAGGCCCCTATACTACTAGTGTAACCCCTTATTGTTATTAGTATAACCCACTTATTATATTGATGTACCCATGTAGTGCCCATATTGTTACTATTGTGCCCCATAGAAGCCCACTATTGTTATTATTGTGCCCTTACATTATTATTGTTATGTCGGCTCTGATTATGTTATAACCCCTTAGACTCCTATATATAGAAAGGAGGTCTTTTCATTTGTATCATCCAAGAATTGTTCATTTATGTAATGTAAAGGAGGTTTCCCCCTCGAAGAGGCTGAATTCTAAGGCGTTGATCTATCTTTTCAATCTTTTCTTGAGCTGGTTCCATAACATTTGGTATCAGAGCTTTGGATTCTAGGGTTTCGCTGCTCCAAATAGGTCATCGTGGCATTTTCGCTATAACTTTTTTTCTGTGACGTTTCAGAAGTCGCAAAAAAACCCCATTTGAGAAGAAATCGCGCTGAACCTTGGGTCCAAATTTCAGAGCTTTTTGTGTTATATTTGCGGAGATATGATCTGCGGAAGTTGGTCTTTTTGCAGACTCCTGAATTACATTCAAAACAGGCGACCTAGGGAAAATCATCATAACTTTCTCTCTGGGAATCAGATTGAAATTTAGTAAGAAGGTACAGAAAGAGAACAGACTGTAGTTTCTTGTATATCGTTTTCAGAGCCAAAGGTTGAAAAATTGACACGTGGCACTTCATACAAGTTCGCTCTTCTGGAAAGGTCTATAATCAGGTCATCTTGGGAGATTGTGCATAACTATTTTTTGCAGAATCCAATTTGGATCAGACTGGTGGCATTGGAAAGAGGACACAAAGGGCTACTACAGGTAGCAATTTCAGAACTTAAATATCCACAATTACTGAGTAACAGTCGTTTCAAGATCAAGGTCCTAAAATAAAGAAAAAGCAAGATGAGGAATTTTGATGGCAAGGATCCGGTAAATTGGATACTTCAGATGGAGCAATATTTTGATCTACATGGTGTACAACTGTTACAAAAGGTATGTATTGCATCTTCATATTTAGAACCAGATCAATTTTTATGGTATGAAGGGCTTTGTTCTCGTAAAAAACTTGTTACGTGGTCAATTTTCACGGAGGAAATGATAGCACATTATGAGGATACAAAGAGCAACACCTTCTTTAGAGCAACACCACAACAATTGGAAAGAGTAAAAGGGCTTTGTGACATAATGGAAAGCAAAATTATGGAAACCAAGAAGCATACCCCTCACAACTATAAAGATGGAAGTGTTGTTTCTCCCAGCCTTCCACAACCTACAAGGGTTACACCACAACAATTGGAAGAAAAAAGAGAAAAAGGGCTTTGTTACAATTGTGATAGCAAATGCACTAAAGGTCATAGGTGTGCTGAGAAGAAATTATTTTACATAGAATATGAAGAGGAGGAAGAAAAGGATCAAGAAACATCAAAAGAAGAGGATATACGCCAGGACACCACCCCAGAGAAAGAAGAAATGAATCAGACCATATCTTGTAAAGCATTGGCAAGAATTACCACTCCTCAAACTCTCAAGATAGAAGGACATATCAAGAAGAAAAAGGTGCAAGAAGTGAAAGATCACATCGATAAAGAAGAAATGAATCCAACCATGTCTTGTAATTCAATGGACGAAATTACCACTCCTCAAACTATCAAGATAGAAGGACACATCAAGAAGAAAAATGTTCAAGAAGTGAAAGATCACATTGAGCATCAAGAAATGAATCTGACTATATCTTGTAAAGGACTGGAAGAAATTACCACTCCTCAAAAGATAGAAGGACATATCAAGAAGAAAAAGGTTCAAGCAGAGAAAGATCACATCGAGCATCAACAACAAGTTCTCCAACTTTTAAAGGAT
Source organism: Pinus tabuliformis (assembly GCA_031772625.1). Lineage (NCBI taxonomy): Eukaryota > Viridiplantae > Streptophyta > Pinopsida > Pinales > Pinaceae > Pinus > Pinus tabuliformis. Next base: position 1,490,469,837 of record CM062819.1, on the reverse strand, counting down.
AACGCCACTTCGGTGCAAAATCAAACGAAACAACAGGTAGATCAACATCGTAGTGAAAAATGTTTTGATTGGGTATTTTTACTTCTACATCTCAAGCAAGCTATTTATGAGAAGGAAATGTTGGCAATACTACATGCACTTAAAAAATGGTGACCTTACCGAATGGGAAGACTCTTCAAGGATGAGGATGTGGAAGCATTGTTTTGTGCTATTTATATTATCCAACCAGATTGGATAAACGAAGCAAGGGATGAATGGAAGAAGGACAAAGAAGTATGGCCACTTATTCAAAAGTTGCAAAAGATCCCAATTCAAGCAATATTGCCAGAAATTGAAGAGGAAGGAAAAATCATATTGGAACTTGGAGCAGTCACAGAAACAAGAACCCGACAGCTACGAAATCGACCAATTTCAGAGTATCTCATCAAGTGGAAGAACTTACCTGCTGAATATTCCACATAGCAGGACAAGAATTTTATACAGAAGCATCAAGAACTACTCAAGCGTTGAGGACAACGATTTTTGAAGGAGAGGGGCATGTTAGGCCCCTATACTACTAGTGTAACCCCTTATTGTTATTAGTATAACCCACTTATTATATTGATGTACTCATGTAGTGCCCATATTGTTACTATTGTGCCCCATAGAAGCCCACTATTGTTATTATTTTGCCCTTACATTATTATTGTTATGTCGGCTCTGATTATGTTATAACCCCTTAGACTCCTATATATAGAAAGGAGGTCTTTTCATTTGTATCATCCATGAATTGTTCATTTATGTGATGTAAAGGAGGTTGCCCCCTCGAAGAGGCTGAATTCTAAGGCGTTGATCTATCTTTTCAATCTTTTCTTGAGCTGGTTTCATAACAAAGAGGTTGTTCCTTCAAAGAATTAGTTTGTGTACACCTCTGACATGCTTTGTTAAGGTTCCCCCCCTCACCTTACTCTACTTGACTGAGCTGCCAAGGGTTAACCCAAAAACAACCGATTAGAGTAGGTGACACTAGTTAGTGCACAAGTGTTGTGCTTTCACCAAGGTTCACTTCGAACAGTACATATTTTCCATCGATGTATCATGGACTAAAAGTAACAAGTTCTTCATATAGAGGCAGGATGACAGATAACCAAGTAGTGATAGTTTCACAAGGCCTCTTGTACTTTACCCATCTTGTTTCAAGAGTCATGCATGGTTTCATGTGAAACTAACCTATGAACAAAATAAAGCAAAAAAACAACAAAGCCAAGCAGAAGCAGAAGCAAATGAAAAATCAAAGTTATTAAGCAAACAAGCAAGCAGACAAACAAACATGCAAAGCAAGAAAGAAAATAAGCATGCTAGCAAGCAAATTGAAATCAAACACTACTCCTACTCCTAAGATAATGGTGCATGGTCCTAATCACGTGAAGTGATATTTCCAATGTAGCCACCGATGCATTGGTTGACCCATGTTGGTGAAGGCTTGGTCCTCCAACAACCCAGTTGTGCGAACCAACAAATGTGAAAAAGACAACAATGAAAACAGACACACTCTGAGCTTACAAGCATCCACAAAACAAAAATGAATGAAATAACATGACATGCACTCTATGGACTTGCCATGGTGTTGTGCTACACTGCGTGTAGATGTTGAGTGTATGCATTCCCTTGACCGTGATATGCAAGCAAACATGAGAAAGGTAGACCACTTACGTCGCACAAGTGTGCTTGCTGTGTAAGATTCCTCCAATGTATGAGTGATGGGATCATGTAGTTCGAGTGGAGGAAGTGAAATCTAAGTGTTGGATTTTTCTTCAATGCATATAGATGAGTGATGAGGAGCCTTAGGTGTTTGAACAATTTCCTGATTGGAAGTGAGACCAACCTTAGGATAGTGAGGACCTGACATAACCATCAACTCGGGCTGAAGTGCCTCAACAATCTAGGGGGTTTCGACTTCGTTGACAAATAGATCATCGTAGACTAGTGGCTTAGACGGATTAACAATGAGTGAATCAACATCGTGATCAGATGATGAGGTAAAGATATCACGACAGCCAAGATCAGAAAACTCAAGATGTTGGTCGGAATCCTCATGATTTGATGAATCACACAGAGGGGTAGATGATAAGAAAGGATGTTCACCCTTTGTGTTTCTGAAAAATGTAGATGAAATATCAAGTGGATTTTCAACGAATGATTGGTCCTCTCCGTTGTCAGATGATGGACTAATATCCGGTGTGTCCTGCGAATGATCAACAATGGGTGCATCTGTGGATGGAGATGCACATGAAAAATCAGGGATGGTAGGATCATCAAGGATGTCAGGAAAAAATGGAGGAGGTACGGATAGATAGGGATGGTCCCCTGCTGCCAGTGGATGTTCAAGCTCCCCATCATGCTCTTCATGAATGACAGTGCATGTTGGTTGTGCAACACCAACTCTGTCGATAGATCGATCCTCATTCAAAACAAGTGTAGAGTCCAAAATGGAAGAACACAAGGAAGTGTCATCTAGAGGATGATTAGAATACGAAGATGGAGGTTGAGGTACAAAATACATGTGACGAGGTATGGGACTCACAACCAAGTCTGTGCGAAAATTGGAAGGAGAAATGTTGGGAGGTTGTGATGGTTCAACAAATGTGTGTTCATTCTCTCCCACATCATTCGATGATGATGGAGCTGTTTGACAAGGGGGCGGAGGAAAGTCACTTGTGACAGCGATCGTATCCGTCTGTGATTGCACACCACATCATAGAAGTATGATGAGCGGTGCTTGAGCTTGAACTTCTTCTTAGGATGGATTTACTTATTAAGACAATACTCGAATCTATCCCAAAAATAAGCAAATTTCATCTGGCTCTTTGGAGCTTGAAATTGGAAATCACAGAAGCGCTGCCAAAAATCCATAGGCGATTCATGCGGAGCCTTCCATTGTTGTAATAGTTTTTTATCAAGATATTCTAGATCAAAATGATAGAAAGTATCTTCAATGAGATCACAAAAGTTTTGAAGTGAGTTCATGTTGTTGGTTGGTAGGTTGCACAGCCACCGATGTGGAGATTCGCGAAGTGTGTATGCAAGCAATAGACTGGCCTATTCATCAGAACATCCATCATCCTCATGAAGCAAGGCAAGGAAGTCATGTAAGAACTCAGGCCAGGCCACTTTGCCTTCACCATCATACGTGTATGTGGAGAAGAGATCAAATAACTCCCTCATGATGGTGACAGATTTGGCATGTGAAAAACATCGTGGAGGGAGTAGAGTGCAAGACTCCATGATAGATATGCAAAGGTTCAAAACAGGATGAGAGGACACATCTTGTTGTCTACCCCGCCAACATGTCACGGGATCTCCCCAGTAAGAAGTACCAATTAGACCTTAGACCATTTGGTGTAGGAGTCCCAACAGTGGTCATATGCCATCGCTTTGACCGCGGTTTCGTACATAGGCAAGTAAAATGTCCCTGTTGGTAGCAAGGGCGTGATAGCTGTGGCAGGACAAGGAATGTGCATGAGCAGTTCTAACACATGGAGATTGGGGTGAGTGCGCCCCTTGGAAACCTGTGATAGCACGTGACTTGGAAGGGAACACACAAGTGAAGATGCATCACAAATTGGAAAGCAATTTAACTAACAATCGAAAGTGATGGTTAAACCAATCAACACATTTCAGTAAGATTGATACAAACTTATACAGAATATTCCATACATGCATGCGTAACAAAATAGATACATATACCATTTAGAGTAAACAAGATAGCTGGAATACAATATGACATATGCATGAAACGTGTTGGCCCTGTTATATTAAGGAGTGTAAGTTCCAGTCATACAATACATCCATGTCCAACCACTAGTTCCGAAAAGGGAACATTACATTCACAGCCTCCTTCTCCTCCAAAGAGATATACTAGCTCTGCGTAGTGGAGAAGCCAAGGCTCATTACAATATTGTCCAAGCTCTCTCTAAGATAGCCCTATCAGAAGCTTGGTTGACCAAAATCCTTTACAATGAGTTATGAGGGACTATTTATAGCAAAGGGTGGGGTGGCCCTTGACACTCCCCTTTGTGACAGTGCATCTACCCTCATGACTCTTCATCTACTCTATGACTGTTACATCCAACTATCAACACTTGAACTTACACTTGACAAGACGTTACATTACAATGCACATGTACCCATGTGAGACAAAAAGACTTGAGCAAGCCATGCAAGACATTTCTAACACTCGGATCGTTATGGTGAGACAAACTCTTTAACATCCTTGTGATGGTCAATGGTGGCGAACTGATGCAAAGCTTGGTCATTCGTGATGGCCACTGTTTTCTCAATGGTGACATCTTGCTGAAGCGAACTCTTTCCTCCATTGCATCCGGGTACACTAAAACGACTCCTCCGTCCCACTCATCTGATAGCATGCACATGGTCATCCTGGGTGAGACCGAACTGACAACATGTTGATGCATAATGTTTGCGCTGATCTCCAAGCATGTGCTCGTGGCCGTGCGCATCATCTTGTCAAAATACATGTTCAGCTCCAGTTGGACTTGCTTCTTGTCTTCGCTTCGGTGAGTGTGCCAAATGGGTGGGATCGCATGGTGCGCACAATGACATGCATGTTGTTGAATTCCCTTGCATGCAATCAACAAAACTACTCACCTTGTATGCTCTGTGCCAACTGTTGGGATGGATCTATAACTTGTACAGGCGCAATTTCATCTGTCTGTGCATGTTGCACCCCCTGCTCTACCTGTTCCTGCTACAACTCATTCTCTCGTCTATGCATCTCTTGTTCTTCCTTGAGTTGTTGTTTCAGCTCATGCAACTCCTTCTCTGTTCCATTATCTTCCTTCACGTGACATTCATGTCGCACCATCATCTCATAGCCTTAATCTCCAAAGCTGCTCTCATCATGAGTGGATCTGCTTTAAACTTACAGCTTTGCTCTGCCTCTATGCTATCAAAAACCTTCCTCTTGCATTCGTTGCATGTAGGTGTGTTGCCTTCTACTGTTGTTGATGGTGTTTCTCATTGTGATGTCGTTGCCACTGATCTTGATATCCTTGTCCATGAACAACTTGATGTTTTCACAAGTAGGCAAGCTCATAGAAACTTGCTTGGCTATAACCCACATTGTGCTCTCAACGGTGTCCTCTGACTCTGCTCTCGTGAAGACCATTGTAATTTTGTTGCTGAGAGACAGACGAACACTTGTGATAACTGGAGATAGAAACACTCATGGCAAGAAATCTATCAGTCAAAAACCAAAACAAACCTGAGGACTGACTTGCAACATACCTATGTGATTGATCATGAAGGTTGCGTGATTTCCGCAGGGAGGTCAGGAGACTGACTGCTAAAACTGTGCAAGGCATAGTCTAGGCTGTCGGGAGGCTGACTGACTGCTGGAACTATGCAATGCACAGTCAGCCTAGCCTGCTAAGGACTGAAACTGCGTAATGCACAATTTCAGTCAGCAGTGACATGCAACCAGCAAACTGCATTACACAGTTTCTCGAGCCAGCAGGACACTGCCTCTAAGAATTGCGCAATGAAAACCTAGAGGTTAGTGTTGGGCCATACTTGCGCAATTTCTGGAGGGAAGGTAGAGCCTTCACTTTCGGAAATGCACAGTGCTAGCCGGTCAAGGCACCATCCGGGCCAAGGCAGCCCAGACCAGCCGACAGGCAACTGAAAACATGAGAAGTCTAGATGCATGGTGAGATGAGTGCAAACAAGAGTGAATGACCATTGATGCAAACAACAGGTGCAGGATTCAAAAAACGGGAAAGAATGCATGTGTGTGAAGCGATTCGCCAAAACAGCAACCGTCTGTGCAAAACAATGTCATGCATACGACATCAGTGAGATGCAAACGAAAACTGAAATTGTGCTTATGCAAGCTAACATAAATGCAAACGACAACAAGCACTCACTGAAATCAAGCAGATAGCACTCACATGACGCAAAACACAAAAAGTGACAGAAACACAATGCAAGACATGAAAGTTGGGCTTACCCCAAAATAGCTAAGTTGAATGTGCCAACGAATCCTAAATGCAATGTGGGATGTCAAAGCTACAAGTTCGATGTGAGGAATGAGCTCTGCAGTGTTCGGTTGATGAGTTTTGATAAAATCAAGGTTGTGATGCACATGCCACAAATCTAGGAAAAGCGACACTTGGCAGGAGGTTTCTGAAATGATCCTTGCATGTAACCTCCAACTGCTAAAAATAGATCCCTGAATCAAGGGATGCCTTTGCATGTTGCCTTGGGAGAAGTAGTACATGGATGTAAATCAATTTTGCTCAATCCTAGAGGGAAATGGTTAACTTGAAGGCACATGCATCGGTCTGCTCAGAAATTCACATTTCTGGGAGGGAGCTGAGCTGGTTGCCCAGAGGGATTGTGAAATTTCTGGATAAAGCAGCTGACTGCAGCCCATAATTGCACAATTTATGGGCTGAGTAGTCTTGCTGGGAGGAATTGCGCATTTTTTCCAGTGAACAGTGACAAGAAGATTTTCGCAATTCTAGAGCCCAACAGACTGCTAGACAGAATTGCGCAATTTCTGGAGGGAAGAATGGTTCCTCTCCAGAATTACGCAATTTCTTGAGGGATCTGATCAGCCTGTAGCTGGACCAAGTCTGGAGAAACATCCTGTGAGGGGGATGAAACAAGCTCTCACGGACAGGCTGTCATTCTGTAAGAAAATCGTTGAAGCTTGTGTACTTGACAAGGCAAGACATGATGTTGTGAAAGGTTGGTATGGAGGCCCCAAAACGAAGCTAAGGAAAAGATTTGGAGGGTGGTTGTAGCCGCTACAACAAGATCGGAGGCCAAGCCGGGTTATAATGGATCATATCATTCATTAATTTTAAAATCTCTGGAAAATTAAGTGTTTCTAGGAATGGTAAGCGTGGAGGAACAAGAGAATTCCAAGTGGAATTTTCAACATTCTAAAAAGAGTATCCTAGACTTGGAGTGGCACTGGGCTACCACGAATTACTCTTAGAAATACCTTAACCATAAATAAAACCTTGTATTCCAGGTGGATATGGAGGCTATCTAGCCCCTACTACAGGTTTACTTGTCATAGGAATACTTCCTCCTAGCGAAAATTATATAAAGGGGAAAGCCCCTAATAAGGATTCTATGCACTAGCTAAAGGAGGGAAAAATTGTGAAGTACCATCAGTAGGGAAGGGAATACTCCCCTGTTGACCAAATAAATGGGAAATTTTTCCTGACCCAAAGCCACTCATAGAAGGATGTGCCAAGCCCTGGTTCCCTTGAAAAGGATTAATGTTTTTAGCATGACCAGAGAAAGGAATTGATCCTAAGTTCAACTATGGATTGGAAGGGGGAACATTTCCACTTCCAAATTGAAAACCTTGTAAATCCAATAAACCAATAGCCATCGAAGTCATAGATGTAGAAGAAACACAGGGTAAAGTTGAAGACATAGAGGGAACCCCACTAGATGGCATTCTGAAAGGTTAATCTCCCGTGATAGGAGTTGAAGGTTGGATTGCCCCACTCGGAATCAGGATGGAGGTAGAGCCAACAACTACCATAATAGGTGCAGTAATAGATATAAGAATAGTAATTCCTCCTATAAATGAGGAAGGAGTATGTACACTAGTAGTATCGGTAGATCCACTAAGATTTTCCATTGAGAATAAAAAAGGAGAGTGAATAGGGCTAGCTAGCCTATGAGTCAGAGTACCCAAGTATGTAACAACGTAAGGAAGATGAGAAGGAAGAGGTTCCGTGGGAGTCTCAGGAAGCTCTAAAATGTCTTCAATTTCTACTTCGTCTTATGATTGGAAGAGTAATCTTACAAGCACCGGAGCATTACTGTCGAGATTATGGACTAAACTAGGTCCACCCTGTGAAATGAGATCCCTTGGAGAAGGATCTATCTCCATTGCATTAGCTAACACTGGTTCAAAAGAACCAGCATAATTACTCCTATGCCTTCTAGGTAAAGGCTCGACACTTGTAGGTGAAAGCCCACGAAGCCTTCTAGATCGCTGAACCGTTCAGTCAACCAATTTTATATATTAAGAGAATTTAAAGACTCAAAACACCTATAGAAAGTTAGGAGCACAGAGTACTCACTAAAAATATCCTAAAGATATAACCAAGAAAACAACTTCCAGGTATTTCCGCTCTGAGTGATTAGGACTAGACACCAAAATAAAAGAAAGTGAAGATAGGGATCTCCTTAAGGTAGTTTGGGATGACGAGGACCCAAGCCTACCAATGAAGATATCAGAAGCACTCATGCTAAACTCCAGACAATAGCCTTTGTCAGTGAAATTACTCAAGCTTCGCAAGGGCACCCTCCAGAAGTACTATGAAAGTGATGCAACATCTACCTCAAGTACCATGAGCATTCCCCCCCATAGTCACCTATGTGGTCCCTAGGAAAGGAAACTAAGGTCACCAGTTCGTGATCATAGACGGAGCGGATATTCGTGGGCACATGATTTAATAAGTAGGAGCTGGGGTATCTCTCTTTCCTTATATTCACATGTCCTCGTGCTTAACTCATGTGTTAGAAGAGATTTCCAAAACATCTTAACGAGATTGGATTTCCACTCTTTAGTAAACTTCTATACTTTCAGTTCAAATGGCTTTGGAGATTTTACTCTCCACACACCTATTCCAAGGCCCTAATGCCCTGGACTAGTTGATGTTCCTATGACAAAAAAAGTCTAGTCCATTTAATTAAGCACTTATTTTAATTAGTTTTTATTTAGGACAAGGGTAGAGGAAGTGAAACTGATGATGTTATTACACAAAATAAATCAATAGAAAACCTAGGCTACATGCAGATGAAACACTTATTTTTCTTCAATGAAAGTGATTTCTACACGGGTTCTACGAGAAAGCTAAGAAATAAAAACTCTTTTTCTTTTTCTTTTTAAGCACTCACACATTCAACACTTAACAAAAAACTAAATGATGTCTACAATGCAACTTACCCTAACGTACACTAGAATGCAAATGCAAGATTCAAGTAAAGCTCACAAACAAGAAAAGGTGAACTCAAAAGAAAAAACCAATTTACCAAGCAATAAGAAATACTTCTAAATAAAAAATTCTCTTGGCCCTAAACTAAGAATTCACACCTTTGTCAAAGATTCAAAAGTCAAAAACCAAAGAAAAGAAACCCAAAGAAAATGCTTTTCTTTTTGTTCAAAAGATTTAAAGACTAAAAGTTTTAGAAGTGAAAGCAAGTATAAAATTAAAGACCAACAACAAGAAGGAAACTTAATTCTCACTCTTCATTAATAATCCCATAAATTAAAATACTAATGTGAATAAGAGACAAAAACACCTTGAGCGATTTGGTCAGGAAGATACAAGGAATTCTGGAAATCAGAAAGATTCCAGAGATTGAAATCTCTCATTTACTCAAGAATTGCAAACACTTTTCTCAAACAACCAATGAAAAGAAAAAAATAAGCCAACTTCAAGAATTTAAAATAAGAAATCAATAATGTTGGGTCATAAACAAGTTGCAAGAGAAAAAATTGTCCCAAAAGCATACAAAAACCAAATACTTCTAAAAGAAAGTTTGAAACCCAACTTTAATTATAAAAATATTCAAAAACTACAAACCCTAGGTTGACATAGGATTTTCACCAAAGAGATGGAAGAAACTGACAACAACTAATAAAATGATCATTCCAAAGCCTCATTAAAACCAAAAAGACACAACCAAACATGGTCAAACTCCCAGCAAAAGGAAGAAATGAAAAAATTTAGTTTTTTCAATTTGTAGACGATCGTTTATGAAGAAACTAGTGTATATGTTGGTTTCTTCAAAATAAAATGCATAAGTATGCTTCTATATACAACAAAAAGCGTGTGTAAATGCAAAACTAGGAAAAAATAAAAATACAGTCAATCCAAAAGATCATACTGAATGACGAGATTTCCTAAGAGTTAAGAAGGCTATAAAAATCAAGAAACATTAAACCAAAAACCATATCAAAGGATAACAACCATTCTAGGAAATACTTGATGATATTCCCCAATAGAGTTGCCAATTTTGTATGCAGGAAAAGTTACCTAATGTAAGGGTTGACAACCTCAATAGAGAAAAACAATATAATCAACAAAGTGTAGTCAAGAAACCATACCAAACATGTGAATTACTAAATTTGGACTTGGAAACATACCCACAGGTCCTACATTTGATGATGTTCTCATTGGGTCCAAATCCTCTTCTTCCTCTAGAATCTAGTAGGCCTACAAGTCAATTCACAAAATCATATACATCATAGATAATTCAATGTGCATACATAAAATATAGGTTATATCATCATATATAATAATACAAATTAGTATTCATGAAAGAATAACATATCAGGAACAAGACATGAGCTTCTTTATTGATGATTAGTAATAGGTACAGGAAAGGTACAACTTGATCCTAGGCAAAGCACTAATGAAGCCTTCCTGCAGACCTATCTAGACTAATCCATGAAGAAAAACTCTCTAACAAATGCAAGGAGATGGTATAAATATGATGAAAATATCTGCAAACGAAACAAGGGTTTCCATAGAGACTAGGAGTGCAGGAGGCACAGGAAAATCAAACTTGATCTAGGAGAAAAATGGGTATAATGTTGATAGCCCTTCTCTTATGTCTTTTAGGCCTACCAAAGGGGTGTATATATACCACCTAAAATTAGTTAATTTAGTTGTGTTATGGGCTCTTGTAGGTGGGCTCTCGGTAAAACCCGTGAACCCTGCACGAAAAATATCATATTATTTTATTTTTTCATATTTAAAAGTGTATACGTGGATATGTAGTTATAGAACCTATGTATCAGCTCTTGAATGGGCAGAGTCATGTATGGAATTTAAAATATTATTTTTTAGTATGAGATCAAGTCTGCATGGGAAAAGGTTTCCCAAGGCCATACAAGAGCATCAAGTGTACATGAGTTCTAAATCATGCTATAACATGCATGCATAATAAAAGTAAAAAGATAGAAGAAAGGGAGTGCGCCTTATCATGAAATATGAATCACTAGTAGAAAATAAGAAATTACTGTCTAGGTGACTAAAAGAGTTAGTCATTGTAGCTTTTCCAAGTGAAATACTACCAAAAATGAGCAATCTTAAGTGACCCAACCAAAAAAGACTAACATAAACGACTAATTTAGTCTCAAGTTAAAATATTTGACTAGTTAATAAGTAATACAACTAAAAATGACTAACATGAATGACTAATTTAGTCTAGGAACAAAAATACAACTATCTAACAAGTACTACAATAATACAAATCAATCGTTTATGTTAGTCATTTTAATTATGCATGAAAACTTCAAGATGATGGATGAAGATCCATGTGAACATAACCTAGTCAATAATATTTTCCTAAAAAGAAACTTGAGAGTGTGCTTGGATTTGTAAAATAAACACATATTAAAACTTAAAAGTGTGCTTGGATTTGTAACATAAATACATATCAAAAACTTCCATGGTGATAAATTTAACCTCTATCTCTAGGGGCTCTTATAGCCACCTCAATGTACTAGGAAAACTCTAATGTGATTGGTTCAAATATAGTTCATAACCTCTTGTCAGCATATAAATTCAACCCTAATTCGAGAAGCCCAAATAACCATTAGATCAAGATGTTGGATAATTGTTTTTAAGGAAACATGTAGATATATTTAAGTTTATATAATTTAAACACGTTCTTTAACCTCTTGGTGCCATGAATTTACTCATAAAATAATTATTTTTCCCAATGTTGAATGGAGTATTACTTTTCCCACATTCACTCAAAACATTAAATACACATTCAAAGTTTTTTTGAAAATCAACAATACATGATAGCCATATTTTAAATAGGTTAAGTAGATACATTTAACATTACTCCTCAAAGCCACTGACACTTAATCTACCCATTACAAAAAGAGAGTTTGTGCCCTAATTCATGCCTTATGAAGCAACAATCTCGCATTCAAAACTCTGATGGAGGGTACGATATAGAGCATCGTAACAATAAAAATGAATGATGGTGTCCCATGACCACAAAATCTCCCCAACAATAACTTTCATAGTCCTCACATGGGACGATGGCATGTTGGGGATTAGCCTCACAATAATCGATGTGAGAACATGGTTCAAATTCCAGTCTCATTCGAAATCCCTTCAAAGCTTAAAAAATACACCCATCTCGCTAATTGCATACATTAGGTCACTCCCACCTCCATAAGACCATGGCAGCAATAGCAATAATCGAACCTGTGAACCACAATAGGCAGAGCCCTTGGTTATAGTCATAGGAAAGTTTCATCCCACTAACTTTTTGGAGAGCGGTGGGACAAATGAGAGTGAGGGTGTGTTGAAGACACAAAATTTAGGAGATAAGGTTGTGGTCTTTGAGAAGACACATGCGATAAATTTTGTGTCAATGCGTTATTTTGTCCATTTTTTTCTTTAAATTCAAACTGAATTTTGAGTTTTATGTTTTTGGATTGAGTTTTGAGTCTTCTTCTTTGAGATTCAAACTTGTGACCTCTACTGGCACTGTGGAAACACCAATTTGAATTGAACCAGTGTATAAACCTTGTTTTTTGGATTATTTTGTTCTTATAGTTCGAACCGATGACCTCTAGTGGGTATTCAAAACCTGGAAGATGGTTTGCTACAGGGAGTTTGGTGTTAGATCATGTATTACTTAAATCGTGAAGTTCAATATATGTCTTCATTATGATTTAATTTATGTATGTATGTAAGCTACAACAAATATTGGGATGGTTCACATTGATACGATATGTTTACATTGATACGATATGTTTATCTTCATGGAATTAAATATTGAAAAACAATAATTTGGGGATTTTTATTAAAACATTACTGGTTGAATAAGCTTTTTTACGGTGACTTATGTGGCCTTGTGGCTTTAGCAACCAACATGTTAGGTATGTTATTTTTGTTGTTGTTAAACATGCTTTGAATTTTTATTGATAACATATACACAATGAGCATATTAAAAAAAAGGGTAGGGTAAGAATCGTTAGGGCAGGTCACAGGGGTAGAGGGGTAGAAATTATTTTCCCAAAATATTAAAGTAGGATTGATAAAAAAGTAGATGGATGCGATCATTGGCAACTAGATCTCTCAAGGAGAGATGCATTAAGAAGATAGTTTTAATGTGACATGCACAACTTATAACCCACCTAAGAGATGTAAAAAACATTCAGTAGTAAAAAAAGTAGCTTTGTTCAACAATTGAACAAGCATGAAGTCTTTATAGTCAATTGTGAAGATATTTTGATTCTAGATCATGGCCCCAATCGAGATGATTTAAAGCTCTCTTTCTAAAATTAATATCATTCCTTGTATAGACATTGTGGTTGTATATACCTAACTTGGACAATAGACTTAACTAAGCCTTTCGATCCCTAATGCTCTAATGGTGAGGAAGAAAGAAGGCCTTTTCATTTTGGCTCAACCATGTTGAAGTCCTCACAAATTAACCAGTTGGCCTATGATTGCATTTCAATTATTCAATGGAAACAAATTGAAAATTCCAAAGCATCATTTGGAGCATAGATGTTGGAAACCCCTAACATATGTCCATCTAGTTGTAACAAAACCTTGGCCAATCTTTAGATAGGATATGTGCCCCAGTATGTAACACAAGTAGAAAGTGTGGTTAACATTAACATTTCTAAAGCATTTTTCCCTTCCTAGGCTCAGATCTATATGCCTTGGTACTATATAAAATGAAATTAAGTGAAGTTTTGAGAAAAGATCCTATCACTTTCACTTCTTACAGATAGACCATGTCCAAGCTATGAACAAACTAGCATAATAAACAAACTATGTCCTTTCAATTGGTGCCTAAAAAATCCCAAACATTCCTTGAGAAGGATTAATTTAGGGGTGAAAGAGAAACACCAACTCTAGCATTGTCTCCATATTTGGTATCCACCCCATATAACTATTTTAGCATCCTAGATGAATTAAAGGTTAGATTCTATGAGGTAGAGAAAATATGTTCAATGCCTTAAGTTTACTAAATGACATGATGCCTTTCTGTGTTGCAGCCCCTATCCAACATAGGTGATGGTGACCTATCTATATTTCCTATGTTAAAATGAGCCTAAGAACTCAACAAACTAGGGTTTGTACCCTTAGGTGGATATGTTCTACGTGTATGTTAATTGGGGTTGGGGTAATTAGAGGAGCTTGATTCTCTTGAGGGCTTCGGTTTCAATGGTGTCTAGGGAACTCCTAAATATAAGAAGGCAACGCGGTATCAAGACTTTAACAGTAGAAACAAGTATTCAATGTTAAATCCTCAACTTGAATGCTGATAATCTATAATTCAACATATCTTTTTCCCAAGCATCAAGGTGAAAATTAGTAACTAGAACATATAATAATTGTTGCCACTAAGGATCACATAGTGTTGATACCAAGGAAATTGATATGATAGCCCACAAACATATTGAGCAAGGTTATCCAGGATTTAAGTCTACTTAGGCTAGGAAATATCACTATGAGTCAAAACCCCTATGGCTACCACTAATAGGAATGCCATTTGGTAAATTAATTTTAATACAAACGTGTTATGTGGTCTTGGCTAAGATGTCTTTTTGGGTCTATGGAAAACAAATTTGCATATGGGATGAGCTATCCTTTCTAGGAAATGCTACAGTTGTATTGGAAACCTGGGGAATTCTTCTAGATCAGAAAATTAACTCAGCATATTTCTCTGCTGAAAATTTTCAATGCAGTGAGAAAAAAATCACATAATATTTTGACAGATCTCAATTTCATAACTTCACAATAGCTATGTAGGTCGAGGCCTCCTAAAATATGGATATGAGGAAAAAACTTGGGATATTTCAAATTCAAATATTATTATGCTATTCATACAACTCCCTTAAATCTCCAACCAGAGTCTAAATCATACTTTTAGAGGGGATTTCATCTTAAAAATGACCTACAAGGGCATGCTAACTACACTTAGAAGAAGCTTCTATATATTCATTGACATAATTTAAAACAAGTGGGTCAGAAATATGGACGAAGTTGTGATGTTTTGAGGAAATTTTGGTGCAAACTTTTTCTCTTTATTTGGTGTTATTATCTTGTTTGGTCACTGGAGTATAAGCAACTTCCAAAACAAGGGAAACATCTTCAGGCCTCTACTTAACTGGAGGGAAATTTTAGCAAAGTAGGCTGAAGAACTAAATGCATGGAAAAAAATGCTAGGATTTAGAGCATGTGAGAATAGAATCATCAGTAGAGAATTTAAGAGGACATGATACCATGCCTTTGACCTACATTTTTTACTAAGCTTGATTTACTATTTCTAGTTTCCATTTAATGAAGATCAAGAAATAAAATAATATATAAACTACAATTTAAACTTCATATATTTTTTTTATTTTTTTTTAGTTCATCCATAATCAAAGTCATAATGGGATCAATTTTTTTTGGTAATGGGAGCATGGGGTGAGGGGTGGGGAGGAGGGAATTGGATTTTGGTGAGAAAAAAGAGTTATAGAAAGACATGGATTCTGAATATTATATGAATTATATATGAATCTATGGGTGTATCAATGCCATAAAATTCATCTAAAACTTGCACTTGGCCTCACCTATGCACACTCAGGGGGTTTTGGACCTAGGTCTCCACATTAATACTTTTGCGGGCACATTCACATGCACACATACTCATAGACATATGTAATATTCCTATCCTACATATCCTTTTTTAGGGTGGTTTACATACCTTTTATTTAACATTTGTCTTTTATACTCATATTCTTGTGTCATGTACTTAAGTGTTTTAATATTTCCAAAATATATAGTTGATTGGCTATTATGAAGAATAGGCTATGTATTGTTTTTATTCACTGTATTTTTTTTCTTTGTTAGCTAGACCCATGGGGTTTGAACTGGTGACCTTCACACAAAGAGTGCCTAACAATACATTCTATTGTTGTTTTTATACACTCTAGGGGGTATTTTTTTTCATTGTGATTTATTACAGTTTCTTCATATTTCGTTCTCTTATTTGCAGCTACACCACATTATTAAGGTTTGAGGTCCTTGATTAGCCAATGGTTGATTAACTCTTAAATATTATATGTACATTTAATTTTATCGTACTCCTTACGAGTGCTAGTGATTTTGATCATTTTGACAGATAGAGAATGAGCATGGTGACATGGAAAGTAATTACAAAGATGGTGCAAAACCATATGCAATGTGGGAAGCAAACATGGTGGTGTCGCTGAACATAGTTGTACCTTGGATTATGTGTCAACAATATGATGCACCTCATCTAGTGGTAAGTAATAATTCTACTATTAGTATTATGATATTTGGTATACTTGTGAAGGTTTCAACAATACTTAAGGGGATTGAACCGAACATTGGATATATCATTAAGTAGATGAACTATAGAAGGAAATTTATGCTCATATTATTAAATTAGAGAACCAAACAATGTCAGTTATAAGACTATATATACCTTTCCTACATTTCAAAAGGAAAACATATACTATAACCACTACAATTCATATATATTAGAACTTGATATTATCAAAATCTTGATTATTCATGAATATAAATACACTAAATCGCATAAAAGTTGGTTCAAAGAGAATAAACCTCTACATCTTGAAATTGTGTTTTTTTAAATAATTTTTTTATAGTCAAAAAGGTTATTGTCACTTATGTATTAGTAATATCTTATTTCCAAGTATTGATTGACATTTGT
The DNA here is from genome assembly GCA_031772625.1 of Pinus tabuliformis. Lineage (NCBI taxonomy): Eukaryota > Viridiplantae > Streptophyta > Pinopsida > Pinales > Pinaceae > Pinus > Pinus tabuliformis. Next base: position 1,490,453,070 of record CM062819.1, on the reverse strand, counting down.
TCATACTTATATATACTTCTTCAGCTAATTTCACTTATAGTATTCAGCAGTTGTCCTTACTGCTAATAATGTTACAGTTACCTAGTTTATTTTTATAGATATGAAGAGATGATTTTTATATGTCATTACAAATAAATCCTATCTTATCATGAAATAATATCAAAGCTATTTACTTTTGTGCTTGGCATATCAATAATTGCAATTCATTCTATTGTGACCAGTTTACACCCAACTCTTAGAGAATGCTCAAATTTTGGACTGATAACTATCCTAGTTGGTATTCATTCAATGAATTGATCTTCCATGAAGAAAAGAAATTTATTTTTTTATTTTTTTTTCTCTCTACTTTTGGTATCAAAGCATAGGACGTTTCCGTGTTTCCTTTATGCAAGACACAACATGACATGCTAAAGAGTAAATACACTGGACATTAAGGTTCAAACATGTCTTTCTTATGGAAGATATTTCCTTTTGTCTTATTACATGATGGGCAAAGATATCATCGCATTTTACAGACTAACAACTTTTCCCCTCTTTGACCACTCCTTTTTGGATGCAAAACTTATCGAGATAAATTTAGTTAATTTTTTCACATATAGCTGAAACTTATCAGGATATTGATGTACACATGAACTTTTGAAATTTTCATGGGTTAGTGCATGAGACAAGCCCAAGTTTAGAACATCTAAGGCTAGAACTAAGTCTCGTAATAATGCATTATGCAAAAATATGTGTTCATAAAGGAGAATAATTGATGTGTTTGTACAAAAAATGTTGTTTGTATATTATACATATAATAGGAAGGATTGCATCAATAGAATGTCTTAGTATTGGCACTACTCCTCTCTCTTATAGTGTGGCTTTGATAAAATTTCCTCCAAAGGGGTAAAAGTCCTGAATTCTTGTATATTTTGTAGAGATACTAAACCAATTTTCAATTTGTCCACGTGAGTAGATAATTTTTGCAAGACCTAAACATCATGCCAAAAGGAAAACTTTCAATGATAAATAAAAATTTATGGCCACTTGATGTTATGCATTAGTAATCTCAAGATTTCTCCCAAAACTAGAATTTTGAAGCAGTGTTGTCACGCTCTTCTGGTAGACTTTCCAGTCAACAAACTTATTTAAGTCTAATCCAAGCTCATAAACCCAAAATTAGTGATAAAAAAACACCTGTATGCACTATTTAACCCAATAAGAACTATTTTTTTGATTTGGAATTACACATTCAAATTTTATTTTGGTAACTCAATATTTTTTTTAAATTGATAGGCCTATAGGATGACGACCTCGACCTACAAACATGTAGGATGATATATCAAATAAGATGTCAGCGTACAGGCCTATAGGATGACATCTTAGCGAAAGGGTTATAGGCCTTTAGGATAAAAATTCGACCTAGAAGGATGTACGATGAATTGGCCTACAAGTTGAAATGTTTGCATTATCTTTAATTAGTTTGATGACATGATCCTTAGATCCATGACATGAAAAGTACTTGGTTTATCTCTGGATTGTTAATCAATCTTATTGTAGGAACAAATTTTTCTTGCATCTAACACTTATGTTTAAAAAAAAAATCCAATTGATTATGAACTATTTTTTCTTTGATTGTAATGTTATGGTGATTGTTTGGTGAGTTTTTTATCAAATATCCATAAGTTTTGGATGTTTCTATCTTATCAATATTTTGCATGCCATAAGGTAGTTTGCATGCTTTTTTTGTTTTTTTAATCTATATTGTACATTGCTAGATGTCTTATTATTTGTGAATGAATTGACTGAAATTCTTGTGGTTTTATTCTATAGAGGTTTTCTTTAACCTGTAATTACATACAATATTAAGAATGCAGCAAACAAAGACCTTTCTCATCAGAAGTTGTTTGTGTGTGGACTAGATTGGGAGACTACTTCACAAAATCTGTGTGAAGTGAGTGCATGATGATTGGGTGCTTGTCATTTATATGAATGGAAATATTTTTCATATTGTTGTTTATTTGGTAATGCTTTTGTTTTATGGCCTTGAAATCATGTGATGCTATTTGTTGGATTTTGTCACCATGTATTGTTGATTGCATTGGTCCTAGTCGTAATTTGTACCTCAATTTTTCATGATGATTTAACATAAAGGTTGTCGTTAATATTCACTGAAAGGGAAGTTAACCATGGTTCAGAATATAGCCTATTTTTTACAACTGCATACTATGTGTCTCTTGGAGACTTTATAAAACAAGCCATGCTTTTGAATGGAAACTTGATTAATAATTCCAATTGTTGTTGACATTTCAGTCATTCGAACAATATGGAGAGACTGAACAAGGTTTTTTTTATCATTAACAAGGAAATTGGAAAGTCAATGGGATTTGGATTTATTACATTCAAGCATATGGATTTTTCTCAAAGGGATTTGTAGGAACCTAAAATTTCTATTGATGTATGTGTCAGCCTTGGTTCCAAATATTTTTACATTTTGACTTAGAAGTTTACTGTGAAATGTTGATTGTATAGATACATTTTAATGTTGTTTCTACTTTGGAGACCATGTGATTGTGTTTTTCATTGATAGTAGATTCGTGTTGTAACATGTATTTTTATTTACCAATACTATATTAGTGTTGCCCAAAGGCATGCACATGAAGATGATTTTAACTTTCATGTATTGCAAGAAATTTTAGTCAATGGAACACCCACCATTGTTCTATCTAGGTGCAATGTTATTCATGTTATTCAGATGATTCTTTATTATGATATGCTTTCTAGTGCAAAGTCAAGATTGTTGGAAACTGAGTATTAATATTGGAAATTTTCTATATGCAAAGTTATGACTTTTATCCTAGTGGAATGTCATTTAAATTATTTTGTGCCATAAGATAATTTGTAGAACAATCATTAGCCTCTTTCCCTGTTTGTTTTCATTTGAATCTTACTCTCTAGTCTATGTTGAAATTTATTGCAATTAATTGTATATTTTGATGGTATAAATGCATTAGTTTTGGAAACTCTACTATATTAGTATTATTCTTTACCATGTGAATTTGATATGTTTCCATTATTCCAAAGGGAATGTATACCCAATTTTCAAAAAAATCCTTTTTAAGATCAAAATCTCACTTCCTTGATAGAAACATACCCCAAGCATTAGGCACATCAATCACAACAATGTCCATGAAAATCATTATATCAATATAAACAAACAAATGAACTTGCAAATTCTTAGTCAATCCATGAACTTCAATTCTTTTAGAATCCATAGAGAAAATGTTGAGATATGGTCTAGAAACCCTTAAGTTGTTCCATGACCCTCTTGGTCGTGACACAAGCTAATGAACTTGAATCTATAATGAAATTATATAAACGAAACCATTGAAAATCAAAGTAATGAAAAATGGACGATGATCTTTATTATCTGGATCCACACTTTGCAAACACACTAGAGAATCCTGATAACCAGCTTTAGGATATTTTCCACGAGAAACATAAACACTAGGAGCATCAATACCCTTTAATAATTTATACTTCTAAGAGGGAATCTTTAGAATCTTTGTGACGAGAACCAAGGTTTTTGCATTAGTAATCCAACCTCCCAAGTCAATATTTAAACAAGGGTTAGAAAGTCTAGGGATAATTTGAGTCTCACTTTGTTCCTTATTTTTCTGTTGATAAGTTAATCATTTATCCTTCGCAATCTCCAAGACTTGTTCCAGAGAAAGGTTTGCACCATACAACACAATAATCGTATCCTTCTTATCATTAAAATTATTCACACTATAAGAAGATTGGAGCATTTTTAAATTGTGACTTTTCTCTACAACCTCCATCCAATCCTCCATGGACAAGTGATGTTCTTGACCAACAACATTAATTTGATCACTTCTCCCTACCATCCCATTATCCATGATTCTCTTCACAACAAGGCAAGTAGCCTCATCATGAAGGGCATCACAAGGATTACAATAAGGTGGAGTTTGTTCAACAAGGTTGGTAGACTCAAGTGGATTTGGCGGTCTTTGCTCATAAGGAGGGCCCCTTTTCTGCCATGCATTATTACTTCTATTATTCTGCAATTTATTTCCTTGAGACTTGTCCATATTAAATAAACAATTTTGAAGGGCATTCATTTTATTTGCATATTATTAATGAGTTGTGCCAATTCTTTAATAGGATCACATTCAACATCTTTAACTTATTTTCCTTTCAGTTCATTCTTATGATGACCCTTAGAAAAACCCGAAATCTCATATTTCCTAGATGTCTTCCTACACTTTTCCATTTCTTTAGCCAACTCCTGGGAAGCCTTTACGTTATTAGGCATAGTGCATCATAGCTCATATGAAGTATCAGTGGTAAATGCATCAATATAATACACCAAAAGAGATTTCTCAGGAGGTTTATGCTGAGAAATCCAAGGAGGTGGCAGTTAAACAATTTCTCTTATTATGACATTATCTTGCGATGTTTTTTTTATTATTATTAGTTCTTTCGATTTATCTTTTCTTATCATCAATACTAATGTCAAGCAACAAATAGAATAGGACACAATATGCAGGCACGATGCCAGAGAAAAACTCCACTCTAGGGGAAACACCAGTCAAATTCTTTCTTCAATAGATTCAAAAGATTAGACACCCAAGACCCTTACAATCTAGACCCAAGACATCCTCCCTCAAGTCATCCTTGAAATTGTGTGAGCATTGAGTCCTTATTATTGTGGCAGCATTGAAACCTTCTTCAATGCATCTAGACCTTGTCACTGTGGCAACACCGAAACCTTCTTTGCTTCATTTAGACTTTGTCACTGCACCAAAATCATCTTGTATCACAGCAATAGCACCAAAACCTCTTCTCTGAAATCTAAACTTGTCTATCTGAAATTCAAACTTGTCTCTTTGTAATTCAAACTTGTCTTTCTGAAATCCGAACTTGTCTCTCTATGATCACTAAAAAACTTTGCCTGAGATCACCGAAATTCTGTGTGAGATTACCAAAAATCATTTCTAAAATCCGAGTTCATTTCTATAATTTATGTGAAGTCCTTATTTTGGTACATATAGTAGTTTGTCCATTATAAATGAGTCAGCATTACTTTGTGAATAGTTGTGTCTCCATTTAAGATGAGTTCAACATGATTTCTGTTAAATGAAGCCGAATTGATGATGATCTTATTCAATCCAATGGAAGGAGACTTGATGGAGGAGTCTTTGACCAAAAAAACATATTTGCTTTGACCCAAATAAATAATCCTAAAGCCTACAATGGAGGCTTGACCTATAACAATTGACCCAAGCATGAAACCCATGCTTTAACAAGTCAATTCAATAATAATAAAATTATTTTTTGCTTTTCTTTTTACAAGTATTACATTTTGAATTCAAATACAATTATGAAGATTGAACCTAGTTACATTCTTCAACACTCCCTCCTAATTAGGGAGGTATTCATTTTTACATATAATCAAAGTAGTACATGGAATATCTCAAAACACATCATATATGAAGAAGTTTAGGCACCATAATGTCATGGACTAGATTCCTGACCAGGGCAATCTATCCATTGGTCTCTCAACAATTTAGGCACCGCAATGTCACAGACTAGATTCCTGACCAGGGAAATATATCTGAATGGGACTAAGATGGACTCAAGATTTCATCCTTTCTAGGTACCATCAGGCTTACTTGCTAACCATCAACCTGGGACCTAGGTGCATATCCATGGTCAAAGCTCTATGACCCACGCCACCCTCCCTACTTTGGGACCTAGACATCAACACAAAGTGTTGGCCAGATGTCCTCCCAGGCAATGCTTCACTCACAAAGCCTCACCTTGATCCAACAGATCAAGGACAACAAATCTCTCCCGATCAAGCTGGTCAGTAATTAACATGCTATCAAAACCTTCGAGAGATTTACAACCCCAATCAATAATATAATTTCACATATTCATAAATAAACACAAACCTTCGGGGTTTTCCTGACGTTTCTTCTCAACACGGTAGGCCTATCAACCGAACATTTCCTTTTCAACTTCACATAAAGAAACATATCCTTCAAAATTCATTCTCTCACTAAAACCATGCTCTCCCTTTGAACTAGGGACATTTTCTTTATCCAAGCTCCCTCTTAAACTAAGGGAGATCTCTTCTTCTTTTCGACAACGAATAATCTTTTGTGGCTTTCATTCATCTCATCAGAGTTATCATTACCATCATGCTTATTACATCAACCTTTCTTTCGATCATCTTCACAACCTTGAAGATTGTGTACCTGCACAACTTAGATAACAAGTACAACCAAAACTATAGAAGAATGAATTTAGCCATATCAAAATATTATAATAACGGAAGCATTTTACAAACATAATCATAGAGACTATACTTCAATACTTTCCCAGGTCTTGTTACAAACCCTAAATCACATTCATAGCTCATCAAGATACCAAACTCTTTATATCTAGGGTTTCAATATTCTTTTTAATGACAAGACATGATCAAGCCCTAAAAACAAATCAGATTAATACATCTAACAATTTTCAAATTTCATATGTTAGACTCCCTACTAGGATAAACCCTAGATTTTATACATGAGATCCAACAATCAAAACCAATCACGTCTTAACCAACATTATGACTAGCATCTACTAGAGTTTGTTGTAAACCTTTGATTTCTTAATTAAACAATCTCAACAATTATTATATAGATAGATTCTAGATTGTCGTATCACACATACTAGAGAATTAACTACTACTAGTGTTTAGCTACAAAACCCTAGATTTACCAAACAATGTCATCCTAGAACATCAAACTTTGACTGGAGCTTGTTTCCAAACCCTAGGAATCATAACCATCAATAATTAGTCAACACATATATCTAGGAATTCATTATCAATCACATGTCACGCAATATTAATATTTTAGACATATACTGACCTAGAACAGGCTAGGGTTTCAACCAAATGGACACATACCTAGGGTTTCATTTCTAGGACTCTAAAAAGGGTTTTTCTTATAGACCCAACCAAACCCTAAGGATCTAGGATTTCAATTCATAACATAGAAAACCCTACTTTACCAAAATTTTAAAGGTTCGGGATTTCAGACAACATCATTCAACCCTAACAAGTTAGGGTTTTCATGATTACACTAAAACCCCAAACATGACATCATCAATATATAAAACATAATATCAATTTCTTTAGACTCCATCAATAACCCTAAGTAGATTAGGGTTTCATTCATTTTCAACATACCCTTAGGTTAGGGTTTTCCAAAGAACCTGTCTAGGGTTCTATAAGATCAATTAGGGATACGAGGATGGTAGAGTTATCATTATGATTCAAGATAGCTAGACATAATGATGTTAGTAATGTAATGCAAACTTCAAAAATAAGATGATCATACTTTTAAGAGAATCTTGTAAGGAGTATAGTTTGAGACATACTTGGAGATGTTCCTTGGCAAACCTAGTAAGGATTCCTTGAAGTGTTCTCTTTGTATTTAATCCATCATCTTTTATACATGTAGTACATACTTACAAGCACAACATGTGATACCAAGGAAATAATTTAATTTCTCAAGTTAGATCTTCCACATAATCATGAAGGATGGAATCCAGAGATCAAGTTGTTCATTCTTTCAATCAACAATAGGACCTTTTATTTGACATCTTAGGTTACTTGTAAACCCTAGAGGATAAGGACTAAGGTTCTAGTATGTTATTTTAGAGAGTAAAATCTTTGTCGTAGACTATTTATAAACAAGGTCTAATGGAAAATCTAAAAGCTCATGTACCTTGTGATTTCATGTCTTTGATTTGATGACTTATTAGACTAGCATGTGCATCTTGACAATACTTACTTGAATTCCTAGATCTGGTACCTTGTACTTGAGCTTGCACAAGATTTGAATTTTATTCTTTCATAGGACAAACTTCGGATCAAATCCTCCTTTCGCAGTGTTTGCATACCAAGATCCATGTCACTGAATTCTTGTCACTAAGTTTGCATTGAAACATCATCACTGCAATGTCACCGAGACTGAGATCCTACCACTGTGATAGTACTGAGACCTCATCATAGTTATAACACTAAGACTTCATTTTTTGTGGTGGCACCTAGACCTTCTTGTTGTGAAGACACTGAATCCTTCTCACTATTGTGAACCCTCATCACTGTAATTACATCGGGATAGAGATTGCATCAAAATTGTGTTAGGCATCGAGACCTACATTGATGTAACACCAAGCCCTTATCACTGTAATTATACCGAGATAGAAGTAGCATCGAAACTGTGTTGGGCATCGAGACCTTTACTGTTGTGACAGCAAACCCTAATCCATATTACCTTATTGTTGTGTTATTATGTGAGCTTCTTTGGTCACTAAAATCATCTTTGTAATATATAGTGAAGTGGTATCTTCATTAAACTGTGCCATCACCAAAATATTGTGCCTTCACTGAAATGTTTATTCTATGCCTCCACTGAAATACTTAAACTGTATCTTCACCAAAATACTAAGAACCCAATCTCTGGAAGGATCTGAACTGTCTCACTGTGTAGGTACCGAAAATCTCTCTTTGTGGCAGCACTGAAATATCACTGTGTTGTTGTCACCTTGAGGGATCTTGATGCAAACAAAACTTCATATTGAGAATGCTTCAAAGATGTGTAAGTGTTCTTCAAACTGTCTTTGACCTTAACCATAGCTCTAAAAGCATGTTGAGAAATATGAGGAAGTGGAATTTAAACAATTTCTCTTATTATGACATTATCTTGTGATGTTTTCGTTATTATTATTATTAGTTCTTTTGATTTATCTTTTCTTATCATCAAGACTAATGTCAAGCAACAAATAGAAGAGGACACGAGATCTAGGCACAATGTCAGGGAAAAACCCCACTCTAGGGGAAAACCCAGTCAAATTCTTCCTTCAGTAGATTCAAAAGATGAGACGACCAAGACCCTTACAATCTAGACCCAAGACATCCTCCATCAATTCATCCTTGAAACTGTGTGACCACCGAGTCCTTATTATTGTGGCAGCATCGAAACCTTCTTCACTGCATCTAGACCTTGTCATTGTGGCAACATTGAAACCTTCTTCATTGCATCTAGACCTTGTCACCGCACTGAAATCATCGTGTCTCGTAGTAATAGAACCAAAACTTCTTCTCTGAAATCAAAACTTGTCAATCTAAAATCCAAACTTGTCTCTCCATAATCCAAACTTGTCTTTCTGAAATCCGAACGTGTCTCTTTGTGATCATCGAAAAACTCTTCCTGAGATCACTGAAATTATTTTTGACATTACCAAAACTCATTTCTGGAATTCGAGTTCATTTCTGTAATTTATGTGAAGTCCTTATGTTGGTATATATAGTAGTTCATCCATTATAAATGAGCCAACATGACTCTGTGAATAGTTGTGTCTCCATTTAAGATGAGGTTGACATGAGTTCTGTTAAAGGAAGTCAACTTGATGATGATCTTATTGAAGCCAATAGAAGGAGACTCGATGTAGGAGTCTTTGACCAAACAAACATATTGATTTTGACCCAAATAAATAATCCTGAAGCCTACAATGGAGGCTTGACCTATAAAAATTGACCCAAGCATGAAACCCATGCTTTAACAAGTCAATTCAATAATAATAAAGATTCATTTTTTCTTTTCTTTTTACAAATATTACATTTTGACTTCAAATACAATTATGAAGACTGGACCTAGTTACATTTTTCAATAGTTTATAATCATGACGCAAACTTTTAACAATACAATTAAATTTATTATTGAATTCCTCCACAGTCTCATTTTCATTTTTCTTCATATCACTAATAGCGTTAAGCAAGTGTCTTTCTTCTTTATTTTCTCCATACGTATTCTCAAAGGCACTAATAATTTCTTGTAATGAATCAAATGTATTATTAGGAAACTCTGCGAACCAATCCAGAGCATCCCACTCAAGAGAAAGGAAGAAGAGCCTCATCTTCACATCCTCACGATTATAGTCAGCGCAAATACACCATTTATTAACATAAATTTTAAAATTATTAGTGTGAGATTTGTTATTAATGGTGTTATTGCTTTGGAAAGAAGGAAACTTCTCGATGGATTTTACCATCATATTATGCGGATAACCCTAAATGTTAGCAAAATTAAAAGGGTCAAACAAGCCATCCATGATGTTGTTGACAAATCTATAGGGAAATGATTAGAGTGATTTCTCTTTTCTTAATAAATGTTTGTGATCTCTTTTTATTTTTCTTACTTATTATCTTCTTTACTTATTATTATGTTTGTATATCATCAAACAGCGACCAAAACAAGAAGAATAAGAACACGAAATGTAGGTTTCAATCCAAGGCCAAAACCTCTCCACTTGAGAGGAAAACCCACAAATATCTTCTCTTCTTATAGATTCTTCAATTGACAAATTCCAAGACCTTTAGGCCAAGATAGCTACCAAAACAAGAAGAACAAGAACACAGAATGCAGGCTGCAAACCAGGGCCAAAACCTTTCCATTTGAGAGGAAAACCTACAAATCTCTTCTCTTCTTATAGATTCTTCAATTGAAGAATTCCAAGACTTCTAGACCAAGACCAATACCCTCCAAGACCAGGTCCAACCCTTCTGAATGATGTGCTTCCTTTGTCCAAGTCAAACCCAGTCAAATCTCTTCCAGCAGTACAACTTCAACCCTAATCTTTAGAATTTCAACCTCTATTGCAAGTTTGAATTTTTTGGCCTTCCCAGCAGCAGTTTCTACCACACGTGTGAGTTTATTCTTGCCTCCCAATACTTCTTCAGACCTTCGGTTGGCTTTCTCCTTCTTCTGGTACTTGAGGATGGCCTAATGTGTCCTTCGTTGACCTTCTTTCTCTTTCTTCTTCAAGATCGAACTTGCAGAAGAAAAACCCTAGACCAGCAGTAGACACCCTCGCCTTCCTTCGCACGTCGGAGAGGAAAATAGCGCAGAAACAAGGCTTCTTCGTCCTCTTCCTTCTTCGCTACCTTACTCCTCTTACTCCTTCACTTGAATGTGTGAGTGATTGATGTCTTTCCAAGGAGGTTGAGTTTCCTCCTTTATATAGCCTTCTTAAAGTGGACGTGGCTCCTAAAATTAGGGCGACTTCCCAGCTGTGAGGCCAACTTGGTCTTAAAGAGTATTTTGACACTTTTAATGACAAAAATAATTTTCTTTACAAGTTACAATGTGCCCAATTGGGTCTTCAACTTATGATAATGACTCTTTTGACTTCTTGACCTTGGAAAATTCCTAGAAGCATTCAATGGGTGTTTGACCTCTAAAATAAAAGACATTGAGCATGAAACCCATGCTCCAAAAATAATAATAATAATTTTTCTTTCATTTTACAATATACAAGAATAAAAAGTACATTTCATATTTATGAAGATCGAACCTAGTTACACATTTTTCAACACTCCCTCTTAAATAGGGAGGTATTCATAAATATTACATGGACATTCTCAATCTGAAGAGATCTCATAAGAAGATTCGGATTGGTAACCCATATGTTTAGCATCATATCAACCAGCATTGTCATATAGCAAGGCCTTGGCTAACAACTCTATCTCTCCACAACATTAGAGCACAACACTAGCGAGACCAACGATTTATAGACACCATCATCATTGTCTCTCTCGGAACATAACTCCCCCACACCCGCCCCCCACCCCGCCGGGTTCTCTCATAGCATGTTCTACCATGACTATTCTTATCTTGGATAGCCAGTCCTCAAAGAATATCGGTCCTATATGACTACTCTTATCTTGGATTCCTTACCACATCCTCCAAGAGTATCAGATGTCAGATGATTACCCAATCCTCCATTCTTTCTTCCCAAGTGAAGACAATAATGGTGTGCCTATCTCTCCCTCTCAACCAGGGAGGATATATCAACCAAACCAAGCTTGTCTCTCAAATACACAAGCTTCTTGTTAGGAAGAGATTTTGTCAAAATATCAACTACCTGTTCATCAGTGGAGATATACCATAGTTGCAATACACCATCTTGTACTAACTTCCGAATGTAGTGATACTTTTTGTTTATATTATTTTTCTTTCCATGAAACGCTGGGTCTTCAAACAATCTTATACAATTGGTTTTATCACAATGTATCATTGTAGTGTCCATTGGTCCTTCAAACAAGTCGGACAACAACTTCCTCAACCAGACAACTTCTCTACTTACTTTACAAGCTACAATATACTCAGCCTCAGCACTATTTAAAGCAATCGTATCTTGCTTTCTGCTCATCCACGAGATCATGTTGGATCCCAAACTGAAACATACTCTTGTAGTGCTCCTTCCATCCTACTCATTGCCTCCCCAGTCAGAATTTGTATATCCAATCAAATGGACATCATTCCTCCTATCATATTTCAGGCAGTAGTGGATTGTTCCTTGCAGATATCTCAGTATGTATTTTGTTGCTATCCAATGATCATGCTTTGTCTCCACTTGGAATTGGCTGAGAAAATTCACTGCAAAACATGTCTAATCGTGTATTCACCAAGTACATCAATGAGCCAATCAATTATCTATACCTGGTAGGACCCACAGGGCTCAATTCAGAACTCCTTAGTCTTTTCAAGTTTGTGATCATCAGGGTTGTCATTGGTTTGCAATCCATCATGTCAAACCTCTTCAACATCTCGATCACATAATTCCCTTGACCTAGATAGATCTCATCAGGTCCTTGCCAGACTTCCTATCCCAAATAGTAGTGCATCATCCCTAGATCCTTCATGTCAAATTCCGCTGCTATTCTTTTTACATTCTTCAATTCAACCTTCCACACCGGTCAAGAGAAGATCATCCACATACAAAAGAATGATTATCGGCTCTCCCTTCATGTTAGGCCCCTATAATACTAGTGATTCCCCCATTATTATTGTCATTGTATCCCTTATTGTTATTATTGTGCCCTTATTGTCCCCATATTGTTATTAGTATGCCCCATAGAAACCCGCTATTGTTATTTTTGTGCCCTTATGTTATTACTGTTATGTCGACTTGATTACATTGTGACCCCTTAGACTCCTATATAGAGAAGGGAGGTTTAGTCATTTGTATCATCTAAGAATTGTTCATTTGTGTAATGTAAAGGAGGTTGCCCCCTCGAAGAGGTTGAATTCTAAGGCATTGATCTATCCTTTCTATCTTTTTGTGAGTTGGTTTCCTAACATTTGGTATCAGAGCTTTGGATTCTAGGGTTTCGCTGCTCCAAACAAGTCATCGTGGCATTTTCCCTATAACATTTTTTCTGCGACATTTCAGAAGCTAAAAAAAAACCCATTTGGGCCAAAATCGTTCTAAACTTGGAGTCCGAATTTCAGAGCTTGTCTCGCTATATTCGCGGAGATATGATGTGAGAAAGTTTGGATTTTTGCAGACTCCCGAAATACATTCCAAATAGGTTACTGGAGAAAATCATCATAACTTTTGTTTTGAGCATCAGATTGAAATTTCATAAGAAGTTTCAGAAAGAGGACGGCTTGTAGTTTTATGTGCATCAGTTTTAGGTAATAAGGTCGAAATAGTGACAAGTGGCACATCATACAAGTTTGCTCCACTGAATTATTCTATAATCAGGTCACCGTGGGAGATTTGGCATAACTCTTCCTTGGAGAATCCAATCTTGATCATACTTGCGGGGTTAGAAAGAGAACTCAAAGGGCTACGGCAAGACGGGATTTCAGATATTCAAGATCCAGAATTACAGAGATACAACAGATTCAATATCAAGCTCTTACAAAGTGAAAAAAAAAGGTGTGTAGCTTTTTTGAATTTTGCATAAGATTGGTTTGAAAATATAATTTGAAGGAATTCAAAGGGAATAGTGAAGAATTATTAGCATTAATTAATGCCCCGAAGAAAGAAAATGGAAACACCTAGTAAGAAACCTGAAATCTCTAGCATGACTCGTGAAGAAGAGGAAGAAATGCAACATGATATATCAAAATTACAAGACCAAGTACAACAAATTTCACTCTCACTAAAGGTAAATGAAGCCAAGATGAATGACGTGGAAGCTAATATGAATGGCATGCAAGTTAATATGGATGGCATGGAAGCTAAGATGGATGGTTTAAAGAAAGGCGTAAAAGCTAAGATGAATGGCATGGACGATAAGATGGAATAATTGAGGATGAATTTGAATAAGTTGCTACAAGAAATGGTCACTAATGGTGAAAGGGTAGTAAAGGAAACTCATGATGAGAACAAACGAAATGTTAATCATGATTTCATAGACTCTAATGTTGGATTGAAGACCCAACATGTTCCAAAAATCGATATGAGGAAGTTTGATGGCAAGGATCCCGGAACATGGATACTACAGATGGAGCAATTTTTCGATCTCCATAATGTGCAAAACACACAAAATGTACGTATTGCAACTTTATATTTGGAACCAAATCAGTTTGTATGGTATCGATGGCTTTGCTCTCGTAAACAAATTGTCACTTGGGCAATTTTTACGGAAGAAATGGTAGCACATTATGAGGATACAAAAAGCAACATCTTTTTTAGCCAATTGATAAATCTCAAACAAAAGGGCTCAATGATGGAGCACATTGAGGACTTCCAAAAATTGAACATAAGGGTAAAAGATATTCCAGAGGAGCATAGGATTGATGTGTTCATAGGGACTTTAAAGGATAATATCCAACATGAGGTTCGCATTTGGGAACCTGATTCATTAGAGAAGGCATTCAAGTTAGCAAGAAAAATGGAAAGCAAAATTATGGCAACGAGGAAGCCTACCAGTCACAACTATAAAGATGGAAGTGTTGTTGCCCATAGCCTTCCACAACCTACAAGGTTGACACCACAACAATTGGAAGAAAAAAAAGCAAAAGGGCTTTGTTACAGTTGTGATAGAAAATACACTAAAGGTCATAAGTGTGCTGAGAAGAAATTATTCTACATAGATTGTGAAGAGGAGGAAGAAAAGGAACAAAAAATGTCAAAAGAAGAGGATATACTCCAGGAACAAACCCTAGATAAAGAAGAAATGAATCCGACCATATCTTATAATGCATTGGCTGGAATTACCACTCCTCAAACTATCAAAATAGAAGGACATATCAAGAAGAAAAAGGTAATAGTGTTGATTGATTCAGGAAGTACCCATAATTTTATTCATTGTAAGATAGCAAAGGAATTGAATTTCTTCCTATATCCAGCACCAGAGTGTCAAGTGATGGTTGCAAGTAGAGGAACCATAAATTGCTCTGGAAAGTGCCATAATATCAAGCTATCCATGGGAGAATATGTATTGAATATCCCAATGTTTTCCATTCCAATGGGTGGTGCTGATGTTGTACTAGGAGTCCAATGGCTGCAATCCTTGGGTACAATAGCTTTTAATTTTCAAGAACTTTTCATGAAATTTTGTGCGGAAGGAAATGAAGTTGAAATAAGGGGTATTGTAGGGAAATCGATAAAGATAATCAGCTCTAACGGTATGACAAAGCTTCTAAAGAAGGAACAATGAGGTGTAATTGCACAATTATGTTCGCTAGAGGTTCCCACATCGAAATCATCTATTTCTCCAGATATCCAAAAAGTCTTGGACAATCATTCCAAGGTATTTGAGACTCCCAAAGGTCTCCCACCTATTCGTGATCATGATCATGCTATTCATTTGATTTCAGGAAGTGTTCCTCCAAACATCAAGCCGTACAGATATCCCTATGCCCAAAAGAGTGAAATTGAACATATGGTTGCAGAAATGCTAGAGGTTGGTATAATTCAACCTAGTCAAAGTTCTTTCTCTACTCCAGTAGTATTGGTGCACAAGAAGGATGGATCATGGTGCATGTATCCGGATTATAGGGAGCTCAACAAGCTCACTATTAAAGATAAATTTCCCATTCCTTTCATTGATGAATTATTGGATGAATTGCATGGATCAATTTACTTCACCAAGTTGGATCTTCATTCAGGATATCATCAAATCAGAATGAAGACTGAAGACATTCCGAAAACAGCATTTAGAACTCACGAGGGTCATTATGAATTTTCGGTCATGCCTTTTGGCCTTACCAATGCACCTTCTACATTTCAAGGTTTGATGAATTCCATTTTCAAACCCTTCCTTAGAAAATTTGTGTTAGTATTTTTTTATGATATACTAATCTACAGCAAATCTTGGAAGGATCATGTTGAACATGTTGACAGGGTATTCAAACTATTGAAGGAGAAACAATTACATGCAAAAAGCTCCAAATGTTTCTTTGGAGTACAAGAGGTGGAATATTTGAGTCATATTGTATCTCATGAAGGTGTTAAGGTAGACCCTAGTAAAATTAAAGCCATTAAGGAATGGAAAATCCCCATATCCATAAAGCATGTACGAGGATTTCTCGGGTTGACAGGGTATTATCGCAAGTTTGTTAAGAATTATGGGAGAATAGCAGCACCTCTAACAAAATTATTGAAGAAAGATGCATTTTCATGGACTCCAGAAGCAACAAAAGCCTTCGAACATCTTAAAGAGGCAATGTGCCAAGCACCGGTCTTAGCTACGCCGGAATTCACAAAAACCTTTATTGTGGAATGTGATGCTTCAGGAAATGGAATTGGTGTTGTTTTAATACAAGATGAAAGACCCATTGCTTTCGAAAGTCGTCCAATCAAGATAAAGTATTTACACAAAACTATTTATGAGAAGGAAATGTTAGCAATACTACATGCACTTAAGAAATGGTGGCCCTACCTAATGGGAAGACACTTCAAGGTAAAAATGGATCATGATAGTCTTAAATACTTTTTAGAACAAAGATTATCCTCTGAAGAGCAACAAAAATGGGTCACAAAGATGTTGGGTTATGACTTTGAAATCATCTACAAAAAAGGGAAGCAAAATGTTGTGGCAGATGCACTCTCAAGAAAGGATGAGGATGTGGAAGCATTGTTGTGCGCCATTTCTATTATCCAACCAGATTGGATAAATGAAGCAAGGGAGGAATGGAAGAATGGCAAAGAAGTGTGGGCACTCATTTGAAAGTTACAACAAGATCCCAGTACATCTGATACATTTAGCTAGAAAAATGATTCGTTATGGTACAAAGATCGCTTATACCTATGTAAGAATTCCCAACTCAAACAAAAGATTTTTATGGAATTGCACACTTCTCCCTTGGGAGGGCACTCAGGATTTTTAAAAACTTACCACAAGGTTAAGAAGAAATTTTTTTGGGATGGCCTTAAATCGGATATTCAAAAGCTTGTGGCGGAATGTTTGGTTTGCCAACAAAATAAAGTTGAATCAATTAAGACCCTAGTTCTATTACAACCTTTATCCATTCCAAGCTAACGTTGGGAGGAGGTTTCAATGGATTTTATCGCAAGTTTACCCAAGTCCGAAGGAAAGAGTGTCATCATGGTGGTAGTTGACAGACTTACCAAGTACGCACACTTTTGTACATTATCACATCCATTTAAAGCTAGTACAGTTTCTACTGCATTTATGGAAACAATTCAAAAGCTACATGGAAACCCAAAGATTATTGTAAGCGACATAGATCCTATTTTCACTAGAAATTTTTGGATAGAATTATTTTCTTGTCTCGGTACTCAGTTAGCTCATAGCTCATCTTATCATCCTCAATCTGATGGGCAAACTGAGATAGTAAACAATTGTTTGGAAGGATATCTTCGTTGCTTTGTATCTAATAAACAGACACAATGGGTCAAATGGTTGTCTCTGGCTGAATGGTGGTATAGCACTTCCTTCCATACTACAGCAAAAATGACCCCATTTATGGCACTTTATGGATATCATCCACCATCCATCACATCATATTTAAGAGAAAATTCTAAGGTTCAAGCAGTGGAACATCACATCGAGCATCAACAACAAGTTCTACAACTCTTAAAGGATAACCTCATGTTGGTGCAGAATAGAATGAAACAACAAGCAGATCAACATCGCAGCGAAAGAAGTTTTGATGTAGGTGACTGGGTATTCCTACGGCTACAACCATATAAACAAATGTCCCTCAAGCAAGCTACGAAGGATAATAAATTATCACCAAAGTATTATGGTCCGTACAAGGTGTTGCAAAAGATTGGTATTATGGCATACAAATTGGAGCTTCCTGCAGCTTCCCAAGTGCACCCAGTTTTCCATGTTTCATGTTTAAAGAAGGTTATAGGTGACAAGCTCCCAGTTCAAACAATATTGCCAAAACTTGACGAGGAAGGAAAAATCATATTGGAACCGGAAGCAGTCACAGAAACAAGAACTCGACAGCTACGAAATCGATCAATTTCGGAGTATCTCATCAAGTGGAAGAACTTATCCGCTAAAGATTTCATATGGGAGGATGAGAATTTTATACAGAAGCATCCAGAACTACTCAAGCGTTGAGGACAACGCTTTTCGGAAGGAGAGGGGCATGTTAGGCCCCTATAATACTAGTGATTCCCCCATTACTATTGTCATTGTATCCCTTATTGTTATTATTGTGCCCCTATTATCCCCATATTGTTATTAGTATGCCCCATAGAAACCCGCTATTGTTATTTTTGTGCCCTTATGTTATTACTGTTATGTCGGCTTGATTACATTGTGACCCCTTAGACTCCTATATATAGAAGGGAGGTTTAGTCATTTGTATCATCCAAGAATTGTTCATTTGTGTAATGTAAAGGAGGTTTCCCCCTCGAAGAGGCTGAATTCTAAGGCATTGATCTATCCTTTCTATATTTTTGTGAGTTGGTTTCCTAACACTTCACAACCTTAATATAAAGGTTCGGATCAACAGAACTCTTTGTGAAGCCTAATCTCTATAGGTATGCATCTATCCTAGAATACCATGCCCTTGGTGTTTGCTTGAGACCATATAATCCCTTCTTCAATCTGCAAACATATGCCTCTCTATCTTTAAATTCAAATCCCAAGGGTTTCTCTATATAGACTTCATCATCAATTGTGTCATTCAAGAATGCAATCTTGACATCCATATGGTGGATGTTCCATCCCATCGATGCTGACAAAGAGACCAACGAATGTATAGTTGTATACCTTGCTGTCAGAGCAAATGTCTCTTCATAATTAATGCCTTCTTGTTGAGAGAAGACCCTAGCCACAAATATTGCCTTATATTTATCAATACTTCCATCTGCTCCATGTTTAATCTTGTAGAGCCACTTGGAAGTTACCACAGATTTGTCTTCAGCCCTAGGTACGATCTCCCAAAATCCATTTTTTATTATAGATTGATATTCTTGATTCATGGTATCCTTTCATTCTTGGTGTGTGAGAGCCTCTTCAAAGGTGGATGGCTCTGCTTCTATCAACTTCGTCATATACGCTGCATACCTAGAATATCGTTTGGGCTTCTCGTTTTTCCTGAATGTGCCTTGAACTACTCCATGACCTGTTGCATCAAGTAGTGTAGACTTCAACCAATTAGGTCGCTTTCTAGTTTCGAGGATTACCACAGGTTGTATAGGTTCACTGGGACCTTTATCTTCATGATTTGATTCTTCTTCCTCCCGAGTAACTTTCTCTTCAAATACTGGAACTTCTTCGTCATCAAAGTCCATAGGAAGATCTTTTGATTTCTTGAATGCAATACTTTCTTCAAATATCACATCTCGACTGACTTATATTGGGTTTCCTTCCTTTTCGGAGATCTTATAGGCCTTCGAAGAGTTAATGTAGCCAACAAATGTTTCCTTCATGCTTGATGGATCCAACTTATTTCTCTTGTCCTTAGGTATATGAATATAGATAGGACAACCAAAGATTCGAAGATGATCTACACTTGGTTTCTTCCCAGTGAATACTTCTTCAAGAGTCATGTTATCTAGTGACCTGTGGGGACTTCAATTTTGTATGTATACAACGGTCTTCATAGCTTCACAATTTTGGTAGATCTTGATCATGTCGCATAGCTTTTGTGCTTTCCTCAATGGATAGTTTCTTTCATTCTACAACTCCATTTTGTTCGAGATTATATGGGACTATCAGCGCTCTCTTAATCCCAGACTCCTTATAGAATGCTATAATTTCCTTGGAAGTGTATTCTCCTCCATTATCAGACCTTAATATATTGGGTCTTCTTTCTATAAGGTTCTCTACTTCAGCTTTGAATTCTTGAAATTTGATAAATACTTCATCTTTGGATTTCATAAAATAAACCCAAGTTTTCCATAAATGGTCATCTATAAATGTGACATAATATAAATGACCTCCAAGTGATTTAGAAGGCATAGGACCACAAACATCGGAATGAATAAGATCCAAGATTTCTTTTGACCTTGAAGCATTTCTTCCAAATGATCTCTTGGTGTTCTTACCCAATGTGCACCCCTTGCATACTCCTTCATGATCTTATTTTAGTTCAGGGATTCCATCTACTATTTAATTTAGAGTTCGAAGGATTTTGAAGTGGAGATGACCGAATCTTCTATGCCAAAGTTCACATGGGTTGATTTCAATGTGAACTAAAGCTTGAGCAGGGGGAGTTAGCAGCCTATAAAGTTCTCCTTCAAGAATTCCAATCACTCTTGCATTTTCTATGCTTGAATTTTTACCCCATACTACAACTCTTCCATCAATGAAAGCCACTTTTTCACCTTTATCTTCTAGACTTGAAATCAAAAGTAAATTCTTATGAAAACATAGAACAAATAGGATGTTGTTGAGATGAATATTTCCTCCATTTTCTAGCTCTAGTGAGGTTGATCCAATTCCTCTCACAGGATAGCTCTTATTATCACCAAGCTCTACAAAGTAAGAGTACTTTCCTTTTGACAGTGTTTTTAGTTGCTTGTGATGGTCAGTCATATGTCTTGATGCTCCACTATAGATTTCCCAAATGCTCTTATCTTGAAATGTGTCAATGAGTGTTGAGAAGAGTCCTTCATCCTCTGACTTGATCACTCCCTTCTTTGGAGTAAATAGAAGATTCCCTACTTCTTTGAAGCCCTTCTTGAGATGACTTGCTACCTTTAAACACTTCTTTAGAAATTTCTTCAGTGTAGTAGAGATCTTCATAATACCCTTAGCTAACCTTAGCTCTGATACCATGTTGACCAATCTATAGGGCAATGATTAGAGTGATTTCTCTTTTCTTGATAATTGTTTGTGATCTCTTTTTACTTTTTCTTATTATGTTTGTATATCATCAAACATTTACCAAAACAAAAAGAACAAGAACCCAGAATGTAGGCTACAAGCCAAGGCCAAAACCTCTCCACTTGAGAGGAAAACCCACAAATCTCTTCTCTTCTTATAGATTCTTCAATTGACGAATTCCAAGATCTCTAGACCAGAACCAATACCCTCCAAGACCAAGTCCAACCCTTCCGGATGATGTGCATACTTTGTCCAACTCAAACCTAGTCAAATCTCTTCCGCACAACTTCAACCCCCAGCTTTAGATTTTTGGCCTCTACTACAGTTCTGAAATTTTCGACCCTCCTAGCAGTAGCTGCTGCCACACGTGTGATCTTATTTTGGCCTCTCAAGACTTCTTCAGACCTTCGCTTGGCTTTCTCCTTCTTCAAGTGCTTGAGGATGGCCTAATGTGACCTTCACTGACCTTCTTTCTCTTCCTTCTTCAAGATAGAACCTGCAAAAGAATAACCTTGGACCAGCAGCAGAAACCCTAGCCTTCCTACACACATGTGAGAAAGAAATAGCCCCAAAACAAGTCTTCTTCGTCCTCTTCCTTCTTCGTTGACTTCTTCCTCTTACTCCTTCGCTTGAATGAGTGAGTGATTGATTTCTTCCAAGGAGGTCGAGTTTCCTCCTTTATATGTGCTTCTTAAGGTGGATGTTGTTGAAGAATCAAGGGCAATTAGGTGTAGTGTGATTCTTCTTGACTTGATAACAATTTTTGGAGTCTTTTTATTTTTCTTTTTAGCTTAATCTTTTTCTTCTTATTAATGCATGCGTGTGTACTTCATCAAACTGCTACCAAAAACATAAGAACAAGAACACAAGATGTTGGCTCTTTGCAAGGGCCAAAACCTCTCTTCTGTTGAGAGGAAAACCCTTTAGTAAGTTTCTCTTATTGAAGCTTCTTATTGATCAATGCCAAACCCTAAACCCTTGACTAGAATTTCCTCCAAGCACAAGTAAATTCCTTTCTCCTTTCTACAATTTGTTCCCCAACACATCCTTCTTCTGGCACTTCGTTCTTCTTCCAACTGTTGGTACACCTTGTTGCACTTGCTCTAGATGAGATGCTTCGCTTCTATACTTAGAGATATCCTTCACTTATATAGACACCTTCCTTCAAATGAAATCCTTCTTGAGATGTAGGTGTACACTGAAGTGATTGTACAGTAGCCCTAGATTCTCGCACGTGTGGGAGGTTTACTTGATGTTGTATACCCTTCTCTCCTTCGCTTGAGTACCCTTCTTCTACGCTTGAGTAGGAGGCCTTGTAGGCCTAGATTTAGCCCCAAACAAAGAGAGATAGATGACTGTGAGTTGTTGTTGTCATAACCGTAGTGACAACCCTCTGTTTCCTCACACGTGTGACTGCAGCTGCCCTAGAACAAACCTCTTAAACTCGGTTGTGTACCCTTCTTCCTCGCTGCACTTGGAGACCCTTTTCCTTCGCTCTTTTCCACCCTTTTCTAGTCCCTTTACTTCGTTGATTTCAAAGAGGATTGCTTGACGTTATAATGGAGTGGACAACCTCTATATATAGAGGACTATCCCTCCTTTTAGGCTTACTTGAAGGCCGACTAGAAGACTGCAGGCTGACTTGACATTTATAATTCAAATTGCTTCTTTTGTAGGTGTCGTTGCATGGAGGAGACTTGTTGACTTTTCTTATAGGTATTCTCTTGACTTTAATACATAAACATACATGGTGTACCATGCCCTTAAGGTCTTCAATCATTTTCCTTTAACTTCTTGACTCACCTATAACACTTAACATGTGCTGGACCTATTTCAATGAGCAAGAAACTCATTGACATATATTATAAAAATAATATTTCTTTTCTTGAATAAGTACAAAGATCAAAAATACATTTATGAAGACTGAACCTAGTTACATTTCCTTTAAAACTCCCTCTTAACTACGGAGGTATTCATACAACATTACAAGGTGTTTGGCTATGTTTCAATCTTGAAGAATTCACATAAGAGAAACCGGATTAGCAATCCATCTATTATAGCATCATAGTAACCAACATTTTTTCCATAGCGAGGCCTTGACTGACAACTCTATCTCTCAATAAATTAGAGCATAATGTTGGCGAGACCAATGACTTATAGACACCTTAGTCATTGTCTCTCAAGATACATACCCACCTGGGTGTTCACTGAGTATGACCTTATAGGACTATTCTTATCTTGGGTTCTGAGCCCTCAAAGAATATCAGTCTTATTGCATACAATTGTCTTGGATGCTCTACATAGCCTCAACGAGTATCAGCAAATTCTTCTTCATGGATCCTCCAGCTGCTTGATCTCCTTCCTTCCTTTGATGTCATGAATTCTTTGTTCGAACTTCTTCTTGGTAGGGCACCATCCATCGATCACTTTCCTTCTTGGTTTGTCATGTCATTGCTTCCTTCGTGGAAAGTGGCCTTCTTGTCATATATCAGGTTCTCTTGTCATCTGGTTATTCCTTGTCATCTTGTCTATGCTTCGGACTACTCTTCACATGGATGCTTCTTTGTACTTGCTTGTTCCCATGCTTTGATCTAGTAGCCCTTCATGATTTCATCCTGATATTGCTTCAACATTAAATGGTACTTTTGTTGGATGGCTTCTTCATCATGACATCTTCGTAGAGTAGAATTAGTTATTTGCACCTTTCATATCTCCAAGGCCTTCACAGGTGTCAAGGGTCCTTTGATCTTTTCCTTTCTTAGTCAGAGTTGTCATGCCTTCTTTCGGGAGATGTCTTCAATGGATCTTTTTCAGATAGTGATTCTTTGTGATCATGGTGTTCTTCACATGCTTGATCTCTTTCTTCATTTGCTTCTTCATGGATAGATTGATCAACCACCTTATGCTCCTTGTGGGAACACTTCTTCATTGCTTGCTTCTAGGACTAGTCAGCATTCCTTCTTCACTTGCTTCTTAGTTAGTAATCTTATGCTCCTTGTGGGAACACTTCTTCATTGCTTGCTTCTAGGACTAGTCAGCGTTCCTTCTTCACTTGCTTCTTAGTCAGTAATCTTATACTCCTTATGTGAGTATTTCTTTTGTTGACCTTCGTTGCATTGTAGTACATGCCTTCGAGCATGTCATTGGTGAAAGGGATTCTTTTCTACTTGACCATATCATAGAACTATTCCCATGACTCAATAATATATATATATATATATATATATATATATATATATATATATATAACATGACTAAACTTTGATGCATACATACCTCATCTTGATTCTCTTTTGATCATCTTAGCTTCATTTGGTTGTCCTTGGTGTGTCCCTTCTTGCTTCATCTTAGTTTGCCTGCATATCATCCTTTTCTTAAATCCCACGAATGGGACTCCCAATGAGACATCTGCTTTTATGAATCTTCTTTTGAAGATTCCATCATAGGATCTTGAAGACCCTTACCCTGCAAATGTTTCTTTCTTTTTGATGATGGAAGTCTTCTAAGATTCTTAATCATGATCAATTTTATTTCATTGTGAATGAGGTCCTATTCTAGGTATGCTACTTCTACATGAATATCTTGAGCTATATCTACCATGCTCCTATATTCTAGAAGATATTTCTAACCATGCATTTTGTTCTATTATAAATGCTCCTTCTACATGAGTATTTTGAATTCTATGTACATCATGCTTCTAGATTCTAGAAGATGTTTCTAGCCATGCAATTTTATTCTGTTCCTACATGCTTCTATCCTACTCAAAACATTGAAAGAAGACCTTAAGTAAAGAAGTAGACTTAGTCATAGTAGATATCTGGAGGATCTTCCTTCTTTTGCTTCTTGTCTTCTTCTTTCATTTCTTGAGTCAAATAAGCTTCTTCCCTTTTTATTTTGTTGTTGTTGTCCTTCTTTAGTTTAGGACAATTCCTCTTGTATCCATATTCTTGGCATCCATAGCATTGGATTTTGGACATATCTTTGTTGTTTGTTCTTTGTGGGAAAATTTGCCAAATTTTCCCCTTCTCTTGGGCATGGTAGCAAATGTTTACTCCTTTGATCCCACATCATCTTTTGCTTTGAGTCTTGTTTCCTCTATCTTGCATAGAGACCACATTTTACTTAGTGGGATGGCTTCCTTATTTGTATATATGCTTGATGTGAAGTTGCCCCAATCCTCAGGTAGAGCATTGAGTACTACAATTGTCATTTCTCTGTCAAACATGACTTCCCCTAGCTCTTGAAGTTGATCCCTCATCCTAGATATCTTCATAAAGTAGGGATTTATTCCTTCAGTTGATATCTTCATCTTGTACAATTCATTTCGTAGAGATATCACTTCTCCAGCTGTGATTACCAATAATATCTCTACTAGTTTGTCATATACTTCTTTCGATGTCTCCAACTTGGAGACATAAGGAGTGAAAGAGTCTTTGATGGATTCTATTAGAATCCTTTAAGCTATTGTCTCATCCTTATTATACTTGGCTAAGGCTTGAGTTTGTTCCTTAGCAGGAATAGTAACATTTTCTTTGATGTGTTCTAGGTGTTCATTCTCCTTGAAAAGTAAATTAGTCCTCTTCTTCCATGCAAGAAAGTTATTGTTACCTACCAATTTATTTCTTTCCTTTCAAAAAGACATTGATGTATATTCAGAAGGGGACATATACGTACTTGATAGATTTTCCGATGTAGTAGACTTGATTTTTTCTTGAAGACTTGATGGCTGGACCTTCCTTAGATCTTGATGTTCTTCAAGTTGCTTTCTCCAAGTGGACTTGACTTGATGATGAGATTTGCTTGATGACTTGTAGCTTGATGTAGGTCCTTTCATTTGCTCTTCTTGTAAGTGCCTTTATGTAAGGCTCTTCTTTCTTTGTAGTCTTCCTTGATGAAAGATAGATGGTAGACCTTCTTGAAGTGATTGAGACTTCTTGCATCAACTTTTGTAGATGTCCTTCCTTGATGAGTGTTCTTGAGTTTCCCTTTCCTTGATGTGTCACCTTAGCTCCGATACCATGTTGAAGAATCAAGGCAATTAGGTGTAGTGTGATTCTTCTTGACTTGATAACAATTTGTGGAGTCTTTTTATTTTTCTTGTTAGCTTAATCTTCTTCTTCTTATTAATGCATGTGTGTGTACTTCATCAAACTGCTACCAAAAACATAAGAACAAGAACACAAGATGTTGGCTCTTTGCAAGGGCCAAAACCTCTCTTCTTTTGAGAGAAAAACCCTTTAGGAAGTTTCTCTTATTGAAGCTTCCTATTGATCAATGCTAAACCCTAGACCCTTGACTAGAATGTCCTCCAAGCACAAGTCAAGTCCTTTCTCCTTTCTGCAATTTGTTCCTCGACACTTCCTTCTTCCTGCACTTTGTTCTTCTTTCAACTGTTGGTACACCTTGTTGCACTTGCTCTAGATGAGATGCTTCTCTTCTATACTTAGAGATATCCTTCACTTATGTAGACACCTTCCTTCAAATGAAATCCTTCTTGAGATGTAGGTGTAGACTGAAGTGACTGTACAACAGCCCTAGATTCTCGCACGTGTGGGAGGTTTACTTGATGTTGTATACCCTTCTCTCCTTCGCTTGAGTACCCTTCTTCTACGCTTGAGTAGGAGGCCTTGTAGGCCTAGATTTAGCCCAAAACAAAGAGAGATAGAGGATTGTGAGTTGTTGTTGTCATAACTTCAATGACAACCCTCTTTATCCTCACACGTGTGACTGCAGTTGCCCTAAAATAGACTTCTTAAACTCGGTTGTGTACCCTTCTTCCTCGCCGCACTTGGAGACCCTTTTCCTTCGCTCTTTTGCACCGTTTTCTAGTCCCTTTACTTCGCTGATTTCAGAGAGGATTTCTTGACGTTATAATGGAGTGGACAACCTCTATATATAGAGGACAGTGCCTCCTTTTAGGCCAACTTGAAGGCTGACTAGAAGACTGTAGGCCGACTTGACATTTATAATTCAAATTGCTTCTTTTGTAGGTGTCGTTGCATGGAGGAGACTTGTTGACTTTGCTTGGAGGTATTCTCTTGACTTTAATACATAAACACACATGGTCTAACATGCCCTTAAGGTCTTCAATCATTTTCTTTTGACTTCTTGACTCACCTATAACACTTAACATGTGTTGGACCTATTTCAATGAGCAAGAAACTCATTGACATATATTATAAAAATAATATTTCTTTTTTTGAATAAGTACATATATCAAAAATACATTTATGAAGACCGAAACTAGTTACATTTCTTTCAACAGATGTGGCTCCTCAAGTTACGCCGACTTGGTCTTGAATAGTATTTTAACACTTTTAATGACAAAAAGAATTTTCTTTACAAGTTGCAATGCGCCCAATGGGGTCTTCAACTTATGATAATGACTCTTTTGACTTCTTGACCTAGGACAAATCCTATAATCACTTAATGGGTGCTTGACCTCTAAAATAAAAGACCTTGAGCATGAAACCCATTCTCCAAAAATCAAAAGTACATTTAATATTTATGAAGACCAAACTTAGTTACACATTTTTCAAAATATGTCTAGTTGAGCTTGAACCTAAACAAGCAGATGGATATTAGAGATAGCTTTCTGCCTGAGATTAACAAAAAGTTTACAAGAAGAGAGTCTTTTTTATCGCACTCTCAAAACCTTTTCAGGATCCATAGTGGGATAACCAAGCTACCTAGATTCCTTCTAGTATACGCTCTTGCAGAATATGAAACAAGTGAAGTTTCCACTCAAACAGAAATCTAGCTCTAAGTATCCAAAATGCTAAAACCGAAAGCTAGCTGAAAAACCGGGTCAAAGAAAACTTCTACCTGGCAACAACGCTAGAAAATGTTGTCACCTAAGATGTACACCCAAGTGTGGGAAAAGTTTTCAACTCCACAAGGTATAGTCTTTAAGGCACAGTGCTCAAAGAAGGGGTTGTCACCTATTCCCAACTCTCTCCATTTAAGCTCTCTCCTAAGCAAGCTATGGGGGTAGTCCTTAAAGATGATTATGAAAGGAAAACTTGTTAAAAACAACAAGTTCTAGGAGATAAAGGGCAAGGCAATTACTGCTCAAATAACTTGAATTAATGATTAATTAGCAAGTATAATTATTAATGAGCAATGAAGATTCAATTGCATCAATATGGCATCCAACAAGTTAAAATGATGAGAGACCAATGCCTTTATAAATAATGCTCAAACAAAATTACAATACTTGTGAATAAAAGTAATATTTCAAGTTACAAGAATATCAATGCTAGAAGACAAGTGTTAGTACAAGAGATAAGACAATATTGAAATATCACCAACAATATAGAACATGCAAGATAAATAAAACTTGTACTTTAAGACATGCTCAAATAAGATAGAACAATATCAAAGGACAATGAGCAAGTAATTCAAATAACAAGTACAAGAGAGATACAATATTGCAAATAAAGTGAAATGCTCACAAATTAACAAATGCAAGATTAGACAATGTTAGATAAATGAATGCAAGATTAGACTATGTGTGATGAAAGAATCTTGGTTGATTTATATTATATGCCTAATTTATAGTGAAACTTCCCCTCGATTTCTAAAAATTTGGTAAGCACTAGGGTGGCTTGCAAAAGGATAGGCTGAGAAGGCGCTTACTCCATCGTTAACAATACCCCCTAGCCTTTTTGACAATTCATGTGCTTTCATTCTTACACGGGCTCGGCTGTAAGAGAACTACGAGGTCACATGTTTTAACCTTACTCCAAACTCAAATTTATCAAATTGAATGAAAGTTAGGGAAGTTGGTCCTAAAATTTCTATCAACTAAGTTTATGGTTGTATGTAAATTTTAGAGATGCAAATCTAGATCTAATATGCAAATGCAATGTTTCAATTATATTCAAGATGCTTCAAAGAAACCAATTCAATTATAATCAAGATTATGATAAGCACTTAGAACACAAAATTATAATTAGATCAGTTTATGACAATAATCAATGAAGCAGGTAACAATTATTCAATGAAACAAATCAGGGGAAGGAAATGACAATTAGATGAAAGCATTAGAACAATAACTCAAATGCCTTAATAGAAAGTGCTCTTAAGGATGTTTCTTCACTTATTATATGTTATGACAAGTAAAGCAAGTGAGATTTATATAATGACGGACAAGTAGATGATGGCAAAAGAGATTGCTAATCAGATCTAATTAGAGAAATCAGAGAAATTAGACCAGAATTATTCAAATGCAACTAGATCAAATAGCCAATATGCTCACAAGAGCAATTAGAGGATGAATCCTAGATTTAACAATGAAAAAGTGATGTAATTCAAGACATTAGATCTAAGATGCAATAAATATGAAACTATCACTAATCCAATGAGATGCAAAAAACTAGTTAGGAATTAGATCTAAAGACCGGAAGAAAAATGAGAGGAAAACTAAACTAAGAAAATAAGAAATCCTCCATTTTAAATAAGGAGGTGGGTCCCAAGCTCCTTCCACAAATAAAATATTTTATTATTAATACTACAAAGAGAGAGACCCTTTAGACAGAGAGAAGGGCTCTACAATCTTGAGGAGATTTACAAATAAAATGGAACCTTAAAATAACGAAAATCCCTCAAACTATAATGAATTAAAAAGGAAATATACAACACTAATGATAAAGGATCTTCTTCAAATCTTTGATTGAAAATCCTCAAAATAATCCTCTCTAAACCCTGAGATGCTTGTGGCCTTTTCAAAAATAAAATATAGCCTCCTCCTACTTAATAGCTCACGGTCTTACAAGAAAATTTGCCGAAAAATTAATAAATAAATCGGTTATCTACTAAACATCAAGCCAGAAAGGATTTCGCACTAGAGGAGGAATCCCAGCCTCTTTGGGCTCTCGACTTAAGGAAAAAAGACCTAAAATGCTTGCCTCTTTCCTCAAGAAAAATTTAGAATGAAATACAAGCCTTAAACCAATGGATTCTCTACCAAAAACTTCCAAACCCTAAAGGCTAGGGTAGAAGCAAATGCAGAGAGAAAAGAAGGTTTTAAAGCAATGAGTAGGAGTGATAGGTCCTCCAAAAATTTTCGATTCTCTCTTGATGCCCAACCAATTCACCTGAAAATTAGTTAAAAGAAATTCAAAGAAAAAACCCTCTCCCCAGCTAGATCTGCGCAAGCCAAAGAGACAAACAAATATATGCAAGATAAATGAAATTTATATATACAAGGGTTAGATCTATATGCAAAAAATTTATTTACAAAATTACAAATGCTAAATGAAAGGACTATGAGTACAACTCTGCTCCTTGATTAGCAATTAATAATCTCCATATTAGCAGATCTATTCAGTAAGGCACAATATTTAATATTTGAAAGAGAATAGATAAGATAAGTCTTTGATAGAAACCAAAGTAAGCTCTTCAATTTCTATGTCTTGGGAATTGTTTGGTTCAACCAAAGACGTCCCCTAATGCCCAAGATATGAATCACAAATTGATCTCTACACACTTGAGATAAGATTGTTAGATCACGAGGAGTTAGATAATACAATGAAACGAAAGATCTAGAGATACTTGCTAGATTGATTAATTTAAAAAATGCTTCTCTAAACTCAAATATTAATGCAAGAAACTTGTGCAAATAGTAAATCCACAAACTGGCTAGTGAAATAACAATAATTTAAATTTAAGACCAGTAAAGCATTAAGAACAAAATTCAGAAAGAGTTTACCATAGAAGATAGAAGAGGAACACCACCATGAATTAACCCCCAAAGACTTCTTTATTATTCATAAAATATTTCCAATACAAAATTGCATCAGAGCTTCAGTAGCCAAGAGCTTGATTTTTCATGTTACAAATGAGGAGCATTGAACT
The DNA here is from genome assembly GCA_031772625.1 of Pinus tabuliformis. Classification (NCBI taxonomy): domain Eukaryota; kingdom Viridiplantae; phylum Streptophyta; class Pinopsida; order Pinales; family Pinaceae; genus Pinus; species Pinus tabuliformis. The sequence goes on along the minus strand of CM062819.1, from coordinate 1,490,422,094 downwards.
CAATGTATAGAAAAAATGAGAGATCTAGATCCCTCCCCAAGTGAAACCAACTAGGTCAACCGAATTGCACAAATTTGACTTGATCGCCAAAGAAAACAGCTAGTTGAAGACTTGATTCATGCCAAAATAATATCGTCCCTTGATGTCTACGCTAATCTTGAGGAAAAAATTCAATCTCCCCTGAAGATGGAGCTAGATTGACCCAAAAATTTGATCTTGGTCCAAAAAATATTTTTCGCAAATTTCTTTCTCGAAAATTTCTGATTCAACTTAAACCAACTTGGACCATTTCATTAAAAATATCAATTTTCTTGGGAAATTTGCTGCTTTTCTAGACCAACGAATTATTTGTGGGACTTTTCCTGCTTGATTTATGGAGGTTCCTTTCTTTGGAAAGTCCACATTCTTTTTTAATTATTTTTCACCTAGAGAGAATTTTATTTCTCATTTTAATTTTCTAATCAATTTCCAGCTAAATATTTTGCCATTTTTTGCCGGACAAAAAATAAATAAATAAATTAAAAAATAAATAAATAAATAAATAAAAAATTATGACTCTAGAGGGGTATAAACATATTTTTCCACCCTCAAAGTGTGTCTAGATAGAAATTTGAGGCGTTGAGGTGTAATTTTGAGTACTCATACCCTATACAACTTCTATAGACAACACTTTTTACATTTTACATCAAATATTACATAAAAAATCTTGTTCAACAAGGGAATTTTGACAATTAAAAATTGACCTCTAGACAAAACCAAATTCTACAAAACTTTAGATATGATCTAGTATGGTAATTTACATCGACTCTATACACTAGGACTCACCTAACGTTTCACTATCAAGCCTCACTCTTTGGGGTATATTTGGAAGAAAAATTTAACCAATTATTTAGTGTCGAGAAACACAAAGAATTAGCTAAAGAAAAAAACTCCCTAAAGGGAAAACTCTCTAGCAAAAATCTTAAGCTACCTAGAAGTGTTACATGGATTTATATTCATCATACTAGAGTCATTTTTACATCATGACCCATAGGGCTGCAGAGTTTGGATTACAACATGATGACCGGAAGTTGCATGATGATGATGGAGTCTGAAAATTCTGACTGATCTGAATATGATGGAAAACTCTGAAATGTACTATGTTCATGGGGTAGTTGACACTAGAGTGGTCAATAGGATCAACTCTCAAGAAGCGATTGCTTATGTTCATTCAACTTGGCACAATTGGATCTCAGATACTCTAGTAAAGAAGGCTCTCATCGATTGGGCCAACACCTCTTATACATTGCCTTCAATTGAGAAAGAAAAGATCAGATCATTATTCATAAATACTCAACTCAAGATGGAGGAGGAAGCAATCCTTCAAAAGCTGCTTCAGCATGCTACACAATTAGAAGAGGAGCACTGGTGGTTGAAATCCATAAGCTTGTGACTCAAAGCAGGGAACTACAATACAAGCTTCTTTCATAAGCTAAAGCAAGGAACATTAAGAATAATGTGAAAGAGATCGCAATGGAGGATGGATCAAAAGTCTCTGAGTTTGAAGAATGAGAAAACGCTGCCAAGGAACATTATTGCTCTTTATTTACACAACAGGCTAAGGTGTCTCCAGAAAATGTAGAAGGGTTGTTAGAGAATATCCCAGCAGCGATCTCAAGTGCAGAAAACAGCAAGCTGATGAAACCATCAAAGACACTGAAATTCAGAGTGCCATTTGGAACCTGGATCCAGATAAAACCCCTAAGCCTGATAGTTTTTCTATTTCCTTTTCTTGTTTCTTCTGGGATCTTATTAAATATGATCTTAAAAGGATGCTTCAATATGCCCGGTGATCATGCAAACTTGGGGGTATTTCTAAATCCTACTTCTCAGCATTAATTTCAAAAGAAGTGAACCCCTCTTCCTTTGCAAGATTCAAGCCCATTTCCCTCTGTAATTCTTTCTACAAGAAGATGACCAAGATCATAACCACTTGACTGAAAAAGTTAATGCCCAAATTCATTTATGATAATCATGGGGGGTTTATGCAAAATAGGCAAATTATTGATAACATTGTCTTTGTGCAGGAAGCCATTCATTCAATTTTGGAGGCAAAGGAGAAAGGCATCATAATTAAATGGTACGTGGCAAATGCCTTTGACTGTGCGAGGCACTCCTTTCTTTTCAAGGCTATGGAAATATTTGGATTTAACTCTTCACTTATAGAGTGGATATCTTCATGCATCAGGACTCCTTGGATAGCACTACTTGTCAATGGCAAACCCATAGCGTGTTTTCAAAGCCATAGAAGAATGAGGCAAGGATGCCCTTTCTCCCATCTCTTACACATCATTATGGCTCTCAATAGAAATTTTGAAGAAGAAACAGTTAATGGAAATCTTTCAAGGATCAAGATTGCTCGAGGTTCCAAAAGCCTCAACCATTCCCAGCTTGCAGATGATACACTTTTTCTCGGTGGAGCCTCTGTTATCATTGCTTCTGGGTTCAATCTAATATTGGATTACTTTCTGGGCATATCTAGAGGAGTCAAACATCAGAAATTCCAAATATTTGGATGGAAAGTTAGCTCCCGAGTATTGCACCCCATTTCCGAACTTCTTCAATTTCTTTTGAAAACCAGTCTTCTTCCAAGTATCTTGAGATCCCAATCACTGTCAAAAGCCCCTCTTCTCAATCTTGATCTAACATTTTTGGACAAAAGTAAAATAAAATTTAGTCAATGGGGGTCACAGTGGCTCAATCCAGTAGGTACTAGGAAGAGTGGTCTTAATTAAATTGGTGTTATCTGCTCTACCTATATATCAATGCTCTGCCATGCTTACACCTGCTAGCACAATGAATCAGATCACCCTCAACATCAGAAACTGTCTATGGCAAGAGGGCAAATCTAACATCTAAAAATATCATTTAATCAATTGGAAGATCATCAGAGTTCCAAAGAATAGGGACAACTCAGGAATAAAAATTCCAGTTATGATAAATTTGGCAATGGGAGCCAAATTTCTCTGGCAAATGATCTTAGGTAATTTCGACGGATGGAAGAAATATTTCAGGGCATCAAGAGTGGAAGAAGGTATTTTGGAATAAATATTTAAGGGGTTCAAGAGTCATGTTTAGAAAATCCATATAGTTCAAAATTGTTCGCACATATTGAAGCTGCTCAAAGTGCCATTCTAGTTATAAAAGCGAAAATCACATGGATTCCAGGTAATGGGAAAGAATTAAGGATCTAGAAAAACAGCAGTCATGTGAAGAAAACACTCTTTAGCAAAATGGAATTATCTTCCCTCAAAGCCCGAATGGACAACAACCTTCAAACACTATTTGAATTTTCAAGTTGGGATGAAAATTTTGGGAATGTCTGGGTTGGAATTTTTTATCCTCTCCAAAGCCATTGAGACTGCTGGTCTCTATTCTTTCTCAAGCGCTTACAGCATGTACTTTTTGGAATGGGGGGGTAAAAGCTAGTACAAGGTGGTGTGAATCATTCTACAAAACCAAAGACACGTATCTTTTTCAGCTAGAGTCTCTTCCATTACCTTAGCACTTTGCCCTTTGGAAGCATATGTGGAATAACAATTCACTCCCGAAAATTAATACTTTCTGCTGGATCTTGGTCCATGGGAAGAGATTCTCACAGCAGAATACTTGGAGAAAAGAGCACTTGTTGGTCCTTCTGGATGTGCAGTGTGTGCAGAGGCCGAAGAATCAACTCAACATCTGTTTTCAAGTATAGACTCCAAAGAAATTTAGTTGTGTGCCTTTGCAAGGATAAGCCATCGAATTCATTTACCAGCTACTTGGGACCCTGATCTGGAGTAAACGTAATCCAGGGACCCTCAAAACACAGAGTTCTTTTAAGAGGGTACAGATGGCTCTTCCAAAATTTCTTTGCTGGAAGATTTGGCTAATGAGGAACAAATTTTTAACAGTGAGTGGCAAAAGCCAGCTTTAACAATGATCAGAGGAAAATCTCTCATCTCTGAATATTTTCAAACCAGAATCAAAAGCAAGGATCGAGGATTCACAGCTTTGAAGAGCTTGAATGAAACAGTTAAATCTAAGCTCAGAAGCCTTCAACTTTTGATTCCCAGGGTAGGCAATTGTCTATGGTGGTAAACTAGGAAGGAGAGAAAAAAATTCAATTATGGAGAATACAGCAACAATATTTGTCTCTCTATCCCCTGGGAGGCAGCTCAATTTGCGATGGCCATGATAAAGAAGTGTTATGTACCAAGAGATTTGAGGTTCAATTCCCCCGATTTACCAGTGTCTGCGAAAGGTGCGTACATAGGCACCTAGAGGTTGGTAGCAGTCGGAATCGACCCCATGTCACGCGAGTATGAAACCGGACCAGTTTCCGATTCCTCTAGTCGTTTGAAAAAAAAATATTTCTCTCTTTTTCAATGGGGCAGGTGGAGGGGGGAGTCTTCACATTCTCAGAGGAAATTCAATTTCAATAGCTTATTACCCATAGGGTCTTGAAAATGTCACAAATAATCTGGCGGAGGAATATGCCTTGTGGTGTGTCCTCTCAATATCTAAGGAAGGTGCATGGTCCTTATTGATCTTTGAAGATTCAATGCTGGTCAATCCAATCCACAAGTGTCCAAATTAAAAATCAGTTGCCTATTGCTGTAGTCATTTAAAAAAAAACAATCTTTTTCTCTCTTTTTCAATGGGGCTTCAAAGAATAACACAAATGCAGCAGGTGGAGGGGGGAGTCTTCACATTCTCAGAGGAAATTCAATTTCAATAGCCTATTACCCATAGGGTCTTGAAAATGTCACAAATAATCTGGCGGAGGCATATGCCTTGTGTCATGTCCTCTCAATATCTGAGGAAGGTGCATGGTCCTTATTGATCTTTGTAAGATTCAATGCTGGTCAATTCAATCCACAAGTGTCCAAATTAAAAATCAGTTGCCGATTGCTCTAGTCATTTAAAAAAAACAATCTTTTTCTCTCTTTTTCAATGGGGCTTCAAAGAATAACACAAATGCAGCAGGTGGAGGGAGGAGTCTTCACATTCTCAGAGGAAATTCAATTTCAATAGCCTATTACCCATAGGGTCTTGAAAATGTCACAAATAATCTGGCAGAGGCATATGCCTTGTGTTGTGTCCTCTCAATATCTAAGGAGGAAGGTGCATGGTCCTTATTGATCTTTGTAAGATTCAATGCTGGTCAATCCAATCCACAAGTGTCCAAATTAAAAATCCTCTTTTCCAGAATCAAGCACAAAACCTTTCTTCTTTATAAAGAGTCTCTTTCTTTCATATAAAGTGAGAATTAAATGAGGTATATCAGGGAGCTAAGTTAGCCTCGGGACTTTATTAAAAAGTAGGGTTTATCAATATATATCAATCCCCTACATTCAAGATTAAGTGGGTATCAATGCACACAATTATCAACATGAAGCATTCATTATCAACAAGTTGGCCAAGCCTTGGGGAAGACAGTTCCATTCAGATGGCCCTTATGCCAAGTTATGACAAAGTCATGGCTATTGAATGCCATTCAATACCCCAGTATGGAAAATGTTGGAAAATGGCTAACCAAAGACATCTATAGAGGTGTTTAACAGGTTGGTTAATTGCCATATGTTTTCTGGTTTGTGGTTTTTGCTAGTGTCTAGGTGTTCTCTAGTTTGTATATCCTACAATTTTAAGTGTCTTTGTTTTCTTTGTTAATGCCTGTGACCAAAGTGCTCGAACTTGGAAGGTGGTAGTTTGGGAAGGCTTCAACACCATTCATATTGAAGGAAATTTTGAAAGAAGTGTTTGTGACTCAAGCAGTTTGCGCTCCTCACAAATTGGTAATTTCTCTTTCCTTGTCCACTTTTAGAAATTGCACTGAGCAAAAATTGGAATTCCTGCTTTTCCCCTCCAAAATTTTGTATGTTGGTTGGAGATTTTTTATGTCTGTCTGATTGGGGAAGCTTCAAGGATTTTGTTATTTACATCGTATGTCGAGTTTGTTTTTCACTCTGTAGCCAGAAACAGATGTTTGCATGGTTTGGGGCTACAGGGTTTGTTTATAGTTCCAATGGTATACAGGTCTGTTGCACCCAATTTCTGGAAACTTTTTGCTAAGTACAGAGACTTACGTCATCGCAAGGAGATAAACCAAGCCAACTGCAGTGCTGTGATGGTACTATCCTCTAAAATTTTGAGCTATAACAGGCATGCACCACATAAAATGTCAATGTCGTGAGCATTTTGCTGCTCCAGAAACAGATTGGGCTCACTAGAAACTGAATGCAACAGGTTCCGAAGTTCAATTCTCACCTAGCTAATGGAATCTCTCTCTATGGCTTTCAACAACCAAGGAACAGATAACGCATTTGAAGCTTCGCCAAAGGAAGATGAGACAGATCACCAGCATCAAGACCCAATGGAAATTGAAGGCTCGAGCTCCCCTCAATCTGATGAGGGGCAAAAAGAGGAAGTGTCCAATTATGTCACCAGTGATATGTATTTTCAAGTAATATTTATTTTGGGTAAATATGTAAAATGTGCCAGTTGTAGGCTGACTTGGAATCTATGTTTGGTAGTTATTTTTAAACTTCCTGATGTAAGTTCATAACTCTGTTATATCTTCTTGAAGGCTAAAGGAATCAGTGTGATGTAATACATTTCTTGCTTTGGTGCAGCCTCTTTTTGAATGAATATAAATTCCATTTCAGTTTTAAAAAATGACAGTTGTCATGTGGATATCAGGTTGTAGAGTATTCTCTTTTGTTGGACACCTAATCCTAAGTGGTTAGTGTGGAATTCGAATGGACAAAAGCAGTCCAAGAGACCTTGGGATCTGAATCCCAAGAGTCACATATTGTACTATAAATGTATATCTGATGTTAATAAAAAATGTACTCACTGATTTATCTTTCACATCTGTCTTTGTTTTCCATGTGTGTTTAACATGGTATCAGAGCAGGCGAATTCTGGCCCTGCTCAGATTTGAGCCACTTGTTTTGTGGTCTCTACCTACATGTCAGTTCTGTCTTTCTCCTAATCAGAATTGCCAGTTTTACTGTGTGCTGTACACTGGTCTGACATGGTCTTACATTAGTATGCGTTGATGCTGCTCATTACAACGCTCATGTTACTATGCGTTGATGCTGCCACAGGTCCCAGGTTCCCAAATTAGTTTTTTTGTGCTGTAACTCCCGCAAGTTTTCTATCATTGGCCTCATTATTCCCTGTCCCTCTGCCAGAAATTGGAGCGTTGGCTGCATTGTAATGAATGTGAGACCATGCGCTGTGTGCTCAGAGGTCTGCGTGTAAATGCCCTAGAATGCGCTGACGGTAGTTGTTTAACGCTTGAAAATGTTGAATGAATTCACACCTGCCCTGACCTGAGCACTGTTCTCACTGAACGCTGTCATCCTGACCTGATTTGAAACGTTTGCACTGTCCTTGTTTGGTCCGAGAAACATTCAATGGGTGTCAAATAATGTCGCAGAGGTTTTATTTATGTAACTGGGCCTTGGTACAGAATGAATCTGGCTGTTCTGGTGCCACGGGTCTGACAAAATATTAAGTTGCTACGGTTTGCGACGGGTCAGCTCCAAATGGCTTCGCTCTTAAGAAACGGACTGAGAATCCACCTTGAGAAAAAAAAAGATGATAGATCGAGAGGAGGTGCTGCACTGAGAACAGATTCGAATCCCATGACTGTGTGTGATTAAATGTTGCGGTCCACGTGGTGGCGGTTATGAATTGAAAACAGAGCATGACCATGTGTGTTTAACATATATATTGCATAGAATACGTTACATTCCAACGTTGAAACGTAACATTTTTCAAGGATTTTGTGTTGGTGTTGGTGATTAGGTTACAATTCAATTCGCAGTTCTTGTGTAACGCCAAGAATCTTAATTCTGACCATACACCGAGGAACCTGCCAAACGGAGAGATTGAAGAAGGGCCGTTAGGGTTAGACAAGGCGACGATTCTATGTTACCATTCTCATTGGCCGTGAATGATCGGTAGTCAGCTAATACGAGTTTGGAGTGCTTAAAGATTTCTTGCGCCTCCGTATCAATATCAATGGCGTCATAATCAAGAAATTCAGGTTCACAGTGCACATCAGAGGCTGATACTTCATCACCCATGGCGAATTTCTTTTCACCGTAGACCGGATAGAACTTCTTAAGTGGTTGGAAATTGTCCAGAGCGCCTCCGATAATTCCTGATTCCAACCATTGCTGCCCAGAGCCTGATTCAAGCTTATATGTTAACATGGTATTAAGTTGAAAATGTAATGGATTTCAGTTGGTCTCCAACAGATCCAATACTAGCCTTGTTTGTGCCAGAGGGAGGCGGGGGTAACCAACCTGCAAAAGTGAGTCTTGTACAAATCCCTGGAAGGGAAGAACTGAGACAAAAAAATCTCTTCAGTGTAAGTGATTGCAAAATGTACTGGCAAAGCAATGGAGACTACTTGGCAGTCAAAGTGGATCGCTATACCAAGACAAAAAAAAGTACATACACAGGTTTTGAACTTTTCCGAATTAAGGAAAGAGATATTCCCATAGAGGTCCTGGAATTAGAGAACAAAAATGACAAGATCATTGCATTTGCTTGGGAACCCAAAGGCCACAGGTTTGCTATTATCCATGGGGATGGACCCAGGCCAGATGTTAGTTTCTATTCAATGAGGAGCCCTAATCATGTGGGCCGGGTTTTCAAGCTGGCTACCATCAAAGGAAAACAAGCAAACTCCCTTTACTGGTCCCCCATTGGACGGTTTATTATTCTTGCAGGTCTAAAAGCTTTAAATGGTCAGCTTGAATTTTACAATGTCGATGAACTGGAGACAATGGCAACTGGTGAACACTTCATGGCAACTGATATTGAGTGGGATCCTACTGGAAGATATGCTGCAACAACAGTCACATCTGTGCATGAAATGGAAAATGGGTTTAACATATGGTCTTTCAATGGAAAGCTATTGTACCACGTTTCAAGAGATCATTTCTACCAGCTATTATGGCGGCCGAGGCCACCCTCTCTTCTAAGCCCAGAGAAAGAGGAGGAGATCGCTAAGAATTTGAGGAAGTATAGTAAGAAGTATGAGGCTGAAGACCAGGATGTTTCGTTATTGTTGAGTGAGCAAGACAGGGAGAAACGGAAGAAAATACAAGAGGATTGGCAGGTCTGGGTCAATGAATGGAAACGTTTTCACGAGGAAGAGAAATTATTTAGACAGGAGCGTGCTCGGAGGTTTCAAATGGAGGTCTCTGTACTAGAACATGAAAAGGAAATTCTATCGAATGCAGAGAAAAGGGCATCAGAGGAAGTGATTCTATTGTCAGATAGAGTACACCGATTACAGGCTACTGTGGATACAATTCAGAATGTAGATGAAATTCATGAGAGTTCAAGGCAAGCGGAAAGGAAAAAAGAGTTTGCGCTGGTGGGCACTGACAAAGTACAACAGATGAAGAATGCAGCACAATTGCAAAATATACAAAGCTCTGGTGTCCTTGAGCAGAACTTGAATGGTCAGCAATATTTCCCTACAACTAGGGACAATTCTTTGAGAATTGGCAGTTCAAGTGACTCGACAATGAATGCGAGTCCCCTATCTGGCAGAGGTGTGGAGATGTCTAATAATTTAGGAGATATTGAAGGTGATTTTGATTGTATACCATGCACTGTAGCATCGAATTTGTCCGAATATGAGAATCATGAATCAGTTAGGGAGATATCCATCCACCAAAGTTCTATGGTTACAACTTCTTCGAGTCGTGTTCATCATGTTTTTGATAGTTATGCACAAAATGACATCTCCGACCTTGAGAATTGTAGCATAATGAGGGATAAACTCAAAGTTGGTACAGGTCTTGGAGGCCCGCTTACATCAAAGCCATCCTCTAGTTGTGATACCTCTTTTTTGACACAAAAAGATTCAACAGCTCGAGTCCTTGAGGACACAATTATGTCGATAAACATGGAGGACAGAATAGAAGATGCTGTTGGGTTTATAGAACGTCTGAGTGAGCATGCATCTTCAACATACCTGGACGCAGAGAAGTTTTTGACTGCTGAAAGTGAAAAACCAAGCATATCACAAACTAAAATGACCAGACTTGATAATGCATTAGAGTTGTTAAATACTCCGATACATTCCACTGTTGATGAGATGGTTAAGATCAACAAAACCTCTCTATTCAATATTAAAGTATGTCTACAAAATGCACAGGAGAATATTGAGTTTTTGCAGCTTGAGACAAAGCTACAGCAAGAAGAGTTACAGCAGTGGAGTCATCATTCTGAACCTATTTCTGTTCAGAAAATTGAAACAGACTCCCATAAACAGCAAGACATTAATGTTGCAAATTCATTGCCTAATACAACAACAGATTTGCATGCAGATGTAAAAATTCAGTCTGCACTTCCCAAGCCCATCATTAGACCTTGGGAACAGCTTGTCCACAACAAGCACAGAACTAGTCTTGGATATGACAAGGACTTGTCCTTTCATATTCCAGACTATGCCAAGCCCATTCAGTTTCAGAGTGCTGGATTCATTCATGACAGTTCAGCTGCTCCTCATGACAGTTCATCTTCAGCTGTTCCAGATTATGCCCCTCTTCCACAGCAACAACAACAACAAAAACAACAGATCGTGAAATGCCAACACTGTGACCGAGTTGGCCATTTGAAAGATCACTGTTTTGATCTTCATCCATGTAAGCACTGTCATAAAACCAGTCATTCTTCACACAGATGCTTCACAAATAAACATCCTACAAGAACAAAGATTCATCTTGGATGGATCGCTTCTTGGCAATGGGCATCAACAGCCAAGAAGATATTCCAAACACATGTTAGAACTTGTTCCAGAGTATTGAACAGTCTTGCAGTTGAGTTTTCTCCATCTTCTCACCTTGTACCTGACAGGGGGGAAATGATGGTCATCTACAAGCTTCAAAGTCACATCAAGCGAGCCTGAGCCACAACCTGCCACACCAGTTTCAGAGTTGTAGCCAGAGACAAAGATGCCTGAACATGCCTTCAGTTGGCAATCTAGAACACTTCCTCTAGCAGAAGACTCCAGCTTCTTGCCAGTTTTGGAAGAGTTCCAGAAATTGCATTAAGCATTCCAGAGTTGTTGGTCATCCTTAAACCATCACAGATTGAGAACACTTCCTCTAGCAGAAGACACCAGCTTCTTGCCAGCTTTGGAAGAGTTTCAGGAATTGCATTAAGCATTCCAGAGTTGTTGGTCATCCTTAAACCATCACAGATTAAGAACACTTCCTCTAGCAGAAGACTCCAGCTTCTTGCCAGTTTTGGAAGAGTTCCAGGAACTGCACTAAGCGTTCCAGTGTTGGTGGTCATCCTTAAACCACCGCCCTTTATACCAACATTTCATAGAGCACATTCAGCCTAGTGCTGCCATGCATTTTTTGCACATTTTGTATTACAGCTCTCTTCTTGGACTCATACATAACCCTCCGGATTAAGGGGGGGAATGTTGGACACCTAATCCTAAGTGGTTAGTGTGGAATTCGAATGGACAAAAGCAGTCCAAGAGACCTTGGGATCTGAATCCCAAGAGTCACATATTGTACTATAAATGTATATCTGATGTTAATAAAAAATGTACTCACTGATTTATCTTTCACATTTGTCTTTATTTTCCATGTGTGTTTAACATCTTTGCTGAAAATGAAATTGGACATTGAATTAACAATTTATTTGGCATTGCATCAAAAAACACTATGGTAGTAACCAGCATATCCTATCTCAAGAAAGGCTACATAATTGCAACTTGGTTCATTGATTTGTAAGCCTTGATGGATTTTTATATAAGATGCATTAAAACAAAATACTTGCAGTGACTCTGCTTTAAGATATATTAAAGCTTCAACATAAAATGTTTCTTCAGTTTTAAGCTGAAACCCTTTTGGAAGGACAACCAATATCTTAGGTTATTGAGACATACTCCCTAGCACGAAGACATGATATGAGAACACCTTAAATACATTCATTTGATGCCTGTACCATAAAAACAACTAAATTTGGTTCTTATCAATGTTGTGAGACTCTACCAAAACTCACAAGTCTTTCCAAGTCCATCCTGAAATTAGTACTCAGTGAAACTCAGCAAAACTTGCCCAGAACTCGCTTATTATTTTTGGGACAAAATTTACTGTATGAATTTTATTCAAATTTTGAATATAACCAAGTTTCACCAAGTCTGAGTCTCACAACCTTGGCTTCTATTGTTGGAGTATTAACACTCCAATAATAAAAAGGAATGATAAAAATTTATACAATGGTTGCTTCATATTACTGGTATGTGACCATTGTAACATCTAGATGTTATGGTCAGGTTTTAGGTGTTTAAACCAACATAGCCATCCGTAAAGTGAGAAATGATATGTTGTATAAGGAATGTATCACTGCAACAATAATGATTACTTCAATTATTTATTTCCTCTGATTATTTCGTTTCCTAAATTATTACACCTTTGAGACAGAATAATAAAAGTTTTGTCACAACTTAACATTAAACATTTATGAGAATTCCAATAGTGCAATCTTTAGCAGTATATATCCAAAAAGACTGAAATCTACAAAGTACAGAAAAGAAACGAAGACCTAAATCAGCAGACAGTAATTGTGAAATTGTGCATTGAATTAGTATCAGCATGCACCAGTGGTTCACAAATTAATCCTCAGAAAGTCAGTTTGGATCTTGCTTATTAGTTTCAAATTTTGTAATATTACACATTGATTCCAGCATTGAAGACAGATACATGTTATTGATATCCTTCCTAGCTACATTGATCCATTGTTATTTCACTGATTTCCACCATTGCAGGTGTGCTGTCTATTCTGACTACCACAAACCCAATCATCTTCAAAATGAATATGAATACGCAATGTTTCCAGTGAAGTTTCATATTGTAATCTGCAGGATCACTTTAAAGAAACAACACATTCATTCTCAGTTTGTTCAAATGCATCCAGTTGTCTCAATGCTGTGGAGCTGAGTTTTTCACCATTTCCAGCTTCAAAGACCAGGTCTACCACTTCCACCTGAACATATAAACCAGATATTCAGGCAAAAGTGCAAGGGATGGAAAAATGTTGTTCCCTTATTAACTAAAAACAAATATAGGATGAGCTGACAACAAAAATCAAATATTCTAGTAACATTTTAAAGGAAATTTACTAGCTGAAAGTCAAGGTTGGATTGATCAAGGCAGGAGTAGACACAACCAGGGCTTTCAAGGTATCTGAAGAGATCTAACAAACCAAAACTATATAAACCAGAGAGAAAAACTTGTATCTTGGGCATCAAATAGCAATGCCAAAAAAGTATGTTAGAATTCTCTAAGCCTGGCAAAATGATTAATGTGCCAGTAAATTTTTATACCCAGAATTTTATTTTATTTTTTTACTGAAAACTCAGGAAACTCAAATCTGAAATCTATGCACAATTAACATAGCTGAGCTTCTGACAAATTATGCACAGCAGAAACAAGAAATCCAAGCACATAAACCTTTTACAAAGCTTCTATCTTGGAAAACCCCAGTGGGGGGAAAAACCAGCAAAGAGGGATTTTATTAGCCTTTAAAGAAACTACTCAGGAAAATATTACAACAGCAGTTCCAGAGAATTTACAGCCAAGAACAGCCTTAGAAAACAGCCAATCTCCTCTGCATAGTACAGGCCAACAAATGGCCGCTCCCTTGCACCGTACTGCTCCTTTCTCTTCAAAGAACTCGGCTCAGGACAAGGCCTCTCCTCCAGCAGAGAACTCAGCCCTAAAGACAAGGCCTCTCTCCCCTATGAACTCGGCTTGGGTGTTGAAGAATCTAGGGCAATTCATGGCTTAGTGATTCTTCAGACTTATCGATAACAGTTTGTGTTGTCTTCTTCAATTAACTTTGTTATGTTAGTGTGTTCTTCAATCATCAAATAGTTATCAAAATACAAGATAAACAATAGTACAAGTACACAAGATGTTGGCTCCAAGCCAAGGCAAAACCTCTCCTCTTGAGAGTAAAACCCTTGAATCTCTTCTTATAGATATTTAGATGATGAATACCAAGACCCTTGACAAAATAGACACAAGGTTACCTCCAAGATGTTTGTCACTATCCTCTGCTCTGTTTGGCCTACAATTCACAGTCTATAGACTTGATATCACTGTACTCCTTCTCCTTATGTCTTCGCTGTCCAGTCACAGTCTTCGACTCCTTTTCTTGGGTGCTACAGTTCTTCGTTTATGTTATTAGTCCTTCATGCTATTCGTTGGTTATAATAGTGATAAGACAGGCCACCACCGAGAGTTATATTGAACGCAGTCACTGTGTATATAATATATATACACAGTCCTTCGATGACTTCTGAGAGCTGTCACAGTGCATGGATACAGACTTCCGAGAGCTTGACACGATGTATATATATCGTAGGCAGATTTCTGAGATATTACCCCTGCTCACTATGCATGCATACCTTTCTTCGTTGACTGTATTATGAACTGATCTGAAGACTTGTTACATTTGAATCCACAGCACTTCTCCCAGTCTCAGCGTCAGCCTGGCTGACCTCTGCGTAGCTCCCAGCCACTCTGTGTCAGCCCCTGCCTCTCTGCGTCAGCACTGGGCCTCTCTTTGTCACCCACGCAGGGCCTCCAGTGACTGCGCAGTCTGTTGCTGCCTCTGTGTCTGCCTCTCCAACCTCTGCGCTGGTCTTCTGGTGCTACTCCCTACTCTCGGTTCCATACTTGCTGCCTCTTGCTGTTGTCTAGACCACTAGTTCGAATTTCTCAATTAACCCCGCTCCAGAAATTGAACTGACTCATCTCCCTCAGTGTCTTCTCCAACTGACCCTCAAGCCTCCTCTTAAACTTTTCTCATTGGTCTATCAACGGCCGAGATTAAATCTCTAATCAACGACTAAGATTAGATTTGGCTTGATCCATGACTTTTGGACCCTTCTAACCCATTTTTATATTAATACCCATTAATATTTTATTTTTCCTAAGTTTAGACTTAGGAATCCCATTAAAAATATTAATTATTTTAATATCTCCCAAACCGGTTAGAATCTGCCCAAACCATTTCTGGGTCTTGGAGATCTCATGTGCTTTAACCTCTCCACCAATTTTCATGGCTAGATCACATCCGATGCTACCCCAAATCAACACTTCCTCTTAGCGAGGATTGTGCTCTAGTGATACTCCTCACTGGGTATCACCCTAACCATCCAGCATCGGTCCCTGTGCTGATGCTAGGCCTCCCTGCTCAACATCCTCTACACTGTTGCATCCTGTACTGCTGCCCATGGTCCTTCCACTGCCACTGCTGCATCTGTACGATAGCTCCCTCTGCATCTGTGATGTTGTTGCTCCTTTCTTCCAACACTGCATCTGCACTACAACTCCCTCTGCCACGTTGCACCATGCTACTGCTGACTACTATCACACTGCAACATCACCCCCATTTCTGCTACTGAAATGGATTCTTTATCATCCCCATCTTTTCCCTGAAATAATCAAACTTTGTTCTTCCAAGGGCCTTGGTGAGAATATCTGCCACCTGTTCTCCTATAGGAGTGTAGCTCAACTGTACAGCTCCTCATTGGACACAGTCTCTGACAAAGTGACACCGGATATCAATGTGCTTTGACCGATCATGAAACACTGGATACTCAGAGAGCTTGATGCAACTCTAATTATCACACATGATCCTGGTGTTGAAGTTTCTAAGTTTACTTAGTTAGAAACCCTTCATGCACCATTTATGATTTATTCCTACCTACTTGTTATTTTTTCTTTAACAAGTTATTTACAAAGTAAATACTAAAAATAAACACCAAAGCATGCTCAACAAATTACATATCAGCAACTAAAAGAAACAAGATCAAACACACCACATGACACCATTATTTTTGGACCAATATCCCCGGAAAAACCCAATGCAGTAAAACCAGTGCAGCGATCTGAGGGTTTTCTTATTAAGCAATATCAAAGTACAATTTGGATGCCGAAACTGGCCTACCCAACAGAGAATTTCCTTAGCAGCTATACCTCACAGTTTGAGAGAAATCTCCTGGCTGAAACCCTGGAAAATCCTTCCGGCAGCTCCTCAGCACAAAACTGCTCTGCAACCCCAGCATCTGCCCAATCTGGACTACGTCAGCCCCTCTCTGTCTCACGCTGGCCCTGCGTCAGCCTTTCTTGGCCTGCGTCAACCCCAAGAGGCCCTGCATTAGCTTTCTCGGCCTCTGCGTCAGACACCCTGGCCTCTCTAGTGCCCTGCGCAGCACTTGGCTGCCTCTGCGTGGCCCTGCGTGAGCCCTTGCTGGCTCTACGTCACTCTCCTTGGCTGCTACGTTGCTCTCCTGGCACAATCTCTGCCTTCTCTGTTTCTCTGTACTCAATGCCCCTCAGTTGCTCTCCCGATCACTGATTCGATCTCTCTTAGCAAACCCCGCTGTAGAGAATAGAATGACTGATCACTCTGGTGTGCTCTCCAAGTGACCCGCAAGCCTCCTCTTATATTTTTCCTGTTGACATCTCAACGGCTGAGATTAAGTCCCTAATCAATGGCTAAGATTAGATCTGGCTTGATCCATGTCTTTTGGACCACTCTAACACATATTCATATTAATGCACATTAATATTTTATTTTCCCTAAGTTTAGACTTAGGGACTCCATTAAAAATATTAATTATTTTAATATCTCCTTATCTGTTTAGAATCTACCCAAACCCTTTCTGGTTATTGGAGATCTCATGTGCCTCAACCTCCCCACCAAATTTTGTGGCTAGAGCACATTCTATGCTACCCCAAATCAACACTCCCTCTTAGCGAGGATTGTCCTCTAGCAATACTCCTCACTGAGTATTACTCTGATCATCCGGCATCGATACCTACGCTGATGCTAGGCCTTCCTGCCTAACATCCTCTGCACTGCTGCCTCCTGTACTATTGCCCATGATTCTGCCACTGCCACTGCTGCATCTGTACGACAGCTCCCTCTGCATCCATGTTGCTGCTGGTCCTTTCTCCCAGCACTGCATCTGCACACCACCTCTTCTCATCATGTTGCATCGTGTTGTCCACTGTTGCATTGCAACTCAGTTACTGAGAAGTAAGTAATTGATCTCCCAACTGACCTCCCTGTTGGGCTAGAAACACCCATTGATGCTGAAGCTCCCTATGTCGCTGACAAGTGCTCCCTCTCTGACCTCTGTGTGCTGCAACAACTCCCTGCATCTTGCACCATTGCACACCTCTCTGTGCCTTCCTGCATTAGTGCAACACTCCTGTGCCTCTCACACTGCTGCACCCTGCTAGCTCTGCGCTATCTCGGGACTCCTGCATTGTAGCTCTCTCTGTCGCTCCATCCGCATCCATCTCTACCCACATCAACCAGTCTTGCTACTCCTCTTCGGGGCTCCCGTAGCAAGGTCTAATCCAAGAGGCTGAGTACCTCAAGGTTCTTACCCCTCATCGCCTGTAGTCCATCTGACTACAGCTCGATGTCTCCCCACTTCCGCTCAAGTGGTGCGTGTGCACTCATGGCACAATCATCGTCTGTCAAAACTTCCTTCTCTGCCCATGCTGGCGCTACCTTAGTCTCAGAAGACTCTCCCTTACTCTTCTTCCTTAGACACTAGGTCGCATAATGACCCAGCTCCCCACGATGGAAGCACTTAATCTTGGAGAGATCTTTCTTCTTCCACTTCTCCTACTTTCCCTCAGATGCTAGGGCCACGTCCTCCTCCTCCTTCTTGAACTTGATCCCTTTGTTGCTGCTACCTATCTTCAACTACCGTCTGATCTCTTCCTGGCAAAGAGCTGCCCACATCTCGTCCCAAGGTGGGAGAGCCCTCTGCCTAGGATACTCTAGACAAACACTTCCCAATCTTCTGAGACAGCATTTAAGGTTGTCCTCACCATAAGCTCCTGATTCGGTGTCGCTCTTATAGCAGTCAATTGGTCTCGAATCTCATTCAGTCCACCGAGAAAGGTGTCAATCGATTGACCCTTCTTCATCTGATACGACCTCATCTGGTTCTCGAGCAGCATTCTTCTCTGCACAAAAGTATGCTGGTACAGGTTCTTGAGAGCCTCCCACATCTCAACAGCCGTTTCCTTCTCGACTATATGTGGTACCACATGATCCTTGACCCCGTCAAGGATAATGCACTTGGCCCTCACCATTGCCTCTTCGTACCTGTCGTTATCATTAGGGTCAACTGGGATAGCTATAACGTTCAAGGCGAAGTTTTTGACACGATTCTTGTCAAGCACTGATAAGATTCTAGCCTTCCAGACTGCGAAGTTCTATGCTCCGTCCAATCTATCCTGGTCTCTTACCCCATGTAGTGCCATGACGCTCCTCTACTTCCCTTCTGGAAGTTCTCTGTTCGACTCCTTGAGTCTCTACTTCCTGTCTGGAAGTTCTCTTCTGGACTCCCTCTGAGTCTTGATTTCCCTCTTGGAAATCCTTCTGCCACTTGTCGAGATGCCCCCTACTCTGATCGTCTTGTGCAACTCCACTGCTGATCTGGGTTCCTCGGCTAGAAACCCTCGGCAACAAGTCCTCTGCCCCTTCTCTGTCAGGTATTGTTCTCACTACAGTACCTCACCAGCTCCACTCTGCAATATCCCCGCAACCTTCTAGACCCCAGCTACTGCCTCTCTGTGAACTGCGTCAGCCCCTCTCTGCCTCAAGCTAGCTCTGCGTCACCCCGGATAGGTCTGCGTCAGCCCTGGGATGCCCTGCGTCAGCCCTCTGGCCCTCTGCGTCAGCAATGCTGGCCTCTCTGAGGCTCTGCACAGTTCCCGGCTTCTTCTACGTGGCTCTGGCAGGCTCTACGTCACACTCCCTGGCTTCTGCGTTGCTAGAAACAGCTTCTGTCACCTCGGGACAGCTGTTTTCTGCTGCTATTGCTCCGCTCGGCTGATGTCTTTTAATCCTCCTATGATCTGCAATCACGCTCTGATACCATGTTGAAGTTTCTAAGTTTACTTAATTAGAAGCCCTTCATGCACTTTTTCTAATTTATTCCTACCTACTTGTTATTTTTTCTTTAACAGGTTATTTACAAAGTAAATACTGAAAATAAACACCAGTGCATGCTCAACATATTAGAGTACAATCTGGGTGCTGAAATTGGCCTACCCAACAGAGAATTTCCTTAACAGCTATACCTCACAGTTTGAGAGAAATCTCCTGGCTGAAACCCTGGAAAATCCTTCCGGAAGCTCCTCAGCACAAAACTGCTCTGCAACCCCAGTGTCTGCCCAATCTGGACTGCCTCAGCCCCTCTCTGTCTCACGTTGGCGCTGCGTCAGCCTTTCTTGGCCTATGTCAGCCCCAGGGGACCCTACATCAACTTTATGGGTCTCTGCATCAGACACGTTGGCCTCTCTAGTGCTCTGCGCAGCACTTGGTTGCCTCTTCGTGGCCCTGTATGAGCCCTTGTTGGCTCTGCGTCACTCTCCTTGGCTGCTGCGCTGCTCTCCCAGCACAATCTTTGCCTTCTCTATTTCTCTGTACTCAATGCCCCTTAGCTGCTCTCCCGATCACTGATTCTATCTCTCTTAGCAAACCTTGCTCTAGAGAATAGAATCACTGATCACTCTGGTGTGCTCTCCAAGTGACCCTCAAGCCTCCTCTTATACTTTTCCTGTTGACATCTCAACGGCCGAGATTAAGTCCCTAATCAATGGCTAAGATTAGATCTTGCTTGATCCATGTCTTTTGGACCACTCTAACACAGATTCATATTAATGCACATTAATATTTTATTTTCCCTAAGTTAGACTTAGGGACTCCATTAAAAATATTAATTATTTTAATATCTCCTGATCTGTTTAGAATCTGCCCAAACCCTTTATGGTTATTAGAAATCTCATGTGCCCCAACCTCTCCACCAAATTTCGTGGCTAGAGCACATTCGATGCTACCCCAAATCAACACCTGGTCACCTCCATTTTTCTTCGAAATAGGTTCACATGCAGTTTTCTAAGGCATATGGCCTCACACGAAGTTGTGCTTGCCGCCATATATTATGCCTCGGATGAGCTCAGAGCCACGGACTTCTGTTTCCTACTGCACCGAGAGGTCATTCTTGATCCAATGTTGAAACAGTACTCAGAGGTACTTTTTCGATCCAATGAACTTCCTACCCAATCTGCATCAGTAAGATAGGCCACCACCGAGAGTTATATTGAACGCAGTCACTATGTATATAATATATATACACAGTCCTTCGATGACTTCCAAGAGCTATCACAGTGAATGGATACAGACTTCCGAGAGCTTGACACGATGTATATATATCGTAGGCAGATTTTTGAGATATTACCCCTGATCACTATGCATGCATACCTTTCTTCGTTGACTGTATTATGAACTGAGCTGAAGACTTGTTACATTTGAATCCACAACACTTCTCCCAGTCTCAGCGTCAACCTGGTTGACCTCTGTGTAACTTCCAGACACTGCGTCAACCCCTGCCTCTCTGCGTCAACACTGGGCCTCTCTGCATCACCCACGCAGGCCCTCCAGTGACTACACAGTTTGCTACAGCCTCTGTGTCTGCCTCTCCAACCTTTGCACTGGTCTTCTGGTGCTGCTCCCGACTCTCTGTTTCGTACTTGCTACCTCCTGCTGCTCTCCAGACCACTAGTTCAAATTTCTCAGCTAACCCTGCTCCAGAGATCGAACTGACTGGTCTCCCTCGGTGTGTTCTCCAACTAACCCTCAAGCCTCCTCTTATACTTTTCTCATTGGTCCATCAACGGCCGAGATTAAATCTCTAATCAACAGGTAAGATTAGATTTGGATTGATCCATGACTTTTGGACCCTTCTAACCCAATTTTATATTAATACCCATTAATATTTTATTTTTCCTAAGTTTAGACTTAGGAACTATATTAAAAATATTAATTATTTTAATATCTCCCAAACCGGTTAGAATCTGCCCAAACCATTTCTGGGTCTTGGAGATCTCATGTGCTTTAGCCTCTCCACCAATTTTCGTGGCTAAAGCACATCCGATGCTACCCCAAATCAATAGTCTTTGACCTATGGTAAACACATCTTGCTCATGAAACCCATGATGCAAGGAATAATAATTTTCTTCATAGCATTATAATTACAAGTCATAATGAAAACTGAACCTAGTTACATTTTCTTCAACACACCCTCTTAACTAAGGAGGTATTTATTAAATGGTACAAGGCTATTCAACCAATGTTACCAGACTCGGAATCGACAATAAATCGGCGAGGCAAAAGAGCGAAGAGTTTTAATCGGATCGGGAAAAAATCGGCAAATTCATTAAATAAAAATATACACATATATTGAATTAAAAAAACCATTTTTCATTAATATTGGCTAAAGGTATGTCCAAACAATGCATAATATCAATAGATGTCCAAAATATCATGAATAAATAAGTATCTCATATATGTTAGGAGTCCACACATGATCCAAAGCACTGAGTCTTGAGTCCTTAGAAGCATATGCTTCTCAAAGTTTACAAAAAAGTTAAAAACTGCATACTAATCAGAAAAAAATCAGCAACTAAGAGTCTAAGACTCTTAAGAGTGAGAACTAGAAGCGATTCCTCCCACTCCTTCGCTTGCTTGACTCTCAAAGTTCTCCAAGTCATGAAGGCTGAAAAGAGGAGGCTCATCTAATTGAACCCATTCTGCCGCATTTGTAGCTTGCAAATCTAACTCTTCAAGGTCGATTGGTGAATGATCAATACCTGTCATTATCATGAGACATTGAAATGTGAATTAAAATTTCACTTTGAAGTTTGAACTTTAAACTTTTAAAGTACGAACTAGATTATGAAACCTTCAAATTCAAGCTCTCGAATCTCACCTTGTATTTGTTTGTTGCGAAGTCGTAGATTGTAATGGACAAATACAAGGTCATTCAAGCGCTTTTGTGTCAATCGGTTGCGCTTCTTAAAATGTATTTTCTCAAACATGCTCCAGTTGCGTTCACAACCTGAAGCACTGCATGCTTGGTTTAAGATTCGAATGGCAAATCTCTTCAAATCTGGCGTATCACTACCAAAGTTTTGCCACCAAAGACCTAGCAAGTGGTAAGGGTTTGTGAGTAGAAAACTAGAAGTACCAAATTAGTAAATAGTAAAAACTTAAAAAGAAAAGAAAATTTAATAAAACATTTAACATACAAAATAAAGTTTAAACAAATTTAATGAATTGATGAAGCCTTCAAGCTGGGTACCTGGCAACATCTTTGACCTTTGTCTTATAGCACTGGTATAGGCAAACAATTTAGATGGTGCCCTATAATCTTGTAGTTGGGAAAAGACACGACTTTGTTGTTCTGGTCAGGGAAGCACCTTTCCAAGCATGTCATAAGTCCTCTGCCAACCTCCCCATCCTCATTAAATTTGCTCTTATCATAAAAATATTGTGGATTTAAGAAGTACCCAGCAGCATGTAAGGGGGAATGCAATTGCCTATCCCAACGTGCATCTATAATGTCCCAAAGAGGCATATACTTTGTTTCATCATCCCCATATCTTCTTTTGATGGCCTCCTTTGCGAGATCCATCGCCTCATAAATGTAACCCATAGCGGGTTTGTCACCATCAACCATCCTGAAAGTTCAAGCATTCAAATTTAAAGAAATATGAAACATTGTAAATAAAAAGAAACTTGAAATGAAATTTAAAAAATGAAAAAGTTAAAAGACTAAAAGTACCTGAGAACTCTAACAAGGGACTCCGTCACAGCAATAATCTCTTCAGCATCTTTCCAGAAGCCATCATTAAACACAAGTGCAGCAATTTCGATGCCTTCAGGGGTCTTGGAATGTTTAGATTCAGGTCCCAAGAACATCCTCTTCAGATTTATCTTTTGCTCAACCACAGATTGCAAAGATATGAAATTTGATGCAAATCTAGTCACTGCAGGTCGAACAATTTCTTTACCTTCAGTGTATATTCTCATAGTGTTTAGGACAATAGTGTGGTTGTATAGGTATTTGGTTATGGATTTTGCCTTCTCCACAACCTCATGTATCCAATGAAGCTTACCAATGTCCTCAAGCATTAAATCTATGCAATGGGCAGCACAAGAGGTCCAAAAAATAGTGGGGTGCCTCATCTCAAAAAGTCTACCAGCAGCCATATAATTCGCTGCATTATCGGTGACAATTTGTACAACATTTTCTTCTCCCACTTCTTGAACGACTTCCTCCATCATTTCACAGATAAGTTGGGCAGTCTTAACCTTATCTGAAGCATCCACTGACTTGAGAAACATTGTGCCTGCGGGACAAGATACAAGGAAATTTATTAAAGTTCTATTCCTCTGATCTGTCCATCCATCACTCATGATGGTGCACCCTATTTCTACCCATGATGAACGAAACTCAGCTAGCACAAGCATGACATCTTCAACACTCTCTAACAACATATCTGTCCTAAGGCTCTCTGATGTAGGGGCTTTGAACCCTGGACCTGCAGCAGCAATTGCATCAATCATAGCTTGCCAATAAGGACTTCTGGCACAGTGGAAAGGTATGTCAGAATAGTACCAAAAGTTAGCAATGGCCTTCCTTGCCTGACTATGGATATTTTTTTTCCAACCAGTGCCATCCAAGGTAGGTTGGGAACCGGGTTTTGTGCGGGGAGCAAAAAAGGTGTTTATGTTTCCACCTCCAGTGTTGAAGGAAGGAGTTGTTGTTGAAGGATTGCCATGGCTTTGAGTTTGGCTTGGCCTTGGAGGCATGTGTGGAAAACTTGGGAACGGCATTGAGGATTCAACAGATTGAGGTGACATGGGGCTAGTGGCAGAAAAAGTATCAACTCCAACATTTCCTATTTCAGCATTTTGCTTTGCTTTCTTGGCATTATGCTGCTCTAACATATCAAGGGCCAAGGCTGCTTGGTATTGGACATTCTCGTCAACTTTGCCGCAAATACCTATATCATGGCCAGGTATTTTTGCAAGGTGGAACTTGAATCTATAAATGCCTCCACTGCATTCCTTTTTGCAAAATTTACAAAGGAGCAAGGGTTTTCCGGGAATCTTGTCACAATAAGCCCAAGCAAAGTCCCGCTCTCTCGGCATTGTTGTTGCTTTGAACTTGTGTTTAATTTGTGGCTTCTGTTAAGATTTGGAGTCTGGCTTCTATTTAATTTGTGGCTCCTGTGAAAGACAACAAAAAAATAAAAATCAAATTTAAAAATTATCCAAAAATTTAAAATATGCTAGAAATTTAAAAAATTAAATGAAGACAGATGTCAGTGAACATATAGAAATTTTTTTGTAGTAATTTGTTGTAATATGGCAAGGGACAACAAGGACAGAACAGAAATGTGGAAGCAAGCATGGATTTTTCTCAATCTTTCCATGCATTCAAAGCTCATGAAAGTTAAAACATATAACTTTGAAGGTGCTACAAGGACTGTTTGCAGCGAGGACTGTGACCAGCCTAGTCCAGTATCCATATTAGAAGCTTCTTTCTCGAATGAAAGTTGTTACTCAGCAGAGAGTTTGGGTGGTACACATGGTAAGCAACTTTGACATTTTCTTATTTGTGGTTTATCCAGTTGCATAGCTAAATCACTCCACAACCATGGTTAAACATTCATAGACATATCAAGGAGATTGGCCAGAAGTAATCTTTGTTTTCATGAAATACTAGATTATTGTCTCATTTAACTGTGGAAATATTGTGCTTATTACAATTTCCATCCAAGTCCTTGTCTTTGTACTGATAATTTGTCAATCTTTGATACCAGATGACAAGTTGCAATTCTTATGCTCATCCGTTCAGAACAGAACTGGCCGACTCTGCATGACACTTGGGCACCAAGAACTGGATGCTGATGCAGAATTACGTGATTCTGCTTCTTCTGCAAACTTGGAAGTTGTAGAAAGTGATAAGATAATGGGTGCAATTCTAGATATTTCAAGATTGCACAAGATTGATCCTTCCTTAATTGGTTTGGCAGAAACTCAGCCTACCTGTATTGAAGATCAAGAGCTTGAATATGTAAGGAAAATTATCTGCAATGCAGAACTGATGTCTGAAGATGTAGCCTTGCTGAGTGAGGAGGACAGACCCGATTTCCTTGTAGATCCTAATTTGTTTGACAGACTGGAGGTCCAAGAGTCATCAACTGATGGCCATTTGCCATATGGTTTGAAGAATAGTTGCTATAATTCGGCTTTTAGGAATGTACAGGGGTCATGGCACAATAGGAAGCTTCTTTTTGATTGTGTGAATATAAGGCACGTAAAGGCACGTAAATTGCAGAGTCATGCGTGACTCGAGGAGGAATTTAAATAGAGGCCGCTAAGTGGTCAACCCATGAACTTCAACCCCAACGACTACAAAATTAACATGAATCAAACATTTTACCATATTGTGCCCAAAACTTTTAGAATACAGAGATGCTTCTATTGCAGTTTACTAAAAACCCGATACTCATGAATAAACCAATGGCTCTCGCAACGATTTCTCCAAAATCTGTTATGAACACTAAACGAAGTTCGAACTGAGAAAAGGAGAAAAATGAATGGATGAAGAGATGTAGGGTTCTCGATCTGAGTTATCGCTTTACGTGCACAATTCCAAGATTGTTACGGTTTACCTGAAGGCTCACGCAGGTTAACGCTTTATCGATTCTCAACAATGCGGCGTCGAATGCACAGGCTCTGCGGTGGTGTCGACTGTGCGGTGTCTGGACACTGGACGCGGGAGTATGGACGCTGGACGCTGGACGCGGGAGTATGGACGCTGGACGCGGGAGTGATAAATGCCACAAACAGAAACCCAGAACCCGATAAACCGAAACCCAAAAATTTTGGCGCGACTCGGAAAAAAAACGCAGAGTCGGAATAATCGGCAGACGCGCGAGTCAAAATCGCGTTGACCACGAGTCAAACTCGGTCAACGCGATTTGACTCCGGAAGATTCGACTCTACTCGTTTCGTGGCCGAGCCGATTGGGAATCGCGATTAATCGGCAGAATCGCCGATTCCTGTTTCACTGTATTCAACACTACAGATATCTCATAAAAAGAGTCGGACTAGTAATCCATCTGTATAGCATCATTATAACAAACATTGTCACATAGCAAGGCCTTGACTAACAGCTCTATCTCTTAGTAGATCAGAGCACAATGTTTGCGAGACCAATGATGATAGACACCTTCATCATTGTCTCTCAAGGTACATACCCACCTAGGTGTTCACTGAGTATGACCTTCTAGAGCTATTCTTATCTTGGGTCCCCATCCGTCAAAGAAGATCGGCCCTCTTGCCTACTCTTATCTTGGATGCCCTACACATCCTCAAAGAGTATCATATGCCAGATGATTACTCAATCCTCCATGCTTTCTTCAAAATGAAGACAAGAATGATGTGTCTATCTCTCCCTCTTAGCTAGGGAGGATATGTCAACCAAGCCAAGCTTATTTCTAAAATACATAAGATTTTTATTGGGTAGAGACTTTGTCAGAATGTCAACAGTTTGATCATCGGTGGGGATATACTCCAACTTCGGCACACCATCTTGTACCAATTTTCGAATGTAGAGGTATTTGTTGTTTATGTGCTTCGTTTTCCCATGAAATACTGGGTCCTCGGATAGTCTTATATAATTGGTATTATCACAGTGTATTACGGTAGGGTCCAACGGTCCTGCAAACAAATCAGATAACATCTTTCTCAACCAGACCGCTTCCATGCCTACTTCACAGTTTGCAACGTACTCGTCTTCAGCACTACTTAAGGCCACTGACTCTTGCTTTTTGCTCATCCAAGAAACCATAGAGGATCCTAGGCTAAAACATCCTCCTGTAGTGCTTCTTCCATCTTTCTCGCTTCCACCCCAGTCGGAATCAGTGAATCCTTCTAGATTGATGCTTCTTCCCTTTTCATACTTCAGGCAATAATGGATGGTTCCTTGTAGATATCTTAGTATGTGTTTTGCAGCTATCCAATGACCATGTCTCGACTCTATTTGAAATCAATTGAGAATGTTTACTGCAAAACGTATGCCTGGCCAAGTATTCACTAGATACATTAGAGATCCTATTAGTTGTCTATTCTTAGTAGGATTTACTGGACTGGATTCAGAGTTTCTTAGCATCTTCAAGTTTGTGATGATCGAAGTAGTCATGGGTTTGCATTCCATCATATCAAATTTCTTTAGTAATTCGATCACATACTTTCATTGTCCCAAGTAGATTTCATTTGGCTCTTGCCAAACTTCTAGACCCAAATAGTAGTGCATGAGTCCTAAATCCTTCGTATCAAATTCAGTTGCCAGCAATTTCTTACATTCTTGAATTCTTTCTTCGATCCCAGTGATTAGAAGATAGTCTACATATAGAAGTATCATGACAAGTTCATCATTTTCTATTTTGATGTAAAGGTTTGGATCAGAGGTAATTTTCTTGAAACCCAATCTTTGCAAGTATGCATCCATTCTGGCATATCATGCCCTAGGAGCTTGCTTGAGGCCATAGAGTGCCTTCTTTAATCTGCAAACATGAGTCTTTCTATCCTTTACTTCATATCCCAATGGTAGTTCGATGTACACTTCTTCATCTATGGTACCATTCAGATATGTTGTTTTGACATCCATTTGATGTACCTTCCATCCCATGGATGTTGCTAGAGATATCCGAGATCGGATCGTGGTGTACCTTGCTGTGGGAGCAAAGGTTTCTTCATAATCAATGCCTTTTTCCTGAGAGAAGCCTCGAGCCACGAATCTTGCCTTGAGTTTGTGAATGCTTCCATCTGCAGCGTGCTTGATTTTATATAACCATTTAGATGTTACCGATGATTTGTCATCTGGTCTTGGGACAATTTCCCAAACTCCATTCTTCATGATAGATTGGTATTCCTCATTCATTACATCTTTCCATTCTTGATGTTTGGTTGCTTCTTCAAAGGTAGAAGGTTCCTCTTCAATGAGCTTTGATATGTATGCTGCAGATCCTGAGAACCTTTTTGGTTTCTTACTTTCCCTGAAAGTTTGATTTGTCGTGTGACCTTCTGCTTCTTGAACAGTGGTTGTTAACCAGTTATGCCTTTTCCTTCCTTCAGGGAGAGTGATTGGTTCATTGGGACCTTCTTCTTCTTGATGAGAGACTTCTCCTTCATTAGTAGCTTCTTCCTCAAAAATAGGAAGATCCTCCTCATCAGAATCAGATGGGAGATCCTTGGATTTCTTGAAGGCAATGCTTTCATCAAAGATTACATCTCTGCTTACTTCTATTTGATGTCCTTCCTTTATGTAGATTCTGTAGGCTTTCGAAGAGTTGCTATATCCAACAAAGATTCTTTCTTGCTTGCAGGATCTAGCTTCTTCCTTTTGTCCTTGGTAATGTGAATATATACTAGACATCCGAATATTCGGAGATGATCAATATTAGGTTTCTTCCCAGTGAAGACTTTTTCTGGAGTTACATTGCCGAGTGACCCGTGAGGACTTCTATTTTGAATATATGCTACAGTTTTTGTTGCTTCTCCCCACAAGAATTTAGGTAGATCTTGATAATGGAGCATAGCCTTAACACTTTCTTCTATATCTCTATTCTTTCGTTCAGCTACTCCATTTTGTTTAGGATTGTAAGGAACAATAAACTCCCTCTTATTCCCAGCCTCCTTACAGAAAGCAATGAGTTCTTTGAAAGTATATTCACCTCCATTATCTGATCTTAGGATTTTCATCTTTCTTTTTGTAAGATTCTCTACTTCTGTCTTGAATTCTTGAAATTTTGAGAATACTTCATCCTTGGATTTAATTAGTTAAACCTAAGTTTTTCTTGAATGATCATCGATGAATGTAACATAGTATAGATGACCTCCAAGAGATTTGGACATGGGTCCACATACGTCAGAGTGAATGAGATATAAAATCTCTTGAGCTCTAGATGTACTATTTGCAAATGGTTTCTTTGCAATCTTTCCTAGGGAACAACCTTTGCAGATTCCTTCATGTTCTTCTTTAAGATTTGGAATCCCATTTACAATGGAATTTAGCATTGGTAGAATTTTGTAAAGGAGATGGCCAAATCTTCTATGCCATAATTCACATGGGCTTATCTCGATGTGGACAAGTGCTTGATTTTGAGGAGATGAGAGTGAGTATGTATAGTCTGCCTTCTCTAACTCCAATGACCCTAGCCTTTTCAATGCTTGATTCTTTAGCCCAAACCACTACTTTACCATCTATGAAAGCAACTCTATCTCCTTTTTCTTCTAGAGGTGAAACTGAAATTAGATTTTTGTACAAACCTGGAACATATAATATGTTGTTGAGATGAATGTTGCCTCCACCTTCCAGCACAATTGATGTTGATCCAATTCCTTTGACAGGATAGCTCTTGTTGTCACCAAGCTCCACTGAGGATGAGGATTTTCCTTTAGACAAGGTCTTGAGTTGCTTGTGATACCCGGTCATGTTCCTTGAAGCTCCACTATCTATTACCCATATGTTTTCATCTTGGAATGTTCCGAAGAGAGCTGAGAACAGTCCTTCATTTCTTGAAGCTTTGAGATCTTGAGAAGAGAAGAATTTATTCCACTGTTTTGAAGTATTGTTTGATTAGGCTAGCTAAAGATGAACACTTCTTAACAAGCTTTTCCATGATATAGTTGATCTCCTTCATGCCCTCCATGAACCATGGCTCTGATTCCATGTTGAAGAATTTAGGGCAGTTCATGGCTTAGTGATTCTTCACAGACTTATCGATAACAGTTTGTGTTGTCTTCTTCAATTCACTTTGTTATGTTAGTGTGTTCTTCAATCATCAAATAGTTATCAAAATACAAGATCAACAATAGTACAAGTACACAAGATGTTGGCTCCAAGCCAGGGCAAAACCTCTCCTCTTGGGAGTAAAACCCTTGAATCTCTTCTTATAGATATTTAGATGATGAATACCAAGACTCTTGACAAAATAGACAAAAGGTTACCTCCAATATGTTTGTCACTATCCTCTGCTCTGTTTGGTCTACAATTCACAATCTATAGACTTGATATCACTATACTCCTTCTCCTTATGTCTTCGCTATCCAGTCACAATCTTCGACTCCTTTCTCGGCTGCCACAGTTCTTCGTTTATGTTATTAGTCCTCCATGCTCTTCGTTGGTTATAATAGTGACAAGAGAGGCCACCACCCAGAGTTATATTGAACACAGTCACTATGTATATATACACAGTCCTTCGATGACTTCTGAGAGCTATCACAGTGAATGGATACAGACTTTCGAGAGCTTGACACGATGTATATATATCGTAGGCAGATTTCTGAGATATTACCCCTGCTCACTATGCATGCATACCTTTCTTCGTTGACTGTATTATGAACTGATCTGAAGACTTGTTACATTTGAATCCACGTCACTCCTTATATATATGGGTCAACGAAGGTGCATTGAGTCGACAGGAGTGCCTTGAATCTAGGCCGACATATCATCAAGGATATCACTGCATTTTTGTAGAGCCAATTTGCACGAGGATAGTGACATTGTTCTTGGAGCGTAAACCTTTGACCTTATGACTTTTATAATAGTTATGATGAAACATAAAATCCTAAAGACATCAAGAAGAAGTCTTTGACCTATGGTAAACACATCTTGTTGATTAAGCCCATGATGCAAGGAATAATAACTTGTGTTTCTTCTTTTACATAACATTATAATTACAAGACATAATGAAAACCGAACCTAATTACATTTTCTTCAACATTAGGCATGACCCCTCTCTTCAGCAGTTGACACCCTAAACACAACCCCTCTTTCTCTCTACAAACTCAGTCCCTTCTCTTCATTTGTTCGACCTTCCTTCTTCTCACCTGAATCAGCCCTCTTCTCTCTCATTTGATGTGATCTGCAAATCATGTCATTCACCCACTCATTCCAAGAATTTATAATTTCTCTCATAACCCTATTTCCTCCTTGAGATCTTGAAAGAAAATATCAAAGGCCAAAATTTGATCTTATCACTTTCTTTGATTTTGTCAAATGGAAATATTAATTTCCAAAGTTATAAACTTTAGAAATTTGAGTTACAAAGCCAATAATAACTAATTAAATTAATTATCATGTTTTTCTTAAGTTTCGACTTATGAAGAATTAGAAATGTCGAAATAAGTAAATTTTCAAGATATCTTTTGCATGCCTAGACAAGGCCTATGCAAAGACACCTATCCGAACTACAATTTTAACACTCCCTCTTAGCGAGGAAGGTGTTATGCACTACCCGCAAACCTGCCTTTCATCATGACCTTCATGAGCATGCCTATAACCTACTCATCTGTAGGTACATATTGTAGCTTCACTGTGCCCTTCTACACACAGTCTTGGATGAAGTGGTACCTGATCTTTATGTGTTTTGACCTGTCATGAAACACTAGATTTTTCAAGAGCTTGATGCAGCTATGATTGTCACAATGTATCACAGTCGGCACCAACTCCTGATCAAACATCCCCATGAATAACTTCCAAAGCCAAATGGCCTCACATGATGCCAAATTTGCTTCCATGTACTCAGCCTCAGCAAAACTCAGTGCAACTGACTTTTATTTCCTATTAAACCAAGAAACAGCTCCAAACCCCAAGCTAAAACAACAACCTGAAATACTTTTCTTGTCAACTACGCTGCCTGCCCAATCAACATCCGAATAACCCAGGCACTGCATGTCCAGTCAGCATTGGAATAACCCACTAGCTTCACTACATCTCCCTGGACATAATTCAACCCATTATCCACTATACCACACAGATTCTTTAAGTATGTGTTTCTCTACCACTAAATGCACTCGCTTTGGCTCAACCATAAATTGACTAAGTGTATTCAAAGCAAAACATATATCCAGTCTGACATTGACCAGATACATAAGAGATCTAATCAGTTGCCTGTATAAAGTGGGATCCACTACCTCTGACATGGAAGCATGAATTTTTCTTCCACTTGGTCACCATTGGTGTAGCCATAGGCCTGCAGCCCTACATCCCGAATCGCTTCAAGATCTCCACAGTGTACTTCCCTTGTCCAAGGAAGATATTCCCATCTCTTTGCCACACCTCTAGCCCCAAAAAATAGTGCATCAACCCCATAACCATTATTTAAACAGGAACACAACAAATTACAGATATAACCATACATATTAAGGTGCAGCAGAAATAATACTTCATTTCATTACTATAAAATACTAAAATATGCTTACAAACAGAAATGGAAGTAAACTAGCTAGGGCGATGGTAGCTTTCTCTGAGAAGAGATGTGGCGGCTACATGCCTCTGAACCATTGTTGCAAAAATCGTGATATTATTGCGATAAAATCAGAAAATCGCGATTTTTTGAGTTTGGCGATATTATCGCCCGATTTTTATGCTAAATTTCTTTTTCACAAAAAAATCGCAATTTTTCGCGATTTTTTGGAAAAAATCTTTGGGGAAATACAAATAAATAAAAAATTCTCCGATTTTTTGATGAGGAGGAGCAACAGGAGGAGGAGGTGACACAACCTACCCAAGCTACCCCTGTCACCAGTAGAGGACGTCATCTACCTCCTGCAGCTCCTAGTTCTTCAGCTTCTAGAGCACAACAGAGTCCACTGCCAACTCCATCAGCATCTACATCTAGAGGGGCAGAGGAAATCAGTAGTATTAGACTTTAGTTATTTGGTTCATTTCATTGTATATGACATTTTGACTCATGACATGAGATACATTATTATACTTTTTGTTGATATTTTGAGGCTGAATTGGGACTTAGGAGTCAAGACTTACCATTCAGGACATGATTCACTGTTATGTGTGATGTAACACTAGAAATGATATTACACATCTTATATATTAATTCTTTTATCATATTTATGTGTCAATGTATTTATTTTATGTTGTAGATGCTTTAGATATTAAAAAATTTGAAAAAAAAATGAATATTTTTGTATGTTACGATTTTTTCACGATTTTTACCGATTTTGACGATTTTTTCCCCTCACCGATAATATCCCGATAACGATTACTGCAACATTGCTCTGAGCTGTCTTACAATAAGACTCGAAGGCCTATTTATTGTTGAGAAACAATGGAAAACCCTAAACATCCAAAAACCTAACCCTAGGAGATGAAGCGCCAAACTATGGGCCCCGTTTTGGGTAAATTGGTACATCAACTTCCCGGGGTCGTAACTTTGCCATATGATCTCCGTTTGACGCACACAATACCTCGTTAGAAAGATCTATCCGAGGACTACAACTTTGGGAAGAGCAACATGGTCGATGGACGCATGTTGCTCCCAATTTTCCCAAAAAACATCATTTAGGGCCTCAGAACAGCTCTGGAAGTTTAGGACCCGAAGAACTGCTAAAAATAGTAAATTGTGCTACAATTAAGGAAACTGAAAAACTAAAAGAAACAATGGTGGGGGTCCAAGTGGAATTGGCGGGTGGCCACCAATATCCACCTGGATCACTCCTCCCCCCTTAGGAAGTAATGGTCCCCATTGCGTTGAGTTCCTCCATAAGATGAGGAAACTTCTGCTGAACTTGGTCCCTGGTGAGCCACTTGCCCTGGTGAAGGAGTTGGCCTGCTTTGACAACTCGATACAGTTGGATCTTCTGCTAGCGAGTGTGCTTGATCTGTGTGTCCATGATTCGATCAGTTGCAGCTTGTTCCATGCAATATAGATTTAACTTTGTGGGTGTGAGTTGTTCTGCAATGTCAGATGTGTCTAGTAATGGTGGAAAGTATGAACGAAGGCGGTCCACATTGAACACTAGGTGCAGGCCAAGGAATGGGGGAATGCTGAGCTCAAATGCATTGTCTCCCACAACCTTCGTAATGGTGTAAGGACCATATCGGAGTGGTTTGAGTTTCCGATAGGCTCCAGTAAGGTGTTCCTTTTGCAAATGCAACCAGAGTTTGTCGCCCACCTGAAATTTGTGTGGCACCCGATGTTGATCATGTCGATGCTTGTACTTGGCATTTGATTTCTCCAGAATGTCGTGGACCTGCTAGCGAATATGTTGGATGTGCTCAATGAAGTTGTTTGCCTTATCTGTTTCGGACTGGACACGAGCCGAATCTGCCTGAGTAGCTGCAAATGGCATGGCCACATCAGTGGGACATAGTGGCAGGAATCCCAAGCCCACCTGAAAAGGGCTGTGACCAGTCGAGCTGTGGAGAGTCCGGTTATAGCTGTGCTGAACATAGGGAAGGCTCTCATCCCATGTGCGTGGATGCTTTGAGTTGTACATGCGCAGAATGTGTACGATCATCCTGTTGACAACCTCCGTCTGGCCATCAATTTGGGGATGGAAGGCTGTGGACTTAGTGAGTTTGGTGTTCAGCATCGACCAAAATGTATTGAGGAACCTGTTGTACCGATCTGAGATGATAGACTGTGGGATCCCAAAGTGTACCCACACTCGTTCAAAGAAGAGTTTAGTAGTGGCTTCTGTTGTGATATTCTTCTTGCAAGCCGCCATAATGGCCATCTTCGAAAACCTATCGACGACCACAAAAACACAGTCGTTTCCATGCTTAGTAGAAGGAAGGCCCGACATGTAATCCATGGAGATGGATTCCCAAGGTCGACTAGGGGTAAGCAGTGGGGTATAGAGGCCTTGCTTCTTGATGGTCGGTTTGGCAATGGCACAGACAGTGCATGATCTGATGTACTTCCCGACATCCTGTCGAAGATTCAGCCAATAAAAATACTTTTGTAGTACTGCCACTGTTTTCTCGACCCCAAAATGCCCAGCAACCCAACTGTAGTGTGCTTCCCAAATCATCTTGGCACACTCGCTTGAAGGAACACAAAGGTGACCCAGGTGGCATAACAGGGCATCTTGGAGGTGAAAATCTGGAACATGCTGACCCTCCAAGAGTGTCTGATATGTGTGGCCGAATTTTGAGTCGCTTTTGTAGAGAAGTGGCCAATTAGAAGTCTCGTGCCCACAAGAGTTGAGCACGGTGGTTAACGCCATGATCGGTGGTCGACTGAGGCAATCTGCAACATTATTGGTTCTGCCCTTCTTATACTTGATATTCAAATGGAACTGTTGCAAGTATGTGGACCACTTTTGATGGCGATCATTATGCAATTTCCCTTGGGTTTGTATGAACTACAGGGATCGGTGGTTTGTGTGGATGACCATTTCCTTCCCCAAAATGTAATGCTTCCATTGTCGGCAGGCCTGCACAATGGAATACATCTTTTTATCATAAGTGGGATACTTCCGGACTGTGTCTAAAAGTGTCTCACTGTGATATGCCACTGGATGCTCGTTTTGAGTAAGGACTGCCCCAATAGCATAGTCAGAGGCATATGTCTCGACCTCAAATGGTTTTTGCAAGTCTGGTAGTGCGAGCACTGGTGCCGAGCAGAGGCGATGTTTCAACTCTGTGAATGCCTTCTGTTGAGATTCAGACCAAAAGAATTTTGCTTTCACTCCTCCCTTGGTGACTTGACTCAAGGGCCAAGTGATATGAGAAAATCCCAACATGAACCTACGGTAGAAGTTGGCAAGACCCAGAAAGTTGCGGAGCTCTGTCAGAGTGGTTGGAGATGGCCAATCCCGAATGACTTTGATCTTCGCTGAATCCACATGCA
This sequence comes from Pinus tabuliformis, assembly GCA_031772625.1. Taxonomy (NCBI): domain Eukaryota; kingdom Viridiplantae; phylum Streptophyta; class Pinopsida; order Pinales; family Pinaceae; genus Pinus; species Pinus tabuliformis. The sequence continues at coordinate 1,490,386,458 of CM062819.1, read as the reverse complement.
CCCCCTGTTCATCAATAATGTATCCCAGATATTGAACTTGGGTCATGCCAAAAGTGCATTTCTCCAAATTGGCACATAACTTGTGTTGCTGCAATGTTTGGAGAACCTGTCGGATGTGGTGGAGGTGCTCTTCCCAACTCTGGCTGAAGATCAGGATGTCATCCAAGTATACCACTACAAATGAGTTGGTGAATGGCCGCAATATGTCATCCATTAGCCTCATGAAGGTTGTAGGAGCATTCGTCAACCCGAAAGGCATAACCAACCATTCGAAAAGGCCCTCCTTGGCTTTGAAGGCAATACTCCACACATCGGAGGGTTCAATTGGTACCTGGTGATATCCTGACTTCAAATCAATCTTGCTGAAATATTTTGCGCCCTTCAGTTGGTCCAGGAGGTCATCAATCCGTGGAATCGGGTACCTATTACGGATAGTGATCTTATTCAGCGCCCAATAGTCAATATAGAGTCTCCAAGTCCCATCCTTCTTCTGTACCAACACGATTGGGCTCCCGCAGGGCGATGAACTCGGATGGATGTGACCTTTTTGCAGCAGCTCCTGAATCTGCCTCTTGATTTCATTGTTCTCCAGAATGGAGCGCCAATAGATTGGTCCATTGGGCAGTGGCGCACCTGGGTTAGATCGATGGAGTGCTTGACCTAACAATGCAAAGGAACCCCTGCGGAGGAGGTGAAGATGTCCTCGTACTCCTCCACGACCTTGTCCATCTATAGTTGTCGTGCGGAGGGGCCCTGTCTAGAGGTCATAACCATTGTCTTCTTCTTTCCTTGAGGGCGTATCATCAGGAAAACAAATTTCCTGGTTTTGGAAATGAGCTTACTGCATTGTTTTGCAGTAACCAAAGAGATGACAGTAGGCAGTGCTACCTCCGGTATCCTGTACAACTTATTTCCCAAAGTAACAATAACAACACAAGGCCTTGATTCATACACAGCGTGTCGCTTCCACAAGTATGGTTGGCCTAATAATACATCACAAACATCAAGGGGAGCAACGTCACACAATACATCATTTGTGAAGGGCTTGATGTTGTATGGAAGGTGACACTGTTGGCTCACGCGAAGATCCTGTCCTTGGTGAAGCCACCCGATGGTGTACGGTTGTGGATGTGCTATGGTCGGTAAGCCTAGCCGCTTCACGACCTCTGCCGAAATGAGGTTCTTTTGGCTCCCGCTGTCGACAATGAACTGTAGCGGGGAGCCCTTTACCCACATCTAGGAGTGCAAGATGCGCTCCTCCTCTGGATCTTCGGGTTCCTCCTTCTAGATCTTCGCAGTGGCAACGGTGGCGTTGGGCTCTGCATCGATAATCTACTTCCCTTTGTCATTCCCCTTGTCGGGTTCTGACTCAGAGTCGGAACATGCATCTGATTCTGAAACCTTTAGCTCAGCCACCAGTGACTGCTTGGCCTGAAACTCACTTGTGTTGTGAGTGGAGCTCTTATGGAACTCACACCACTTTCCCGTGTCCTTTTTCGGCTTCGCGACGTTGTTCTTTGCTTACAGCTTTGGCAGGTTGTCTTGGGCCGCCTTGCCTTGGCTTTGTCCTTTGTTCTACGGTTTAGGGGCACCTTTCCCTTGCTTCAGATTCGCAGATCCAAAGTCTCGCTTTTTTTGTTTAAACTTTTGCTCAATCTTGACGGCATATCGGTATGCCGTGCCGAGCGAGGAGATGTTCAGGAATTCTATTTCATCCTGGATGTATCTGTGCAGGCAGCCATGGTATTTGAGTACCAAATGCTGCTTCGAATCCTTGATACACAACTTTGTGCGAAGGGTATGGAAAATATTGGTAAACTCCGGCACGTCTTGGTCCCTTCCCTGTCGCAACATGGTCCACTTTATATATTGGTCCTCATAGCTTCCGACAAGGCAGTACTACTCCTTGATGGCAGTCCGGAATGAATTCCAAGTGGGTGCAGCGGAAAACAGTGAGGCCGTACTTTCATCCTTCTGCTCGCAGTAGGTTTCCCACCAGTCCTTGACATGGAAGGCAGCTTTGAGAAGAGCAAAAGTAATCTTTTGTCGGCCAGAAATATCATGAACAGAAAAATACCCTTCTAGCAAATTTAACCATTTATCTACGGCCTCTGCGTCTATCTGACCCTCAAATATGGGAATGTCAAAGTTAAATTGTACCTTAAAAGGTGTGGCGCTTCCAGAGTAGCTATTGGAAGTAGATATGTCGCCCCGGGTAGTTGCTGAAGGATCTGAGCAAAGTTGTCCATCATCGTGTTCTTTTGTCGCTCGAGGGCCTCTTCGAGCAAGATTTTGATAGGATCACCTGCCCCCTCGTCTTTCTTTTCATTCGCCATGGGAGGCCATCGGGATTTGCGACGCTGGTCTTGCAAAGGTTCGACCAGTTCAAGCCCTACCTCCTTATATCCCGACCTTGTTGGGGACATGCAAATAAAAACAGAGAAAGAGCAGACCACTCTGATACCACTGATCCGGATTTAAACAGGAATGCAACAAATTACAGATATAACCATACATACAGAGATGCAACAGAAATAATACTTCATTTCATTACTGTAAAATACTGAAATATGCTTACAAACAGAAATGAAAATAAACTAGCTAAGGCGATGGTAGCTTATCTCTGAGAAGAGATGTGGCAGCTACATGCCTCTGAACTGTCTTACAATGAGGCTCGAAGGCCTATTTATTGTTGAGAAACAATGGAAAACCCTAAACATCCAAAAACTTAACCCTAGGAGATGAAGCGCCAAACTATGGGCCCCGTTTTGGGTAAATTGGTACATCAACTTCACAGGGTCAAAACTTTGGCATATGATCTCCGTTTGACACGCACAATACCTTGTTAGAAAGATCTATCCGAGGACTACAACTTTGGGAAAAGAAACATGGCTCCTAGTTTTTCCAGAAAACGTCGTTTAGGGCCTCAAAAGGGCTCTGGAAGTTTAAGACCCGAAGAACTGCTAAAAATAGTAAACTGTGCTACAATTAAGGAAACTGAAAAACTGAAAGAAACAATGGTGGGGGTCCAAGTGGAATTGGCGGGTGGCCACCAATATCCACCTGGATCATCCTTCATCTCGAACTTTGAAGCAAGGTTGCTCTTGAAATCTACAATGAGCTTCTCTAAACTTGTAAGAAACAATTCATCTACATATAACACAAGAATGAGCGGCTCTCCCCTGACCAATATGTAGTACAAGTTTGAGTCAGCATCACTTTTGTTGAATCCCATCCCCAGCAAATAGTTTTCTATCCTGTAATACCACGCACATGGTGCTTGCTTAAGTTCATACAATGCTCTCTTCAACTTGCAAACATGGGAATCCCTCCCATGCACCTCAAAGCCCTCTAAATGCTCTATATCAGTGTGGAAAAAGTCCCGAAAAAATCGCGATTTATTCCTAAAATTCCGATTTTTTGGGCAAAACGATTAAATCGGACGATTTTTCGGCGATTTTTTGGTAAACGAAAAAATCGCAATTTTTTCATATTACTCCCGATTTAATCGGGAGTCGACCCAAAAAATCGGCCTCCCTTCCCAACCCGTGGATAAAAGGCCCGCAAAGGTTAATTTCTTGTTTTTTTCGTTGTGTATTTTGGCATTCGGTGCTGTGGCGATACAAGGGTTTGCAGCTTGCCATTGCGTTAAGAGGAGGGAGGATATTAGTGTTAAGACTCAAGAGGAGCCCGCTCTATTAACTTTTAAGGTATGTTTCATTGTTTCTATTATCTAGATTCTACTTAATGCGAGATACGGTGATACCTGTAGGCTGTGCCGCTATTTCATAAATCTTTCAGCGGATTGTAAATTTGTAATATCATATATGTATATGGCAGCTGGCTATGCGGCTATGCCGCTGGAAATAAGGTGCATGTGCCATGAAATCAACTCTTGTAGATTAGGTCTAACGTTTATAGTTTAAACTTGTAGGTGATTTCTCTTGAATATATTTAAATGAGCAGACATAAATTATAATATCAAGTTGATACTCATGGGAATGCTTCAGACCAGCAACATATTGTCATATTATATATATATATATATATATATATATTATATAGTGCTCAAAAATTACACAGACCACCATGAAAATGCTTCAAACCAGCTGACTGTAATTTATTTTAAAGTTTAAACTCAAGAGAGATACATACCAATGGGAAGTATGCTACAACAACATTGAAGAAGATACAGCAATAAATTCAGAGAGTCTGGTTATAGAATGGCACTAGGATATAAGTCTGGAACTCAGCCTATAGAGATGGAAATAATGCTCAGCTCAGCCCTTAATATCTCATCTCTTTTATCAGCCTTTTGCTAGCCCACAAACAAAGATACCAGTGGGCTGTAAATCAAACTTTTATACCCTTTTGTAGTTGCCAGATATTTGACTCTTTAAATTGCACTTTTTATTCTTTGAAACAAATTTCAGGAATTTGAATTTTATACTTATTTTTATTAGATTTATGAACTGTCAATATTAATTTGCTGAGTTGAAGGCTGAAGCAATTTAATTTTTTTCAATGTTTTTTTGTACCCAGGTTTAAATTCAAGTTCAAAGTTTAAAACAAAATGCCAAGGATTTTGGATGCTATGTGGGAATTTGGTGAACCTGATACTACACCCGAAACTAGGGGTGTCAATAGAATGTATTTGACTTGCAAGTTGTGTGGCAAGCATATGTCAGGAGGTATCAACAGATTAAAATTCCATTTGGGGCAAATTCCGAAGCAAAATGTTGACCTTTGCACAAATACAACTCCAGAAATCATCCGACGGGCCATTCAATCATTGATGGATAAAGAGGACGGAAAGGACACCAAGGCAGCACTAAAAAACCAACTTGTAGGGGCCTCAAGAGTGGGGGGAATTGAAAGTGCCAGTGCTTCTTCAGCAGCATCACCTTCCTCACCCATAGGTCCCAGCCCTTCATCTATCTCATATTTTTTGGTTCCTAGAACCACAGCTGGTGCACAACCTGGGATCAAATCAGCAATGAAAAAAAAGGAATAGGCAGAAGCTAACAGGTTGGTCAGTAAGTGTCTTCTATGGAGTGATGTTCCTTTCAACATTGCCAAGACAAACCCATTCTACCAGCCTATGTTTGATGTTGTTGCTATTGTTGGCCCAGGGTACAAAGCCCCCACCTTTGCAGAATTGAGAGGGTCTCTTCTTCAAGATAAAAAGACTGATTGCACTACTAGATTGGCGGATTTTAGGGCATCATGGAACAAACTGGATGCACAGTCATGTCAGATGGTTGGACTGACCAAAAGGGTAGGACCCTTCTTAACTTCTTGGTTAGTTGTCCCAAGGGGACAATGTTTATGAAATATGTTGATGCATCTGCACACATTAAAGATGCACGTACATTATGTGAGTTGTTGGACATCTTCATTCAGGAAGTAAGCCCAAGCAATGTTGTCCAAGTCATAAAGGACAACGCTGCAAATTATGTTGCAGCTGACAAGATGCTTATGGAGAGGTATCCTAACTTGTTTTGGACACCTTGTGCTGCTCATTGCATTGACTTGATGTTGGAGGATATAGGTAAGATTCCTATTGTGAGGGATATTGTTAAATGATCCAAGAGCATAACAAAATTTATATATAATCATGCATCTGTGCTTAGCTTGATGAGAAAATACACCAAAAACAAAGAGTTGGTGCGTCCTACCATTACACGATTTGCCACTACTTTCATATCTCTTCAGTCTCTGTTGAATTCTATGTGGGATGTGAAGAGCATGTTTCTCTCAGCAGATTGGCGTTCTTTATCTATTAGCCGCAAACCAGAGGGAGAGGGCATATGCAGACTAGTTTCATATGATCAGAGCTTTTGGGCAGGAGTAGAGGAGGTGTGTGCCATTTCAGAACCTTTGGTAAGGGTTCTTCGGTTGGTTGATGGAGACAAGCCCGCAATGGGCTATTTGTATGAGGCCATGGATAGGGCCAAAGAAGCCATTCGTGCTTATTATGTAGATAAAGGAGACGAGGGGTTAGAGAAACAACAGGTCATATGGAGAGTGATTGATCAGCAATGGAACAATACACTCCATCGCCCCATTCATGCTACAGGTATCTACCTCAACCCTGCATTTTCTTATGCCTGTGGTTTCAGATTTGATGCCAAGGTGATGGATGGATTCTTCACTTGTTTCAAGAGGATGGTGTCATCTGAGCAAGAACGTGAAGATATTTCTAAAGAAATGGAGGTCTATAGGATGGGAGGTGGCACATTTGGTTTTAACATGGCTATTAAGAATATGACAACCAAAATGCCAGGTAAGCTTCAGTTTGTTTCAAACTTTCAAGTTTAGAATTTCAATGTTTTTTTTTATGTTATTCATTTTTCTTTTAACTTGTACATGCTTGGTGGACAAGCTATGGTGCCAGAGTACCCCATCTCCAAAAGCTTGCCATTCGAGTGCTCATCCAAACATGCAGTCCTCTGGGTGTGTGTATTTGACAAAATACACAGCAAAAAGCGCAACAGGTAAAAAGATTTCAAATTAAATTTTTTGAATTCATTTGATTAATTTTAATATTTAAATTTTCTAAGTACTAATTTACAATCTATGACCCTAATACAGATTGGAGTCCCGATTTTTTGCCTACTTTTTCAAAAAACTCCCGACTTTGCCGAGTTTTTCAACTTTTGGACCCTTGTCGAATTAATCCCAACTTCGACTTTTTCCACATTGCTCTATATAGATTGTTACCGCTCAAACTAGCAGGGGTCCTAGGAGGGGATACTATAGAGCAACTACTAAGTCAAGGGGCAACAATGGAGCGATAGCCCACTGTCACCACAACTAAGGCTCCCTTCTCTTTACGGACTTTCACCGATGGGAGGAGTCTCAATATGAGAGGAATCACAAGGATGAATGGACCAATGAATGGATAGACTGTGATTACTAGAGCCTATTCACAAGAGAGACTCAATTTACTAGCTTACTTGCTTGAGAAGCAAGGTGATAGGCTCTCTAGGAAGGGCTATGAGGACACTTGGGCTTAGGTTTGGAGGATAAACCTTGGCAAGGGGCTTCCTAGACCTAAGAATCCTTGCGGAGAAATGGATTCTATGCAATCTTTGTGGAATTTGAATTATAGAGTTGTGGGACCACAAAGAACCCAAGTCGACCCATACTATATCAAGGGTATGGAGTTGATCGACCAAAGAGGGGCTTGACCTAATTAGGGAAAAGAATAGGATCAAATGACTAATTTTCTTTTGAGATTTGAAACAATGATCCAAGTGAACACACTAACACAAATCAACCTAGGGAAAGGAATGGTCTTGTGACTAGGGCTTGCTATATTTTGGGATTCCACCGTCGAATATGCCTTAAACTTGGAGGACCTCTTGAGTCTTGAGCAAACACCAGCGCAGTAGTGGACCAAAATTCAAGGATTTTGGATGGCTACAATGAAATTTACTTGATGCCCTAGGTGACCTACTAGGGTTAGGCCAAGAAGGAGTCAAAAGGCGAGGAAAATATTCTTTTAGGTGACCACCAATGGTTAGATCAGTGCCTTGCCTTTGGGAGAGATGGGGTCAAGGTGATTTTGTGATTTTGAAAGACTTTACCCAATCAAGGAGACCTTTAGGCAACTTCGCATGGCAAATTAGGGCATGCAAGCAGCTACCAAGGAATTTATACTTTGATGTACATGAATTGATGACTTATCAAGGTGTATTTAATGAAATTGAACCTCTAGGAACATTCACTTATCATACATGACACATGTAACATATGCAACACTTCAAGAGATCAAAAAATTCCACAATTCGCATAAATTAAAGGCAATTTCAGACCTAGAGAGCGAAAATCCCATACATTAATCATGTGACAAGAGAAATATAAAGATAGACATGAAAAAGAGCACTTACATGTACAATGAGTATATCCAATCATCAAATCAACACAATTTTGAAGCTCTAAGATCAAGAGAATAGTATCCAAACATCAAAATTCATCCATGAAACCAAACTCGTCCTATAAAAGGGCACACAAAATTCTCCAAAAAGATACTAATCCAATCCAAGTGATGAGGAGAGGAATGAATGAGCCTCTCATCTATTTTTATCCTCCCTAAAGAGTTCGATTTTCCTAATTAGGCCTAATTAAGCCCCAAATAATAAAATATTGTCCAACAATAACATCCCTTGGTGACAAGCCCACCAAGATAGCTCAATAATACAAAATAAGCCTCTCAAGAGGGAAGAATAATCAACATAATGAATTGTTGGGCCTTTGAGAAGGCCTAGTGGAGTCCAAAGTGTGCCAAGGTGAGAGAATAGACTCCAAAGCATGTCACATGTGGTGTCCCCAAGTGGGTGTGGGGGCACAATGACATCATCATGGGTCTCCAAGTGGATCGATAATGCCTGTAGACCATGACATAAGCCCTCCCTTTGTCTCCTGCAATGAGACACATCCTCATCTGGACCCTGGAACATCTACCAGGTGTATGGTGCAAGTGTGAAGCCAGTTGGGCATGGTGATCCAGGTGCATCATCCTCATCCAAAAGGTGTAACACGAGTAATCACTAAGTGGTGTTGGGGATTCATGATGTGCTCTCTGTTATGGTGGAGGCCCATGGCTCTCAACACTCACCCTACAAGCGCAAGGGCTACAGCACGTGCCCTAACCAGGGTTGTCACAAACACAAAAGCAAACATCAGTTCAACAGTGTTTTGGAGAGGTGTTGGATCCTAGTTTAGGATCATATTTGGATCAGTTAAGGGCATCCATGGAAGTCATGGAGGAAGGGAAGATCTTGTGATTAGATGCCCTACACTAGTGACAGATTCCATAATGATTGAGCAGCAAACTTGCAGTAGAAGATTGTTGTGCATTGGGTCAAAGTGTTGGCCATTGCTTGGGTTGGTTTGTGGGGTGGTTGTAAGAGGCCTTAGGAATTGTTTGGAGGAGCCCATGTGGATTGTTGGGAGGCCTACCAAGCAGCCACGGTGACAACAAACACATTAGATCGAGAGGCAAGAAGACAGCAGCAAGGTATGTTGCAGATGGACCCATGTATGATGAATTGATGGTGTCCTAGGCGAGGACACATTGAGGTACCTAGATTTGTGCAATAGCTTCTCTATTGCAGAGCAAAGGGCGGATTGGAAAAGTTTGTGGGCAACCGTGTGTAAGGGTCTCCCAAGTGTGGGGATGCCCTAACAAGGTGCAGATACTACAACGTGGACTTGGTCTCTCGTGGACTGTTGGAGGGCAGCGTAGAGAAGACCAAGTGTGGACGAGATTGGGCACTTATGGTCTGCTGAAGGATAGCGTGATAGTGTCCAAGTTGGAGCCCGATGAGCAACACCTTGATGGACAAAGATAGTTGCGAGAGAGCCAGTTGTTGAGCTCAAGGGTTGACGAACCAGAGGAGCAGTTGTGGAGCCCAAGACTTGTGTGTGGCGAAGGACTTCTACAGCAGATGATGGGTAGTCCTCCTACCCTGTATTCATTGTGGGAGATGCACATCTTGCAGTGATAGGTGGCAACCCTCCGTTCTCTATTTTGGTCTTCATCGGAGCAGCGAAGGAAGACCATAGTGGGCTGAAGTCCCTGAATAGCTGAGCAGCAGTGGGCAGATCGAGAGTTGTTCACAAGTGGAGCTATGAACAACTCGATAGGAGTCTCGATGTGTTGTGGCCTTGATGGACGAAGGCACAGCTAGAGAGAAGATTGGATAGCCGAGATTCAATGACCAAATGGACTTGGAGCATTGATAGAGGTAGGAGCTGCAGATCGAGAGCCGAAGGACTGAGCAGGTATAGGGTACGACCGAGGGGAGCTGAGAGAGTCGACTTCATCACCCAAATGGTCAAAGTATCTTGTTGAGGGCAGATTGTTGTCGATGGACTGACATCAAGCTCCAATTTTGTATCTTGTACTAAGGGCCATTATCCCTGGTATGGAAGCCCTAGACTGTTGTATTATATGTTGTTAATATAACGAAGTTGGGTTGAAAAATTAAAAAGTTGTCTATGTTTTGTGCGTGTGTGATTTACTGCTTTATATTTTTGTTGTGAAAAGTAGTGTATGGTTGAGATTCTTGGTTTGGTAGCACCAGTGATTTTAAGACTCTAACCTAGACCCAAGGTCGTGGAAATTCGACATGGTATCAGAGCGTATCTGAGCTACTTTGAGGGACAGTGAATCAGAGTGTGCATAGCAAAGCAACTCAGAGGGATTTGTGGGTGTCTAGATCATGGAGCAGAGGGTTCAGCTGGAAACATGGAGATGAGGTCTCGATAGACTACATGATGAGATGGGCTGGCAGTTCTGGCAAATCGGTGGTGAACCTGGTGCACTTCAGTATGTTGTGTGGCGATTTGTAGATCGTGGACTTCCTATGTCTTGTCATGGATGGTTGGGATAGCTCGAGGATTTCTTTGGCACGGACGAGATTAGGTTGATCGAGACGGCTTCATGTCATGGACTACAGGTTGGCAAGCTAGAGTCTTCATCGGATCATGATGTTGCATATCCGAGATTGAGGTCCAAGCTTGCGGGTTTTGCACCCATCGTGATTTGGGCCAAAACCATGATGAAGATACTACAAGTGATGGATGAGGATGATAGTGCTCGGCGATACGACTCCAACGCAATGAGAATCGTCCAAATCCGAGTTGTCCTTAGAGAGAAATGAATTTTTGAAGTTGCCTAATTAATTATTGGTTACCAAGTCATGTAGGCTTGGTGTAAACAATAGAAGGGTCTCTTCATCAATTCGTTGAGCCCTTGTATGTGTATAAATACAAGGTGTATTGGAGTGTTTTAGAGCATCCATTGGTGTGACATTCCTCCAAGGAAGAGCTCTGAAATTCAGATGCCCTAGCCGCAACAAGAGAGGGTCAAGACAGCGTGGAGACAAGTCTGTTTGAGGCCAAGAAGCAGCATAGAAGAGGACTGTTTGCAAGGTTGATTTGTGGATTGTCTTAGGGTTGTTTGAGGGCTATCAAGACAAGTCTCAGTTGTTGTTCAAGGGCCGAGTTGTTGGGCAGTGAAGGCCGAAGAGCTAGAGGGACAAAACGTTGAAGAAATAGGTGTGTTTGGGCATGCGTAGGGACTGTCTCATGATTTAGTGTTGCAGTGCTAGGCCACAGGCCTTAGCACACAGCAAGAGTTGCGTAGAGGGTTGTCAAGGTGGACTAGCCCCTCAAGAAGGCAGTGTGGACAAGGAGGAGGCTTCCCAAGGAATGTTGCAGCCCTTTGAGGGTTGGTTTGTGGACTGTCATAAGGGTTTAGGGCTGCAGCACATGCCCTAACCAGGGTTGTCAAAAACACAGAAGAAAACATTAGTTCAGCAGTGTTTTGGAGGGGTGTTGGATCCTATTCTAGGATCAGATTTGGATCAGTTAAGGGCAAGCTGCAGAAGTCAAGGAGGAAGGGCAGATCTGGTGATTAGATGCCCTACACTAGTGACAGATTCCACATTGATTGAGAAACAGACTTGGAGCAGAAGATTGTTGTGCATTGGGTCAAAGTGTTGACCACTGCTTGGGTTAGTTTGTGGGTTGCTTTTAGGAGGCCTTAGGAGTTGTTTGGAGGAGCCCACATGGACTGTTGGGAGGCCTACCAAGCAGCCAAGGTGACAATAGACACATTAGATCGCAAGGCAAGAGGACAGCAGCAAGGTATGTTGCAGATGGACCCATGTATGATGGATTGATGGTGTCCTAGGCGAGGACACATTGAGGTGCCTAGATTTGTGCAATAGCTTCTCTATTGCAGAGCAAAGGGCGGATTGGAAAAGTTTGTGGGCAACCGTGTGTAAGGGTCTCCCAAGTGTGGGGATGCCCTAACAAGGTGCAGATACTACAACGTGGACTTGGTCTCTTGTGGACTGTTGGAGGGCAGCGTAGAGAAGACCAAGTGTGGACGAGATTGGGCACTTATGGTCTGCTGAAGGATAGCGTGATAGTGTCCAAGTTGGAACCCGATGAGCAACACCTTGTTGGACAAAGATAGTTGCGAGAGAGCCAGTTGTTGAGCTCAAGGGTTGACGAACCAGAGGAGCAGTTGTGGAGCCCAAGACTTGTGTGTGGCGAAGGACTTCTACAGCAGATGATGGGTAGTCCTCCTACCCTGTATTCATTGTGGGAGATGCACATCTTGCAGTGATAGGTGGCAACCCTCCGTTCTCTATTTTGGTCTTCATCGGAGCAGCGAAGGAAGACCATAGTGGGCTGAAGTCCCTGAATAGCTGAGCAGCAGTGGGCAGATCGAGAGTTGTTCACAAGTGGAGCTATGAACAACTCGATAGGAGTCTCGATGTGTTGTGGCCTTGATGGACGAAGGCACAGCTAGAGAGCAGATTGGATAGCCGAGATTCAGTGATCAAATGGACTTGAAGCATTGATAGAGGCAGGACCGATAGATCGGGAGCCGAAGGACTAGGCAGGTACAAGGTATGACCGAGGGGAGCTGAGAGAGTTGACTTCATCAGCCAGATGGTCAGAGTATCTTGTTGAGGGCAGATTGGTTTTCGATACACTGACACCAAGCCCCAGTTTTGTATCTTGTACTAAGGGCCATTAGCCCTGGTACGGAAGCCCTAGACTATTGTATTATATGTTGTTAATATAACGACATTGGGTTGAAAAATTAAAAAGTTGTCTATGTTTTGTGCGTGTGTGATTTACTACTTTATATTTCCGTTGTGCAAAGTAGTTTATCGTTGAGATTCTTGGTTTGGTAGCATCATTGATTTTAAGACTCTAACCTAGACCCAAGGTCGTGGAAATTCAACAGTGCCTTCCATTGGATGTTTGCCTTTCCTTGATGTGGCTACTGATCCTAGTTCTGATGGCGCCACTAAATTTGCTTCATCCCCCGCTAATGCCACGTCAATATCAAAATCAGCATCAAACACGGGATCTTCAGTCTCCTCCACCCATTCTGACGTTGGATCAATATCATCCAACATAATGGGATCTAGATCAGGTGTTTTGTTCATCATTTGGTTCTGCCTTAGTCAAAGGTTGTATCGCACAAAGACAAGATCATTTATCCATTTTTGTTCCAAACGGTTTCTCTTCTTCGAGTGTATGCGCTCAAAAACAGACCAATTGCGCTCACAACCTGAAGCACTACAAGTTTGGCTGAGGACTCTAATTGCAAACTTTTGCAATTGAGGACACTGGCCGCCAAAGGTCTCCCATCAATGTGATGCAAAGAAAAAGGCATTAATTAGTAACTTAGTTCATTTCATTGCTTATTTACAAATTACAAGTATTTATAGATAATTTGAATTGTAAATTTGTAAACAATTTAACTTGAAAAAAAAAACAAATTGGAAATTAGAATTTCTTCCCTGGTTGATCCACATCTCTTGCCATCTTTGCCAAGTTTTTGCCAAAGGTACCAGCTGCCATACTGAAAAGAGTAAATTGTCTATGTATTTCCAATTGGTCTACATGGCTAGGGACCATGCAGTCCAAGCAATCAGTCAATCCAGCTCTGACCTCACCATCCTATAGATCTCCTAGCCGAGCTTTATAATGATACTTTGGGTTCAAAAAATACGCAACTGCATGTATAGGACGATGGAGTTGCTTGTTCCATCTGTTATCAATGATCTCCCATATGCAGCCATATTTAACTAACCTGTCCTTGTAAGCTGCCCGTATTTTCTCCTTTGCCTGATCCATAGCCTCATAAATGTAGCCCATGGCCAATTTTTCCCCATCCACCATCCTTAGCACCTTAACAAGGGGCTTGGTAATTTTCACAAGCTCTGCAGACCTTTTCCAAAAATTATTGCCAAACACTTTCTTTTTCTTGTCTTTTCCATCTTGTCTACGAACCCACCGAGATTCAGTCCAATCATCAGAAGAAAACATTTTCTGTAGGTTTTTATGTTGAGCTTGAGACATTGCAACGTGAGGAAGTGAGTTGCAAATCTCGTAATTGCAGGCCTAACAAACTCTTTGCCCCCAGTGTTTTTCCTCATTAGGCTCAATACCCATGAGTGGTTGTAAATGTATTTTGTAATGCACTTGGCATGCTCTACAGTTTTTTTTACCCATTCCACTTTGCCTATGTCCTCAAGCATGAGGTCTATGCAATGTGCAGCACATGGAGTCCAAAATATGGTCCTATATTTGGACTCAAGCATCTTTCTAGCAAGAACATAGTTTGAGGCATTATCGTTGATGACCTGCACAACATTCTGCTCCCCCACTTCCTGAATAATGCCATCCAAAAGCTCAAATAGAAGGGTTGCATCCTTCACCTTATCATATGCATCAACTGATCTGAAACACATGGTTCCTTGAGGGCAAGAAATAAGGAAATTAATGATAGTGCGGTTCTTTCCATCGGCCCATCCATCTGACATAATGGAACAACCTATTTTGAGCCATGAATCTTTATACTCAGCCAAATACTCATCAATGGAAGAAATATCTTTTTGCAAAAGAGCTCCCCTCAAGTCATGCATACTAGGGCCTTTGAAGCCCTTTCCTGTAGCTATAACAGAGTCCCACATAGCTTGGTAATAAGATGAGCAAGCAGCATTAAATGGGATATATGCATCATACCACCATCTAGCAATGTATTGATAAGAAGTTTCTTTGCATTATTTTTTCCAATGTTGATGCAAAGTGGGTTGACGACTTCGCTGGGAGGAAGTGGAATTAGAAGAGGCAATGTTGGCAGAGGATGAGAAATAACTATGGATGTTTGTTCTCTTTGTTCCTTTTGATAGTTGGCCAAAAGAAGGATGAACATAGTGAAAGGGATCATTGGTGGAAGGGATAGAAAAGGAGGCTTGAATCTCATAATCATCATACCCACTCTCTTTCATGGCTTCTAATAATTCCCTCTTCCTTGCAATGTCATCTTGGACGGCCTTCTCCCTAGCCTTATCCTCATGAATCTTTTCAAGCTTGGAAAGGCATGCTGTCATAATAGGACCTAACACTTCATTTGGTGCTTCACATGGCTTTACTTGGCCTCTTACCCCAGCCAAGTGTTGCTTCAATCTGAGAATACCCCCACCCCCAATAGGTTTATGGCAGAATTTGCATATCATTTTTCCATCAATCAAATCACAATGAGTCCACTTACTGTCCTTGGCTTTTGGAGCCATGTTGGCTTGAAATAATTAAAATTTGCAAAGGAATCTGCAATTTAAAAAAAATTGCAACTAAGAAACATGGAAAAGAAAAGCTAAATTTAGGAAAACAAATGCACATGTAGCCTACAAAATTTGATAGCATAGAACTACAGATTTGATAGCATAGATGATAGAAGTTAGAAATTTAGAACACATAAAATAATTTAATACGTGGACAGCAGTCAAATGAGGAATTTTCAAGTAAAAATCCTTACCTGGAAATGCAAACTAGCTTCCTTAGCCTCCTCTTGAAGATGCCAACTCCACTGACAACTCCAAATTATCTCCAAAATAGCTCGAACTCTAACTCCAAGCCTCCAAGATGACTACTCCAGTGAAAATTCAACACTCTCCAAGCTCCCAATCAAACTCACAAATACTCCAAATGAGATGTGTGAGACAAATGAGAGGGACAAGGTCCTTTTAAAGGCTTGGAGAGGGTGTTTTTGGAGGGAAAGAACCCTTATTTTCCCTCCAAAACACCCTACAACCTTGGAAAACCACGCTGTGTGGGTCCTCCGTGGCCTTGGCAGCTAACTCGCAGGTTTGACCATAAACCGGCCAGTTAGGACCAGTTTTTTCCTTTTTTTGGCGAAATGAGGGGTCAAACCGGGTTTTTCTGCTGGTTTGACCTAGTGGGCTAGTGAACCGACCGGTTTGACCAGTTACCGGTTCAAACAGGCCGGTTTTTAAAACACTGGATATAATGATGGAATGGAGTGGGGATCAAGGGAAAAGCTCCAAGCCACATGCAATGGTACAAGGGTAGCTATAATAGGGGAAGCCCACACTTGGGTATATGAGTGTAGGAGGGAGCAATCGTAGTACATAAGTAAACCCGACCTTTGTTTTTCCACCCGTCTTCATATGCCTTTTGCCTTTGATTGATTTTTCTTTATAACTGCTCCAGGCTCCATGGAATGAGAGCATGATGTGCAGGATACAGCAGTTGATACCCCCTTTAATGTGGAGTAGTTCATCGCCCACCAAGGGTTGGGACAATCATGGGTTTCTTAATGTGGAGGGAACTCATCTAAGGCCCATAGGAACCAGGGTGATGGCCACAAATAAGGGGTAGAGCTTATGTTTGCGTTTTTCCCACATGCTAAATGTGTATGTCGCAACCATCTTTTGCATTTTATGGTACAATTTCCTGTTGAGAGTGGCCAAATATGCTTTTCCTTTTGTTTTTAGCTGCATCAACCTTCGGGGCATCTTTCCAGGCCCGGCCCAAGGTGTGGACAAGGGAAAGGGGAGGCTAGCTCCTTGTGGACCCAGTGAACACATGTGGACCCGGATGGGAAATATGATGAATGGGGTCGTAATCAGCAAATGGCAGTGATGTATATGGTGTCGGGAAGCGGGATCACACAACCAAAATCGGGATTTCCCATGCAGCGTCAGCCCCAATGTTACCAGACTCGGAATCGGCAATAAATCGACAAGGAAAAAGAGCAAAGAGTTGTAATCGGATCGGGAAAAAATCGGCAAAAATTCGCTAAATTCATTAAATAAAATATACACATATATTGAATTAAAAAAAAAACATTTTTCATTAATATTCGGTATAGGCATGTCCAAACAATGCATAATATCAATAGATGTCCAAAATATCATGAATGAATAAGTATCTCATATATGTTATGAGTCCAAACATGATCCAAAGTACTGAGTCTTGACTCCCGAGTCCTAACTAGTGACTACATAGAACCAGAAGCATATGCTTCTAAAAGTTTACAAAAAATTGCATACTAATCAGAAAAAAATCAGTAACTAAGAGTCTAAAACTCTTAAGAGTGAGAACTAGAAGGGATTCCTCCCACTCCTTCGCTTGCTTGACTCTCAAAGTTCTCCAAGTCATGAAGGCTTAAAAGAGGAGCCTCCACTAATTGGACCCAGTCTACCGCATTTGTAGTTTGCAAATCTATCTCTTCAAGGTCGATTGGTGAATGATCCAAACCTGTCATTATCATGAGACATTGAAATGTGAATTAAAGTTTCACTTTGAAGTTTGAAGTTTGAACTTTAAAGTACAAACTAGATTATGAAACCTTCAAATTCAAGCTCTCGAGTCTCACCTAGTATTTGTTTGTTGCGAAGTCGTAGATTGTAATGGACAAATACAAGGTCATTCAAGCGTTTTTGTGTCAATCGGTTGCGCTTCTTAGAATGTATTTTCTCAAACATGCTCCAGTTGTGTTCACAACCTGAAGCACTGCATGCTTGGTTTAAGATTCGAATGGCAAATCTCTTCAAATCTAGCGTATCACTACAAAGTTTTGCCACCAAATACCTTGCAAGTGGCAAGGGTTTGTGAGTAGAAGTACTAAATAGTAAAAACTTAAAAAGACAAGAAACTTTAATAAAACATTTAACATAAAAAATAAAGTTTAAACAAACTTAATGAATTGATGAAGCCTTCAAGCTGGGTACCTGGCAACATCTTAGACCTTTCTCTTATAGCACTGGTATAGGCAAACAATTTAGATGGCGCCCTATAATCTTGTAGTTGGGAAAAGACACGACTTTGATATTCTGGATCAGGGAAGCACCTTTCCATGCATGTCATAAGTCCTCTGCCAACCTCCCCATCCTCATTAAATTTGTTCTTATCATAAAAATATTGTGGGTTTAAGAAGTACCCAGCAGCATGTAAGGGGGAATGTAATTGCCTATCCCAACGTGCATCTATAATGTCCCAAAGAGGCATACACTTTGTCTCATCATCCCCATATCTTCTTTTGATGGCCTCCTTTGCGAGATCCATCGCCTCATAAACGTAACCCACAGCGGGTTTGTCATCATCAACCATCCTGAAAGTTCAAGCATTCAAATTTAAAGAAATATGAAACATTGTAAATAAAAAGAAGCTTGAAATGAAATTTTAAAAATGAAAAAGTTAAAAGACTTGAAGTACCTAAGAACTCTAACAAGGGACTCCGTCACAGCAATAATCTCTTCGGCATCTTTCTAGAAACCAACATTAAACACAAGTGCAACAATTTCGATGCCTTCAAGGGTCTTGGAATGTTTAGATGCCATCCACTCAGGTCCCAAGAACATCCTCTTCAGATTTATCTTTTGCTCAACCACAGATTGCAAAGATATGAAATTTGTTGCAAATCTAGTCACTGCAGGTCAAACAATTTCTTTACCTACAGTGTATTTTCTCATCGTGTTTAGGACAATAGTGTGCTGGTATAGGTATTTGGTTATGGATTTTGCCTTCTCCACAACCTCATGTATCCAATGAAGCTTACCAATGTCCTCAAGCAATTAAATCTATGCAATGGGCAGCACAAGAGGTCCAAAAAATAGTGGGGTGCCTAATCTCAAAAAGTCTACCAGCAACCATATAATTAGCTGCATTATCGATGACAATTTGTACAACATGTTCTTCTCCCACTTCTTGAATGACTTCCTCCATCATTTCACAGATAAGTTGGGCAGTCTTAACCTTGTCTGAAGCATCCACTGATTTGAGAAACATTGTGCCTGCGGGACAAGATACAAGGAAATTTATTAAAGTTCTATTCCTCTGATCTGTCCATCCATCACTCATGATGGTGCACCCTGTTTCTACCCATGATGAACGAAACTCAGCTAGCACAAGCATGACATCTTCAACACTCTCTAACAACAAATCTGTCCTAAGGCTCTCTGATGTAGGGGCTTTGAACCCTGGACCTACAACAGCAACTGCATCAATCATAGCTTGCCAATAAGGACTTCTAGCACAGTGGAAAGGTATGTCAGAATAGTACCAAAAGTTAGCAATGGCCTTCCTTGCCTGACTATGGATATTTTTTTTCCAAGCAGTGGCATCCAAGGTAGGTTGGGAACGGGGTTTTGTGCGGGGAGCAAAAAAGGTGTTTATGTTTCCACCTCCAGTGTTGAAGGAAGGACTCATTTGGCCTTGAGTTTGACTTGGACTTGGAGGCATGTGTAGGAAACTTGGGAACGACATTGAGGATTCAACAGAGAGAGGTGACAAGGGGGTAGTGGAAGAAAAACCATCAACTCCAAGAGTTCCTATTTCACTATTTTGCTTTGCTTTCTTGGCATTATGCTGACACAACATATCAATGGCCAAGTTTGCTTGGTGTTTGACATTATCGTCAACCTTGTTGCAAAGACCTATATTATGGCCAGGTATTTGTGCAAGGTGGAACTTGAATCTATAAATGCCTCCACCACATTTCACTTTGCAAAATTTACAAAGGAGCTTGGGGTCTCTGGGAATCTTGTCACAATAAGCCCAAGCAAAGTCCTTCTCCCTCGGCATTGTTGTTGTTTTGGACTTGTGTTTAATTTGTAGCTTCTGTTAAGATTTGGAGTCATGGCTTCTATTTAATTTGTGGCTCCTGTGAAAGACAATAAAAAATTAAATTTAAAAATGATCCAAAAATTTAAAATATGCTAGAAATCTAAAAAATTAAATGAAATCCCTTTTTGCTTCGCTATAAGAGGGTGCTCTGTCTATATTAAAAACCAATAAGGCATATTAATTGTTTCCTTTGTCTACTTTACATAATACTAGAGACCCTCTCTAAGAACATTTGCAGTCTACTCTAGGTTTTATTGAGGTGTGTTCGAGGTCACAATGCCATGTTATTTGAAGGTATTTCAGGCTCTTTGTGAACACATTTAAGGACACTCGGAAGGCACTCTTTTATGATAAGTTCCCAACTTTACTTAGTAACTCGACTAGGAAGGGGTAGATCCCCCAACAGGATGAAAACAAAGAAGCTACCCACAGAACCTATAGACCTATATCCCACTTTGAAATAGAAGTTACCTAGATAGAGTTGACGAAGGATTTTCCACGACTTCCTGGACCGCTCAGGAAATTTCCATTTTGAAGCCCACTCCTTCGCCTAGAACCTATGTGGTGTTGCGTGCATGCTTCAGATAAGTTCACTGTTGTTTGCTCACGAAGATGGAGGATTACTAGACTAGGGCTATCCCACGATTCACAGTGGAAACTGGAAAATCCGTCTGTCAGCAAACTTGCAAAGTGAACTGTGTCTTGACTCTTCTCTGCCCGTCTGTCTGGAATGCGGCTTCTCTGCAGCGTCGTGGACGGTGGAATGCGGCTTCTCTGCGGCATCGTGGACAATGGAATGCGGCTTCTCTGCGGCGTCATGGACAGTGGAATGCGGCTTCTCTGCGGCGTCTGTCTCAGCAGCGTCGTGGAATGAGGTTTCTCTGCGACAGCGAAGTGAACAAGCAAACTGGCGGCAGCGTAGTGAACAATGAAAACCCGATAAAGCGACAATCCAAAACCGGCGGGACTCGGGAAAAAAACATGGAAATCGGCCCAATCACAGACTTGCGAGTCAAACTCGCATTGACCACGAGTCAAACTCGGTTAATGCGATTTGACTCGCAGAGTTTTGACTCTGCTCGTTTCATTGGCGATCCGATTTTAACTCGCGAGTACTCGTCGATTCCTGTTACACTGGTCAGCCCTAAATTCAATTGCTAATAAAGGAGATCCCACGAGACTAGGATACACGGTTAACCACCAAATCGGGTAGAGGAGACAAGAGTACAGACCTAGCCCACTCTTTTCGCCAAATCACCCCACCAATCCATGCCCAAAAGTGTCCATGATAAGTAAACAAAAATACTCAACTACAACAATGAGAAGCCACACCTTCAGGGTCAGGAGGCCCACCTTCAAACATACGATCATAACAGATGGGCAAGGAACCACATGGTTGGCTCAGGTGGCAGAGATAGTGGAACATCGAGCTATCTGGTCGTTGCAAGGGGCTGCTGGCTGTCGGCTAAGGACCTGTTGCACTCAAATTGTCAAAGTTCCAGGAAAACGAAAGTGCCAACTTTTTCAATGAGGATCGGATCACATATCAGTAGTTTGTGTCATGGTCATCACATTCTGCAAGTTATATGTTGTAAATGATCTTAGTAAAACCTTAAGTCTATGTAACAACCTAGGTAAGCCTATAATTTGATGACATATTCCATCCTAGAAGGTTTTTAACCCTCACTGATTCCTGCCTTTTTGACACAGCTAATCAGAAGAGTTTTTTCCCTCCAACTTAAACCCCCAAAGCTAGGATGAAATTTATTGTTGAATTATCAAGTGAGTCCTAGTGTTTTAGTCGAGTCTAATGTAAAAGTGGTTTGGGAATAATTTAAGCTAATTGGCTTAATTATTTTATTACAAATCACTTGGTTTACTAGATCATATTGAGTCGCAGATGGGTTATGTGTCTTGAGGGTCTACGACAAATTTGTATTCCCTCTTTGAGTCTTGTACATGAAAAATCATATGTATTAGGGTTGGAAAAATAATTAATCCCCTAGTGTAAATTAATTAGTTTTTCTGACAAAATAAAATTAAATCCTAAGCCAGAAAATTAATTAATTAAAAAAAATCAAGTTAAATTGTCTTAGAAAAATAAATTCTCTAAATGGAAAAATTCGTGGGTCTTAAAAAAATCAATTTTTAAAGGTCTTCCACCAAGGGAATATTGTCTTTTAAAAAAAAAAATTGGACCGTGGACTTTGGTGGTTAAGTCAAAGTCAATTTTTTTAGGAAATTAGCTCTAAATAATTAATATTGAGCTAATTAAAATGGAATTAAATGATAAATTCGAAAATACCTCAAAAAATAAAAAATCAAGGGCCAAGATTAAAAGATCTTGAAGTGTTTATCAACGACCAAGATTATTTTAACAAGGATCAAAGAAACTAGTTGTTATTTTTCCATTTGGAGGATTTATCTATAAATTAAAGAGTCAATTGAGTCTCTACTCATCTTGATCTCTGGCTAGAAAATTTCTGTTGAACCAGCTTTGTAACTATTGTCCCGCTGGGAACTTTTTTTTCAATCATAATAAAGATTTTGGGTGCAATTCAAGGTGTTCTTGCTTATTGATTTGTGGTATGTATTGACTACGGGCATCTCTATGTTGTACTAAATATTGGTAAGATTTGTTTTTTCATTAGATGGAGATAGAACCATACTATTGATAGTTTTGGACTAATCTTAGGTGGTTTGATTCCCCATGTGATCTAACAAATTATTTTGAGATAAATTCATAGTGCTTGCAGGAACTTCAGTCCTTGGCCTCCAAGTTCACAAACTTGGGCAAGAATCATTGTTGCTTGGATTCCAAATATTTATATGGTGAATTAAATCTTCACTAAGGCTATAGTATACATTGGGGTTTCTAAAGTATTTTTAGCCATTTTTCAAAGGAAAAAACTCCATAAAAATATTTTTCTCAAAAATTTAAAATTTTTAAAACCCTTGTATATTTGTAAATCTTGTCAATAATTTTGTAGATCTAACCTGTAAATTATTTTTTTTACTAACTTGGGTTTTGGGGATTTTTAGTATTTTGTATATATTTGGGGTTTGAGTGTTTTTATTTTCGTTTTTGCAAGTTGGATCAAGGAATCAAGTGAGAGAAGAGTTAAATCTAGGCCCTTGAAGGTAAGATCTAGCCTCTAGACAATTTTGCAGGGACATTTACTGAAGATTTGATGACAAAATTCAGATACGGAAGAAAAAAAAAAAGATTTTCAAGACACAGGTTTTCAGTTTTTGGCCTCCTCTTGCCATTTCAACCCCCAATCTATCATCCTAGCCCATTTATCCCTACAAATTTGCTTCCCTTAGCCTTGTTCTTCAATTATTGGTCTCTTTTGCCCCAAAATTGACTTGAAACCCTAAACTGAAGTTTTAACGCTAAATACTTGGTGGTTTTGCAAGGTTAAGGTCTCAAAATTCTTATTTTTCAAGCGGTAAAGTGATCCCAAAGTTTCATTGATTTTCAACAGTGGGATCTTCAAGGCTTTGACCCTAGGGTTTGACCTCTAAACCCTTGTTTTCTGCAGTTTTATTACAACAAGCAAATTACTAATAATTAGGCCCTAAAATCACAAACTAAATGGTCAAAATCATTTAAAATTGCAAAATTTTTATTTTCACAAATTTTGGCCTCTTAGGTATTTGAGTTTTGTCCTAGATCTAACATTTAAGCTTGATGTATTATTCTACATAACTGAAATTTTTTGCACTTCTGAAATTTCTGAATCAAATACTTAATAAGGACCAAAACCTAAAATTTTCAATTTCCAGAAAATTTTACTATTTTTGGAAATATTAGAGTTTGTCTTAAGCATTGTTGGGTTGCTGATCTATCATTGTTTCACTATTGTAATAACATATCAGTTCTGAAATTTCTGAATCACATCCTCTAAATAACTCAAAAAAATAATTTTTTCAAGTTTGGCGAAACTTTTCTATTTTTAGAAATATTGAGCATCTATTTTTGGCTTGATTAGTTTGTTGATCTATGGTTAACTCTCTGCTGTAACAAACATATCAGTTCTAAAAATTATATTTTCAAACTCTCTAAAAGCCCTAAAATCGAAATTTTCAAGTTCTGCTACATTTTACTATTTTTGGGCATATAGGCCATCGATTTTTGGCAGCATTATCTTGTTGATCTGTCTTTAGTTACTACTGTAAATCAAGAAATCGGATCTGAAATTTGACTGAATACATCATCTTAAAGTGATCTAAGCAGGCTGAAGTACATTTGTTGGTCATTAGAATTCCAATGTTTTATGTGTTGGGCAAGTTTCATCATTTGAAGTGATTTATGCATTGTTGTTACAACATTGATAAGATCTGAATTTTTTGAAATAGTATTGCTAGTATAAATCTGTGATCAACATCTTGATTGACTATTTTAAGCATTTGGCATCTTGGGTTACTTGGTATCTTGTGGCATATTGTTGAAATTTACACTTGTATCTCTAAGCATTTTATCTTGTCTAAGATTGTAATTCATTATTGTTAAGTACTCTTAAAGAAATTATAATTAAGTACTTAAACACCTTAAGAAAATTTTAACTCAAGACAAATCTCACTCATAATCTCTTGCATAAGCATACTAGATCTAGATTTGCATTAATAATTTACCTCCTAGCATAAACTAAGTTGATAGAGATATAGGACAACCCTTCTTATCTAGCTTGAGGGGCCTTGGCAACTCTTCGATGGTTAACACGGTGACCTTGCAGTCATCAGAGCCACAGTCTCTGCAGCGTCGGAGGCATCGGTTGATAAAAGCCTAACATAATGTATCGTTAATTAGACCCTAGCCTGCTTCCTGTTAGTCTCCTTCCCACAACTTACCTTGGAGCTCAGCTTCAAAATAGTTAAAGGAAGGTTACACTTAAACTAGGCATTTAAGTAAAATTTACCAAGATCACTGCATCTCACATAGGTCCTAGGACTTGCATATCATATAGGTTAGTCAATCATTCATGCAGCGGGTGTCCATCCGGTCATTTGGTTCCAATTCATAAGAGCTAGAATTTGTGATTCCATTAAGGCATTGGTCTTATAATAGAAAATCTAATTTAATCAATAATCTTGCTTAATCTCAACCAAGTGGCTAGGCCACTCATCTGTGTCTCCCAAGTAAGTTGATTATTAACTTGTTTTCCTTCACTTCATTCCATAGCGACTACCCTCCATAGTCCGTTGTTGGGAGACAGTTAGAACGGAGTGGGCAGGGATCAGAGTGACAACCCTCGTCCTGAGCGTTGTCGCAGTGCCTGTACAATCCGGGCAACAACATTTTTTGGCACCGTTGTCGGGGACCAATTTATTGGACCTTGGTGTTGACGACATTCTCATTAATCTTCATAATCCTCTGATCCATTTTCATCTTCTTGACACTGCATTCACTAATCTCCTTATCGCCTTATTCACTCCTTTATTTGCACTTTAGCACCTAGACATTTGGGTCAGTTTCCTGTTTGGGTGGTGACTCCACTATTTCATCCATTCACAAAGGCTTACATTAGAAAGAATCCTAGTAGCTTGCTTAACCCTGCTCTCAGAGCTCGATTAAACAAATTACATTCTAGTAAGCATTCATTTTTCTCAGACAGGAAGCCTTCCTTGATATCCACCTGCTTTTTCCTTGACTAACTTTTCGGTTTTTTTCCTTCTAGATTTTGGAGACAGATTCATGTTCAAGTGGCAACTCCACTTCTTTCATTTTTTGCAAGAATTTCTGCTAGAGGCTCGCTTCTTGTGGATCTCTTGATTTTCTTGAACACGGATCTCTCTCTCTGACATCCATTAGCTTCCCTTTCCCCTTAAGCAAGTCATCATGGATGACTTGTCCATCCCTTTTCGTTGTACTAACACTCAAGGTTATCCTCATGACCTTCCAAAAGACAAATACGAATAGATCGTTAAAAGAATACAAGTTAAGGAGGATAATCAATTTGCTGATATGTAGAATCTCATAAAGAAGATGCAAGAGAATCAATTACACCATGTTAGTGATCAAGAAGGTAATAGAAGCATGGTTTCAGTTTCAGTTTCAGTTTACTTCCACATAATAGAGGTGTAGTGTAATAGAGACTGTTGTAGCATTTTTTGGTTCTGATTAAATAGAATAGTTAATCATGTTTCTATGCTCATAAGGTAATTATACAGGGCAAATGAAGGTCTACAGATCGATTAATTAACTTCCCATTCATCTCCATTTATTCATATATTTACTAATTTCCCCTTCATATATCCATAATCATCCATTTCATAAGAACCCCTTTTCCTATGGTAAAAACCCTTTTTACCAAGAAAAAGTAAAATATCATGAAAAATCCCTTCTTACCATATAATTCCCCTTTTTCACATAAAATTTTCCCTTCCACTCATATTTTCATATTAACATTAATTTATGTATTAAATCCTTAGAATTCCCCTTTTCTCATATTATATAGTTCCTTTAATATAATATCTAAAAACCCTTTAGTTTCATTAGAAACTATGCATATCGCATCGCAAATCGGCGGATCCATGGACCTTTAAAACATACATATACATTAGTTTTATAGTAAAACTATGTATTTTAATATCGCATCGCAAGTCCTTCATGTGAATGCAGTGCAATGCACCTTCCGCCATTGCGATATGCGATTACGATGGGCTCGGACTTGAAACAATATATATCATATTCCATAGCAATATCGCATCTGCGCCTCCTTTACAGTCTTGTCTGATGCATACACCCCTCGCCATTGCGATATCCGATCTCCAATCGTGATGAGAGCCCGGACCCGACCATATATATATATATTGTAGTTTAATACCACATCGCGTCCGCCCATTATCATATGTCATTGTGATGGGCCTGACTCCCCGCCAACTCCGATTGCGATATGCGAATAATACCCAGACCCGATATTATTATCCGCCACATTTAACACATTTTCAAATCCACCCATATGTGTTTTGTAAAGATTTGCAGTGTTAAATCGTTTTTACGATTTGAATGCAGAAATGATTCAAAAGCATCATTTTTAATGCTAATCTCTGTTTTAATCCATAATCAAGTTGTTCCCGCCATATTTAATCCCTCCGTAATCCTCTTTCACTCCTTTACCATCCGATCATGACCATTCAAATCCAACAGCCCTAGGCGATTTTGGGTACACTCCCTGTACGGGCATTTCCCACCCGAAAAGCTTTGCCCAATAACTCAAAAGAACATTGTTTTTCAGTCATTATTGCTCTGTTTTGATTGTTTACACAGCGCAGCCTCCACTATGCCTCTGCGGCCATTCAAGCCATCATTTAGCCTCCGATACGCCCCAGATTCCTCCGATAGTCTTTCAAGCTTGGCAGAGCCATTAAAGACCCTCAGCCACCATGTTTTTCTTAACAAGTTTTGTGCTTCGCAGGTTAGAAGATGTTGTTCCAGGTTTATAAAAACAAGCCCGGATAACAGTTGGAAGACACAATATGTGATTTACTGTGAAAAACACAGTAAAAACTCGAATGCGTAGTCAAAACCACTCAGCCAAGTTAAAGCATATTTTACAGAGTTTAAAGAGTATCGGATGAAAGGATTTAACTGTGTTGACACCTAATCCGAAACGGATGGGTGAATTGGACAGTCATCAGGAAGATGAACTGATCCGTTGTATTTATGTATATAAATATGAGTTAGCTAATGAATAATATATCAGTTTTTCTCTCCCGCTCATTCTGGAGTTACCCTGGCCTGACATGGTATCAGAGCACAGGTCCCAGTCCCTAAAATAGCTGTAACTCCTGCCTCTGCCAGCGCTCTGTCCTCTGCGTGATTCCCTGCACCTCATTGAATCTCTGCGCATCCGTTTTCTGCTGCCTCATGACCCCTCTGTCCTGAGACTGAGCGCCTCTGTCATGAAGACTGCGCACTATACATCCGTTGAAGCGTCACTGCATTGGTAACGCCCTTCCCTCTTCCCTCACGCCGACTGGAATCATTCGAAACCCTAGCATTCTAGAGGTTGTAGCTCTGCGACCAATGTTCTTCAACATGGAAGTCAGGTTACATGCATCTGTACGTTTTTTGCTCAGCCAAGAGATGACAAAGAAGGTGAACACACAGTCCCTGCTCTTGGTCGGAATTCCAAATTAACGAACAACACCCCTTTGGTGAGCCAGCGGAAGTTTGGTGAGCCCTTGGCTTCTTAAAGCTCCAACAATCATCCTCTGTGCAGTTCGGGCAGAAGTAGGAGGTCTTGGAAAGGGAGGTTCCAAATCTTTATCAGAAAGTAAGCTGAGAAGACTGTCATTCTCATCCAATGCACGGATATTATATTGACTATGAATGATTCGTAGTGCTTCACAAGCAGAAGCAGGTTTCCTAAAAACTGCTAATGCAATGGTGTCATTTATTCGACGAATAACAACTCCATGAACTGTAAATGCCTTAAACATATCCTCCAACTCCCTTGTTGAAACTTTTGGAGAAAAGATATCTCCTTCGTCAACTCCTACTCGTATAAGAAGCCCCCAATTCAGAAGTCTTCCTACGCCGTCCTCCCACGTTCATTTCTCTTTCAATTCTATTAAATTCCACTGTATTACTCTTGGGCACGCTGGTTATCTGAAAGAGCTTTTGAATATTATTGATTGTTTGCGGACGGGTACCCGTAACTGCCACCATTATTTCTCTTCCTATCGAAGCAATCATTGGCGCATTTAAATAGGCAGTTGCACAGTTTTTTTATAATGCTGTATTGAAGCATAAAGTGATATAATATGAAATTCTGATGCCTTCTGTCACACATTAGAGGGATTTGTAGAAAATATAAGTGCATAAGGCTGTAAGGAAGTTTTTTTTTTTTTTTTCAAGCAGAAGTATTGATTACAGAATGCATTCAATCATCTCTATGGTCGGAATAGTTCTCACTGGCAAGGAGAACTATTTTGAATGGTCTCGGATGGTAAAACACACCCTCATCTACAATGAGTTGTGGAAGGGAGTGTGTGTCGGAGAAGAAGACAAAGACCCTGTGCAGCCTACATCAGACAAAGAACTCGCCATTTGGGAAAACAAGAACAGCAAAGCCTATGCATTGATCGCAGCATCTGTAAATGAAGAAGTAAGTTGTCATATTTCATCCTATTCCACTGCCTTTGAAACTTTACAAAAGTTGAAAGAACTCTATGATACACATTCTGCACTTGAAGTTGTTCAGCTCATGATTAAACTCTTCACTCTTGAACTGAAAAATAATGATCCTCTTGCTCTTGCATCTGAAATAAAGTCTATAATGCATGATATTAAATCCACTAAGGTTGAGCTGGATATCTCTCTTATTGCATTTCTCAAAGCACTCTATCCTACCTACTCCAATTATCTTGAGTCTTTACAAGCAAATGGAAATCTTAAAGATATAACCTTTGACTCTCTTGTGAAAAAGTTTGCTGAAAGAGAGAAAGCCTTTGGAAAGAAAACAGTCCCTGAATCTTCTGAAGAGACTGTTTGCCTTGCTCATAAAGAAAAGCATCCTGCTCAAGATTCTACAAGAGGAAGAGGTGGACGAAGAGGAAGAGGAAGATACTTCAGAGGCAGGGGGGCAGACATCCTCAAGCAGAAAAAGCAGATCTGCATTGCATTCGCTGCAAACGAAATGGATCACATGATGCTTCTACATGCAAGCTACCATGGGACAAAGTTGAGCAGAGAAGAAATCAGCAGAAAGGTAAAACTGATGACACAGATAAAGGTAAAGCACCTGAATCCGCTCACTATATTGAGGCACAATGTAACATTGGAGTAAATGAAGATTTGTTTAATGCTTCACTTGCTTCTTCGAAAAATCACTGGTTGCTTGATTCAGGAGCAACCTGTCATATGACTCATAGGAAAGATTTTTTTGAAGATTTCACTGACAATGTTGATGGAGCAGTATACTTTGCAGATCAGTCAAAAATCAAGCCATCAGGGCTTGGCACAATCAGGCTTAAACTGCCTGGTCTTCCAGACTTTCTTCTGGATCATGTTCTATATCTCCCACAGCTCAAGAGAAACTTGTTGTCCCTGGTCCACATCCACCAGCAAGGTCACTCCATTCATATGTTTGATGGCAAGCTTGAGGTAAGAAAGGCATCTGACCACTCACTTGTCATGAGGGGTATAGAAGAAGAAAGACTTCTTAAACAGCAAGGAACCTCTGCTCATACACAACATTTCTCATATATTTCTCATCATGAAGAAGGTACACTTCCATCAAGTTTATTATGGCATGCTAGATTTGGACATTTAAACTATGATAGTCTCCGCTTGTTGAAGAAAAATGGTGTTGCTGGTTTGCCTACAATTCCTAGAAAACATAAGCAATGTGATGCTTGCATTCTAGGAAAGCATAGCAAACAGTCTTTTCATGATTCACATTCAAGAGCACATAGGAAGCTTGAACTCATTCATTCAGATTTATGTGGTCCAATGCCTGTTCCTTCTGCAAATGGAAATAAATATATCATGACATTTATTGATGATTACACCAGAATGTGCTGGGTTTATTTATTGAAGAACAAATCTGATGCTTTTCAAACATTCAAGAATTTTCATAAGTGGGATGAAAATGATGCACAATCTCATATTGGGTCTATTCGCACTGATAATGGAAAAGAATATACATCAAATGAATTTGAACACTATCTTCGCCAACATGGGATTAAACATCAAACAACTGTGCCTTATAATCCTCAACAGAATGGTGTAGCTGAAAGAATGAACAGAACAATTTTGAATATGGTACGATCCATGCTTTTCTTCAAAAATGTAAAGACAATGTTTTGGGCTGATGCTGTTCTATGTGCTGCATATATAAAGAATAGATGTCCATCTAGTGCTATAAGAAACAAGACTCCTTATGAATTGTGGTATGGACATGTTCCTTCGGTAAAACATCTCAGGATCTTTGGTTCCACCTGTTATGCTTTAATACCAAAGGTACATAGAAACAAACTTGGTGCTAGAAGTCGTAAGTGTATCTTCCTGGGGTATTCAAACACATCTAAAGCATACCGCCTCTATGATGAAGTAAATAAAAAGTTTGTTTTATCTAGAGATGTCATTTTTCTTGAATCATCCAAATCTGACAGTGTTGTTGAGCGGCAACTTGATCGCTTGGATAGATTCACAAAACCAAAATCATTTCAAGAGTTTGATAATCAGATTCCACATCTTGAAGGGGGGATTCCTATACTAGATCAACATGTGGAATCTTCTTCTGAAGAACAATCTCCCCTGCATGACACTCCAACAACGGATGATGCTTTAAGTGATGTAACTGATAGAATTGGGAGACTCAATCTTGATTCAGACCCAACTCAATCAACAGAGTAGCCTGAACCATCTCAAAAAGGTCCCCCAAAGTGGCTGACAAAGACACTTGAAAGTGTTCATCCTGATGAAATTGGAAAAACAGGAACCAGAAATACAAACCGACAAGATGGAGGTGATGTAGATAACTCTAATTCACCTGTTGATATGGATGTTACTTATGATTGTGAATTGAACTTGTCTATAGATTTTGAACCAACTTCCTTCAAAGAAGCTGCTTCTCATAATGAATGGAAAGAAGCGATGCAGAAGGAGTATGATGCCCTCATAAAGAATGGCACTTGGAAGCTGGTTGATCTTCCATTTGGAACCAAACCAATTGGCTGCAACTGGGTCTACAAGAACAAGTACAAAGCTGATGGCTCACTTGACAAGCACAAAGCTAGGCTTGTGGCAAAAGGTTTTGCACAAAAGGAAGGGGTCGATTATGAGGAAACTTTTGCCCCCACAGCAAAATGGGCCACCATCCGGACACTCTTTGCACTAGCTACTCAGAACGGTTGGAAAGTCCATCAAATGGATGTAAAAACTGCATTCTTGAATGGAGATCTAAAAGAGAATGTTTTTATGTCCCAGCCTGAAGGATTTGCTGTGAAAGGACATGAACATAAAGTATGCAAACTTGTGAAGTCCTTGTATGGCCTCAAACAAGCACCACGAGCCTGGTATGAAAAACTAACTGAGCATCTTCTGAAACTCAACTTCAATCATTTTGATCTTGATGATGCAACTTTATTTGTCAAGAAAGTTGGCAAAACAGTTGTATATCTTGTGGTATATGTAGATGATCTTTTAATGACAGGGAACAATGAAAGCTATATTGCATCCATAAAGATAGAATTAGGAAAAAATTTTGAAATGACTGATTTGGGCTATGTTCATTACTATCTTGGCATTGAAGTAACCCAACATCCAAAGTCCATATTTCTTTCTCAAAAGAAATACATTGGAGATTTGTTAAACAGATTTGGCATGACAGAGTGCAATCCCCTTTGTACTCCAATGGAACAAAACTTGAAGCTCACATCTATTGAAGGAAAGGAATTTGAGGATGCAACAAAGTATAGACAGCTTGTAGGAAGTCTCATCTACCTCACTACTACCAGACCAGACATTTCATTTGCTGTTGGAATCCTCTCCAGGTTTATGCAAAAGCCTTGTGAGGGACATTGGTCTGCTGCAAAAAGAGTTCTAAGGTACTTGAAGGGAACTCAAGACCTTGGAATCAAGTATACACAGGTGGACGACTTCAACTTGATTGGATACTCTGATTCAGACTTCGATGGAGACAAAAAAACTGGGGTATCTACTTCAGGATATGCTATGAGTCTTGGATCAGGAGCTGTCTCCTGGAGATCATGCAAACAATCAGTACCAGCAGATTCCACAACAGAAGCAGAATATGTGGCAGCAGCTGAAGCAACGAAAGAAATTGTGTGGCTCAGGAAAATTCTTGAAGATTTGCAGGTAAAACAAATACAATCAACTCCACTCATGATTGATAACACATCTGCAATAAAGTTGGCCAAGAACCCAAAGTTCCATGATCGTACTAAGCACATCAATACTAAATATCATCTGATCCGACATCATGTTGAGGCCAAAACAATCCATCTCCGTCATTGTTCCACAAACGAGCAAATTGCAGACATCTTCACCAAAGCGCTTGGAAGAGAAAAGCTTGAAAGATTCAGAACGATGCTTGGACTCACCAACATCCCTTCAGATTAAGGGGGGGAATGTTGACACCTAATCCGAAACGGATGGGTGAACTGGACAGTCATCAGGAAGATGAACTGATCCGTTGTATTTATGTATATAAATATGAGTTAGCTAATGAATAATATATCAGTTTTTCTCTCCCGCTCATTCTGGAGTTACCCTGGCCTGACAAACTGAAGCAATCTGCCAGCGTGAAGATACAAACAACAAATCAGCTAAAGGGGCAAAATATCAAACAAATGGAGCCAACACAGCCTGAATAAAAGGGGACAACAAGAAGCAGTAGATCTTCTATTCCAACGATATTTTCTATATATGCATGATGATTTCGATGTTGAATGGATATCTATTTGATGGATTTTTGTTTCCTTGGATGCAAGATTTTGCGATTCTCACGTTACTTCTTGCAAGCAAAGTGTCCCCATATGGAGCCAGATGTTGCATGTAACAGCCCTGGGTAAAAATACATGTAAAAAAATATATAAGGCCGCGGTGATGGGACACGTATTCCAAGTGGAATGGTGGGCAAAACATCCTAGTGGGTGTTCATTTTGGTTATTATGGCTAAAGGAAATTGGCAAAGGCAATGGCAAAGGCTTTGGAAAGGCAAGAGGCATTAACTGGCATTTTATCTTGTTGATCAGTGGTTGTCATTGATGTCAACCCAAGCAGCACCAGGGGCTACCCAGATCTTGCATGGGCATTTTGACTTGACAACTTACTCTATTCTGAGTCAAGGATCTTCTAGATGGATTCTACTCGTCGATATGTTTCCGCTGATATATGGCACACCATGTAATTCTTCACTATTTGAGAGATATTCGTGTTTGAAGTTAGTAACCCCAATTAGTGGGCTAAAACCTTATGGGGTTGTGGCATGGCACTCATAATTGGTTGTGGTCATTGAATAGTAAATAATTAATAATGTTTTTTTTTCCTAAAATCCCTCCAACGTTCACTTGTTGAGGACCCTCTCAACTCAAGACTTTCATATAAATAGTGACCCTCATATCCTCCTCTAGTAGGGATTTTGTGGCTTCAAACAGGTCATCGTAGCATTTTTGCTATAACTTTTTTCTGTGAAGCTTCAAAAGTTGAAATTAAAACCCATTTGAGCCGAAATCTTGATGAACCTCGTGACGGAATTTCAGATCTCGGTTCGCTATATTTTTGGAGATATGATCTGACGAAGTTAGGGTTTTGGCAGGCTCTTGAATTCCATGCCAAACAGGGGACGTTGGGAAAATAGTCATAACTTTCTCTGTAAGCATTGGATTCCAATTTCGTAAATAGCGACAGAAAGAGGACACACTATATTTTGTTGCGTATCGTTTTCAGGGCCGAAGGCCACAACAGTGACACGTGGCACTCAGTACAAGTTCACTCTACTGCACAAGGCTATAATCAGGACATTGTGGGAGATTGGCCATAACTCTTTCTTGAAGAATCCAATCTTGATCAGACCTGTGGGGTTAGAAAGAGGACTCAGAGGGGTACCACAAGATGAAATTTCAGACCCTGGAGATCCGAAATTACATTGATACAACAGATTCAATATCGAGCTCCTAGAAGGCAAGAAAAAGAATGCATTCAAGGATCACTGCAGTAAGGACCACACATCAACAGTCAAGGGTAAGTCTCCTACAAAAAGGTATGTATGATTAGTGTTTACATTTGAAATATGAGTATCATCTCTGACATATGTTTTTGTAGGACAACATAAGTACATACAGGGTCTCAGTTATATCTCTATGTCTCTATATGTCACAGTTAGTTTTGATACCACATTTCAGATGTTCTATTCTTGATACTACACATTTGATGCTACATATTCTTGATGCTACACCAAGTCTGCTAAATCTATATGATGTTGTAAGTTCATGTTACTTGTCTTGTCATAGTTAATAGAATGGTCTCAGTTGTTGTACTTAGAACTTGGTTCATCACAACTCTAGGGTCTGTCATCAGTTTTTATTGTATATATCTTTAGGTCAGTTTTGGATATAGTCTTGCATAGAGTCCAGGCCTAGATCAAGAGTGGGAGTCTTTGTCTACTGCTGCAACAAGTCAACAACAAAAGTGACAAGCAAATTTCAGGCATTGTAATTTTAATTTGTATTTATTCATTATTATGCACTTACATGTGTTTTGCATGCAGAGGTAAGTTGAAGGGTATTTTGTTTTGTTTTGGGATTGACTTCGCCTGGCAAATTTTGCATGCAGGTAGAAGAAGATTCAAGTACAACTTCAAGCAAGAATTCAAGAGCAGAAGTATCAAATCAAAGAAAGCATTGCAGCGGGACATCCTTTGAAGACATGACAGCCATCTGTATATTGTGAAGAAGTGTCAAGGCCAAGAGTCATTATTGTAAAGTTGTAAAAGAGTCATTTGTAAAAGTGTCATCATTGGAAGAGTCATTATTGTAAAAGAGTCAATCTGCCTAGAGTCAAAAAGGCCTTTTTGGGAGTTATAGGAGTCTATGTTGGGATGATGTCATGGTTGGGTTGGAGGTCAGTGTGATTGGGTGTTCGGTCAAAATCATTGTAAATCATATTGCATCATGGATCATTGTCCCTGGGACAAGAGTCCACACTTTTGTATTTAATTTTTGTCTTTATAGGGTGGTAGGGTGGTGCTAGGCAGGTGAATGAAGTCACCTACAGGTTGGGGCCTGTAAACACTTCAGGGTGGTAGGGTGGTTCTAGGGCGAGTTGTGGCTCGCTAGGGTGTTGGGGCATCCATTCAGTTGATTATTGAAGAAACCAGGGCGTTGGGGCGTCCTTCCAATGGGAGCTGGAGAAGAATGTTTTTCTAGAATTCTAGGAAGTTGTTGCTTTCATTTCAATTGGAGCTGAAGATTAAAGAATTTATTAGAAAAGCGTTCGGTGGTTTTTGACCCGAAGGGGGTTTTCCACCTAAAATTCTTGTGCCTATTGTGTTCTTTTATTTACTGTTATTACTGCATAAACATTAATAATAATTGAAGATTAACTAATGCTCTGAAAAGATTTAAAAGTGCTAATTGCTAAGGAACATTGATTCAACCCCCCTCTCAGTATTTCCAACAATTGGTATCAGAGCTTGGTTCCTTCAATAGCAGTCTAACAACTGGAAGGAGATCATGGAGTATACTAAGAATAGAGTGCTTTTGTTCAATGGAAATAACTATGCACTTTGGAGTGGAAGAATGTAGGTTCATTTTCTAGCACAAGGATACGAAGTATGGGAAATCGTTGATAAAAGATTCACACTGACACTGGTTGAACAAGGTAAGAAAAATATAGTATATGATGCAAAGGCTAAAGATCTTATTATCAGTGGGCTTATCGAATCTGTTTATCTTAAGGTATTGAGTTGCAAAACAGCTAAAGAGGTATGGGGCAAGCTTGAAAATATATATGCAGGTGACTCAAAGGTGAAAGAAGCAAAGCTTCAAATTTTTAGGGCAAAATTTGAGCAGCTCAAAATGAGGGAAGATGAAGATATTGTTGCATACTTTCAGCGTGTTGATGAAACAACAAATACAATGGAAGGTTTTGGGAGAACCTGGTGAAAAGAAAATTGTTGTTCAAAAGATCCTCATAACCTTGCCAGCAAGATTTAACCCTAATGTATCTTGGAAGATAAATCGAATCTGACCACTCTCAACATAGATGAATTGCATGGAATTCTTACGGCATATGAAATGAGGATTGAAGAAAAGGATGGCACTTCTCACTTAGAAACATCATTTGCTGCATCCAAGAAGAATAGTAAGGACAAGCAAACTCCGAAAGAAAAAACTTGTAATTGTAAGGATGAGGAAAAGGAAGAAAATGAAGAAGAATTCTCAGATAAAGAGTTTGCCTACTTCACGCGAAAAATGAGAAGTAGTGCGAGAAAATTCAAAGGTAAACTAAAACTTCCATTAATATGTTTTGATTGTGGTGAGGTTGGGCATTTTGCTGCCAAATGTCCTCACAAAAATGAGGTTGTTATGAAAGGAAAGAAAAGTCCTAGGAAGTTCAACAAGCAAGGCAAGAGGAGATGGTTTAAGAAAAGTTTCTTCTCCAAAGAAGATAGCTCCTCATCTGAAGAAGACAGTGATAACGAAGAAGAATTCAATGGAAGAGTATTGTTTATGGCGCAACATAATAAGCAAGAGGCACCTGACGAAGAAGAAGAAATGACTGAGGTTGAATTTCAAAACGAAGTAATCAAGGTTATCAAAGAGCTCAAGGACGAGAAGAAGCACGTCAACACTCTTGAAGATGAATTAAAGACAGAAAGGGAACAGGTCCTAAATCTTAAAATCAAAGTTGAAGAATACAAACGAATTGAAGAATCGCTCAGGAAAGAATTAAAGGAAAGCAACAAGGAAAGAGAAGCATTGGAAGCTGAAATTGTTTCTTTACGAAAGGAAGTAAAAAATGGAAAAACTCTTCAAAACTATGCCAACAGCTCAAAGACTTTGGATGAACTCATCAGCAACCAGTAATCATGCAGCGAAAAGACTGGTCTTGGTTACAAAGAAAAATTCAAAAAGAAGTCGACTTCTTCTATGACAATTAAAGAAGATGGATATGCAAAATCTACCAAGCAGATAGATCTCTCAGCTAAATCAAGAGATCAAGACTCGTAGGAAGAACCTTGGAAGACAATTCCTCGAAGAAGATTTCCTCCCAGGTACCAACCTATCTTTTATGGTCATTGTTATTCATGTGGAAGGTTTGGACATAGAGCTGCAGAATGTCACGTGTATGTTTGGAATGAATATAATTCCAGGAGATCCTTCAAAAATGGATATTCCAAAACTCAATATAATATCAACAAATTTGATCATTTGAGAGATGATGTTGAATGTTACAAATGTAACAATTTTGGACATATGGCTAGGGATTGTGAAGTTCCAAACTGGTACAACTATTATCGGCAAAACCCTAGAAGCAAATTTACAGGATAACAAGATAGACATCAAACGTAATCTTATATGAATAACATCGAATGTTAAATATGTCATAACTATGGACACAGCTCGTAACTACAGGTACAAGATGGAATCAACCATGAACGAAAAGCTTGACGACAAGAATAACAAGGTTTGGAAAGGAAAACAAGTACAGGATGAACAAGTACAAGATAAGCAAGAAAGGAAAAGGCAATAAGGTCCCAACAATTATGTTTTCACGATTCATAATGGATTGTGAGGAATCAACAGCTGCTTCGGCTAATGACTCAAGTCAAGACATAAGATATAAAACATAAAGCATATTATCTAGCAAGTGAGCAACTGTCAACATTAGTCATGTCCAAAATTCTCATAATAATGTTTACAAAATATGCCACTTAATCACTGCCAAGACAAAAAGATTCAAATTCACAACAAGCCTACAAGTACAATGATTAATCTATGACAAAAATAGTAAATTGTGAATATATCTACTAATCTCTCCTCCTTCCACCATGAAGAGAACATGGTGGTGGACCTCCACGTGGTGGCAATGAAGAAGATGGTGTCTGTGGAAGTTGTGGGAGTGGCACTGTGTTAATATTGGCAACTAGGGCCAAACTCCATGTGGGTCATCTTATTTATGGCAGCTGATATTTCTCCTTGATTCCTCTCGTCGAGAGGTGTAGGATTGATCTAACGATCATCCGATTCCAACATGTATTTATGGAGATATGAATTTATTTGTATATACTTGACAATTTGTCTCAAGGTCAGCCAGCGAGATAAAGTGTGTGGCACACCCCCAGCTTTACCTCAACATTGCATATAAAGCAAGGATACATTGTGCCTCATTTCATCATCATCTCAACACTCATCTTCTCTCTCCTCATCTCATTGGGCCAGCGAAGGAGCAATTTCTCTCACATGTGCAAGAGGAAGGACGCATTTTCTATTTAGGGCAGCGTTGACTTTTCTAGGGCTGCATTGACCAAGTGCTGGGCTACCAAATGAAGCGTTGACCAAGGGCTGACCTGCGCATGTTGTTTGGGTGTTGCGTTGACTAGCGTTGACCAAAAGTGTTGACCAATGTTGACTAGTTAGGGTTGACCACAAACTGCTAACCTTTGACTACTGTTTTGACCATTGTCCAAGGGTTGTTTTGGGCTGCCGCAGTTTGCTGTTGAAGACCAAGTTCTTCAAGGTTGACTAGAGATCAATCCGGGGTTGTTTGACTAGATTTGACTTTGTTGATTTAGTGTTTGCTGCTGCTGTCATAAAATTACAGATTTCTGAATTTGTACTATTTCTCTCTACTGAACTATTGAAGATTAAAGAAGAATTGATCAATGGGTTTCCCCGCATTGGGGTTTGTCCCTGGCTAGCCGCCACATCTTGTGTCTCTTGTCTTGGCTTGTTTTTTGTCAATCTATTAATGTTCTATCAGCATTTTACTTTATGTTTATGTGATTGATAAACAGTGGCTAATAAGAAGAAATCGAGGTAAACTGCACTAAGCATAGAACATACCATAAATTAACATGGAATCAGAGCTGAGGTGAAGACAAAGCCCAAGCAAGAGCAAGGGCAAGAACAATCACCAAAGGTTGTTGAAGCAATCTCAAAGACTTCATGGGGTCCTCATCACACTTCCCCACTGAAGACAAGCTCTGTGAGAAGTTTGACTATCACAGATGGAAGATGTCTCTCGATCTGACATTAAAAGAGCATGAAGTGTTGAACCATGTGAGAGGCAGAATCGTTGAGCCTCCATCAAATGCATCTGCTGCTGCTAGGAACAAGTGGACCAGGGGAGAAGTCAAAGCAAAGAAGATCTGGGACTCTATTGACAAAAGCCTAGTGACCTATGTTTCCGAGTTGACCACCTCCAACGAAATCTACAATAGACTGGTAAGCTTATTTAAAGTTAATGATGCAAATCAAGTTTTGTTCCCTAGAAATAAGCTGAAGGAAATTAAGAAGGGCAAAGATGAGAGTATTCAAGCATACTTCTTAAGGATCACCGAGATCAAGAATGATCTCCTATCGATTGTGGGAAGTCGTTCCTGACAAGGAACTGACCATCACAACTCTTGGAGGGCTCCCACCTGAATGATATATATTCAGAACCACTCTTCTCAACAATAATGTAATCCCAGGATTTGAGGAACTGATGGCGAGATGCATTCAAGAAGAAACAAGAATGGAAGAGCAGGAAATGCCTGCACTTAGAGGCAATCTCGCTGCATTCTCCTCTCATGCTAAAAGGAGAAATAATTATGGGGCAAGATCTAAGGGAAAGGTCGGACCGAAAGGTGGAAGGAAAGGTAGATGTTACATTTGCAACAAAATTGGCCACTATGCAAGGGTGTGCCCTGATACAAAGGAAACATCTCATGACGATGATCAAAATCACTCCCGCGGCAATTCCAACAACAACCAAAGGAAGGGCAGGTTCAATGGCAAAGAAAAAAGGAATGACGGAAATCAGGGAAATGTTCAACCCACAAAGAAGGCAAGAAACTCCAGGGATGAATCTAACATTGTTAACAATAAGCAAGATGAATATTATTTACCAGCAGCCCTCTCTACTACTGCTCCCCCGGACTCGCTGGGAAATTGGCTTATTGATAGTGGTGCCTCAAGGCACTTCACTGGTTACAAAGAAGCTCTCTCTAATCTGATAGAGAAGGAGACCAACCTGGAAATTGTTCTTGGGGACAACTCCAAATATCCCGTAAAAGGCGTAGGGAATGTCTCTCTACAATTGAATCAGGGTAATACAATTCATTTACAAGAAGTCCTATATGTACCTGATCTCAAAAAGAACCTGGTGTCCCTTTCGGCAATGGAAGACAAAGGCTACAAGGTGGCCTTCATCGATGGCAAGGTACATGTATGGAAAAAGAATTTCAAAGATGCTTTCACTCTTGGGTTTAGGGTTGACTCTTTATATCATGTCGAAGGAAGTCCGTTGGGTGTCATGACTTGTGACACATCTCTTCAGTCCAAACTATGGCACCAGAGGTTTGCCCACCTTCATTATAAAGCTCTACCAGATGTGAGACAAATGGTGACCGGGATGCCCGAGTTCAAATTAGAGCAAGAAGGTGTATGTCCTGGATGTGCCGAAGGAAAGCTCAAAAGGGGACCATTCCCCTCAAGCCATAGCAAGACCTCCGATATATTGCAATTGGTTCACTCCGACATATCTGGTATGATGCCTGTGAATTCCTTTGGAGGATATTTATATTACCTCACTTTTACTGATGATTATTCTTGCAAGACTTGGATATACTTCTTGAAAAAGAAGGATAAAGTGTTCTCCTGGTTTCGTCACTTCAAAGCCTTGATCAAGAATCAAACCGAAAAGAAGATCAAAATCTTAAGGACTGATAATGAGACTGAGCATGAATCCAATGAGTTCCATGACTTTTGCAAAGAGGCTGGCATTAAGAGGGAGACTACAACACCATATCCTCCTGAGCAGAATGGTGTGGCAGAAAGGAAGAATCGTACGATTGTGGAAGCTATCTGTGCTATGCTCCATGATCAAAGGCTTCCGAAGTTTCTATGGGTCGAAGCTGTGAATACCGTTGTATATGTGCAAAACCGAAGCCCTCATCAAGCATTGGGTTCCAAGACTCCCGAAGAAATGTTCACTGGTAAGAAACCTGG
The DNA here is from genome assembly GCA_031772625.1 of Pinus tabuliformis. Classification (NCBI taxonomy): domain Eukaryota; kingdom Viridiplantae; phylum Streptophyta; class Pinopsida; order Pinales; family Pinaceae; genus Pinus; species Pinus tabuliformis. The sequence continues at coordinate 1,490,345,292 of CM062819.1, read as the reverse complement.
CGTATCCCATTTTAGAATTTTTGAAAGTCCTGTATATTTTCATGTGCCGAAAGAGAAAAGGAATAAATTGGGTGCATCCGGAAAGAAAGGAATCTTCGTGGGCTATAGCGAAAATACTAAGTGTTATAGAATCTATGTGGCTGGTCAAAGGGATGTCGAGATTAGCCATGATGTCACCTTTGATGAAGATATGGCTCTTAGCAAAGTTGACTATCTTCCTATACTGAGGAAATCTAAAGAAGTTGTCACCAGGAAACTAGAGGAAAAGGTAGATGAGACGATGCCCGATGTAGAAGAACCTATGGATCCTATTGACACCCCTCCACAAGAACCTTCCTCTTCTAGGAAGAGGCCTTCATGGCTCAGGGCGACACTTGATGATGCCGAAGGACACATTGTGCCCAGAGGGACTTTCTGTGAAAGTAAGAAGCCGGCCAGGTATCAGGGATACTTGACCATCATGAGCACGATCATTCAAAATGAGCCTTCATCGTTTGCAGAAGTTGTCAAGCATCAAGTATGAAAGGATGCTATGACTAAGGAATATGAGTCCATCATGAAGAACGATGTCTAGGATGTGGTCCCCTGACCCCATGACAAAGCAGTTGTCACTTCGAAATGGCTTTACAAGATAAAGCATGGAGCTGATGGAAGTGCTGAAAAGTATAAGGCTCGTTTTGTCGCTCGTGGCTTCTCTCAGAAGGAAGGTATAGACTATGACGAGATATTTGCACCTGTTGCCCAATATACCACCATCCACTCGATCATAGCCCTTGCTCCTTCGCAAGGATGGAACCTACATCAGATGGATGTCAAGACTGCATTCTTGCATGGTTCAATCAAAGAGGAAGTCTATGTGGAACAACTCGAAGGATTTGAGATTCATGATCGGGAATCTCACATGTGCTGGTTGAAGAAAGCCCTCTATGGGCTAAAGCAAGCACCCCGAGCGTGGTATGAGAGGATCGATAGCTACTTGATGAAGTTGGGATTCACTCGGAGTAAAGCCAACCCTAACCTTTACTTTAAGGTTGAAGATGACAAACCTCTCATACTGGTGTTGTACGTTGACGACCTCTTTCTGACAGGTGTAGACCCTCTCATTCACAAATGTAAGAGGGAGTTGGCTTCTGAGTTTGAGATGAAGGACTTGGGACTGATGCACTATTTCCTAGAACTAGAAATCATGCAAAAGCCAGGGGAGATTTTCCTTTCTCAAGGAAAATATGTGGTGAAGATATTGGAGAGATTCGGTATGGTGGACTGCAAGCCCGTGACTACCCCGATGGAGCTTGACTTCAAGAAGTTAAGCGGTAGTGTTGTCAGACCTATTCTACAAAATGCTACCGAGTATCGTCAACTCATCGGAGCATTGATGTTCTTGGTGAACTCCCATCCCGATATATGTTTTGCAGTCAACATGTTGAGTCAACATATGGTTGAGCCTCACCACACACATTAGATTGGTGTCACGAATCTGTTGAGATACCTTCGTGGCACAATCACTAATGGGTTGAGATACACTGCCGGAGATGTGAGACTACATGGATATACCGCTGCTGATTGGGCAGGCAGTGTGGTGGACCGAAAGAGCACTTCCAGCTGTTGTTTCTCTTTGGGATCTGCCTCGATATCCTGGATGAGCAGCAAGCAGAAATTGGTAGCTTTGAGCACCGCTGAGGCAGAGTACATCACTACGAGTATGGCCTTTTGTGAGGCAGTTTGGTTGCGGAAGCTCTTCAATGAGCTGTTTGGATTTACATTGGATACTACCGTGATCCTATGTGACAACCTGAGCGAGATTCGTTTATCAAAGAATCTCGTATTTCATGATCACTCCAAGCATATCGATATCAAGTGCCACTAAATTTGGGATATGGTGCAGAGGGGAGCTATAAGGTTCCAACATATCGGTGCAGATGAGCAGGTCGCTGACATTCTGACAAAGCCCCTGGGAAAGGTCAAATTCTTGACTTTCCGAGAAAGACTTCTTGTCGTTGAGAGATCCTCTTATGAGGGTCATGTATGATGCATACATTGAGCTCTGGGAGCTCCGAGGGGCTTGGGGTACTTCTTGGAGCGACATGCGACCACAGGGCAACTCACCCTCTCCTAGTGGTGCGCTATGTATAGGGCGAAAGGTTCAACCTTCCCCTGTGATACCCCATGGCGACTTAGGGACAGGATGATTAGTTCTCTCGTCGAGGCATCCTACTGATGCAGTCTGGGACTCATGGGAAGTACCTCTCATCTGATCAATGAGCAAAGAAATGCGGTTAGGGACCATAGTAGTACTATCGATGGATGCATCATTATATCTACCGTACTCCCTATGTTAGGATGATCTCCACTGATCTAGGATCAGTGAGAGTGGTATGACACACTCTCTGGGACTGACTTCGGGTCAGTAGAGGATGGTATGATACATCCTCGATCATTTCTTCTTCTTCATAGTTCAGCAGAGCACATCATAGCAGTGCAAAGCAATGCATTTGATGGTAGAGATAGTACCGACGGTCAGACGGATTAGCAGATGGAGTTCTCCCTAGTTGAGAGGGAGTGTTAAAATTGGCAAGTAGGGCCAAACTCCATGTGGGTCATCTTATTTATGGCAGCTGATATTTCTCCTTGATTCCTCTCGTCGAGAGGTATAGGATTGATCTAACGATCATCCGATTCCGACATGTATTTATGGAGATATGAATTTATTTGTATATACTTGACAATTTGTCAAGGTCGGCCAACAAGATAAAGTGTGTGGCACACCCCTAACTTTACCTCAACATTGCATATAAAGCAAGGAGACATTGTACCTCAGTTCATCATCATCTCAACACTCATCTTCTCTCTCCTCATCTCATTGGGCCAGCGAAGGAGTAGCTTCTATCACACGTGCCAGAGGAAGGACGCATTTTCTGTTTAGGGAAACATTGACTGATTTTAGGGCAGCGTTGACTTTCTGGGCAGAGTTGAATTTTCTTGGGAAGCATTGACTTTTCTAGGGCTGCGTTGACCAAGTGCTGGGTTGCTAAATGAAGCGTTGACCAAACGTTGACCAAGGGCTGACCTGCGCATGCTGTTTGGTTGTTGCATTGACCAGCGTTGGCCAAAAGTGTTGCCTAGCATTGACTGGTTAGGGCTGACCGCAAACTGTTGTTTTGACCGTTGTCCAAGGGTTGTTTTGGGCTGCCGAAGTTTGTTTTTGAAGACTGAGTTCTTCAAGGTTGACTAGAGATCAATCGGGGTTGTTTGACTAGATTTGACTTTCCTGATTTAGGGTTTGCTCCTGCTGTCTTAAAATTACAGATTTCTAAATTTGTATTATTTCTCTCTACTGAGCTATTGAAGATTAAAGAAGAATTGATCAAAGGGTTTCCCCGCATTGGGGTTTGTCCCTGGCTAGCCGCCACATCTTGGGTCTCTTATCTTGGCTTGTTTTCTGTTGATCTATTAATGTTCTATCAACATTTTACTTTATGTTTATGTGATTGCTAAACAGTGGCTAATAAGAAGAAATCGAAGTAAACTGCACTAAGCATAGAACATACCATAAATTAACACACTGAAACTGATGAAGACGAAGCCCCTGCTATTGGTGTTGAACCATGGAACCTGGGAGCCAAGGGACCAGATGGGGTTGGCATATCAACTCGATCATCATCATCCTGGAATCGCTCAAAAAATTCATACCAAAAAAACCACTAGCTAACAAAAAAAATTCAAAACAGGAATTAGAGAAATGTTTTATAAGCAAAATTCATACCACAATGGACATACCTGGAGAAAAGCATCCTCTAATTGCTCTAATCGCAATACTCCATCCTCCAAATCGGGCTCCTCTGGATTCCTGTCCCAAACCTTAAGGTCTTTATTATTCTTTGCATCATCACAGTAATGGGACAACAATCGCAAGTTGTAATGAACATAAACCAAGCTCTTTGCCCAGTCTAAACTCAACCTATTCCTTTTAACACTGTGGATGAAAGAATAAGAGCTACAACACCTCTCTGCAGAAGAAGTGTTTACCACCTGTGATAGCTCCCGCAATGCCAAAGTCTGTAGAAGTGGAGTAGCACTTCCATGCATGTTCCACTACTCGAGAAGAAAAACTCTCTCGATCTCTAATTGCATGCATGCTCCCAAATGGACCAGTGCCAAGCATATAGTTGCTCAACTGTTTCCGTAACATGGCAGCCTCTTCCTCATTAGGGACTAATTTACCCAATGCAATCATATACTTTTCTAGAACCTTTGGATCTAGGTGTGGTTTTCTCCTGCTCCCCCCCAAGGTGTTGGTGTTGAAAGCCATGATGGACGATAGTATTTAGGTGTCAAAACATATGCTAATTCATGCAATGGAACATTTAGCATTTCCCATCGGTTTTCCACCTCTGCACAAATATAATTGTACAAGGTGATATCTCTAGGCTCAACAATGTCCTTAATCTACCCCAGCATGCTATCCATTTGCTCATACGCCTCCCCAATTATTGGTCGATCTGAATCTGCAAACTTGATCATGTAATAAATTTGTTTGGTGATTTGCAAAACATATTTAACCTGTGACCAAAAGAACATGTCAAGAATAGTGTCCTTGGCTACATTAGCACCATCTTTATCAGTGTTAATTTTCTCCCATGATTTAGAGGTCACCATATTAGTTAAAGCTTGTCTCACCTTCACTAGCCGCCTAAAGGTGAGGTAATAACTTGCAAATCTTGTTTTTGCAATTTTAAGAACTACAACTCGGAGTAAGTGCCATAGAAGTAGTTTACCCTTGTATGCCTGTGATATATTTAATGAGTCGCTTCCCTTTCCTGTAAAGCTCATTAATCCATCCACATTCTTTATGCTTCACAATATCATGCATCAAAAGGTTCAATGTGTGCACCAAGCACCCAGACCAAAAGATGTGTGGATGAGTATGCTGAATAACTTTTCCTGCTGCATTATCTGTGATCACTTGAACCACATTATTTGAACCAACATCTCTAATTGATTGCAATAAGAGATCTGCAATGTTTTGGGAACTTGCACTGATGGAGGAGTCGTCGTGACATGTAATAAATATTGCACCACTAGCAGAAACACCAAGAACATTTATGAAATGTTGGTTTCTAATATTTGTCCACCCATTTGATACAATGGATACCCCACAATCCACCCACTCATTTGTAAAACGTGTCAAAGCTCTTTGAACCTTTGCTTTTTCTCTTTCTAATAACATTGTTCTAGCTTTCTCATAGTTGGGGGACTTGCATCCTTTTGGGGCTTCATTGATGGCCTTTACCATTTCATGCCAATAGAGAGAGCGAAGCACATTGAATGGTACACCGCAAGCACAAAGAATCAGAATATCTTGCCATCCACATCATCCCTCCCAACAACATTCAAGAAATCCCCTATTGTTCTTTTACCTCTAGAGCTTGCAGAAGTACCATGAGGAGATGAGCCACCAAATCTAGAGGTTGCACTTGATTCAGACTGCGTTTTTTGTTTCTTGCTTTTTTGTTGTTCAACCTCCTCTATTTGGATGTATTTTATTCGTTGTTCAGCTGAAATGTTTGGGCAAATTTGTATCCCCACAACACCCTTTTTATCATCAATGTCTATCACCCCACAAAGATGCTTCCTCACAAGCGTATATGAACCACTAAATGGTTTTCCTCCATGACAACCATGACGACACAAAAATTTGTAGCTTCCACCACCTTTTCGCCCTTCAAGTTTGGTCACATAGTTCCACAAGGGTATAAATGCAGCTTTCCCCTCTCGTGTTTTAGTGTTCCCTTCAAGTTCATCCCCTTCCTCCTCATCATACATTGGGTCACTCATATGGGGACCACTATCCTCTTGTTCTTCTTCCTTTCTATTCATACTCCCCCTTGCCATCGTTAAAACCAAAAGTGGAATGATACATAGAAGCCAAAAGAACACCATCTTGGAATAGGAAACTAGGTGGTGGACAACTTGCATTAAATGAGAAAGAAGAAAGAATGGGAAAGAGTAGGAGAGGGAGGAGCAAAATACAAAAAACAATGACAAAAAAATGAGGGAGTTTGGGGTTTGCACTTACCTCTTTAGCTCTTGTAGATGGAAGCCCTTCTGTTGGACACAGATTGTCATTGATGTCAATATGGCAATATTCAAGAGGAGGAGACAGAGCCACCAGAGGAGCAGACGGAGCAAGAGGAGCAAATGGAGCCAAGAGGAGCAGACCAAGCCAGAGGTGCCACAATGGAGACGAGAGGAGCACACAGAGTCATCGGAGGAGCAATGGATGCATTTAACAGCAAACAATGCCAAGACAGAGCCATCGGGAGCCGTATAGTCCACAAAAGAGTTATATGCATACAAATATACTATCAGAGGCCAAAAACCATATAAATATGCATTTAACGCAAACAGAGGCAGAAAGACTTGTATCTATATGTATTTACACTATCGGCGGCAAAACTCACGTATATATGTCGTTACACTATCGCAGGCGGAAACCAGACTTGAAAATATATGCACGGGAGATTTGGGATCCTATCGGGTCCGGCACATCGCATCGGCACTTCGGAAGCGGGCGTTACAGTGTGTCAAAGTGGCCCCTTTGCGATCGCCGATAGCGATTATCGCATCGGGAAATCGGAGCGGAGGTAAGGCCCTGACCATATGCGACTTGCGATCGCCGATAGCGATATCGCATTGGACCTCGGCCAAGGGCAAACCCCGATTGCGATGAACGGTTGCGGACCCGACGAGAATATCAACTGCAGTTTATATAATATCGCGTCCAGCAGGGGAATCGGCCATTGGCAATCGACTGTGTTATGTGCGAACCTCCGGAAGCGGCGATTGCGATAAAAGGATGACGTGGCATGTGGGACCTCTATATGGCTATAGCCTCGTTCATATGGTTTCCGTGAAGTAATAAATCTGTGAATAAAAGAAGTCATATATATATATATATATATGTTGAAATGCCTCATTTCTGGAATTGATCTCGGGCATCTATATTACAAACAAATAACAGTTCATGACTCGTGAACTTGAAAAAAAAAAAAAGAGGGACCTCTCTGATATTTTTTCAATAAGCATCATTTCTATTGTAATTCGGCCCCTCTTCCTCTTGAACGTGTCCCGTGAAGCATTGGTTAATTCGAGCGCAGAGGAAGCTAAAGCGAATGGAGAAGGGAAGCCAGAAGGTCGAGCGAGTGTTGAGGAAGCCGAAGCTCAAGCGAGCGAGGAGGAAGCCAAAGAGCCAGCGAGCTAGCGGAAACGAATGGACAAAGGCATGAGAATGTATAAAAACAAAAAAAAACATAGAACAGTGATGTTGTTGTTGTGTTGAATAACCTGAGTATGAGATAGTGGAAGCAGTAGAGGCAAAAGTGGCAGCAGAAGCAGCGGAAGTTGAATAGAGTGCAGCAGCATACCAGTGTATACCAAAGTTGGGTTGGAGCCCAAGAGGTTGGAGCCTCAGAATTGAATAGGACTGAAGTCATTGGGGGTAGGTGCTCCTAAGTGCAGAACCACTGCAAAACAGAGTTGGTGCTCTGGAGGTTGGAGCCTCACTGAAGTCCAAGTTGGAGCTTGGCAACTATTCACAATCAGATTTATACTTATATTGTATTTATTTCATTGCATTGTCTTGAGTTTTTAATAAAAGCATTTATTCCAATTGTTGATTTCTGTGTTCTGTGTATAAATATACATATCTATATATGCTTTTGGCAATCACTAGAACAAAAAATAATAAATACTGATTCACCCCCTCTCAGTATTTCCAACACCTTCTTTACTCCTCCAAGCTCCTCCTCCTTCTCCTAGTTCCTTCTTATTCACTCCTCCAAGCTCTCCTCTCTTTCTCCTCTTTTCTCCAAGCTCTCAAAAAATACAAGTGAGCAAATGAGAGGTGAAAGGGCCTTTTAATCCCTTCATTCCTTACCCTAACCCATCTTGGACCCACCCCCAAGCAATAGAAAAAAATAATAATAATAAAAAGTCACATTTGTGGGGCCGCATGGCGGAACCGGCCAGCTGCCCTCGGAAACGGTCGCGATCCATACGGATCCGGCCTCAAAATGCCATGTTTCGGTTGGGTGATCCGTCGACCGAAACACGAATCAGTCCGGACGATTCCGACATGGCAGGAACCGTCTCTCTGGCCCGATCCACATTTCGGTCGGCGGAGCACCCACGGATCCATATGGATCGTGTTTCATGGTTTTTATCCAGGGGGGTGATTCATATAACACTGACTGGAACACATTCCTCGCTAAGAGGGAGTGTTAGTTTTTGTAGCATCGGATGTGCTCTAGTCACGAAATTTGGTGGAGAGGCTAGAATACATGAGATCTCCAAAACCCAAAAAGCGTTTCTAGAAATTCCACCTAGAAGTGTCCCAATTAGATTATTAACCAATTTTTTTAATATTTCCTAAGTCTAAACAAAGGGAATATGGTTAATTAATCATTATTAATTAGGATAAGGTGAGAATCATCTAGAAAATCACACCGATCGACCTAGAGATAATCCTAGCCATTGATTAAGTTTTAATCTTGGTCGTTGGTGCTTCAATAGTGGATTATAAGAAGAGAACGATGTGGTGATTGAGAAAACACTTCAGCAGTTCAATTTCCTTGGCAAATCAATTTTGTAATGAACCACCTATAGCTATAAATAAAATACAAATATTAGCATAGATACGAGGCCTCCATACGATAGCTACGTATGCATGGACCCGTATGTAACGCACTATATATATAATAAACCCTCAAGCGAGCAGAAAATGTTAGTTTTAATGTTTAAAATTTTAATTTGTAAATTAAAATTTATGAAATTAAATAAAATTAATTAAATTAAATCATTAAAATAAATAAATAAACTTTATTAAATCAAATTTAGATATTTGAATAAAATCACCAAATCAAATCAGATTTGTTTATAAAATCAACACGTATCCAAATTAGGACACGGAAATGGAGGAAGTTGGTGAACGGAGACTTATAAGAAGGAAGGGGTGGTTGGAGGAAGGGGGGGTCGAAAGGAGGAGGAAAATTTGTAACAAGAGTTTTAAACAGAAAAGACTGAGCCTTGTTTGTTCTGAAGTTTTTGGGCAAGGGGAACAGATTGCAGCAATTCAGAAGCAATCTAGACTGAGTACCTAGGTTGTACTTTGTTTCGCTGGGAGGTTACGGTCTTTTGGTAACGGGAGCGAGAGCTGGACCAATTCTGAAGCCTCTTCATCCGCAGGAAACCAGGTAGGTACTTCTCATAAAATCAATCAATTTGATATATGAAATTATTAAAGTTTAAAGCAGGTTCACAGAAAATTTCATACTCTGTTCACAGGGAATAGCTGTTTAAATTATTTCTAGTCCTTACATTTGGTATCAGAGCCAAGTTAAACTCTCAGACCTGTTAAAATAAGGCTACAATCATAATAAATGAGAATTATAAATACTATAATTAGCATTATTCTCGAAATTTTATAGTATTTTTCTGAAGTATCTTTCATAACTTTCAGACCAGGAAATCTTAAGTGCATAGGTAGTACTATAGACTTCAATTAAATTTTATTAGAAATCATTTTACAATACGCTTCCCTGCCCTTGATTTTAGCAGAAGCTTGCTACTTGTTAGTACAGAAACTTTAAAAGGGGACAAAGTCAAACATTCCGGTTCAGAAAATGACCATTAAAGGAAATCCTGAAGTCATTTTGATATAAACAGGATGGAAAGATACATATGTACAAGAGAACATAGAGGGAGCTGGTATATAAATATAAGAGGAATTCCAATCCTTCATTCCCGGACCTGGCACGCTCAGTTCCTTGATTAGAGCTCCATTTCGTCTGTGTAAAAAAAAAAGATAATTTGTTAAGTCATACGAAAAATAGATAATTTGGGTAGTGATAAAAATTGAGAGGATAAATATAAGTATAAAAGAACACAAGAATTTTGCAGATGAAAATATAATTATATTACAAGTAATCACATTTTATGAGAACAAAATTGTTACTATAATTTTTCAAAAACTTGTACTGATAATGACTTACTGGTAGAGGGATGAATTCCTGTATACATCTGCAAAATCAGTTCCAAGACGCAATTTTGCACCCACAGAAGACACTTCAAGCATCCATGTCGCAGGATTGTACCCCTCCGTGATTTTGGGAACGCCTGGAATGGCCCACGAATAAACCCCATACACTGCTTCTCTATGTCCACGTGGCAATCAGGGAATGCAGAGCAGACATTCTCCATGGACTTGAGCTTATAAGCCAACTCCTCCGATATTAGGCAGCCAAATGCATAGTAGTGCTTTGTAGAGACTGATTAAATCTTTATTCTGGCTTCCTCCTCACTTTCGACAATCTGGGCAAGAGTCTTAATATAACTATCAACGATTTCATCTCTGGTAGGATTTCCCTATGGGAACTTCATGGAAATGGTCTAGTGCTCGTAGTCCCAACCAGATAGTCGTGCAGTGGTCGACAAGGTCGAACCTCTACCGCTAGTTGCCACACCCTTTATACGTTGGGCCGGTGCACGCAACGCCCTCATGACCATTGCCAAGCACCATTAAAGGTGATAGAAACAGCTCTTAGGTCGGGTGATAGAAACAGCTCTTAAAAACCTCCCACCGCGAAACCCCATGGTCGAGACTCTGCCATTGAAGGCACTCTGAAATGTGGCCCGTCAGTCTCATCGCCGTGGTGGCTTGACCCGTCAGTCTCATCACCGTGGTGGCTTGGTCGTCAATCTTATCACCTCACCATTCGAACATACCGTGCCATTGCCCTCAGCTGCCTCAGTCATGGTATATTTGATGTCGCAAACACGCACCTTCAGATCATTGTGTATCTCAGTCAGTAAGGCATGAACGCAACCTTCAGTCTGACGCTCTCCCAATTGTGTACTCAACTAATTACAAATAGGATATAACTATACACCAAAAGTATTATTTACTGTGGAGAGGGTATGGCGCGACATTGATAGTTTATCTGACGCGTGATGGATTGCATGCCCCATGGGCTCTAGCATTGAAGACCATAAGTCACAATATGAATTATCTAAACTATCGTGTCAATAAATTATGAACGACGGAGGTCATGGCACCTATGAGCGATTATAAGTCCGATATTCCATTAATAAACGGGATGGGTGCCAAGAGATAGTATTTCTTTTAAAAGGTATAGGACTACATTATATAAAAAAATAAAATAAAATTAATTAATTAATTCTTAAATTAAATTAATTAAACACCATTATGATACAAACTAGTAAGCCTAAGCATATAAACAAACTATATATATATATATATATATATACGTTTTACATTGCATGTTGAATTTTCTAAGGGCTCAGTCGTGTTAGTTCAAACCTCAAATGAGGCAAGTGCAAGGTTATGAGTGCGCTCTTACTCCTTTTCATTTGTTTAAATTACTTCACATTATAATGCCATTGCAAGTTGAACTATCAATGTCAACTTAGGTGATCGAAGGATTACAATTGTACATTCCGTTGCTTTCACATTGTTCTCACATAATTTACAAATTTTATATTAACTTTATAGAGTGTTTTTTTGAAGTCATAAGGAAAATAACAACTAGTCTTTGTTTTTATAGTATAGAAAAAAAAAAAAAAAAAAAAAAAAAGCATGTACTAGTTATAAAAAAAATTGTTTATAATGTACTCGTTATAAATTTTGTTGTAAAGTATATGTACTCGTTATAAATTTCAAAAAAAAAAATTAAAAAAAAATGCATTATTACATATTAGGATAGAATATCCTACATTAGGACAAGGAGGTCGTGAGACCACCCTCCTTGACCTCGGTACCAGTAAGACCTACCTAGCAGGTAAAAATAGCAAAAAAACTATACCCATTTATAAATGTGAAATTGCAAAAACTATATGTTAAATCCGAATGTATACCTCGAATTTTTACAAATTTTATTATGTATACAGGAAACATTACGATGGTAAGGACATATGAGCGACGACGACATGATCGGGCAGCATCACTGTCATTAATACCACCGTCGTCATCACCATCTCCATTGCCACCACCATCATCATCGCCTCCATCGAGACCATCACCATCACCAATCGCTCCAGCACCAGAGTTGACCGTGATAATGCACTCATTAGAAGCCTTATTGGAAACATTAAAAGGGTCAACAATGGCTAAGACCAAAGAAGAACCTCAACCCTTCGCAACCAATTCAGCGGAACCAAAGAATTTTGAGTATAAAAGATCAAAGGAAGATATTTCTAGGGAGCTACAGAAAATTAAACTCCTAGAATTTTCAAGAGAACGAGCTGCAGAACGTGCTGAGGCGTGGTTAGAAGGAACGAACAGATGTTTTAAATTAAGAGAGTACTCTTCTTCTTCAAAAGCAAAAATTGTTGTATTTCAATTAAAAGAAAGTGCCTTGATTTGGTGGGGAAATCTGAAAAAACAACTACACCTCACAACGGATAATGTCCCTTGGGAATTGTCCGAGGAAAAATTCCGTGCTAAGTATTTACCTCCATATTTCCAAGAACAACAAGCCGGAGCCTTTCATACATTAATTCAAGGTAATAAATCAGTGGAAGAATATGAAATAAGGTTTATGGAACTTGTGAAATGCACTCACTACTTAGATTCTGATGAACGTCAAGTTGAACAATTCATATTTGGGTTAAATCCTCGCATCAGGGCCTTGGTTAGGATGTGGACACTGGAAACCATCATCAGTCGCGGAGGTGGTAGAATGTGGCCGCTATGCAAAGGATCATCTAGGAACTAAAAAGGATGTCGGACCAGCAGAACCTCTACAATCAGGGTTTTCAGGAAAGACTCCCCGAAATTTCTTCAGGGGAGGTAGCTCAAGACCACCTTATGGTAATAGATTTACCCCAAGAAATGTAGGAACAAGAGCTCCCATGGCAGTTAATACTATAGCTGCTGAATCATCAAACACAAGTCCATGGAAATCTTGTGGAACTGCTAATAGAGGAAGAAATTCGAGAGGAAGCAACATGAGAGGACGAAGCTCTTTATCTAGAAATTCACGTCCTGATTCAAGAGGACCAACACAGGTTAATTGTTGGGGATGTGGAGGACCGCATTTTCAACGTGATTGTCCAGAAGCTTCATCAAGTATATTGCATAGGACAGGAAAGGAACCAATACCAAATACCCAAGGCAATCATAGAATCCATGCAATAGTCAACAACAATCAAGCAGCACACCAGTCCATTGTAGTGGAATCTTCAGGTATTATTAATAGTATAAAATTCAAAATCTTATCTGATACTGGTGCCACAGATAGTTTCATTTCGTCATATGCATTAAATAAATGTGGGTTGGCAGCTCGCAGGCAAAATGATTTCAGATAGGTAGAAATGGCCTCAGGAGAACTCCAATCTGTAGTGTGGATCAATGCAAAATTGATCTAGGAGTCTGTTCGACTAAATTTAAAGTTTATGTCACAACCCTAGAAACTTATGATCTTGTCATAGGTATGGATTGGTTAGAAGCTCATCAAGCTTGGGTAAACTGTTATGGGAAAAGAATTCTCGGTATAAATGATGAAGGAGAGGCGATCCAAATTCAAGGTATCAAGAGAAAAGTATCTTTACGCTACATATCAGCAATGAAAATGAAGCGTTGCTTAAGGAAAGGTTGTCAGGCATATGTAATTCAAAAAGTAAGTAAAGAAAAAGGACCATCCTTAGAACAATATCCGGTGTTAGCCGAATTTCCAGATGTATTTCCAAAGGAACTACCAGGATTACCCCCCGGACTCCAAGAATTACAAATTCAATTGAAGGAACTATTGGATATAGGACATATTCGACCCAGTATATCACCTTGGGGTGCTCCTGTAATTTTTATCAAGAAGAAAGATGGATCCTTAAGATTATGCATAGATTATCGAGACTTGAATCGAGCCACTGTAAAGAATCTATATCCTATGCTTCGAATTGATGACCTCTTCGATCAAATGAAAGGAGATGTTGCCTTTTCAAAAATTGATCTTCGATCAGGCTATCATCAGCTAAGGATTTCTGAAAACGATATTTCCAAGACTGCATTCCGAACACGCTTTGGGCATTATGAATTTACTGTGGTACCATTTGGATTAACTAATGCACCAGCAGTATTCATGAATCTTATGAACAGTGTTTTCTGCAAATATCTTGATCAATTTGTACGTCTTTTTAAATGATATTATCATCTACTCCAAGAATGAGAAAGAGCATGAAAACCATTTACAGATAGTATTATCCTGCCTCAAAAAACACCAATTATATGGAAAATTATCCAAGTGTTCGTTCTTTCAGGAAAAGATTCATTACTTAGGTCATATCATATCAGGTGAAGGGATCTCAGTAGACCCTGAGAAGATAAAAGCAATCATGGAATGGCCAATACTGAAAAATGCACATGAAATACGAAGCTTTATGGCTTTAGCTGGTTACTACCGAAGATTTGTGGAAGGATTCTCCAAAATTGCAAAGCTGATTACAACTCTTCAACGTAAAGGTGTTAAGTATGAATGCACTGAGGAATGTAATAAAGCATTCTCTAAACTCAAAAGACTACTGACTAGTGCACCAATCTTAAGAGTCCCTAATATGGACAAAGATTTTACGGTATGTACTGATGCATCCAAACATGGATTAGGTGCAGTATTAATGCAGAATAGAGGAGTAATAGCGTATGTCTCAAGAAAGTTAAAGCCTCATGAGGAACTCTATGCTACTCACGATTTAGAGTTAGCCGTTGTAGTACTCCCTTTAAAGATTTGGAGACATTATCTAGTGGGGCGAAGTTTTACGCTTAAAAGCGACCATCAAAGTCTACAATATTTGTTCACCCAAAGAGACTCGAATGCTAGACAAAGACGATGGAGTGAATTCCTAAGTGAATATGACTTTAGAATATCATATATTAAAGGAAAAGAAAATGCAGTGGCAGATGCTTTAAGCAGAAGACCCCGTATATTTTCTCTCATACCTATCAAAGTAGACTTAAGGCAATGAGTACTAGAACATCTCATAGAAGATAGTTGGTATTTAAAGATAAGATCTAGTCTTGAAAGTAAAAATCCAAAAGAATCTAAGTTTGAAGGATATGAACTAGAAGATGATGGAATCTTACGATTTTATGGAAAGATGTATATTCCTGATAATAGTGATCTTCGAGACACCATCCTTAAGGAAGCCCACAAAGCAGTATATTGTGCACATCCTGGAGTAAAGAAAATGTACACTGATACCAAGAAACTCTTCTTCTGGTCGGGCATGAAACGTGATATTGTTCAATTCGTTGCAAGATGTTTAGAATGTCAACAAGTAAAAGCTGGTCATTGTCTTCCAGCAGGTCTCTTACAACCTCACGACATTCCTATGACCAAATGGGAGATCATTTCTATGGATTTTATCAAAGACACAATGCTATTCTAGTGGTAGTGGATAAATTAACGAAAAGTGCCCATTTCATTCCCGTAAGAGATACTTACGAAGTTGCTGACATAGCTCGAGTATTCATAAATGAAATTATCAGATTTCATGGAGCACCTAAGAAGATCATATCAGATAGAAATTCACGATTCACTTCAAGATTCTGGACTTGCATGCAATCAGCCTTAGGAATTCAACTAAATTTGAGCATAGCTTATCATCCTGAAACTGATGGGCAAACAGAAAGGGTAAATCAAGTACTTGAAGATATGTTGAGGATGTATGTTATGGATCAGCAATCACACTGGGAAAAGTATTTATCCTTAGTCGAATTTGCATACAATAACAGTTATCACAGTTCAATCGAAATGCCTCCATTTGAAGCATTATACGGCAGACCTTGCAGAACACTATTAAGTTGGGACAAGTTAGAAGATCGAGTGATAGTAGGGCCAGAATTAATCCAAGAAATGGAGGAGCAGGTAAAACAAATTAGACAGCGGTTAAAAGAAGCACAGGATAGACAAAAGAGTTATGTTGATGCTCACAGAACTGATAGGAAGTATGAGGTAGGGGATCAGGTTTTCATCCGCATCAAACCGAATAAAAGCACTATTCGATTCAAAAAAGGGACAAAGTTATCACCCCGATTTATTGGACCATTTAAAGTCATGGAAAGAGTTGTACCTATCGCCTATCGTCTTGCATTGCCACCTCACTTGCATAAAGTTCATAATGTATTTCATGTATCTGTATTAAGGCATTACGTAGCCGACCAATCTCATAACCTTCAATAGAAGAAACTGCAGGTATCAGACGAAGGAATCATATCAGTCGAACCATTATGTATACTGGAACGTAAGGTTTGACAGCTCAGGAATCGTCTGGTAGACCAAGTTAAGGCCTAGTGGGACAAGTATAGTCTTGGATCAACTACTTGGCAAGATACAGAAACCATATGTCAAAAGTACCCCAACTTGTGTCAATTTTAAAGAACTTTAAACCATGTTTTTTATATATTTACTTTACTTTAAATCAGAGACTCTGAACCATTTTGGAATGATCATATATAAACGTGAATTTTTATAATATGTTATCTGTTTAATCCCACTGGTACATGGATACCAAGACGGAATATGTTATTGATCTTACTAAATTATAGTTATCAATGTAAAAGTTTAAATATTTGAGTAATTTTGCTTCTGATGGGAATTAAGATATTATAATTTTGTTTCATTTATACATATCGATATGATTGATGAGATAGAAATAAAAGAATGATTACATTTTAAATATGAAAGCTAATAACATGAGTAGAATATGGCCAAGTATGTTATATTGTAGTTAACATATATGAATTATACATAAACTATTTGTTTTGAATATGTTGATGCCTATTTTATAAATGCATGGACAAGTGTTTATGTTGCAGATAATATCGTTACCAAGATGACCACGTGATGACAAAAACTTCAGAACAATTAAGGCTCAAAGAGATTCCATGATAGGGTGTTAACCCTGGTCCCACTAGGAGGGGTGGAGGTATTACGAATCACGCTCCCCTAGACGTGTGATGATGACTGCCAGATGCCTACTGGGCAATCAGGTTGATATAATCGACGTTGATACCCTTAAAAGCCTATGAATGGTTAGTCAGTATAGCTGATGCCATGGCATACTCTAGTAGAGGACGGATAGGATGGAAGCGGAAGAGATTAGGAAGGATAGGATGATTATAGAATAGCTGGGAAACCAACTGGGGCAGAACATGGATATTATAGTTGTAAAATTTTAAAAATATTAAAGAAAACAAATTCAATTTTGTAATTGTAAAGACTTATATACTCATAATAATCATTAATATATTTTAGAAACCCTAACTTCGGGACGAAGTTTTTGGAAGGAGGGATGTATGTAATGACCCACCTATAGCTATAAATAAAATACAAGTATTAGCATACATACGAGGCCTCCATACGATAGCTACGTATGCATGGACCCGTATGTAACGCACTATATATATAATAAACCCTCAAGCGAACAGAAAATGTTAGTTTTAATGTTTAAAATTTTAATTTGTAAATTAAAATTTATGAAATTAGATAAAATTAATTAAATTATAAATTAAATTAAATCATTAAAATAAATAAATAAACTTTACTAAATCAAATTTAGATATTCGAATAAAATCACCAAATCAAATCAAATTTGTTTATAAAATCAACACATATCCAAATTAGGACACGGAGATGGAGGAAGTCAGTGAATGGAGACTTATAAGAAGGAAGGGGTGGTTGGAGGAAGGGGGGATCGAAAGGAGGAGGAAAATTTGTAACACAGAGTTTTTAACAGAAAAGACTGATCCTTTTTTGTTTTGAAGTTTTTGGGCATGGGGGAACAGATTGCAGAAATTGAGAAGCAATCTGGACTGAGTACCTAGGTTTTACTTGGTTTGGCTGGGAGATTACGGTCTTTTGGTAACGGGAGCGAGAGTTGGACCAATTCTGAAGCCTCTCCGTCCGCAGGAAACCAGGTAGGTACTTCTCATAAAATCAATCAATTTGATATATGAAATTGTTAAAGTTTAAAGCAGGTTCACGAAAATTTCATATTCTGTTCACAGGGAATAGCTGTTTAAATTATTTTTAGTCCTTACAGATTTCCTGAGTAGCAAAAGTTAGCTGCCAGAGAGCCAGAGATCGAAGCAGTGTGTGAGGGGCAAGGACAATGATCTAGAGGAAGTTTTTCCAAATCTGGAGAGGCAGCAAAAAGAGGACCGAGTTTTCCCAGTGAGGTAGCACAGAGGACTTCGTTATCACTTCAGTGAGAGCAGTTCAATTTGCTGGAGAGAAAATTCGTTCTCAGTTCCAGTGGTCGGGTAGAGGTTCCAGAGGGCCGGAGAGATGATTTCCTCAGCAGCAGAAGGTAGAACGACTTCATCAGAGGCTTGACGTCATAGATACTGCACATTGCAGTGCAAAGGCTTCAAGAGGTCGAGTTCTCAATTGGCAGGCTGTGTCGGGATTGCTTGTGGAGGAAGGGTAATTCCCTTCAATAATTTTGCCCAGATTTTCTTGATGTGGATTGCCAGTTTCAGGCATCCATATTGTACTCAGATTTTCACCGTTGCATAATAATAAAAACCCTCACTATTGCACCAGTTTTCCCAACTTGGGTTTTTCCGGGACATTTGTCCAGAAATAATTCTCATATTGTGTGTGTGCTAGCATTTCTCAACTTCCAATGCTATTTATTTTTCCGCATTTTTATTCGTGAAGGTTGCAATGTGTGTATTTCGATGTTACCATAGCAATAAACTGAATAATTAACTTATCAGTTAGGAGAAATAATACTAGATGCTGCAATAGGATTCTGTATTGGAATTTTCACAACTGGAAAATCTTTGTGGTGGTCTTCTCTCTGTGACTGAAGTCCTAGGAGCATCCACCTACTCCTAAGCTTCCCTTAAGGTCCGCTCTATCAATTTCAGCCTCTTCAACCTGGAAGTCTCGACCTGGGTAAATGGAGCTTCTTGCTCCTCCTCATGCTTATGTTTCTCGTCTTGCACAAAACCTCGAGGTCCTACAATTTGTAATGGTTGTCTCCCTTCTTCCTTTGGTGCTTTTTGCTCCTGAACCTCTGCTACAATTGGCACTGAGCCACAAGACTTTCTGAAACCCCTGTCCTCAACGAATTTCACATCCCTCCACACCACTATCCTCCTGAGTGCAAGAATGTAGATTTTGTAAGCCTTTGGGTCTCATTGTATCCAACGAAAACTCCCTTCTCTACAATAGGCTCGAGATTTATCCTCTTTTATGATGGATCGCTGCAATAAACCAAGCGGCCAAAAATTTGAAGATGCCCAACCTCTAGTTTCTCCCCTGTGAATGCCACTTCAAGGGTCATCATCCCCAACACCTTGTGTGGACTCCTATTTTGCAAATAAATTATCATATTATACACTTCTGCCCATAAGAACACAGGTAGATACTAATCATGCAGCATTGCTTTCGCTGCCCCAAAAATGGATCTATTCTTCCTCTCTGATACTCAACTTTGTTATGGGTTATATGGAACTATCAATTCCCTCTTAATTCCAAAATCTGCACAAAACTCCTTGAAGGCATTCAAGCTATGCTCGCCTCCATTGTCAACTCTAAGCACCTTAATTTTTCTCCCCATCTAGTTCTCCACGAGGGCTCTAAACTCTTGGAACCGACTGAAGACCTTGTCCTTGGTCTTCATAAAATAGATCCAGGTTTTCTTGGAATGATCATCTATGAAGGTCACGTAGTAGTTGAACCCTCCAATAGACATGGCTAACATGGGCCCACATACATCTGAATGGATCAAGTCCAAGATCCCCTTGGACCTATTGTCACTGTTGGGAAACATGGTCTTGGTGTACTTGCCCATGGCACACCCCCTACACACATCATGTTGATCTATAGTGAATCCAGGGAGCCTGGTCACAACCTCCCTAAGCACTTTGAGTGTAACATGGTGCAAGTGTGCCATTCTCCTATGCCACGGCTCCCCCTAAGTCACTGCTACTGCTGTTGTTGCTCGTCAACGCTTTGGCTAGCTCAAACTGGAGTTTATACAACTTTCTCCTTCTCACTCCAAGCACCTTTGTTGTGATGAAGTTGGAACACTTGTTGTTCTACACAGGTTGTTCTACACTTCGTTTTTTATCTGAATTTTAGGTTTGCAATCCAAAAAACAGGGAGGAGTCGAGTAGTTCTTCTCCAAACATGTGTTGATTTTGGGTAGCATTGGATGTGCTCTAGCCTTGAAATTTGGGGCAAAGACTAAGGCACATGAGATCTCCAAGACCCAAAAATTGTTTTGAGAAATTCCAAGCGGATGAGGAGTTATTAAAATAATTAATATTTTTAATGGGTTCCTAAGTCTAAACTTAGAAAAACAAAAATATTAATGGGTATTAATAAAGATAAGGGTTAGAAGCTTCTAAGACACAACAATCAAATATATTTTAATCTTAGCCATTGATTAGAGACTTAATCTCGGTCATTGATTCATCAACAGGAAAAGTATAGGAGGAGACTTGAGGATCATTTGGAAACACACCAGCAGATACTTAGAATCTCAAGGAAAATCGATTCTCAAGAAAAGGAGATCGATTTCAGAGGGAGAGTTGCAGGGTGGAGGAAGAGGAGGGTATTAGCAGCAGTCAGTGACTGAGGAGGAGGTGAAGCAGGGACATTGAAAGACAGTACAGAGAGAAACGCAGTCCAGAGGAGAGACATAGCCCTCACGCAAGTTGATGCAGAGGGATGAAAAGCCACTCAGAGCCACATTGAGCCACGCAAAGTGACGCAGAGGTGACGCAGGAGTGGGAGAAGCGTCTCCAAAGGGTCAGAAAGTTTCCAGGGGAAAGTCTTGGGTGATTTCTTTTAGTTTCTCTGTAAAAGCATTCCTTGTAAAAGCGATTGTTGCTAAAGATTAATAAAACCCTCATCTGTTGCACTGGTTTTCCCACATTGGGTTTTTCCGAGGACAATTGTCCAAAAACAACTGTGTTGATGTGATTGGTTCTTGTGTATGTATTTTCTCTGTGTAATTATGTGATAACTGCAGTGGAATTTATTTTAATATTTGCTGAAGGAATTTCGTAAATAACTTATTGTGAAGAATAAGTAGGTAAAATAAATCAGTTGTTGTAGTAGAATTTCATATTAGAAATTTTCACATGGTATCAAAGCAGAGATCCGACAACAGGAGAGAAGAATCGACTATGGGTCAAGAGCATGATGCAGAGGCATCAACTCAAACGGACTCTCGCAAATTTCCAAAAGGATGCACAAGGGACATGGATCACGATTATTCCATGTTAGCTTCCAGATTGGAAGAAGTCGCTTGCCTAGCAAGCTTTGCCTCCTCTGAGGTTTGGTATATAAACAGTGGAGCTTCGTGGCATATAACAAGAATTCGAGAATGTTTTTCAGATTATTAGGAAGAAATAATGAATTTTCAGATCACCATGAGAAATAAAGCAAAGTGTACCCCAGTAGGAAGAGGTACTATAGTCTTTCAAACCGAAGAAGGAGAGCGGCTTCGAGCAACCAATGTGTTGCATGTGCCAAGATTGTGGATGAACTTAGTCTCCGTATCTCAACTTCAAAACAAAGGCTATGACATTTTCTTCATTAAGGAGAAAGTATATGTCAAACACCCAAGTTGGAAAAGGAAGGCCCAGATTGGAATCAGAAATATCAGGTTGTATAGATTGCAACTAGAATCACCAATGGCACTGATAGGCAGCGATGGAAACAAAGATTTGAATGAACTATGGCACAGGAGGATGGGACACTTACACCATGATGCTTTGAGGATTCTCAAGAAAACAGTATCAGGAGTTCCACAACTAAGTATCGAACGAGATGATGTATGCAAAGGATGCACTCTGGGCAAGTATGCCAAATTAGCGTTTTCCAGAAGTAACAATAGAGCTAAGAGTGTTCTAGGATTGATACACTCAGACATCTGTGCGCTGATGTCTACAAAAGCTCTTAGTGGTGTCGAATACTTCGTCACCTTCATCGATGACCATTCCAGGAAGACTTGGATCTACTTTCTAAAAACCAAGGATGAGGTTTTTGGTCGATTCAAAGATTTCAAGGCTCTAGTGGAGAATCTGACAGGAAAGAAGATAAAAGTGGTGCGCTCAAACAATGATGGAGAGTATGTTGACAAGGACTTCACCGATTTTTGCGCTAAGGAAGGCATCAGAAGAGAGTGGACAACTCCCTACAATCCGGAGCAGAATGGAGTAGTCGAAAGGAAAAACAGGATTGTTGTGGAAGCAGCTAGGGCAATGTTGTATGATCAAGATATGCCCAAAATCCTGTGGGCGGAAGCATGCAGCACGGCAGTTTATGTTCAGAACAGGACTCCACACAGGGCATTGGGCAAAATCACTCCGGAAAAGGTTTTCACCAAGAAGACACCTAAAGTCAATCATTTCAAGATATTTAGGAGTTTAGAGTATTGTCGTATACTCGAAGAAAAGAGAAAAAAATTAGATCAAACTACTGAGAAAGGATATCTTGTGGGATATAGCGAAAATGCTAAGGCATATAGAGTCTATCGTTCAGGGAGTAAAAAGGTAGTAGTTCAGCGGGTTGGTCCAACCACTTCAACCAGCACAAAGTAGTACCAAAAATTCTCCTCAAAACAAAGCTTCAGAACAGAAGGAATATCAAGAAGAGGAAGAGTTGATAGATGTACCCACTACCAGTGGAAGAACGAGTCGGGAACTCCGACAGATTCTACGAGATGCAAAGGACTTCATTGGTGCACCCAAGAATGGTAAAAGGGAGCGAAGACAGCGAGACAAATACCAAGCCCTAGTAGCTCAAGTTGGGGAACCTTCTAGTTTTTAGGAGGCCATTCAGCATCAAGTATGGGTAGATGCTATGGTGGAGGAATACAGTTCTATAATGGTCAATGATGTCTGGGAAGTGGTACCTAGGGCTTAGAACAGGTTAGTGGTAGGTTCGAGAAATACAAAGCCAAGTTTGTGGCTACGGGGTATGCTCAAAAGGAAGGGATAGACTACAAAAAAACCTTTGCCCCAGTAGCCAGGTATACTTCTATTAGAACCGTGATACCTCTTGCAGCACAGATGGGGTGGGAGATTCACCAAATGTATGTCAAGAATCAAGATGGCATTCTTGAACGGGGTAATAGAAGAGGAAGTATACATTGAATAGCCAGAGGGTTTTGAGACACATGAGAAGAAATCTCATGTATGCAGATTAAAGAAAGCCTTGTATGGGCTTAAACAGGCACCTAGAGCATGGTACGATCGAATTGATGGCTACTTGTAGAAGATGGGGTTCGTCAAGAGTGACGCAAACCCTAATCTCTATTATCTTGTCATAGAGAATGAGCCTCTAATCCTAGTGTTATATTTGGATGATCTTTTCCTGACAGGATCATCCAAGCTCATCAAAGACTACAAGAAGAACCTAGCCACAGAATTCGACATGAAGGATTTGGGACATATGCATTATTTCCTAGGGTTGGAAGTTTGGTAGCAAAAGGGTGAGATCTTCCTTGGACAAGAGAGATATGCTATAGAGATCTTGAAGAGATTCAGGATGCAGCACTGTAGACCTATGGATACTCTAATGATCACCAACTGGAAGAAGATTGATGCATCAGAAGATAAAGATGTTGATCCCACCTTGTACAGGCAGCTTATAAGGTCCCTACTGTATCTGGTCAATACCAGGCCAGACATTTGTTACGCTGTCAACACCCTCAGTCAATTCATGGTGGAACCCAAGAGCGCGCACTAGGTAGCAACCAAACATGTGATTAGGTAT
The DNA here is from genome assembly GCA_031772625.1 of Pinus tabuliformis. NCBI lineage: Eukaryota > Viridiplantae > Streptophyta > Pinopsida > Pinales > Pinaceae > Pinus > Pinus tabuliformis. Next base: position 1,490,321,482 of record CM062819.1, on the reverse strand, counting down.
ATACAAGGAACAGTCGAGCATGGACTATTGTACACCCAAGGCAATGACATCAGGTTGAGTGAGTTCACTGACGCAGATTGGGTTGGAAGTTCATTATATCGGAAAAGTACAACTAGGTACTTTTTCCACATTGGATCAGGGATGACCTCCTGGTGTAGTAGGAAACAGAAATCCGTGGCTCTGAGCTCAGTTGAAGCAGAATATATGGCAGCTAGCACAGCTTCGTGCGAAGCCATATGGCTTAGGAAATTGCTTGTGAATCTATTCAGGAGAAGGATGGAAGCGACCAGGATTTTGTGTGATAATTAGAGTTGCATCAAGCTCTTTGAGAATCCAGTATTTCATTATCAGTCGAAGCACATTGATATCAGGTGTCACTTTGTCAGACACTGTGTCCAACGAGGAGCTGTACAGTTGAGGTACACTCCTACAAGAGAACAGGTGGCAGACATCCTCACCAAGGCTCTAGGAAGAACAAAGTTTGTTTATTTCAAGGAGAAGATGGGGATGGTGAAGAATCCATTTCATTAGCAGAAATGGATAAGTGTCGAGTTGCAGTGCAACAGTTAGTAGTGGCACTGCTATGGGCAGCATGATGCAGCATGTTGAGAGGGAGTTGTAGTACAGATATAGCAGTGGCAGTGGCAGTATCATGGGCAGCAATACAGGAAGCAGCTGTGCAGTGGATGTGGGGCAACAGGCCAAGCATCAGCACAGAGGACCAATGCAGAGGATCAGTGTGATGCTTCTACGGTGAAGCATTGTTAGAGCACATTCCTCGCTAAAAAGGAGTGTTGATTTTGGGTAGCATCGAATGTGGTCTAGCCTTGAAATTTGGAGGAGAGGCTAAGGCACATGAGATCTCCAAGACCCATAAATCATTTTGAGAAATTCCACCCGGATGAGGAGTTATTAAAATAATTAATATTTTTAATGGGTTCCTAAGTCGAAACTTAAGAAAATAAAAATATTAATGGGAATTAATAAAGATAAGGGTGAGAAGCTTCTAAGAGACGACGCTCAAGATTGTTTTAATCTTAGCCGTTGATTAGAGACTTAATCTTGGCCGTTGATTCATCAATAGGAAAAGTATAAGGGAAGACTTGAGGATCATTTGGAAACACACCAGCAAATACTCAGTATCTCAAGGAAAATCAATTCTCAAGAGAAGAAGATCGATTTCAGAGGGAGAGTTGCAAGGTGGAGGAAGAGGAGGGTATCAGCGAGGAGGTGACGCAGAGAAATTGAGAGACAACACACAGAGAGACGCAGTCCAGAGGAGAGACATAGCCCTCACACAGGCTGACGCAGAGGGGCGCAGAGCCACACAGGCTGACGCAGAGGGACGCAGAGCCACTCAGAGCCACACAGAGTGACGCAGAGGTGATGCAAGAGTGGGAGAAGGGTCTCCAAAAGGTCAGAAAGTTTCTAGGGGAAAGTCTCAGGGGTTTTCTCTCAGTTTCTCTGTAAAATCATTCCTTGTAAAAGCGATTGTTGCTGAAGATTAGTAAAACCCTCATCTGCTGCACCGATTTTCCCACATTGGGTTTTCCGAGGACAATTGTCCAAAAACAACTGTGTTGATGTGATTGGTTCTTGTGCATGTATTTTCTCTGTGTAATTATGTGATAACTGCAGTAGAATTTATTTTAATATTTGTTGAAGGAATTTCATAAATAACTTATTGTGAACAATAAGTAGGTGAAATAAATCAGTTGTTGCAATAGAATTTCAGATTAGAAATTTTCACAACAGGGTTATATCCTTAAGACCTTAACCACAAAAATATCAAGAAGCCATTCTACAATTTGCCCAAAAGAAAGCTTCTCTGAACTTTGTCCTTTTTTTTAGCTCCTTTCTCTGTTCTACATTTTTTCTAATCTGAATTTCTTGCCAAAATAGAGGAGCTCGGGTTTATATTTATAGTGGTTTTGCCATATTTTGAAGGGAGACATCCCTTGGAGGAGCCTTCATGTCTAAGGTGAGCCTACGCAACTCGGCTAGCACACATTGTTGATTTTAACATATTTTAACTTCAAAAATTATTTTCTCTTCAATAGTAAGGAAATAGGAGACAAGGTTATACTTGTTGGAAAGGGAATAATGTCCTCTACAAGCTGGTGAAAGAACCATTTCAAGATGATGTTTCAAATGTCAAGAAAAATATTTTTTCTTTATGACAGACTTGAGGGTATTGGTATTGTTTTTTAGATTAGAGTTTATTTGGATCAAGGTTTCTTCATGCATTTAGGCATTTATTAGGCAAGAGCAAGGACACCATCAAGGGTTTACGATATCTTTAGGGTATCAAGTATATAAGCTATGGTTTAATTAGGACAAGGACTAGGGTTTCATGGTATGTAGTTCTAGGACATGGCATAATTTAAGGCCTTTTCAAGCACCTATGGCTTTTGCATAGAGGGCTAGCTTCTAGGGTATGTTGTTAGGACTTTAGGGATTTCAATAGGGAAGAAATCTAGGGCATCCAATTTTAGAGCTAGGGTAAGGGTTTGCATTTTAGGATTATCTACAACCATTACGGTTTGCACTTTAGGATTATCAACAACCATTAGGGTTTTGTTATCTTCAACAATGCTCCAATGTATTGACATCAATGACAACCTTGTTCAACATAATTATCATGCTTTTACTAAGTTTGGACTTGGGGAGAATTAAAAATGCTGAAATAAGTAAATTTTCAAGATATCTTCTGCCTGCCTAGACACAAGGCTTATGCAGAGACACCTATCCAAACTACAATTTTTGTTGAAGAATGTAACTAGTGTCAGTTTTCATAATTATATTTGAGTCATGATGTAATGTATTTGTCAAAAAAAAGAAAAAGCAAATTTATTATTAAAGAAATTGACTTATTAAAGCATGGGTTTCATGTTTGGGTCAATGGTCAATAGGTCAAATGGTGCTCTAGGATTTTTGTTGAGTCAAAATCAAATTTATTATGTAAGAAATCCTTCTTGGGTTTATGGTGTCAAAGAAAGAAATTTAGTTTGTCAGGTCAAACCAGTGAAACATGAATCTTCGATCACTAATGACTAATCGCAAGTCAAACTCTGCTCTTCCCTCAAACGATTTGATTCAACTTTGGGTGAGTCAAACTCGCGTTGACCGAGTTTGACTCGTGGTCAACACGAGTTTGACTCGCGACTCGCCAATTAATTGCGATTTAGGCGACTAAGGCAATTTTCAGCCGTCAACTCGGTGAGCGAGGAGTTTAACTTTTAGGGTTGCCACATTGTTCGTTGTGTGGTTTGGTTAGGCTAAAAATTAAACGTTGGTTCGTAACTCACTTCTCACTACTCAAACCTGATAACTCATATGTCAAGAAGGTAATAGAAGCATGGTTTCAGTTTCAGTTTCAGTTTACTTCCACATAATAGAGGTGTAGTGTAATAGAGACTGTTGTAGCATTTTTTGGTTCTAATTAAATAGAATAGTTAATCATGTTTCTATGCTCATAAGGCAATTATACAGGGCAAATGAAGGTCTACAGATCGATTAATTAACTTCCCATTCATCTCCATTTATTCATATATTTACTAATTTCCCCTTCATATATCCATAATCATCCATTTCATAAGAACCCCTTTTCCTATGGTAAAAACCCTTTTTACCAAGAAAAAGTAAAATATCATGAAAAATCCCTTCTTACCATATAATTCCCCTTTTTCACATAAAATTTTCCCTTCCACTCATATTTTCATATTAACATTAATTTATGTATTAAATCCTTAGAATTCCCCTTTTCTCATATTATATAGTTCCTTTAATATAATATCTAAAAACCCTTTAGTTTCATTAGAAACTATGCATATCGCATCGCAAATCGGCGGATCCATGGACCTTTAAAACATACATATACATTAGTTTTATAGTAAAACTATGTATTTTAATATTGCATCGCAAGTCCTTCATGTGAATGCACCTTCCGCCATTGCGATATGCGATTACGATGGGCCAGGACTTGAAACAATATATATCATATTCCATAGCAATATCGCATCCGCGCCTCCTTTGCAGTCCTGTCTGATGCATACACCCCTCGCCATTGCGATATCCGATCTCCAATCGCGATGAGAGCCCGGACCCGACCATATATATATTGTAGTTTAATACCACATCGCGTCCGCCCATTATCATATGTCATTGTGATGGGCCTGACTCCCCGCCAACTCCGATTGCGATATGCGAATAATACCCAGACCCGATATTATTATCCGCCACATTTAACACATTTTCAAATCCACCCATATGTGTTTTGTAAAGGTGTGCAGTGTTAAATCGTTTTTACGATTTGAATGCGGAAATGATTCGAAAGCATCATTTTTAATGCTAATCTCTGTTTTAATCCATAATCAAGCTGTTCCTGCCATATTTAATCCCTCTGTATTCCTCTTTCACTCCTTTACCATCCGATCATGACCATTCAAATCCAACGGCCCTAGGCGATTTTGGGTACACTCCCTGTACAGGCATTTCCCACCCGAAAAGCTTTGCCCAATAACTCAAAAGAAGACTGTTTTTCAGTCATTATTGCTCTGTTTTGACTGTTTACACAGCGCAGCCTCCACTATGCCTCTGCGGCCATTCAAGCCATCATTTAGCCTTCGATACGCCCCAGACTCCTCCGATAGTCTTTCAAGCTTGGCAGAGCCATTAAAGACCCTCAGCCACCATGTTTTTCTTAACAAGTTTTGTGCTTTGTAGGTTAGAAGATGTTGTTCCAAGTTTATAAAAACAAGCCCGGATAACAGTTGGAAGACACAATATGTGATTTACTGTGAAAAACACAGTAAAAACTCGAATGCGCAGTCAAAACCACTCAGCCAATTTAAAGCATATTTTACAGAGTTTAAAGAGTATCGGATGAAAGGATTTAACTGAAGCAATCTACCAGCATGAAGATACAAACAACAAATCAGCTAAAGGGGCAAAATATCAAACAAATGAAGCCAACACAGCGTAAATAAAAGGGGACAACAAGAAGCAGTTCAATAGCTGCCCCTATCTTCTTGCATGAAGATCTTTTCCTTTCCTAGAATAAATCTTAAACAGTTTTAAGATATTTGTAGTTTTATTGTTGTATAAATAACTCTCTTCTTGAGATGTTATGGGTTCGGAGTTCAAGATTCATAGAGCATTGTTGTAAAGTTGTGACTGTTTATACTACTTTGAACCTGGAAGTCACCTTTGAAGGAAGCTTTTGTAGATACTTGTTGTACTCAGTCCTTCTGGGGCCTTAATACAAAACAATTGATTCTGAATCTGGTTTTACACAGTTTGTGTTATCCTGTAAGTTTTTCCAGTCTTCAATCATTATGTGTTTTCTTCATATGCTTATGACTTGCAGAGATATCTAGGTAAGAACAATTAGAGTATCAATTGATTCCTATAAGCTCCTGAATTGATCATCTATTAATAGAATGGATTAATGCAACTGTCTGTGCCTCTAAATCCCCTCTAATCATAAATCATCAGCATCTTGTGTAAGCTTAAGTATACTGCCTAGAATCTTTTGAACGTAGTTCGGAAGGTTTTCCAACTTATGATTGTTCTGTTTTACAGTATGGAAACTGTGATAATCATATTTTTTGCTGTCTTCTACTCACCACTATTTTGATCTATATCACTGTGTAAAGTCTTATAGCAGCCCTCTGCTGAAGTAATTAATATATCCCAAAGGATTAATTACTTCAATCCTACATCTGTCTTCTTTCATTGGTCTTCCAAAATTAAAACCAAAAACCCCCAAAACAATTATTTTAGATGCTCTGGCATTGGTAGCCTGACCAACTACTATCTCAGAGGTACAGCATCAGACTGGCGTCGTTGTCGAGGATCGAAGTAACAAAGATCTTTCTCCAGGGAACGATAAAGTTTAAATCTATTTCTTGCTAGTGAACAAGGAATAGGCATTTGTATTGGTTGCATTATTTTCACTTGGCGACTCCACTTTATCGGATGGCGATTCCACTGGATTACCGATCCCACTCTTGTTTTGAAATTTCAGCTGCCTTTACTGTTGTGCAAGGTTCATTGATACTTGAAATCAGCAGTATATGTCTTTTCCTCTCAACCATGGTCAGAAATCTAAAATGTCTACAGAGGATGCAACTTTTAAAGTACACTTGTGAGTATAAGTTTTCCATGGGATTTCATGTTCATATTGCATATATTCTTCATATTTTCAGTTGCTGGCAACTTGGTTTGTCAATAAATCCACTCCGCACTTGGTTACATTGGAAAACATATTACACCTAACAATGTAAAGTTTTTCAGTTCAGTTAGATAGAGGTGTGGGAGTGATTAGTTACTTTCAGTTTCAGAGTGCAGTAGATCTACAATTGTTTCAGTTATATTTCAAGATTGCAGTATCAAGTTTGGTTTGGTTGAGTGCAATAACTTCCAAGGGATTAACTGATTAACTCCATAGCCCATGAATTAGGCACTCTTGTGCTTATTTCTGCTTACATTGTCAGTTGTTTAACTTCAGCAGTTTTCAAGTTTCAGATTTCGGTGTGAAAGAGTATCCGAATTAGTGCAGGCATATGGTTGCATTTTACAATTGTAGGTTGCAGTGTGCAGTAGCAGAGTATTGAAATGACAGCATTAATCCATGGGGATTGGTTATATTTTTACATAAGATGGAAAACCAGTGGTTGGTGGTTTTATGGTATGACACCATGCCCAATACTAAAGGCAACTAGTCTACTAGTTCTTTGCATTCTACAGGAGAAAGCAGTCCCCAGATGGAGCCAATGTTGTAGCATTTTTTGGTTCTGATTAAATAGAATATTTAATCATGTTTCTATGCTCATAAGGCAATTATACAAGGCAAATGAAGGTCTACAGATCGATTAATTAACTTCCCATTCTTCTCCATTTATTCATATATTTACTAATTTCCCCTTCATATATCCATAATCATCTATTTCATAAGAACCCCTTTTCCTATGGTAAAAACCCTTTTTACCTAGAAAAAGTAAAACATCGTGAAAAATCCCTTCTTACCATATAATTCCCCTTTTTCACATACAATTTTCCCTTCCACTCATATTTTCATATTAACATTAATTTATGTATTAAATCCTTAGAATTCCCCTTTTCCCGTATTATATAGTTCCTTTAATATAATATTCGAAAACCCTTTAGTTTTATTAGAAACTATGCATATCGCATCGCAAATCGACGGAGCCACGGACCTTTAAAACATGCATATACATTAGTTTTATAGTAAAACTATGTATTTTAATATCGCATCGCATATTGTCACATCGCAAGTCCTTCATGTAAATGCACCTTCCGCCATTGCGATATGCGATTACGATGGGCCCAGACTTCAAACAATATATATCATATTCCATAGCAATATCGCATCCGCGCCTCCTTTGCAGTCCCATCCGATGGATACACCCCTTGCCATTGCGATATCTGATCTCTGATCACGATGAGAGCCCGGACCCAACCATATATATATTGTAGTTTAATACCACATCACGTCCGCCCATTATCATATGTCTTTGCGATGGGCCTGACTCCCCGCCAACTCCGATTGCGATATGCGAATAATACCCAGACCCGATATTATTATCCGCCACATTTAATACATTTTCAAATCAGCCCATATGTGTTTTGTAAAGGTTTGCAGTGTTAAATCGTTTTTACGATTTGAATGCGGAAATGATTCGAAAGCATCATTTTTAACACTAATCTCTGTTTTAATCCATAATCAAGCTGTTCCCGCCATATTTAATCCCTCTGTATTCCTCTCACTCCTTTACCATCCGATCATGACCATTCAAATCCAACGGCCCTCGGCGATTTTGGGTACACTCCCTGTACGGGCATTTCCCACCCGAAACGCTTTGCCCGATAACTCAAAAGAAGACTGTTTTTCAGTCATTATTGCTCTGTTTTGACTATTTACACAGCGCAGCCTCCACTATGCCTCTGTGGCCATTCAAGCCATCATTTAGCCTCTGATACACCCCAGACTCCTCCAATAGTCTTTCAAGCTTGGCAGAGCCATTAAAGACCCTCAGCGACCATGTTTTTCTTAACAAGTTCTGTGTTTTGCAAGTTAGAAGATGTTGTTCCAGGTTTATAAAAACAAGCCCGGATAACAGTTGGAAGACACAATATGCGATTTACTGTGAAAAACACAGTAAAAACTGGAATGCGCAGTCAAAACCACTCAGCCAGGTTAAAGCATATTTTACAGAGTTCAAAGAGTATCGGATGAAAGGATTTAACTAAAGCAATCTGCCAGCATGAAGATACAAACAACAAATCAGCTAAAGGGGCAAAATATCAAACAAATGAAGCCAGCACAGCCTGAATAAAAGGGGACAGCAAGAAGCAGTTCAATAGCTGCCCCTATCTTCTTGCATGAAGATCTTTTCCTTTCCTAGAATAAACCTTAAACAGTTTTAAGATATTTGTAGTTTTATTGTTGTATAAATAACTCTCTTCTGGAGATGTTATGGGTTCGGAGTTCAAGAGTCATAAAGCATTGCTGTAAAGTTGTGACTGTTTATACTACTTTGAACCTGGAAGTCACCTTTGAAGGAAGCTTTTGTATATACTTGTTGTACTCAGTCTTTCTAGGGCCTTAATACAAAACAAAGGATTCTGAATCTGGTTTTGCACAATTTGTGTTATCCTGTAAGTTTTTCCACTCTTCAATCATTATGTGTTTTCTTCATATGCTTATGACTTGCAGAAATATCTAGGTAGGAACAATTAGAGTATCAATTGATCCCTATAAGCTCCTAAATTGATCATCTATTAATAGAATGGATTAATGCAACTGTCTGTGCATCTAAATCCCCTCTAATCATAAATCATCAGCATCTTGTGTAAGCTTAAGTATACTGCCTAAAATCTTTTGAACGTAATTTGGAAGGTTTTCCAACTTATGATTGTTCTGTTTTACAGTACGGCAACTGTGATAATCATATTTTTTGTTGTCTTCTACTCACCACTATTTTGATCTATATCACTGTGTAAAGTCTTATAGCAGCCCTTTGCTGAAGGTAATTAATAAATCCCAAAGGATTAATTACTTCAATCCTACATCTACCTTCTTTCATTGGTCTTCCAAAATTAAAACCAAAAACCCCCAAAACAATTATTTTAGATGCTCTGGCATTGGTAGCCTGACCAACTACTATCTCAAAGGTACAACATCAGACGTAGTGTGTGGTGTGCTCCAACGTTAGTTTCAGTGTGTGCTCTGTCAGAGATTTCAGTAGCAAACCGTTATCGTATCATTTCAGCAGCAATCAAGAGATTTCAATTACTGTTTTTTTGCTGATAGTATGCAGTATTTTATAAATTTTTAGAAGCAGGATTCTTTTGGTTCTATGTAGTCACTAGTTAGGACTCAAGAGTCAATGCTCAGTACTTTGGATCATGTTTGGACACATAACATATATGAGATACTTATTCATTTATGATATTTTGGACATCTATTGATATTATGCATTGTTTGGACATGGCTTTATTGAATATCAATGAAAAAAGTTTTTCTTTTAATTCAATATATGTGCATATCTTTATTTATTGAATTTAACAATTTTTTGCCGACTTTTTCCCAATTTTTTCCCGATCCGATTAAAACTCTTCACTCTTTTGCCTCGCCGATTTATTGTCGATTCCGAGTCTGGTAACATTGTATCAAACCCTCCATCCATCAAATCGGCCTCAAGCTCCTCGAATTTGGATTAAATTTCATCTTCTATGAGTCATCTTCTCCTACTAAAGCATGTCGGCTCAATATACAAGCAGAAACAACTATATATACCCTAGTAAAGTTGAGCCAATGAATAAGTTCAGATGGATCACAGACAGCAATGTGCATTACAGGATGGATCACAGACAGTGAAGTGCATTACAGGATAGATTACAGACAGTGAAGTGCATTACAGGATGAATTATAGACAGCGAAGTTAGAAGTACATTACAGACAACAAAGTTTGGGTTGTCAAGATGATTTGGATCACATATATAGTACAGTGAAGTACTGGGTGAATAAAGGATCAAAGCATGACATGAATTCAGGACTGAAGTTTGACAAGATTACAGAACCAAAGCTTGGTATGATCACAGGACCGAAATAAGGAGTGACTACAGGACCAAGGCATCATGTCATTACAGAACGAAATTGTTATTGCAGAATAAAGGACGAATTGCAGAGAGGAGAATATTCATATTTGATCAGCTCGATGGATGGAAGGATAAAGGTCTGTGTCAAAGGTCTTGGTTGTCTTACTTTGATATGAATCTACTAAGGAAGAGTTTGACTGGGTTTTCCCCTCCAAAGGGGTTTTGCCCTGGCTGAGTGCCTACATCTTGCGTTGTGATCTTCTTTGTTTGGCATTTGTCTTGATGAATGAAATATAAGAAATTGAAAGAAGAACTAATAAAAATAATTACAAGAAAATGTCAAGACCTAAGAGAAATCTACCTAAAGATTCTAATTCATATAATGCCCTAGATTTCTCAACAATTTTAATGAAGTATACCAACGGGAATATCATAAATGCAATACTCACAGGTTTATAAGAACACATAAATAAATAGTACCAGGAAAAAGAAAAGATGTAAAATGACCCAAACAAATTCATGAAGCCAAAGCAATCACAATGATCATTATTGCAACCCAAGAGCTTAACATTTTCCAGGCATCCACATTTTAGAGGCAGCTGATTAGGCTGACCTGCAATTTTGCAAGAAGATACAAGTTTCATAGACAAATTAGGAATAATGCCACTTCCAATTTTCTGAAGCAGCAGAGAAGGCAGGCTATCATTAACAAAATTTTGCGAGAATTTTCAAAACTTTTGTTGGATGTAACAATCCACATTCTAAACAAGGTTGGCCATCACGAGATACGCATATAGGTCAGTGGTAGAGCAGCCCAGTACACAGGGAAAGATTCTGTGTGCAGTTCCTAGCCTGTCCAAAGTTTAGACATTGGGTTCAGAGGCATGGTTGGTCAACTGCCTACAAAACCCCAAAGCACATGTGGCTTGTGCCTGATGGAGGGATGTAACAATCTACACTCTGAACAAGGTTGACCGCCATGAAACAGGCACATAATTCAGTGATTGAGAAGACCAGCAGCAGGGGGCAGCCCCTGGGTTTGATTCCCAGTCTGTCCAATGTTTTAAAAACTTTGTTGAATAAGGCAAAAAACGGAACAACTATAAGGATTTCTGTCAAAGAGAAGCATAAATAAGCCCTGTTATATGCATCCAACAAGTGAAATGGCATTTGATGACAATTCTGGTAATTTGACTTGATTGTATTGAAAGAGACTCCACTCACACTTGGGTATGTTAGTAGAAGAGAGAATAACTTTGCACAAGACCAAGTTTCAATTGCATGGAAATATAACTCAAATGTATAGCTTGTGCAAAGCAATGTCCAGTTGCATCTAAACAGACCTTGGTTATACTCCAGATTGGCTGATCATACAAAAAAATGTTTATTGCATCTGAAAATTATTGAATCCAATAGAGGTTGGTTGATTCCAAAAGATGGTCCCTAATCACGGCAAGAGAAGATTAACAAAAGAATCTAGAAGTCATCATCAACAAAGATCTATAGTTGACAATACCGAAGGATAAAGGATGGATGCCACAAATGATAATCGCTCATAAAGGAGGTTATGAACAGTTGTAACCAATCACCTTTGCTATTTTTGGCTTGTGACCTGGCCTTGTCATTGATCTGTATCTAAGAAATTTGCTGTGTTAAAGCTGGTGAGGAACTCTAAGGGTTGTAGCATCAAGATTTTAAATATTTTGTATGAGAACTAACTGCGTATTTTTTTGGTTCAGTTTCCTTCTATGGATAAATGAAAAATAGTATGGATGTGTGCCTCTTAAATTAAGGATTATTTCCATCCCTGTGCAAGCATTCAAATCGGCAAATGTTAAAGAGAGATTTCTAAACATCAAGATCCAAATAAGTTTTGCCAACATCCAGTAGATAGAGGCTAAGAACATCAGTTAAAAGAGTATATACTTTCAATTTTATAGTCCGACAAGTATGAATCATGATTGACCAACATTCAGTTGACATATTTCTAAACATGCATTTCCTGCATCTCTTGTGACCTTGTAAAATCATTGAGACAGGAAAAATATTAAGAAATGCACCTATATGACCAATCTCCTCATTTTATCTGCATGACAAGATTACACATGGAAATAAAGATATCCATTCTGTTTACAATTGACAATATGTATAATCAGACCTTTAATTGAGATAGACCCCTTTCTTCTCTTCTTTTATTGACTGACAAACCACCAGCCAAAGTCTCCTTGCTGCAGCATAACCCAATCATCAAATACATCATAAAAATAAAATGCTGATAAAGCATAAACAGAAAATCAAGAGACATAATACGACTGTCCTGGAGTTATGCATGCAAAATTGTCATGATAGAAACACTTGCTCCATGAAGGCAGATACGTTATGAGAGGCACTAGAGGTAACAGCTAGACCAATGAAAAGGTACTGCAGCAGTATGGATGGAATTGATTGTATGGAAAAAATACAATTACGATGATGGAAAAATCACCTCACTGTAGAGATATAGCCAAGATTAATCAAAATAACTTTTGCAGGATAGTAGTTCGCTTATGTCCTCATCTTTTTTAGGATTTTTGACTACACAGCAACTAGATTAACCAAATAGACAAACAATATAATTATACAGACAACTATATTCTCATTTTCAAAATCAAAATAGAACTTGCATTCACTTCAAAATTAAAATCCAACAGACATGTAACTAAAAATAGCAATAAATTGTCTTTCTAACTAGTGTCATATGGATTTTAGATTAATCAAAATTTGGAAGATAAAGTTAAGGTGTCTAAACAAAGTTAATGGGAAAAGCTATATCTTGCGTGTAATCCACTGATTTCAGCAGCAGCGTAATAATGCATAGGTTATTTTTCCTATCTGATTTATGTAACCCGCCTATAAATTTGACTTGCTCCCTTTTTAAAGAATGCTTCAGAATTGTCTATGGCATAAGCATGAACAAATTCTTAACAGCAGTTGAAGGTTTAAACGACAGCAAACAGACAAAAGCAAAACTGATTCAAAGCAGCAATATGAGTAAAATCTCTTATGTTTCTCACTGTCTGGCAATATAAATGAAAGATGAAAAGATGTAAATCTAACCTGATACATCATCCCTCTTGATGTCGTTTTTCTTCTGTGTCTGAGCTTTGGGGGCACATAAAAGCATGAGATAAGAAGATAATTTTAGTTTTGTCCATGAATGCAAACAATAGGTCAATGGAACTAGAAAATATAGTCAGAGGACACCTGAAAATCGGGGTATCAACATCACTCTTAGATGCTAATGAAAAGATACAAAGTACAAGGGCAAAAGAGAAACACATGAAAAACAGTGAACCACAAAAGGTAAACCTTGGAAAGAGAGGAGACACTAGTCAATATCATTATGAAGGAGCCCATTAAAATCCAATCAAGGTTATCTAGTGAGTCCTGAAGTCAAGAGACCCCGGCCAGGGCAACTTAAGGATAACAGGAGCAATTTATCGAAATTCCACTAACATTTGAGGTTGAAAGGGAAAAATTAATTATGAGTGCCTAGCCACTCGATCTAGGTTGGAGGCAACACTATGTAAGGAATGGGTACAACCTTGTAACCCTGCAAAAGTGAGGCATCTACTAACCACACAGAAGGATCTGTGTTGCCTCACATATTTTACATCCTCCGCATGCATGCCAAGTAGATTTGCACAATGCCTAACACCTACAGTCATCGAGGCCTGCTAATAAAAACTTAAAATGGAAGTAATGGACCTATGGTGTTGTTGACCATGTACATGTCAACAGTCCGAGAAAGCAGGGTATATAGCAGTGGATAAAAAAGTTTAAGTCAATTTCATCATTGTAATCCCAAATTCTGCAAAATTATTGTAAATTATTCTAGTATGACTATTAAGCCATGTAACAACGCCTAAGTAAGCCTATGATTCTTCTCAAAGGGTTTCATCCTAAAGAGTTTTTTAACCTCACCAAATTAGGTGTGTTTGTAAACACGGATAAATGACAAAGTTTTTCTCCCAAATATACCCCAAAACTATGGTGAAACTCATTTGATGAGGCCTTAGGTGAGTCCTAGTGTTTATTGAATCTATGTATTTTTCATACTAGATCATGTGTCTTGTCGCAGAATTTGGTTGAGTCTCAAGAGTCTATGTCTATGTGTATTTCCCCTTCTAACAGTGGATATTGTAATATTTTGATGTAAAAGTGTTATTAAAGAAATATTTTTGGTGAATGGTTCCTCATAATTAGACCACCATTACCAAATATTTTTAAATACACTTAGAGGGCGGAAAAACAATTAATCCCCTCTTGAGTCTTTTTTATTTAACTTCTGGCAAAAATAAAAATTAAAGTAGCCAGAAATTTGTAATATCCCCAATTTTGATTTTTCATCTGAGGAGGTCAACAGGATCCTTGGGGTGGTGCTAAGCATAGCACAATTTTGCAATTCGGGCATTGGAGGCAATTTTGGTATGGGAGACTTGAGGACTTAGGAGAATAGGAGAAATTACATGTAATGTCTCCACAAATTAATTTGCTAAGTAAGCTTCCCCATTTTTGCAATTTTGGCACAAGGAAATAATTTTGGCATGAAAACTTAGGAAAGGTGGGTTGTGAAGACATTTTTTTATTTTGGAGAGAAAATATTGCAAAACATTAGAGGAAAGGGAAAATTAATTCGTTGGTGGAGTGTGGGGGCCACTTAAAGGAGGGAAATTTGAGCCCCTTGGAAGGAAATTTGTTGGGGAGGAAAAGTCAAGGAAGGAGGTCGACTTAGGGGACCCACAAGGAGAGAGAGGGGCAGCAAAGATAAATAGAAGGAAGAGGCATCATTTTGGGGCTTTTGACAAATTGAATTTCTGAATTAGAGTACTCTTGAGCTGTTTAGCCAAGAATACCAGTGCTACTTAGCACAAGGAGTTTTTGGGCTGAGATTCCAACTCTTCCTTCAGTGAACCTTGAGTGTCACCCTAGGAGAGCAATTGGTGATTGGTTTCAGGCATTTGGAGGAGCAGAACCGCAAAGTTTTCTTCAGCCAGGGCATGCTTTCTCCAAGGGCACAGAGGCAACTCATGGCGCTGAATTGGAGCAGTGAATTAGGGAGTTGAAGGGAGGAAATTTGCAGCCAATCCATCATTGGACAGAGCAGAAATTTTAGGAGAATTTCCAAGGTCAGTTCAGCCACATTTTGGGAGAGACAAGCAGCTGAAATTGAGGGCCTGCGCAGGGGCAGTTTGGGCATTTCTGCACCAGATTGGGAGTTGCTTTTGTTGGGAGTTTGGGAGCTGGAAATTCATTGGGTGATGAGGGGAAATTTCCCTTAGGAGTTGGGAGAAATTTGGAGGTGGATTTCAGCTCTATTACAACATAAAAATTTGTAGCTATTTGGCAGCCAGTTGAGAGGAGTAAGCTTAAAATTGGGGTTCCGGGTGGTCAGTAAAATTTGCCCAAACCCTTTCTAGGTTTTTGTGGGTTTGGTGAGAGCAGTCTGGTGTTAATTTCGCAGAATTTTCTGGGCATTATTTTTGACAAAAATCAGTGTTCCAGTCAGCAGCCAGCAGTAGAAATTATTGGAGGAGGGCACAGTTCACTCTGGGACCATTTCCACCACTTGGATCTGTGAGATATTTCTAGGTTTTATTGGAGCTGGTGTGAAGAGCCTACATTTAATTTTGCATAATTTTTGGAGTAGATTTAAGGGTTGAAATCGCAGTTCACGTACAATAGCAATAGGTTTTTGGTGGAGTCATTCCAGCACTTGGGCATTAGAATTCCAACCTAGGTTTTGCCTAACTTGCTGTAGCGTGCCCAGGTTCCTCTTTCCATACTCATTTGTACTCCATTTTGCTCAGAAATAAATAAAATGGCTCATAGTTTTGGTGCATTTCCTCTTGTGTTTTGATTTTCTGTGTATGTGTGGAATTTCCTAGTTGTTGTTATAGTGCATGATTTTGTTATTCACTTAATGTTTCCGTTAGGAATATTACAAAATTATCCAAAAATTTTAATGAAGGGAAAATTAATTACCCTCCAACTGGAAAATTCATCAAAAAAAATTATTTGAGGCTACTTTCAAAGGAAAAATTCAAGTCAAAGATAAAATGCCTCATTTCCAAGGCAAAAGGACCCAGTCCATAAATTCGTTGGGGCAGAAAAGACTATTTTCCTAGTAGTTTGAATTTTTTGGACCAAGCAGAGAATTATTTTGCACAAGTAATGATAATTCTATTTTTTCGAAGTCCTCTATGGTTCAGAAGTCAAAGTTTGACCCCTCCAACACAGTGAACAAGGAAGGTCAAATTATTTTGGAGTGTTGAAAATTTGTTTGCTCAGCGATGAATTTCTAAAATAGAAAGTCTACAAATAAAAAAAAAATCTAAAAATAGAAAGTCTCAAGTATGACTTTCCAAAAATAGTGAATCACCTTGCATCAATTGGTAATCAAGTATTGTTGATGAAAAATCACTTATCATTAATCAATCCTAATAGTTCAATCTCGACTTAATATTTTATCATTAATATTATTATTATTCTTATGATACTATTATATTATTATTAAAAAGAAATTCAAGTCACTCAATCATGGCTCTCAATAATGTTCCCTTACACTCTCATTATTGGCATGGCATATTCTTCTTACACTCTCATTAATGCTCTTACACTCTCTTACACTCAATTAAAGCACATCATAAAAGATTCTCTTACACTATCTTACAGTCAATAAAAGCATATCATAAAAGATTCCTCTTATGTACTCTTTAATGCATATGTTACACTCTCTCTTAAAAGCATAAGCTACAAAGGCATGCATACCTCCTTAATGGCATGAGTTACATTTCCTAAATGGGCATATGTTAATCTCCCTCTTGGCAAGCGAGTGACTCCTTTATGGCATGGATTCGTTGTTCCTCCTATATATATGTGCCTCATTCTTTCTCCTCTCACTACTTATGCATTGAGAATTCAAACGTGAGAGAGAGTTGGAGAGACTTGAAGGAGATTGCGACAGAGAAAGACTTGGCGAGTAAGAGTAGAACTTGGTGAGCCAACGTTGATTATGTGTTTGCTTCAGTTGCTGCTACTAGTGATCTTCATGCTACAGCTTATTCAAATTTGGGTGAACATTCTCATTCCCTTGATCTCTCATTGTACTTTGTATCTCTGTTGAACTATTGATATCTAATAGAAGAAGAATGTCGTTGGGTTTTCCCCTTGTGGGTTTTTTCCCTGGTCATTAGACCAAAATTTTGTGTCTCATTGTGTTCTTGGTTGTCTTCTTGTGCATATGGTTTATATGGTTTATGTTCTATCTACAATTGCTTAACTAATATTGTAGCATAAAGAAATTTTTGATAGGTGATTTTTACAACATAGAACATCAATATTTCAACATGGTATCAAAGATTTGGTTAAGACAAACTCCATTTCCAGTTCTTTTTCCATTGGAATATCTTTTGTTGTCCACTACACTTGCAGCTCATTTTCTGCAGAAATATCTCTCGCTATCCCTTTTACTTGTAGCTCATTTTTTGCTGAAATGTCTCTTGCTGTCCCTTCTACTTGCAACTCATTTTTCTGCTCAAATGTCCCTTCTCATTCGTTGTTGAAATATCACTCGTTGCCCCTTCTTTCTTACTGTTGAAATCTTATTTGTTGCTCCTTCCTTGATGTTGAAATCTTATTTGGTGTTCCTTACTTGCTGCTGAAATAAGATCTTATTTGTTGTCCTATTTGCTACTAAAAGCATAACCAAAATCAGAGTACTTTCTTGTTTCTGCTCTTTCTAGTTCCTCTCCTGCAGATTCTTGTGACAGCTGGTTGGTTGATAGTGGTGCTTCAAGGCACTTTACTGGTTATAAAGAATTTCTCTCAAATTTGGTTGAGAGGGAGACAAATCTAAAAATTATATTTGGAGATAATTCTACATATCCTATAAAGGGATCTGGTTTTGTTTCTTTTTATCTAAATCAAGAAGTTTTGCATGTACCTGATAATTATGGTTTTGGTATTTGCTATATATGTAAAAGTAAAGAATAGTTTTACTTATGTTTATGCATGTGCAAGAAAGTGTTGTCTTGAAAAGAAGTATAATGCATAGAAAGTTATGAAAGAATAACTGATAGAAATTGAATGTTGAAGATACACTGATTTTGATTCTCTCACATTATATGAGAAAGGACATAATCTTATGGGTTTTGGTAATTTTGATATTAGGGTTTCCTGACAATAGTGGTTGTAGGTAAGGATCATGACTTTTGCAAAAGATGGAATGATAGTTTTCTAAACGAACCTCTTTTAAAGCGATCAATGATGGATTATATCTAATATCATTGCAAACAATGAAGTCAATATATATAATTATTATTACATGTCTCACTCTGGGATCAAGATTTGAAGATCTTTATAAAATCATTGGAAGACTTATCCATGCATTGATTCATGATATGTAATCATCAATATAAACTGTGGCACCAAAAGTTCACTCATTTTCACTATTAAGCATTACCTCATGTGAGAAAGATGGTTTTCGAAATACCTGAGATTAGAGTGGATCATGATGGAGTTTTCCAAGTGGTGTTCAAGAAGATGCATTTCTTCTGCCAATGACATGACTTATGGGCAGTGGTAACCTATAGAGGTCAGATCAAGAGGGAGCTAACAACTTTCTTCAACTCCATTCAAAAAAAATATATTTTTTCAAGTCTATGTTGTTTATTTGTGTCATTACTCTTGTTTAGATTTATCTTTATAGATCATTGGTTATTCTTCTTGCATGAGTATTTGAATGATTCTTTCACTAACTTCTTGATAAGGATGTGATCAAGAAAAACAGATCTTGAAGATCATTAAGGTGCAGAATAGTGCAAGAAGAGTAAACTCCAAGAGGAAGTTGGTGCAAGGATAATGAAGGAGCCTCTTTCACATCTAAAAAAGAAAGAAAGATGTGCTTCATCACCAAGTATACTTTCATTATGTTTATTTACTTTGTTACTATTGTTGTTCCTCTTGTTCTGGGATCAACAGTACATTTGATGAATGTGAGAACCAAGTCCTTTGTATCAAGATTGAGGAAGATGTTGAGCCATCCCATGACTTGAGTGGACATGAAGTGGACAAGAGCTCAAGACTTCTACAAGGAAGTTGGAATCAAGAAAGAGACCACCATACCATATAACCCAGAACAAAATGGGCACTTAAGGATCTTTGACTGCCCTGTCTACTTTCATGTGCCAAAGGAAAAGAGTACCAAGTTGGAAGCTTCAGGTAAGAAAGGTATGATTGTTGGTTATTATGAAAATTCTAAAGCTTACAGAATATATGTACCTGGACAAAGAGATATAGGACTTAGCAGAGATATAACATTTGATGAAGATGCAGCTCTTTGAAAAGCCATAGACACTCCTCCTCCTGCTAATGTTGAAAGACAGGATGATGCCTTGGATGCACAAGAAGATCCCAAGCCGGAGCCTAATCTTGCTGATGAACCCATGGATCTTGTTGTCGCTCACATTGTACAGGCACCGTGACAACCGCTCAGGACGAGAGATGTCACTCTGATCCCTGCCCACTCCGTTATAGCTGTCTCCCAACAACGGGCTATGCAGGGTAGTCCCTATGGAATGAAGTGAAGGAAAACAAGTTGGAAACCAACTTGTTTGGGATACAGGGATGAGTGGCCTAGTTACTTGGTTAAATTTAGCAAGATTAATGATTAGATTAGATTTTAAGTATGATAACAGTGCCTTAATGGAGTCACAATTCTTGTTTATAATAATTTGAAACCAAGTGACCGGATGGACACTCGCTGCTTGAATGATTAACTATCTTATATGATGTGCAAGTCCTAGAATCTATGTGAGATGCAGTGATCTTGGTTTATTTAAATTATATTCCTAGTCTAAGTATGGTTTTCCCTTAACTATTTTGAAGTTGGGCTCTAAGGTAGGTTGTGGGAAGGAGGCCAACAGGAAGCAGGCTAGGGTAGGGTCTGATTAATGATACCTTATATTGTGCTCTTATCACCCGATGCCTCCAGTGTTGCAGAGACTGTGGCTCTGACCACTGCAAGATCACTGTGTTAACCACCGAAGAGTTTCCAAGCTCCTCAAGCTAGGTGAGAAGGGTTGCCCTAGATTTATATCAACCTAGCTTATGCTAGGAGGTAAGTTTTAATGCAAGCTAGATCTAGGATACCTATGTAAGAGATTATGAGTGAGCTTATCTTGAATTAAGATTGTTTATGTTACTTAAGTACTTAGTGTGAATTAGCTTATAGCGAGAGTACTTAACAATGATGAAATGACAATCTTGAACAAGATAAATCACTTTAGAGACACCAATGCAAAACTTCAATAAATTCTCACAAGATGTAAAATTCCAAATTTTCAACAATGTTCGATACCACTTTAAGATAAACTAATCACTATTCAAGATAGCCAAATCAAATCTTAGATGTCAAGATTTAGAGTGATTACCAAAGACAAAGATGACAATTAGATTTCAATTATCACATGATCAGATCTAGAGCTTAAATGTAGGAGTGTTTTAGGTGCCAAATTCCGGAAATTTTACAAACTTAGAGTAAACCACACAAGTGTTAGATCTCAACAGTTAAATCAGCAATAGTACTTCAGAAAATTTCAACACTTATTAATGTTATGATAGCAGTAGAAAAATCACTCTAAATTATAAAATTTGTCCAACATATGAAGTACAAAACTTTCCAATGACCAGCAGAAGTAAATTTATGTGTCTAGCTTACTTTATGAAGATGTATTCAGTAATATTTCAGACCTGTAATAAGTTATTACAGCAGTAAATTGACCCACAGATTAGCAAGCTAGAGATGTCAGAAACAATGCCCAATATACCCAAAAATAGTAAAATTCACCCAACTTGAAAAATAATCATTTTTTAGGGTTTTTAGAGTGTGATTCAGAAAATTTCAGATCTGATCTATTTACTACAACAATGAATAATTGACAAATTAGCAAGCTAATGCAGTTACAATCAATGCCAAAATTGCCTAGAAATAGAAAAATTTACCAGAAATTGAAAATTTCAAGTTTAGAGTCTTATTAAGTGTATGCTTTAGAAATTTCAGATCTGAAAACTTAGTTATGCAATAAATTCCAACAAGCATAAAAGTTAAATCTAGGCTAGATTTGGGATGCCCAAGTGGCCAAAATTTATGAAAATGAAGATTTTGCAATTTTAAACAATTTTGACCATGTAGCATGTGATTTTAGGGCTTAATTGTTATTGATTTGACTGTTGTAATAAATCAGAGATAAAACTAGAGTTTAGAGGTCAAACCCTAGGCCCAAAGCCTTGATGATTACTTGCCCAAATTTGCCAAAATTTCTCCAATGTACTTGGCACCTGAAAACACAAGATTTGAGCCAAAATTGCTGCAAAACAAATTGTTAGAGATAAAATGTCAATCCTTTGAAGAAACTCTTGTTTGCAATGAGATCTAGCCCTTGTAGGGCTTATGGCCTTCTTAATGCTTGCAAAATAGATCTCAAACACTAGCCTTTTAGGCTAGGTAAGGGCTAGGGTCTTCAGAAAATGGGTTTTTTCCCCGATTGGAAAATAAGCAACCTACAAAAATACCCTGAAAACCCTAGACGTCTAGGATTTCTAAGGTCTCCAATGTCCATTTGAAGGCTTCCTTTACGTCTTTCTTCCATTGTTTTGTTACCTTGGACTAACATATGGAAAGTTTCGGCTTGCTTCTCTTGAAAGTAAGGTGGCAAGTATTTAGCGTGGAATCTTTCCTCGAACAACCCCCAAGGAACATTATTTGTTGTGAAGTGTAATAGTTTTTCCAGATTTCCCCACCAAATCAAAGCACTTTCCCTTAACTGAAATATGGAAAACTTCGTCTTAGAGGTAGAAGAATACTCGCTTAGCGCAAAACATCTGTTCATTCCTTCTAGCCATACTTTAGCACGTTCTCAAGCCCACCCTCCTAAAACTTCTGGGAGTTTAATCTTTTGCAATTCCCTAGAAATATCTTCCTTCGGTTGTCTATAATCAAAACCTTTAGGCTCCTTTGGGTTTCTTTCCCCAAGGTGAAGTTTTTCTTCCTTGGTATTAGCTATTGGCGGCCCTTTTAATGTTTCCAAGATGGCTTCCAATGAGCGCATTATAATGGTTAGCTCGGGTGCTAAAGCGGTTGGTGCTGATGATGGTCTCAGTGGTGGCGATGGAAATGGCAATGGCGATGGCGTTAGCGATGGCGATGCTACCCGATGGCGTCGTCGTCGTTGATTTGTCTTTACCATCGCAACTTTTCCTAGATACACAATAAAATTATGAAAATCTGAGGTACAATTTCGATTTAATAAAATATAATTTCGTAAGTTCAAGCTCACATATGAGTATAGATTTTTTGCTATTATTACCTGCACGCATGTCTTACTGATACTGAGATCAAGGAGGGTGGTTACCTCCTTGTCCTAATGCATGGTGATCTATCTTGATGTGTAATAATACTAAAAAAATGCATGGGTCTTTTATAGTTCATCAAGGGTTATATATAGGAAGTTTGACAAATCTATATTTAATGGAGGAAATATGAGGTGTAAATACATAATTTAGGGGTTGTAATTTGTCAGATTGAACTTATATAAAGTTGGTCTTCTCGAACATTTTTCTCCTTCAAAATATATAATTTATATTTCCAATTATTTAAATTATTTCAACATGGAATGTTATTTTAATAATAAGTATAGTTCAATGCTATTATAAAATATATAACTTACTGAATGTCATAAGAATTAATAATTATAACAATTTATTTTTATAATTATTTAATTTAAATTTATACAATTTTAATTTTATTGCCTATATTTATAGTTGAATATATTAAATTTGATAGAAATTTATATCTTCTAATAAAATAATAAATTTATTCACATTAAAAGATTATATCTTTTTATTTAAAGATTATAAATAACTTGAGAAAATTTATTCCTAGAAGCTTCATATATCTTGAAGATAGATTTAAAGCTAACTAATGAAACAATGTCCCTTTATTTTAAATATATAGTAATAAAAATATATAAAATGTAAACAATACATGTAATTCATGTAAAACTACACTAAATCATTAGTTTACAATGGTACACAATGCTTTTTAGATGTCATAATCTAGACATCATAATCAACAACTAAAAAATAAAAAATTTGCATATTACCTATAGAATGCAATCCAAATACCATACATTGAAATGTGCAGTAATAAATTCAAAGAGAGTTGATAATAATTCATGTTGTCACCAGTGCTCGCTAATATTTAAAGCCTATTTTTATAATAATTATTTTATTATACTTGTCTTTATTTGACACTAATGGAAAAAATGAAACCGTGTTCTCAATTAAAAATCATCATAAATATATCAAAACTCCATTCTTGGAAGTGGTATTTTGTCCTTTTAAAATGAGTTAATGATAAAAAGGATTAAAATTCGTAGTTGTGCATCAGGCTTGGGATGCATATTGGACTTCGCATACAATGCGGACTATCCACGCAAGACCAAGCTCTAAGGCTTATAATGCCAAGTATATTATAACACCACATAATTGTCGGCCGAAAAACCTATTAGAAAATCAGAAAGGCAGAAAGATTTTCTTATACTTGATAATTACTTGTGATGTTCTTGACTTCTTATTAATTTTCTTTATATCTTCATTCTTTTAGTTCGCCAAGCAATTACCAAAGCAAAAGCAGATAAAACAATGGACACCAAATATAGTCACTATGCCAGGGCAAAACCCCCCTCGAGGGGAAAACCCAGTGAAAATTCTCTTCCTTTCAATAGTATTCTTTGAGACTCTTCACCCTAGACAAAGACCAAACCTTCCCTCCACACCAAGTCAGCCTCCTAGATCTTTGACCTCTCTTCCAACAACTTCGACTATGTAGCAGCTTCTGGCATCAGGTAGCTTCCAGCATCAACAAAACTTGGAAGACTTCGATCTCCCAAACTAGGGCACGAAACAAAGAGAGAGAGGCACCAAAATTTCATTTTTTTTCTTCTCCTTAGACTCCACCCAACTCGCACTTCCTTTGGCTTCCTTAGACCCACTTCGCACTTCTTCGGCTTCCTTAGAGATATCGAACTTGCTTGAGATGAGATGCTCCAAATGAATTCGACTTGCTTCTATTTATAGGCTTCAAGGGAGGTCGAATTGATGTCCTTAGGCCGACTTGATCTCTTCTAGGCTGAATTGATGTGGAGGATACATAAATTATATTTGACTCAATACTAAACCTTTTTACATGATTCAAAAGCCCAAGAAGGGTCTCTTTAAAAGTATAATAACTCTATTGACTCAGAATAAATCCTAGAAGTCCTCAATGGAGACTTTGACCTAGAACATGATAATAATAAGTCATAATAATAATAAAATAATAATTATAATTATTTTCTTTATTCTTTTGACAATTACATTACAAGATGACTCAAATATATTTAAATGATGACCGAACCTAGTTACATTTTCCAACACTTCCTCTTAACTAGGGATGTATTCATCATATACAAGTAGAAGGACGATCTCAACTATATGAGCCATGAAGAACTTTAGGCACCGTAATGCCGTGGACTAGATTCCTGACCAGGGCAATCTATCCATTGGTCTCTCAACAGTTTAGGCACTGCAATGCCATGGACTAGATTCCTGACCAAGGAAATCTATCTAGGTGGGACTAAGATGGACTCAAGCTTTCAGTCTTTCTAGGTACCATCAAGCTTACTTGCTAACCATCAACCCAGAAATCTAGGTGTGTGTTAGAGCTCAATGACCAATGCCACCATTCCAACTTCAGGACCTAGACATCAACAAATGTCCTCCCAGGCAATGCTTTACTCCAAAAGCCACAACACTCCTTGATCCAACAGATAAAAGATAACCAATCTCTCCCAATCAAACTGATTGGTAACCAGCTTGCTATCAAAATCCTTCGAGAGATTGACCTATACAAACACAACCCCAATCAATAATATACTTTCATATGTACATAATCAAATACAAACCTTCAGGGTTTTTCAGACAACAGATGTTGCTCCCCAACATAGTAGGACTATCAATTGAATCTTTAACAGAAGATTCCTCACTTTCCTACTTCATATACAACAACATATCTTCAAACATTCTCCAATCAAAACTATTTTATGCCCTCCCTCTTAACTAGGGAGCTTTCCTTTATCTAGAATCCCTCTTAATCTAGGGAGATCAACTTCTTTACTTTGACATCGGAGAATCTTTTGTGGCTTCCAATCATTTTCATCAGAGTTGTCATCAGCCACATCATGCTTATCAACGAACATCTTCACCATATTGAAGATTATGTACCTGCACAGCTTAGATAGCAAGTAAAACCAAATCTATAGAAACATGAAGTTAGCCATATCAGAATTACGGAAGCATTTCAACCTTATATATCAGATACCAAAACAAACAAGAGACGCATACTCTTTCAACATCTTGCTAGGGACTTAGTCATAAACCCTAGACTACTTCATAACAACTTTCATTACATCTAGGGTTTTAATGTTTCTTCCAAAGATATGACATACCTTTCCACATAGCAAAACTCAAGAAACAATTCAAAAATATAGATCAAAAGAAAAAACATCTAACAACTTTCAGAATTCATATGTTAGACTCCTTACTTGGGCTTCACCCAAATCCTAGATTTCATACATGAGAATTAATCAAACAAGAACAATCACAACTTAGTCATTAACATAACCAGCTTCCAGTAGGGTTAGTTGCAAACCCTAGATTTTTCAATCAAATATCAATTACAATCAAACTCAAATTTCAACGATATTACACAAATCTCAAATTGTCATCATACATCAGAGATTTTCACTTCTACTAAGTTTTAACTTCAAAACCCTAGAATTTCATAAATACGATCATCCTAGAGAAACAACCTTTGACTAGGGCTTATTTCCAAACCCTAGAATTCATGATTACCAATATACAAATCAACTCATACATCTAGGACTTCATCATCATGCATAGGCATTTCATATCATGTGTTAGTTAGACCCGACTTCATACATATCAACAAGAGTTAGACAAACTTGATTGGACTAGGGATTGATCGGACAAACACACATTCCAAGGAGATCATTTCTAAGACATTATAAGGGTCTTGCTTACACATTCCACCAAACCCTAATGAGTTAGGGTTTCAATATAAGAACATAGGAAACCCAAAGTTATCAATACTTCAAAGGTTTGGGATTTTAGACTTTATCATTCAATACTAACAAGTTAGGTCTTCCTGATCATACCAAAATCCCAAACATGACATTATCAATAAAAACTTCAAATAACATTTATCAATAACCCTAAGCAGTTTAGGGTTTCAGGCATTCACATTAGCATACCCTTAGGTTACGGTTTTCCACAAAACCTATCTAGGGTTCTATAAAATCAGGTAAGAATATGAGTGGGGTAGATTTATCAAGTGATGAATCACCCAAAATAAGAATCAATAGGATTCAATATAGCTAGACATAACAATGTTAGTAATAGATTGTCAAATGAATAAAACATTTAAAGAAATCAAGGTTTTGTAGTTTAAGGCATACCTTTGACAAACCATACCTTGGGTGGCTTTCTTCAATACTCCTTAAGGGTATAGGAGATGTTTTCCTAATCAAGACAATAGAGGGAGAATGGTGATTAGTATTAATATAATCAAAAACTTAAACAAGTACAGGAAGCAAAAAAACTAAAAGGAAATGAGATACTTATCTTTGGGAGATGTTGGGGGCTCCCTCCAAAGCTTTTGAGGGATACCTATAAACTTATAAAACAAAAGAAAATGTCTTTTCCAAAAGCATGTTAAAACCTATAGATTCTAAAACATCAAAAATACAAAATAGGACATCTAAAACTAAAAACAAAGGACTTAGTAGTGCAAGTCCCTTATGTCAGATTCTTCGAGTTTGGTTTTCTTTTAATCTTCTTCTTCAACAATGTTAGCATGATCTCTTTCTCTCTTCTTATTTCTTGGGTTGTCTGGACAGCCACTTCTGTAGTGACCCTTCTTATGGCATTGATAGCATTCTATCTTGGACATGTCAACTTTCTTCCTTGGTCCTTTCGATTTCTTTCATTTATGTTGAGCAATGTAGGCATTTGAAAACTCTTCAGAATTGGAAACTAATGAGATCCTTAATTATTCCTGACTATAGGAAGTCCATAGTTCTTCAAAAGTGGAAGCTTCCTTCCAACTGTTAAGTCCTTCAGCAAACGCAGCCCAAGAAGGTGGTAATCCTAATAGAGCAGTGATCACGAGTTCTTTGTCTAGAATGAACTCATCAATGGCCAAAAGATCATCTTTGATTCTTGCTATCTTTACAAAGAAGGAGGACACTATGTCTTCTTTAGTCATCTCTGTGGTCCTTCGCTCAATCTTCAAACTTGCTACTTGACCAATGTTCTTAATAGTGAATAACTTTGACAAGGCTTCATACATTTCCTGAGCATGATTGATGTTGGCTACGAACGGGACAAGCTTGTACTTTATTCCTTCTACCATTAGAGTCATGACCACCGATTCTAGTTCCCTGAACTTTCCCTTTTCAGCATCACTGGAGTCTTCTATCGGCTTCTTTACTTTCCTTTGACCAAGTCTAGACCCTTGTTCTTTTCAAGGATGAGGTCAATCCTCTTTTTCCAAAACCTGTAGTTAGAGGCTCCTTCAAGATTGCTTTCTCCCTTAATTGTATTAGACATTGTCTTTGAACATGGTAGACTTCTTTCCTTGAATAACCCTTTCTTCACCAAAGCTTTGATACTATTGATTTGGGGTAGCATCGAATGTGCTCTAGCCACGAAAATTGGTGGAGAGGCTAAAGCACATAAGATCTCCAATACCCAGAAATGGTTTGGGCAAATTCTAAACAATTTGAGAGATATTAAAATAATTAATATTTTTAATGGAGTCCCTAAGTCTAAACTTAGGGAAAATAAAATATTAATGTGTATTAATATAAAATTGTGTTAGAATGGTCCAAAAGTAATGGATCATGCCAGAATTAATCTTAGTCATTGATTAGGGACTTAATCTCGGTCGTTGAATTGTCAACGAGAAAAGTATAAGAGTAGGCTTGAGGGTCACTTGGAGAACACACCGAGTTGATCAAAATTTCGATTTTCTGGGACAGGGTTTGTTGAGAAAGTCGAAAGAGTGATCAGATTCGCAACTGATGAACAATGAATACAGAAGCAGAGAGGTAGAGATAGTACCAAGAGGATCAGCGCAGAAGCCGGGAGAGAGGGACACAAAGCCAGCTAGAGGTTCACGCAGAGCCAGCCAGGGCTCACGTAGAGGTAGCCAGGAGTTGCGCAGTGCCTCAAAGAGCCAGCGTGGGTGACGCAAAGGCTCTAAGGGTTGACGCAGTGCCTCCAGAGGTTGACGCAAGGCGAGCTAGGGTGACGCTAGGCCAGGAAGGGCTGACGCAGTCCCTAGAGGCTGACGCTGGGGTTTTCGTGGGGCAGATTGGAGCTGGGAGTTGTCGAAGTGTTTATCCAAGGTTTCAGCCGGAACATCTGTCTCCGACTAAGAGGTACTACTGCCGAGATTATTCTCTGTTGGGTGAGCCAGTTTTGGCACCCAGATTGTATTCTGAAACTGCTTAATAATTAAAACCCTTAGATAGCTGCACAGGTTTTCCCGCATTGGGTTTTTCCGGGGACATTGGTCCAAAAACAACGGTGTCACTTGTGTGCTTGTTTTGTTTCCTTCAGTTGATGATCTGTAATGTGTTGAGCATGTACTTGTATTTATTTTCAGTATTTACATGGTAAATAACTTGTTAATTAATCAAAACAAGTAGGTAGAAATAAATCAAAAAGGCAAATGAAGGGTTTCTAACAGTTAGCCTAAAAGCTCTAACCTTCAGTTTGTTGGGGCTTAGAAGGCTATGGGTAAGTTGCAGAGTGAAGCTGGTGGGGTACTGTAGTCAGAACAGTACCTAACAGGGAAAGACCAAGGAGGAGGGAGTTGTTGCCGAGGATTTCTAGCCAAGAAATCCAGATCAGTGGTGCAGCTGCACTAACGATCGGAGTTGGGGCATCTCGACATTGGCAGAAGGGTTTCCAGGAGGGAAATCAAGGCTCAGAGGGAGTCACACCAAGAACTTCCAAGAGGGAAGTAGAGGAGCATTGAAATGGCAGTGAATGGGGTAAGAAACCAGAACAGACTGGACGGAGCTTCAAACTTCGTAGTCTGGAAGGCCAAAATCTTATCCGTTCTAGAGAGGAACTGTCTCAAGCAATTCACCTTGAGGACAATAGCAGTCCCAGTTGACTCGGCTGATAACGATAGGTACGAAGATGCAATGGCGAGGGCCAAGAGCATCATCCCTTACGGGGTCAAGGAACATGTAGTACCACATATTGCCGAGAAGAATACGGCAAATGAGATGTGGGAGGCCCTAACAAAGTTGTATCAGCATACTTCCATGCAGAGGAAGATGCTACTAGAAAATCAGCTGCAGTCATACTAGATGCAGAAGGGAGAATAGATCGACACCTTCCTCGATCGATTGAAGGAGATTCGGGATCAGCTGCCTTCCATAGGGGCCACGCTGGATCGAGAATTGATGGTGAGAACAACCCTGAACGCAGTCTCAGAAGACTGGGAGGTGTTTGTCTAGAGCATACTGGGCAGGGCGACCCTTCCAGATTGGGAGGAAATGTGGGCGACTCTTCGCCAAGAAGAGATCAGAAGGCTAACCAAGGCAAGAAGCAGCGGCAAGGGGGTCAGAATCAAGAAGGAGGAGAAGGTGGATGTTGCCCTAGCATCTAAGGGAAAGCAGGAGAAACGGAAGAAGAAGGACCTCTCCAAGGTCAAATGTTTCCACTATGGAGAACTGGGTCATTATGTGACCTAGTGTCCAAGGAAGAAGAGCAAGAGAGAGACTTCCGAGACCAAGGCGACACCAGCAAGGGCGGAGAAGGAAGTAGAGACAGATGATGACTGTGCCATGAGTGCTCACACGCCACTTGAGCGAAAGTGGGAAGACATAGCGTTGTAGTCAAACGGGCTACAGGCGATGAGGGGCAGGATCCTTGAGGTACCCAACCTCTTGGATTATACCTTGCTACGGGAGCTCCAAAGAGGAGTAGCAGGACTGGCAGATGTCAGTAGAGACGGATGCAGATGGAGCGACAGAGGGAGCTACAGTGCAGGAGTCCTAGGACAGCGTGAGGTAGCAGTGCAAGATGCATAGAGTTGTTGCAGCAGCGTAGAGGTCAGAGAGGGAGCACTTGTCAGCGACAAAGGGAGTTTCAGCATCGAGGGTGTCTCTAGCCTGACAGAGATGTCAAAGTTGGGAGATCAGTTACTTACTTCTCAGTAACTGAGTTGCAGTGCAGCAGTTAGCAGTGGCAGTGCTATGGGCAGCACGATGCAGCATGATGAGAGGGGTTGTCGTACGGATGCAAAGTGGCAGTGGCAGAGCCATGGGTAGCAGTACATGATGCAACAGTGCAGAGGATGTTGCGCAGTAGGCCTAGCATCAGCACAGGGACCAATGTCAGATGATCAGGGTGATGCTCAGAAAGGAGTATTACTAGATCACAGTCCTCGCTAAAAGGGAGTGTTGATTTGGGGTAGCATCGGATGTGCTCTAGCCACGAAAATTGGTGGAGAGGCTAAAGCACATGAGATCTCCAATACCCAGAAATGGTTTGGGCAGATTCTAAACAGTTTGAGAGATATTAAAATAATTAATATTTTTAATGGAGTCCCTAAGTCTAAACTTAGGGAAAATAAAATATTAATGTGTATTAATATAAAACTATGTTAGAATGGTCTTGTTGACCACTACGTGTCAATGACCCATAGCACTACACCCCCTTTTTTCGCAAAAGGAATAGCGCATGATCAACGTGTCCATGTCGTTCAACTATCATCATCAACCCGATCATCATGTTATATTGTAAACCTTTTTGCATGTGTAAATTGTAAATAATCTCAGCAGATCCGTGTCATGTATGTAATTGCCTAGGTAAACCTATTTTTCTAGTGACAATCTACATTTTGGAAAAAATTTTGTCTCACCGATCCATTCTCGGATGGTCGGCAGAGTTTTCGTTCAGCCTTACCCCAAAGCCGAAGTGGATTTTGTCACTGGAATCTTAGGGGAGTCCTAGTGTTATAGATCGAGTCTATGAAAAAGTGATTTGGGAATAATCATAACTATTTGGTTAGGTTATTTAATTACAAATTGCTTAGTTTGCTAGATTATATTTGTGTCGCAGAAATGAGTAGTCTGTGAGGGTCTATTTCAGATGGGTTTTCCCCCTTGTGATGTAAAAGATATGAAAATGATGATGTAAAGTGTCTTGAGGGTTGGAAAAATATTTTTTCCCCTCATAGGTTAATTAATTAAATTTTCTGGCCAAAATTAATTAAAATCCTAAGCCAGAAATTTAATTAATTATAGGTCCTAGGTAAATTTAAATTTTCCAAAGGCAAAATTCGTGGCTCCTTTAAAAATTAAATTTTAAGAGGTCCAGGGACTAAGGTTAATTGATTATTTGCTGAATTTTAAGCCTTTGGTCCCTGAGGTTAAGTCAAAGTCAAAATTTTGAGGAAATTAATTCAAAATTTTAATTTTTGAATTAATTAAAATGCATTTGATTGAAAAATTCGAAATTTCCTCAATAACTAAAATTTCGACGGATGAGATTAAAAGAAATTTTGATCCTCATCAACAGTCGAAATTAATTTGACAAGGATCACTCGAACTAGCCGTTGGAAGATTTATCTTTAAATAGGAGGTCAGTTGTCAGTTGAAATGATCCGATCTCTGGATCGTGTACTAAGCTCTCAAGCTCTCTTGTATACTTTTTTGAATTAATGCAAAAATCTTTGGGGTTTCAACGTGCTATAGTGTTCCTCTTCATGAATTTATGGTAGCATTGTTTTAATTTCTGCTTAATATTATGTGAAAACTATCAATCAATAGCCCTCTTAGAATGATTTGAATACAGGTACCTTATTCAGTTTGTTGGATCTAAGGTAACATTTTTAATTTTGATTGAAGTAGCGGGTATCTCTATTTCTTCATAATTTTATTGTTGTTCTATTTCTCTACTTGATTTGATGATTGATCTAGTGTTTGCAGAAAATCTCTCAGGTTCTCATTAAGCGTTTGAGGATAGTTCTCGGTTGGACCAGTCAACTCTCAACCTCAGTCACCTGACACGGGGATTCGGGATTCGTAGGACACAGGGATTCGAGAGTCAGATTCGGGTACGTTGACCCCCCGAAACAAGACACATAGGATTCGTTATATATTATTTTATTAAATATATATATATATATTTAAAATATATATATATATATATATATAAATTAAAAATTAGATATTTCTTACACAAATTCTCATTAATGATACAAATTAATTGATTTCAAACATAGATCATCTAGATGTTAGTTTTATTGTTTACAAAGTTAGTAACATTATATCAATTAGCATGCCTAGTACATACAAAATTCAAATACATGTCACATAAAATGATAAATCATGATTCATAAATGAAAGACAACTTACAGTTACAAGATAGTAAGATAAAAACACTGACAACTGTAGTTTTCTCATTAAGTCATCAAATCAAAATGTGTTACATAGATAGTGCAATGGCAATGCCGCAATGGAAAATAGAAATAGAAAATATAAAACAACTACAGGTATACAAGCCTCAAGGCAATAGGTAGCCCATGACTCATGAGTCAACACTCCTCATAGTCATCATCAGAATCAGCATCAATGTCCTCATCATCATGCTCCAAACCCTTAGCTCCTTGCCCACAGCTCAATGTATGCAAAATTGAAAGAGAGAAATGGTAAATCACTGAAAGAACAGCGTCTTTTTAAACCCGCGGGTTTCATTTTTTTAGGATTCGAATCCCAAAATCGGGACACGTACGAGATTCGTACATGTCCTGTTAGGACATGACGTGTCCCATTCTGGGATTTGAATCCCCAACGAATCGTGTCCGATTCGTGGGATTCGGACACGCAGGGGATTTCCAGCGAATCCGATTTCATAGCTCTCAACACATATTTTCTAAAGAGCCTACTTCATATAAGCCTCAGGATTTATCTAACGATAATCATTTTTCTGTAGGGCGTTTTTGGGCTAGTACCTCTCTAAAATTTCAAAATCTTTTAAATATTTTGTGGAAATTTTGATAGATCTGGCTATTAAGAGCCTTAGATTATCAGATCTGGGAGCGGAGTTGGACTCATACTCTTCAGATCT
Source organism: Pinus tabuliformis (assembly GCA_031772625.1). Taxonomy (NCBI): domain Eukaryota; kingdom Viridiplantae; phylum Streptophyta; class Pinopsida; order Pinales; family Pinaceae; genus Pinus; species Pinus tabuliformis. The sequence continues at coordinate 1,490,288,044 of CM062819.1, read as the reverse complement.
GATAGATCTGTAAATTATTTGTATAGATCCATAAATTATTTGTATAGATCTATTATTTATTTGTGTAGATCTGAAATTTTGTAACATAATTTTGAATTTTAACATTTGGGTTTTTGGGATTTTCTCTATTTTTGTACATATTGGGTATTGGGTTTTTCTCTTTTCACTTGTGCAAGAATAGATCTGAGAAATCAGCGAAGAAAATCTTCATATCTGAGCTAGATCTAGACCCTGGAGGGCAAGATCTAGGCTCAAAGATTGTTTGCAGGAATAGATCTGAGAAATCAGCCAAGAAAATCTTCAGATCTGAGCTAGATCTAGACCCTGGAGGGCAAGATCTGGGCTCAAAGATTGTTTGCAGGAATAGATCTAAGAAATCAGCCAAGTAAATCTTCAGATCTGAGCTAGATCTAGACCCTAGAGGGCAATATCTGGGCTCAAAGATTGTTTGCAGAAATAGATCTGAGAAATCAACCAAGTAAATGTTCAGATATGAGATTTTTCAAGCAGATCTGGGGTTTTGAGACAGATCTAGGCATTAGAGGGCAATATCTTGTCCCAAACATTTTTGCGAGGCCAGCGATTAAAGATTTTGCAATAAATCTGAAGATCTGAAGCAAAATAATTTTTTTCAGAACAAGGGTTTCAAGTTTTGGGGCTCCTAAGCTCAGATCTACCTTCTCCTAGCCCAATGCTAGTTCTATTGGGCCTAGTGTTAGCTCTCATTGGCCCTAGATTCCCTTGCTCCATTTCTTATTTGAATATTTGATTTCTGAAGCTAATCATTAGTGGGTTTTTGCAGAAAATTTGGTAAAAATTTGTGTTTCAGATATTGAAATTTTTTTGGCAACTTGGGCAAGTGATCTTCAAGGCCTAGGGCCTAAGGGTTTGATCTCTAAACCATCTTTTTCCTCACTGTTTGCTACAGCAGTCATATACCTTTCTAATAGTGGTGAAAAACACATCTAAGTGGTTTGAAATTAACTAAAAAATTGCTAAATACATTAATAAGTCATTTATGTTTGATGTGTATCAAAAATTTGGCCTAGATCTACATTTTGGGTCACTGTTATCTCTGAATAATTCTGTTTCTGAAGTCTGAAATATAACAGTGGCAAAATTTCATGTGGGTTAGCCTAAAATCAGTTCCTAAGTTGTCTAATACATTAAGGAATTAATTTCTTGAGTTGGGCATTCATCATTAGGCTTATTTCATGTTTTAATTGCTGACTGTAATAAGTATATCAGATCTGATATAATTCCAGAAATCACATCACAACAGGCTGAAAATTTTTTATAATTCATGTGGGCAAGTTTGGAAAAATTTCGGTAAATTTTTGGCATAAAGATATCATTGATAGCTTACTGTTTTCATTGTCATATTGCTGTTGTCATAAAGTTTTTCTTACTGCTGTCCTAAAAATTAATTTTCTGAAAATTAAGTACTCTGTCATGGAAATGCATATCCTTTGTTTCCATAAACTGAGTATTTTTTTTAGCATCTGTTGACATTGATATCGAATTTGCAAAATTGTTTTTGTTCTCTTTGGGCTAAATTGTATCAAGAAGATTTAAAATAAGCTGGTGTTTTAACTATAGTATCTTCAAGAGTTTATTTTCTAAGTCTTCATCTAAAAAAATGTGAGCATTTCATTTGGATAGTTGAGGGCTTTTGCGGCATAAGTGTTTTCCCATTCTGGAGTCTAACTTCATCTCATCTTCCAGTGCATTTGCATATAAGTTAGCTTTGCATAAATAAAATTTACTTCCAAGCATAAGTTTGATCGATAGAGAGATAGATATCCATCAATATTTGCTTGAGAAGCTTGTTTTAATAGTACTTAAAACGGTGACCTTGCAGTCATCAGAGCCACAGTTCTCTACAGCGCCGGAGGCACCGGGTATGTTAGAATTTCAGGAGAGGTATCATTAATCACACCTTAGTGTGCTTCTCCTGATCTTCTCTCTGCCAATTACTACAAAATCAGGCTCAACACAGAAAGGATTGAAGGGTTCACATTTAAATAGGCATTTAAACTAAAATTAACCAAGATTCTTGCATCTCACATTAGTTTTAGGATCCACATTTCATATAAGATAGTCATTCATCTAAGCAGCAGTTGCTAATCAATTACTTGATCTTAATTTCCCTAGCAAGATCGTTGACTCCATAAGGCACTGGTATCAATCGTTTAAAATCTAATCAAATCATATAAGTCTTGCTAAATCTTAATCAAGTACTTGATCGCTTCACTATGTCTCCCGAACTGGTTGGTTCCCAACTAGTTCTTCTTCATTCCACTTTTCCATAAGGTCTACCCCCCTTAGCCTGCTGGAGGAAGACAACTTAAATAGAGATATTGGGGATCAGGGTGACAGCCCCCGATCTGAGCGGTTGTCGCAGTGCCTAGACATTCTGTGCGACAATAGGTCCAAAAGTCATGGATCAAGCCAGAATTAATCTTAGCCATTGATTAGGGACTTAATCTCGGCCGTTGAATTGTCAACGAGAAAAGTATAAGAGGAGGCTTAAGGGTCACTCAGAGAAAACACCGAGTTGATCAAGATTTCGATTTTCTGGGGCAGGGTTTGCTAAGGAAGTCGAAAGAGTGATCAGAGTTGCCACTGAAGGGTAGTGAATACAGAAGCAGAGAGGCAGAGATAGTACCAGGAGCATCAGCGTAGAACCCGGGAGAGAGGGACACAGAGCCAATCAGAGGTTCACGCAGAGCCAGCCAGGACTCATGTAGAAGCAGCCAAGAGTTGCGCAGTGCCTCAGAGAGCCAGCGTGGGTGACGTGTTGATTTGGGGTAGCATCGGATGTGCTCTAGCCACGAAATTTGGTGGAGAGGTTAGGGCACATGAGATCGCCAATACCCAAAAAGGGTTTGGGCAGGTTCTAAACAGATCAAGAGATATTAAAATAATTAATATTTTTAATAAATAAAATATTAATGTGTATTAATATGAATCTGTGTTAGAGTGGTCCAAAAGACATGGATCAAGCCAGATCTAATCTTAGCCGTTGATTAGGGACTTAATCTCGGTCGTTGATATGTCAACAGGAAAAATATAAGAGGAGGCTTGAAGGTCACTTGGAGAAGACACCAAATGATCAATCATTATATTCTCTAGAGCGAGGTTTGCTAAGAGAGATAGAATCAATGATCGGGAGAGAAGCTAAGGGGCATTGAGTACAAAGGAACAGAGAAGGCGAGATTGTGTTGGGAGAGCAGCGCAGCAGCCAAGGAGGGTGACGCAGAGCCAGGAAGGGCTCACGCAGGGCCACACAGAGACAGCGAAGTGCTGCGTAGAGCATCAGAGGGGCCAGCGTCACTGATGCAGAGGCTCCCAGAGCTGACGCAAGGCCTCCTGGGGCTGACACAGGGCCAGCGTGAGACGTAGAGGGGCTAACGCAGTCCAAATTGGGCAAACGCAGTCCAAATTGTGCAGACGTTGGGGTTGCAGGAGCAGATTTGTGCTAAGGAGCTGCCGGAAGGGTTTTTTGGGGTTTCAGCTAGGAGATTTCTCTCAAGCTGTGAGGTATAGCTGCTAAGGAAATTCTCTGTTGGGCAGGCCAGTTACAGCACCCAGACTGTACTCTGATATTGCTTAATAAGAAAACCCTCAGATAGTTGCACCGGTTTTCCCGCATTGGTTTTTTCCGGGGACATTGGTCCAAAAATAATGGTGTCATGTGGTGTGTTTGTTCTTGTTTCTTTTAGTTGCTGATCTGTAATATGTTGAGCATGCACTCATGTTTATTTTCAGTATTTACCTTGTAAATAACTTGTTAAAGAAAAATTAAGAAGTAGGTAGGAATAAATTAGGAAAAGTGCATGAAGGGTTTCTAAATTAAGTAAACTTAGAAACTTCAACATGGTATCAGAGGGTGATTGCAGATCATGTAAGGACTAAAAGACATCAGCCGAGCGGAGCAATAGCAGCAGAAAACAGTTGTCCCAAGGTGACAGAAGTTGTTTCTAGCAGCGCAAAAGCCAAGAAGTGTGACGCAGAGCCAGCCAGAGCCACGCAGAAGAAGTCGGGAGCTGCGCAGAGCCTCAGAGAGGCCAATGTTGCTGACGCAGAGGGCCAGAGGGCTGACGCAGGGCATCCCAGGGTTGACGCAGACCCATCTGGGGTGACGCAAAGCCAGCGTGAGGCAGAGAGGGGCTAACGCAGTTCACAGAGAGGCAATTGTTGGAGTCTAGAAGGCTGCAGAAATATTGCAGAGTGGCGCTGGTGAGGTACTGTAGTTAGAACAGTACCTGACAGAGCAGGGCCAGAGGAGTTGTTACCGAGGGTTTCTAGCCGAGGAACCTGGATCAGCAGTGGAGTTGCACAAGACAATGAGAGTAGGGGGCATCTCGACAAGCGGTAAAGGGATTTCCAGGAGGGAAATCAGGACTCAAAGGGAGTCCAGAAGAGAACTTCCAGACGGGAAGTAGAGACTCAGAGGATTCAAACAGAGAACTTCCAAGAGGGAAGTAGAGGAGCGTCATGGCACTACACGGGGTAAGAGACCATGATAGACTGGACGGAACATCGAACTTCGCAGTCTGGAAGGCTAGAATCTTATCAGTGCTTGACAGGAATTGTGTTAAGAACTTCACCTTGAAGGTTATAGCTATCCCAGTCGACCCCAATGATAATGACAAGTACAAAGAGGCGATGGCGAGGGCCAAGTGCATTACCCTTGACGAGGTCAAGGATCATGTAGTACCACATATAGCCGAGAAGGAAACGGCAGTTGAGATGTGGGAGGCTCTCAAGAACATGTACCAGCATACTTCTGTGCAGAGAAGAATGTTGCTCGAGAACCAGATGAGGTCGTATCAGATGAAGAAGAGTCAATCGATTGACACCTTCCTCGGAGGACTGAATGAGATCCGAGACCAATTGACTGCTATAGGAGCGACACCAGATCAGGAGCTTATGGTGAGGACAGCCCTGAATGTTGTCTCAAAAGATTGGGAAGTGTTTGTCTAGAGTATCCTGGGCAAAGGGACTCTCCCACCTTGGGACGAGATGTGGGCAGCTCTTCGCCAGGAAGAGATCAGACGGCAGTCGAAGACAGGTAGCAGCAGCAAAGGGATCAAGGTCAAGTAGGAGGAGAAGGATGTGGCCCTAGCATCTGAGGGAATGCAGGAGAAGCGAAAGAAGAAAGATCTCTCCAAGATCAAGTGCTTCCACTATGGGGAGATGGGCCATTATGCGACCTAGTGCCCAAGGAAGAAGAGTAAGGGAGAGTCTTCCGAGGCTAAGGGAGCGCCGGCACGGACAGAGAAGGAAGTTGTGATAGACGATGATTGTGCCATGAGTGCACATGCGCCACTTGAGAAGAAGTGCGGAGACATCGAGCTGTAGTCAAGCGAACTACAAACGATGAGGGGCAAGATCCTTGAGGTACCCAACCTCTTGGATTATACCTTGCTATGGGAACCCCAAAGAGGAGTAGAAGGACTGGCGGATGTCGGTAGAGACAGATGTGAATGGAGCGACAGAGGGAGCTTCAGTGAAGGAGTCCCAAGACAATGTGAGGCATCAGTGCGAGATGCACAGAGCTGTTGCAGCAACGAAGAGGTCAGAAAGGGAGCACTTGTAGCCGATGCCGGATGATCAGAGTAGTATTCAGTGAGGAGTATTGCTAGAGCACAGTCCTCGCTAAGAGGGAGTGTTGATTTGGCGTAGCATCGGATGTGCTCTAACCACGAAATTTGATGGAGAGGTTGAGGCACATGAGATCTCCAATACCTAAAAAGGGTTGGGGCAAATTCTAAACAGATCAGGAGATATTAAAATAATTAATATTTTTAATGAAGTCCCTAAGTCTAAACTTAGGGAAAATAAAATATTAATGTGTATTAATATGAATCTGTGTTAAAGTGGTCCAAAAGACATGGATCAAACCAGAGCTAATTTTAGTTGTTGATTAGGGACTTAATCTCGATCGTTGATATGTCAACAGAAAAGTATAAGAGGAGGCTTGAAGGTCACTTGGAGAAGACACCAGATAATCAGTCATTCTATTCTCTAGAGCGGGGTTTGCTAAGAGAGATAGAATCAGTGATCGGGAGAGCAATTGAGGGGCATTGAGTACAGAGGAGCAGAGAAGGCGAGATTGTGTCGGGAGAGCAGTGCAACAACCAAGGAGAGTGACGCAGAGCCAGGAAGGGCTCACACAGGGCCATCTAGAGGCAGCCAAGTGCTGCGCAGAGCACCAGAGGGGCCAGCGTAGCTGACGCAGAGGCTCCCAAAGCTGATGTGGGGCCTCCTGGGGCTGACGTAGACCAAGAAAGGCTGACGTAGGGCCATCATGAGACAGAGAGGGGCTGACGCAGTCCAGATTGGGCAGATGCTGGGGTTGCAGGAGCAGTTTTGTGCTGAGGAGCTGCCGAAAGGGTTTTCCGGGGCTTAAGCCAAGATATTCCTCTCAAACTGTAAGGTATAGCTGCTAAGGAAATTCTCTATTGGGTAGGCCAATTACGGCACCCAAATTGTACTCTGATATTGCTTAATAAGAAAACCCTTAGATAGCTGCATCGGTATTCCCGCATTGGGTTTTTCCTGGGATATTGGTCCAAAAATAATGGTGTCATGTGGTGTGTTTGTTCTTGTTTCTTTTAGTTGTTGATCTGTAATATGTTGAGCATGCACTAGTGTTTATTTTCAGTATTTACCTTGTAAATGTCTTGTTAAAGAAAAATTAACAAGTAGTTAGGAATAAATCAAGAAAAGTGCATGAAGGGTTTCTAAATTAAGTAAACTTAGAAACTTCAACATGACGCAGAAGCTCTAAGGGCTTACGCAGTGCCTCCAGAGGCTGACGCAGGGCGAGCTAGGGTGACGCTGGGCAAACGTTGGGCCAGGAAGGGCCGATGCAGTCCCTAGAGGTTGACGCTGGGGTTTTCGTGGGGCAGATTGGAGTTGGGAGCTGTCAGAGTGTTTATCCGGTGTTTCAGCCAAAACATCTGTCTCCGACTGAGAGGTACTACTGCCGAGATTATTCTCTGTTGGGTGAGCCAGTTTTGGCACCCAGATTGTATTCTAAAACTGCTTAATAATTAAAACCCTCAGATAGCTGCACCGGTTTTCCCGCATTGACTTTTTCCGGGGACATTTGTCCAAGAACTACGGTGTCCCTTGTGTGCTTGTTTTGTTTCCTTCAGTTGATGATCTGTAATGTGTTGAGCATGTACTTGTATTTATTTTCAGTATTTACATGGTAAATAACTTGTTAATTAATCAAAACAAGTAGGCAAAAATAAATCAGAAAAGTACATGAATGGTTGCTAATAGTTAGACTTAGAAATTCCAACAAATACCATGTTAGAAAATCAAAAAGGCAGAAAGATCTTCTTATACTTGATAATTACTTGTGATGTTCTTGACTTCCTATTAGGTTTTCTTTATATCTTCTTTCTTTTAGTTATCAAGAAATTACGAAAGAAAAAGCACATAAAACAACGGACACTAGATATAGGCACTATGTTAGGGAAAAACCCCCCTCGAGGGGAAAACCCAATAAAAATTTTCTTCCTTTCAATAGTATTCTTTAAGACTCTTCACCCTAGACAAAGATCAAACCTTCCCTCCACACCAAGTCAGCCTCCCAGATCTTCGACCTCTCTTCCAACAACTTCGACTATGTAGCAGCTTCCAACATCAGGTAGCTTCCGACATCAGCAAAACTTGGAAGACTTCGATCTCCCAAACTAGGGCACGAAACAAAGAGAGAAAGGCACCAAAATTTCATTTTTCTTCTTCTATTAGACTCCACCCAACTCGCACTTCCTGTTGGAATTTCTAAGTCTAACTGTTAGAAATCCTTCCTGTAATTTCTGATTTATTTCTTCCTACTTGTTCTATTAATTAATACGTTATTTACCATGTAAATACTGAAAATAAATACAAGTACGGTCTCAACACATACAGATCATCAACTAAATAAGAAACAAGCACACAAGTGACACCGTTATTTTTGGACTAATGTCCCCGGAAAAACCCAATGCAGGAAAACCGGTGCAGCTATCTGAGGGTTTTATTATTAAGCAGTTCATAATACAGTCTGGGTGCTAAAAATGTCTCACCCAACAGAGAATTCCCTCGGCAGTAGTACCTCTCAGTCAGAGACAGATATCATCCCCAATCTGCCCCATGAAATCTCCCAGCGTCAACCTCTAGGGTCTGCGTTAGCCTCTCTGGCCCAACGTCAGCCTCTCGAGGCTCTACGTCAGCCTCTGCGCCTCCCACGTTGGCCATCCTCAGGCTCTGCGCAGCTCCTGGCTGGCTCTGCGTGGCCTCTGGCTGCCTCTAGCTGGCTCTGCGTCAACCCTCTCCCAGCTTCTGCACTAATGCTCCGGTACTATCTCTGCCTCTTTGCTACTGTATTCACTACCCCTCAACTGCAACTCTGATCACTCCTTCGATTTCCTCAGCAAGCCCTGCCCCAGAAAATCGAATTCTTGATCAACTCGGTGTGTTCTCCAAGTGACCCTCAAGCCTCCTCTTATACTTTTCTCGTTGACAATTCAACAGCCGAGATTAAGTCCCTAATCAACGACTAAGATTAGATCTGGCTTGATCCATGACTTTTGGACCATTCTAACTCAGTTTTATATTAATTCACATTAATATTTTATTTTCCCTAAGTTTAGACTTAGGGACTTCATTAAAAATATTAATTATTTTAATATTTCCCAAACTAGTTAGATTCTCTCCAAACCATTTCTGAGTATTGGAGATCTCATGTGCTTTAGCCTCTCCACCAATTTTCGTGGCTAGAGCACATCCGATGCTACCCCAAATCAACACTCCCTCTTAGTGAGGACTATGCTCTAGTAATACTTCTCACTGAGCATCACCCTGATCATCCGGCATCGGTCCCTGTGCTGAAGCTAGGCCTGTTGCCCAACATCCTCTGCGTTGTTGCATCATGTACTGCTACCCATGGCCCTGCCACTGCCACTGTTGCATCTGTACGGCAGCTCCCTCTGCATCTGTGTTGCTGCCCATGGCCCTGCCACTGCCACTGTTGCATCTACACTGCAACCCCTCTCATCATGTTGCATCGTGTTGCCCATAGCACTGCCACTGCTAACTACTGCACTGCAACTCAAATACTGAGAAGTAAATAATTGATCTCCCAACTCTGACATCTCCATCAGGCTAGAAACACTCATGATGCTGAAGCTCCCTCTGTCACTGACAAGTGCTCCCTCTTTAACCCCTATGCTGCTGCAACAACTCTGTGCATCTCGCACTGCTGCCTCACGTTATCCTGGGACTCCTGCACTGTAGCTCCCTCTGTCGCTCCATCCGCATCTGTCTCTACCAACATCCGCCAGTCCTACTACTCTTCGAGGCTCTCGTAACAAGGTATAATCCAAGAGATTGTGTACCTCGAGGACCCTGCCCTTCATCGCCTGTAGCCCGTCTGACTACAGCTCGATGTCTCCCCACTTCCTCTCAAGTGGTGCATGAGCACTCATGGCACAGTCATCATTTGTCTCCACTTCTTTTTCCGCCCTTGCTGGCGCAGCCCTGGTCTCAGAAGCCTCTTCCTTGCTCGTCTTCCTCAGACACTGGCCCGCATAGTGACCCAATTCCCCACAGTGGAAGCATTTGACCTTGGAGAGGTCCTTCTTTTGTTTCTCCTGCTTTCCCTCAGATGCTAAGGCAACATCCTCCTCTTCCTCCATGATTCTGACCCCCTTATCGCTGCTTCCCGCCTTGGTTAGCCTTCTGATCTCTTCTTGACGAAGAACCGCCCACAGTTCCTCCCAATCTGGAAGGGTCAACCTACCCAGTATGCTCTGGACAAATACCTCCCAATCCTCTGAGACTACGTTCAATGCGGTCCTCACCAACATCTCCTCATCCAGCGTGGCCCCTATGGAAGTCAGTTGATCCCGGATCTCCTTCAATCGACCAAGGAAGGTGTCTATCTGTTCTCCCTTCTGCATCTAGTATGACCACAGATGATTTTCTAGTAGCATCTTCCTCTACACGGAAGTACGCTGATACAATTTCGTCAAGGCCTCCCACATCGCATTTGTCGTGTCCTTTCCGACAATATGTGGTACTACATGGTCCTTAACCCCGTCAAGGATGATGCTCTTGGCCCTCGCAATTGCCTCATACTTTTCGTTCTCAGCCGGGTTAACTGGGATCGCTATCGTGTTCAAGGCGAAGTGCTTGAGACAATCCCTGTCTAGAACGAACAAGATCCTGGCCTTCCAGACTATGAAGTTTCAGCTCCATCCAGTCTGTCCTGATCTCTTACCCCATTCACTACCATTTCGATGCTCCTCTTTCGACTCTTCCGAGTCTCTCTACTTCCCTCCTGGAAGTTCTCGGTGTGACTCCCTATGAGCCTCGATTTCCCTCCTGGAAACCCCTCTGCCAATTTCAATATGCCCCCACTCCGATCATTAGTGCAGTTGCACCACTGATCCGGATTTCTTGGCTAGAAATCCTCGGCAGCAACTCCCTCCTCCTTGGTCTTGCCCTGTTAGGTATTGTTCTGACCACAGTACACCACTAGCTTCACTCCGCAACTTACCCACAGCCTCCTATGCCCTAGTAATCTGAAGGTTAGAGCCTCTAGGCTCTGTGCAGTCCCGGCACCAGCGAAATCCGCACCTCCTGGCCAGGGCATCAATCTTTCCTGACTACGAAAGATGACTGGGCACTATGTAGGTCAGGTCTGCTCCTCTCTGCCACTGCGTTGATCCTCTTCCCAGCTCGAACTGATGACGTAGGCACTGCATCACCCCTTCCTTGTTGTGTTTCTGCTAGGAACAACTTTTGTCACTCGGGATAGCTATTTTTGTTGTTGTTGATCTGCTCTGCTCCGCTGATGCCCTCAGTTATCCTATGATCTGCAACCACGCTCTGATATCATGTTGGAATTTCTAAATTTAACCCGTTAGAAATTCTTCCTGTACTATCTGGTTTATTTCTTCCTACTTGTTTAATTACTTAACAAGTTATTTACCATGTAAATACTGAAAATAAACACAAGTACAGTATCAACATCTACAAATCATCAACTGAAATAAAACAGGCACACAAGTGACACCATTATTTTTGGACTAATGTCCCCAGAAAAAACCAATGCGGGAAAACCAGTGCAGCTATCTGAGGGTTTTATTATTAAGCAGTTTCATAATACAATCTGGGTGCCAGAAATGGCTCACCCAACAGAGAATGCCCTCAGTAGTAGTATCTCTCAGTCGGAGACAGATATCAGTCCCAATCTGCCCCACGAAATCTCCCAGCATCATCCTCTAGGGTCTATGTCAGCCCTCTGGCCCAGCGTCAGCCTATTTGGCCTAGCGTCAACCTCTCGGGGCTCTGCGTCAGCCTCTAGAGCGTCTGCGTCTCCCATGTTGGCCCTCCTCAGTCTCTGCGCAGCTCCTAGCTGCCTCTGCGTGGCCTCTAGCTGGCTCTGCGTCAACCCTCTCCCGACATCTGCACTGATGCTCCCGGTACTATCTCTGCCTCTCTGCTACTGTATTCACTCACTTCTTCGATTTCCTTGGCAAGCCCTGCCCTAGAAAATCGAATTCCTGATCAACTCGGTGTGTTCTCAAAGTGACCCTCAAGGCTCCTCTTATACTTTTATCGTTGACAATTCAACGGCCGAGATTAAGTCCCTAATCAACGGCTAAGATTAGATATGGCTTGATCCATGATTTTTGGACCATTCTAACTCAGTTTTATATTAATTCACATTAATATTTTATTTTCCCTAAGTTTAGACTTAGGGACTTCATTAAAAATATTAATTATTTTAATATCTCCCAAACTAGTTAGATTATGCCCAAACCATTTCTGGGTATTGGAGAAGATCTCATGTGCTTTAGCCTCTCCACCAATTTTCGTGGCTAGAGCACATCCGATGCTACCCCAAATCAACACTTCCTTTGGCTTCCTTAGATCCACGTCACACTTCTCCAACTTCCTTAGAGATATCAAACTTGCCTGAGATAATATGCTCCAAATGAATTCGACTTGCTTCTATTTATAGTCTTCAAGGGAGGTCGAATTGATGTCCTTAGGCCGACTTGATCTCTTCTAGGTCGATTTGATGTGTAGGATTCATAAATTATATTTGACTCAATACTAAAAGTTTTACATGATTCAAAAGCCCAAGAAAGGTCTCTTTAAAAGTAAAATGACTCTATTGACTCAGAATAAATCCTAGAAGTCCTCAATTGAGACTTTGACCTAGAACATGATGACCCAAGCATGAAACCCATGCTTTAATAAGTCATAATAATAATAATAATAATAATAAATTTTTTTATTCTTTTGACAAGTACATTACAAGATGACTCAAATATATTTAAATGAAGACTGGACCTAGTTACATTTTCCAACAAAACCTATCCCCTTCGTAAATTTTAAAAGCACATAACCCAAACCCTAAGCGTTTACCAATGCCTATAACTCATACGCAATGCCAAATCTTCCAAGTAGATATAACAAACATAGTTTACACCAAGTGACAAGGGATACACCAAAACTAACCCAATTCTCAAAAAAAAAAATATATATATATATAATACTTTGTATATATCCAACGAAAATGATATTTTTGAAACCAGTTTGGACAATACTTCATTGCAAAGATTCCAGAAAATATTTTGGGCGTCTCGCAAAAGTATAAAATTGGAGCTCGTGGGCATTTGTGTATATTTACAAAAACTCACCAAGGCTATAGAAAACGTACTATGGTCCTTGCCAACAGTTCATACGCATGCCGACACTTAATAAGCACTCGGCTACACTTATAATAATATGTGTAGGTCCAACGACACTGATATTAAAATACATACTATGTTTGAATTATTTTAAATAGTATTTCAATATTACTTTTAAAATAGTAATTTTAAATATTATATTACGACAATGGAATCGTTGGGATGGATTTGGGGGTTGACTTGGATACTTGCTTTGTTTATTATGATGGACGTGTTATGCTAAGGTTTAGACACAATATTTTAACTCAGACTCATCTAAACGGTGACAACAATTACCAATTGATGCCAGCGTACGATGAAGAAGGGTTTTGGTGACAACCTTAATTTAAATGTTTTGGGATTTTATTTTATTTTTATAGTAATATTATCGTACAAAAGAGCACCTTCATCTTCATTTAATCAGATTGCTTTCAGGATAAAATCAGAATAGCCAGGCAGAGAAACCCAGTATTGAAGAGGCGAATTTAATGGTTAAATTAATAATTTTTATGTTAACAATTGATTTTTAAAAATCGGTTTGTAATTATGATCAAATAATCTGTGGAAAAAAAAATCTTTCAAATAGCAACAATAAGACAAGGAGAGAACATCAAGGATCTTCATTCAACTTACCAACAAAACCGGGATGGAATACCTTGACATATATTGTGCATTGATGTTATATTATACCCCTTTTAATGTTTAACCTTTAGTTAAGAGTTAATTCTTTTATAACAACATAGTTCCCTTTTAAACTTTATTAATTTAATTTAGAACTTATAGGTTTACATAGTTCTTTTCATTTGATATATAATATATTATATAATTTCTTTTATTTAATTAAAATCTTTTGTATTTATATATTTTGAATAATGTACTAGTTATTTTATGATGGTGGTATAACAAGTATTCCACAAGTATATTCTTTAGATTCTGGCGAGTTTAGGTATTTACCTAGTATGTCAATAATTCATTCACTGGACTTTTCATAAATGGTTAGCACATATACTAATGCAGTACATGCATATGTAGCTATCATATGCATGTCTCGTATGCATGCTAATATTTACGTTTTGTTTGTAAATTGTAGGTGGGTCATTACAAGCCGGGATTTCTCTGCATTATGCTTGCGACTAAGACCTAAAAACTTAAAACAAAGATGCGAGCTTCGGACCCGCATCAACATCGGAGAGCTTAGCTCAATCCAGAACAACATCGGGAGCTTAATTTCAACTCGGAATCTCATGGGGGAGCTAAACATCTACAACACCATATCAAGCAATAGGAGATATAGGGGAGCACATCTCAACCCATCCTATTGCCTACCGATTTTCCCAAAAATGACCCTTAAGAGGCATGTGTTAGAAAACCTGCATCATAATCAGCTTGGGTTGTACACCCCCAATTACACTCTCAACCCATTGGCCAGACGGGGAGTGGTATTCCTAACAAGCCTTGCTTATGGGTATGATGCTAACTGGGGTATACTCTGCAAAGACCAAGATAGGGGAGCAACATCTCCAACCCTATGGGTAACAGATATGGGGGCAGCATCTACGACCCTACTGTCCAGAGATCGCTCGACCCCAAGAGCCCTCCATCTCAATTCCTCACCCTGGGAGCTCAGACAGGAGTGAAGAGTTGGCTCAGTGTTCTCGAACAATTTTGCATCTCTGTAGATCATAAACCTATCATCGTGCTCATATATAGTAATCATCATATCTCAATAGCAGCGGTCTCCTATTCATGCATATCATCAAATCAAATATCATATTAGAACAAATATATATATATATCACAAAAAGGATACCATAGTCATCCTCTCTCTCACGAAGGCAACAACCACAAGCCTAAGCTTGTCTCATAGAGCAGCATTGTCTCAATATATGAAGGCATCTCAGTCTCAGCCAGTGTTGTTAAAATCGCGATATTATCGGTTTAGCGCAATTTTTTCCCGAAAACGAGAATATCGCTAGTAGTACTCGCATTTCTTTTATACACGATTTTTTCCCAATTTATCATTGGATGTCGGGGCAGTGCGATTTTATAAGCCAAAAAACGCTTTTTTCATTTCATTTGCAAAGCTGAGCGCGCGGAGGGCAGTGGGGTGTTGGAGAGGCTTGGAGCTAAATCAACTGCGTGGAGGAGAAAATCAAAGAGTGTGCTAAGGAGGAGACTGATTATCTCCATAAAAACGGTATGGGCACCAATTTTTTTTTGTTTTCATTGTTTTGAAACTTTGTTTTTGTTTTTTTTCATTGTTTTCGATTGGGTTTGGAATGGGGTTTTTGACATTTGTCCAATGTAAGTTCTTTTAGTATTTTTGGTTGGGTTTGGAATGGGGTTTTTGACATTTGTCCAATGTATTGTTTTTTTAGTTTTTTTGGTTGGGTTTGGAATGGAGTTTCTTAAAATGTATGTAATTTTTTTTAGTTTTTGTACGATGTAAAAATTAAAATACTAAATTGTAAGTTTGTAACTTGTAAATACTAAATTGTAATGCTTATTTTCCCATAGGTTCACAACTTCACCGAAACACCATTCAAGTTTTCAACTTCAAAGTTCAAAAACAAACATGCCGAGGAAATTAGACCCTTTCTAGGAATTTGGTGAACCTGATGCTCCGAATGATAGACTAAACTTGACTTGCAAGTTGTGTGGGTTCCATATGTCCGGGGGGGTGTACAGATTGAAGTATCACCTTGCAAAAATACCTGGATTTGATGTAGGGCCTTGCACAAAAACAAATCCTGAACTCATCCGAAGAGCCATGAAAGCATTGGAAGTTTTAGACCAGAATAGAGAGGCCAAAGAAGAAGTGAAGAGGCAACTAAAAAAGTCAGCTGAAGCAAGTGGCACTGGTTCTACTGCAACATCAACCAATCCGGTAGCTGCCACATCATTTTTTGTTCCTCGAACCACACCTGGTTCACAGCCATCTATCAGTTCAATGCTAAAAAGCACTGAGAAAGAACAAGCTGACAAATTGCTGGCAAAATTTCTCCTTTGGAGTGATATTCCTTTCAGCATTGTAAGGAATAATCCATTTTTCCAACCTGCTATTGATGTTATTGCAACTGTTGGCCCAGGGTACAAAATCCCTTCTTATCATGATTTCAGAGGCCGGATTCTTCAAAATGAAAAGCTTGACTGCACCCAAAGATTGGAGGATTTTAGGGCATCATGGGCACAAATAGGATGCACTGTTATGTCAGATGGTTGGACTAACCAAAAGGGGAGAACCCTTATAAACTTCTTGGTTAGTTGTCCCAAGGGGACTATGTTTATCAAATCTGTTGATGCATCTGCACAAATCAAAGATGCAAGAACTTTATGTGATTTGCTAGATGTGTTTATTTTGGAGGTGGGTGCAGAAAATGTTGTCCAAGTCATAACGGACAATGCTGCAAATTATGTTGTTGCTGGCAGGATGCTTATGGACAAGCATCCTACTTTATTTTGGACACCTTGTGCTGCACACTGTATTGATTTGATGTTGGAGGACATAGGGAAAATTCCCTTTGTCAAAGATATTGTTGAGTCATCCAAAAGCATTACAAAATTTATATATAACCATACATCTGTGCTTAGCTTGATGAGAAGATTCACCAACAACAAAGAGTTAGTGCGCCCCGCCATTACACGGTTTGCCACCAGTTTCATATCTCTTCAATCCCTCTTGAATTCTATGTGGGATGTGAAGAGAATGTTTCTTTCAGAGGAGTGGCGTGCTTTGCCAATGAGCCGCAAACTAGAGGGAGAGGCTGTATGCAGACTAGTTTCATACTAGGAAGACTTCTGGGCGAGAGTGCAGGAGGTGTGCGTCGTTACTGAACCTTTGGTAAAGGTTCTTCGATTAGTTGATGGTGAGAAGCCCGCAATGGGCTATTTGTATGAGGCCATGGACAGGGCCAAAGAAGCCATTCGGGCCTACTATGATGATAAGGGAGATGATGGGTTTCAGAGACAACTCCTCCTATGGGGAGTGATTGATGAGCGATGGAACAACACACTCCATCGTCCCATTCATGCTGTTGGGCTTTTCCTGAACCCTGCATTTTCTTACACATGTGGGTTTGTATTTGATGTTGAGATCATGGATAGATTCTTATCCTGTGTCCAGAAGATGGTGCAATCTCCAGCAAAACGTATAGAGATCTCTAAAGAAATTGTGACATATAGGATGGCAGCTGGCACATTTGGCTTTGAGATGGTTGTCACTGATAGGACGATTAAAATGCCAGGCATTTTTCAGTTTGTAACTTTGTTTCAAATTTCATTGTCTCTTCAAATTCCATTTTTTTCTTATGTTTATTTAAAATTTTATTTGTAATTTTGTTGTAGATGCATGGTGGAGAATGTATGGTGGCAGGGTACCCCTTCTGCAAAAGCTTGCCATTCACATCCTCAACCAAACATGTAGCTCCTCAAGATGTGAGCGCAACTGGAGTGTATTTGAAAAAATACACAACAAGAAGCACAACAGGTTAACACTTAAACATTTAAAATATTGCAAATTTCCAAATAAATTTTTGAATTCATTACACAATATTTTTTTTATAATTAATAATTATTATTTCATGATCTTTGTACAGGTTGGAGTCCCAGCGACTTAATGACATGGTCTACGTCTACTACAATCTTCGATTGTGGGTGAGGCAACTTGAGAGGACACCTGATGTGGAGGCCATCTCATTGGATGGGATTGACACCACTGCTGCATGGAGGGTTGAGGCCGTGAGGCCTCTCATGGAGTCTGCTAATGATTGGTTAGTGCAAGATGTAGTGGAGGGGGAGGAGGAGCAGGAGCAGGAACAGGAGGAGGAGGTGACAGTGATACCACTTTCCCGGGCTACCCCTGCCACCAGTAGAGGACGTGGTCTACCTCCTATAGCTCCTACTTCTAGTTCTTCAGCTTCTAGAGCACAGCAGACTCCACTGCCAACTCCACCAACACCAGCATCTACATCTAGAGGGAAAGGGAAAGCTGTGACATTTTCTCACAAGAGGGGCAGAGGAAATCAATAGTATTAGACTTTAGTTATTTTCTTCATTTTATTGTATATGACATTATGTCATGAGATACATTATTATATTTTTTGTTGATATTTTGAGGCTGAGTTGGGACTCAGGAGACAGGACTTACTATTTAGGACATGATTCACTGTTATGTGTGATTTTAGCACTAGAAATGATATTAAACATCTTATATATTAGTTCTTTTATCATATTTATGTGTCAATGTATTTATTTTATGTTGTAGATGGTTTAGATATTAAAAAAATTGAAAAAAAAATGAATATTTTTGTACCAAACGATTTTTTCCCGATTATTTCCGATTTTTTCTCGATAATTACGATTTTTTCCGATTTTTTCCTCGCGTCGATATTATCCCGATAACGATTAATGCAACATTGGTGTCAGCTATATACAAGATTCTTTGCCAATCGGATCCCACTCTTTGTCATCGCAATGTATCCATGTCATATCCAGAACTTGCTCAAACATCTCTCCAAAGAGCTTCTTCATCCTGCCTCACAGCTAGCCATGCTAGCAACATCGTACTCAACCTCAGTCGTGCTTAAAGCTACGAACTTCTCATCCAAAATATCATGGCAGATCTCATACTAAGGCAGCACCCAGATGCACTCATCAATAATGATCCCAAACCACATCAGTACATCCAACATATCGTAGAATGAATATCTCAAATCAAAAATTGATCGTCCCATGAAAATATCTCGAAGGGTGCTTGGTGGCAACTCAATGTGCATGAAGTGGCTCAATCATGAATTCACTCAGGTTCTGTGCACAACACATATATATACGGACGGGTGTTGGAGCACCAACGCATCAATAAACTGTCAGTTTCCATGTCAAGTTCAACAATATCTCTTCACAACTTCTTGAAATTCAATCGGAGTGTCCAACAATTTGCATTTCCATTTTCCAAAAAAAACTCTTCAATAGTTTCACGATATAGATTTTCTTTTCCAAACTTTAGAAATCGATTCATCATGCCATGATTCATTATTTTGAGCTTCAAAAGCCAACTCCCTCTTACTTTGATCATCAGAGGCTCATTACCTGTCAAGAGTAGACCATCAATATATAAAACCAAAATCAAAGTCATACCTTGGACCACTTTTGAAGTACAGGTTTGGATCAACACATCCTCCTGGTTTCACCAGGTAACTATCAACGGAATCATATCATGCTCAGGGAGCTTGCTTTATACAATGTTTTCTACAAACATAACACTTGACCAAAGCAATATGCTTAGCCTTACACAAATAAATATTGTGCAATCTAATCAACTAAGTTAGCTTATCAAGCCTTAGATGTTAGATCAAAACTCATATCAAACTCATCAATATCATTGTAACAAATTCTTTGGACCAGGTGACAGGTAGAGCTCACATCCAAATATCAAGTTATGACTTCATCTATTTTCATGCCAACAAATTATCATTTACCAATCAATATCAAACCAAACTTCATCAAGTCATCCTCATGATCATAATATAAATCATTTCTGTCATTAGATGCAAATGCATACACCAAGGATAAGTCATGCAGGTTCCATCCATTTATTGTGAGATTTCTTCATACTGAATCACAATTGTTTATACTTCAACCATTATGCCAAGGATAATGAGGCCAATATAAAACCATTATTGAATGCTAATATTAGTCATTGAAAGTTACTATGTTCACATAGCACTGTCATCAAGGCAACTCATCAGATATCAAGTCAACACCCTAATTTGTTATCTTAGTGAGCTCAATTAGTCCATAACCCAAAACATATCAAGTCAAAGTTCTAAATATTATCAAGCATCATGTCAAAACTCCAAAAACTGCTTATTTATATCAATCAGCCAAATCTAGTCAAACCCTTGCAATTGTTATCAACTACTGTCATACATAAGCCTCAATGGTTAAATCATAATGACATATTGATATGCATATTTTGATCCCCTACAAACACAAGTTTAGTCAACACATTCACATTCTCTATAGTAAGTCAAATATTCAAACTTCACTGCTCATAGAACTTTGTGTTGTCTGCTTCATGTCTGTAGGACTGACATCCTTCAGGGGAACTTCTGATTTCATGAACAAAGCTTCACTTTTTTGTCCTACAGACATAACCACACCCATAGGCCTTCTTCTGTGGGGTTGAAAGGATTCAGTCGCACCCTTAAGCTTGCTTTCGTGCGGTTGAGGCTTAGAGTAAGGAAAACTCTTTCTTCTTAGGCCAAAACTTTGTTGTGGACCAACAATATCAAATATTTGTCTATTCATGTCCATAAATATTACTTCAACAATAAAGAATAGTCTATACATATAATCCAAATGATAATAGGTGTAGGGATCTTATGGAGATATTCTCCCTCTAAATGAGCAGCCCCTTCAACCATTATTATTCACGTCATCAATTTGTCTATCATAATATTGTCATGCATCAACAGAACGGTTGGATCATGAAATCAAACTATATCATGTTCTAAAACATATATCCACCATGGTCATAACATGTCAGCATCAACTACTTCATCATCACATATGAACATGACATCAAATTTTCATCAAGGGATAGAGTCATATGATTAGGGCAACTGACAAGTGTAACAACATACTTAACACAATATTACTTTCATCAAGTCAGGTCATTAAATTTTACCATATGTCATAATTATTAAGCTCATCAAACCCTAACCACGGTCAACAAGAAAGTCATGAATATCAATCTCATTGTTACGCTTCTATCATCATGGTTACCATACTTATCATTATCAATAGTATCAAGTTACCATCTATTAGAATCAAGGTGCTAGCCTTCTTTATGGGAGAAACATATCCAAAATGATAAATGTTAGCCAAACATCAAGTATACCAATATATCAAAGATCAATATTAAGTAGCTTCATAGAATCAAGAAGTTCATCATGTCTAAAAGGTAAGATACTTGTTCACTACCAAGTGCATCATTTCATCATAGGTATCATGAATCAAACTTCCTTTCATATGCATACATGACCCATTTGTGAAGATGATATACTCATCATGTCTTAGGGCTTACCTTTCCATCAATATTGCAGCTGAAACATAACATTAAAACACCATACATACCTTGTAGTGTTTAGATACTTGTGCACCTTCTTATTTTACATCGACGGTTGTAGCACTTTGTCATATTTTCATCAAGTACCTATTTACCTTTTCCAACACTAGTTCTTCTCTTCCTACAGTAGCCAACTTTTTTGCATCTCAGATGATCCTCAAGAAGGATCCACTTATCACATCTCATTAAGAAGTTAAGGGTATCCAAATACTCACATATACATGCAGTAAGTATAAGTAATAATCCCAACAATAATCAGATCCATAAGTCTAAACAAAAGTAAAGACACAAAGGAGCACCATAAATCGAAAAATGCTTACCTTTAATGAGAGGTGATCATCTCCTTCTTGAACCAGCCTTCAAAAGCCTTCACTGTCCATTGTCCACTTGTTTCCTTCAATATATATTCATCAACTTCATCAACAACCAGGCCTAATGGAAACTATCCCATCTAGGGCTTTATCAAATCTATCACAAGTGCTTGAGCATGTTAGGGTTTCTTGATTTCATATCTCAAATCTTTGCCATAAACCAGGGTTTCTCTCAAACCCTAACCTAATACTAACCATCAAACCCTAATAACCAGATTGCCTAGGGTTTCCTTCAAACCCTAGAATTCTTTTAGGTCTCCATCCTCTCTTGCTTTCATTAATGATGTCATCATAGGGGTGATCTCCATGACCTTTTTTCAACCCAGCTCTGATACCATGTTAATTTTTCTTAGGGCTATATTGTTCTTTGCTTTGATAATTGCATTTTTTTCATTTACACATTTAAATTCACCCCATAACATCATAACATTATTCAGATTTACATCATTAGTCAGCAACATATGCAACTATGTAGAAAGAATAACATCATCATCATCGATGTAGCGGAACATAAAGACACAATAGAAGAAAAGCATTCACAATTTCACACAGAGACATCGGGATTGGTCGAAGAGTAGGGAAAAACCCACTATGGGAAAACCCTTTCAAATTCTTCTTCTTCTGAATGATTCAGCAAAAGAGAGTACAATGATCCATATCTTCATTTATACAACTATCCAACAAAAATCAACTAAAAAATATCCATGAGATGAACCCAACCATGCTCATACTCAAAACCCTGATTCAGAAGCCTATAATGAACTGTCATTGTCTGCGGTCAACTGCCAAACACTACGGTCAATGAGCGAAAACTTCGAACAACTGAAAAAACCAAACCCTAGTCTCCAGTCGCATGGAGGACATGTTGTGCGAGCGACTGAAAGGCTTTAGTCACATGGATGAGCCGGCCAACGAGCGACTGTAGCCGAGATTTCTCTGTGTTATGCCTGCGACTAAGACCTAAAACCCTAAAATAGAGATGCGAGCTTTGGACCCTGCAATTTCACCTTCGTGTGAACACATTCCTCCGTGGATCGGCCTCAAACCTATGTGAGCCAAAAACAAGAAAGAGAATAGAAGAATGTCTAATGATGATGTCCAACAAGGGTGTCCAATATGCTTTAGGGTTGATCTGATCAAAAATGCACATGTGGGCTTATAATTCAAAAATACATTTTCCCTTGTCCAAATGTGATGATCTTTAGGTCGATCTTGGTCATCTCGACAAGAGGAATTCAATGCAATCATCATCTCCATCAAATGAGCTGTCCAAAATTGAATTTGACCCTAGTTGTATAATTTAACATTTAACATACCATTGATTTTGGTATTGTATGTTGATGATTTATTCTTGACAGAAGGAGAACCTCATATCCTCCAGTGTAAGAGGGAGTTAGCTTTTGAGTTTCAAATGAAAGACCTTGGTTTGATGCATTACTTTTTGGGTCTAGAGGTCTGGTAAAAGACCTGGTGAAATTTATCTTTCTCAAGGAAAATATGTTGTTAAGCTTATTGAAAGATTTGCTATGGTAGAATGTAAGTCCATGCATACTCCTACGGAAATGAATTTTAAGAAATTATGTGGCAGAGTTGTAGGAGCTAATCTGGCAAATCCCACAGAGTATAGGCAACTCATTGGTGCCTTGATGTTTTTGGTAAACACTAGACCTAACATATGCTTTGTTGTAAACACTTTAAGTCAATATACCATTGATCTCTTTCATACCCACTAGATTGCTACAAAACATGTACTCAGATTCTTGCATGGAGCTATAAATCTAGGATCGAAATACACTGTTAAAAATGTAAGACTTCATGGATATACTGATGTTGATTGGGCAAGTAACTCTGCTGATAGAAAGAGCACTTATGGGTGTTGCTTGAGCTTGGAATCTGCCATGATATCTTGGATGAGTAGAAAGCAGAAGTTTGTTGCGTTGAGTACAGCTGAAATTGAATACGTTGCTGCTAGCATGGCTAGTTGTGAGAAAGCTTTTTGGGGAACAATTTGAGCAAGTTCTAGACACAACAGTTATATATTGTGACAATAAGAGTGGGATTCGTCTTGCAGAAAATCTTGTGTTTCATGACAAGTCCAAGCATATTGAGATCAAGTATCACTATATCCGGGATATGGTGTAGAAAGGAGCAGTGAGGCTCCATCACATCTCCACTAATGATTAGATAGTTGACATTCTTACCAAGCCTTTATCGAAAGGGAAGTTCTTGGTTTTTAGAGAACAGCTTGAAATTATGGACATGACCCTTCCAGGAGGTGGTCACAACTGATTGAGAACACTGAGCTACCTTTCCCCCCTGTCAAAGCTCACAGGATTAGGGAATGATGTCAGAAAGCTCCTGAGGATGAGGGACCTCTTGTGTAGTGTGTGCCACAAGAGTAGGCCTCAGTATGCATCCAACCCACAGTTTGGGACGTGGGAAGAGCCACCTATCTGGCCAATAGGTGTAGTGAGACTTGTCTATGTGACTTGTCTAGGATGCAGGTGTTCCACCACTTGACACTTGGTTGTGTTTGATTCTTGTCTGTGTGACTTGTTTGAGTCTTGTCTATGTGATGTTTGTGTTCTATCACCTAATTTTTTTAGATGAAAATTGGTTGAGTGTAATCCTTGTCTATGTGACATGTGATGATCATTTCCTTTCCAAATTTGTGTCAAGTGGATGATTCTTCTTTAGATTGTGACTTCATTGTTACAAATATTACAGAGCAGAGTTGAGTTGAGATGAATGAAAGAGATCAGAGAAAGCAGAGATCTTTGATGCAGAAAGAAATTCCTCCCTAGCTGAGAGGGAGTGTTAAAATTTGGTAGCTCAAGGATGAATTTCTCCTAGAAAAAATCATATCTTTCAATTTTGTTTGAACCACCTATAATAAAATTTCATTTCTAATAATTCTAATATGACTTTCCAAAAATAGTAAGTCACATCCCAAATTGGAAATGATTTTCCAAAAATAAAAAGTCATGTCTAAATGATCAAGGATAATCTCGACATATGGAATCCACTATAAAATCAAATCAATCATGATTATACAAGTCAAAATTAATTTTTTTATCCTTACTAGTATTATTATTATTATGATACTATTATTTATAGAATAGTGTAAAGTCATTCACTTTTAATGGATTAATAAAAACGAATTCTCTCATGAAATAAGTAAATTAATTTGAGAATATTTTACTTGGAAAATTGAACCTCTCGCTTGGAATAAAATAGTAACTCCACACTTAAGAGAATGTAACTCTCTCTCACTAATTCAATGTATGGCAAAAGTGTAACTCCTAATTAAATGCACTTGTAACTCCCTCTTTCAATTCGATTTGTAACTCTCACCAAATATTCTCTCATGTCTAAGTGTAACTCTCTCTCACCCTAATTTGAATTGTAACTCCTCAAGACATGTGTACCTCTTTCTCTATTCTTGGGATGAGTTACACTTCTCCTCAAGTAACTACTCCTTCATGGAATTCATTTTGTAACTCCTCTCCTTTCTTTTCTATTTAAGCAAGAGCAAGTAAGAGTTGAGAGTAGCATGTTCATTTTGAAGAGGGAAAGCTAGTGTTGAGTGTGTGCAAGAGAAATGTGAGAGCAAATAAAGAATAAGAGCAAGGGAAGAGTTGGAGCAAGTGTGAAGGACAAGATCTGATCAAGAGAAGGAGGATATTGTTGATTTTTGGTAGCATCAGATGTGCTCTAGCCTTGAAATTTGGTGGAGAGGCTAAGGCATATGAGATCTCCAAGACCCAGAAATCGTTTGGAGAAATTCCACCCGGATGAGGAGTTATAAAATAATTAATATTTTTAATGGGTTCCTAAGTCTAAACTTAGGAAAATAAAAATATAAATGGGTATTAATAAAGATAAGGGTGAGAAACTTCTAAGAAACGAGGATCAAGTTTGTTTTAATCTTAATCGTTGATTAGAGACTTAATCTCGGTCGTTGATTCATCAACAGGAAAAGTATAAGAGAAGACTTGAGGATCATTTGGAGACACACTGGCAGATACTCAGTATCTCAAGGAAAATTGATTCTCAAGAGAAGGAGATCGATTTCAGAGGGAGAGTTGCAGGGTGGAGGAAGAGGAGGGTATCAGCAGCAGTCAGTGACTGAGGAGGAGGTGACGCAGGGACATTGAGAGACAGCGCAGAGGGAGACACAGTCCAGAGGAGACGTAGCCCTCACGCAAGCTGACGCAAAGGGACGCAGAGCCACTTAGAGCCACGCTGAGCCACGCAGAGTGACGCAGAGGTGACACAGAAGTGGGAGAAGGGTCTCCAAAGTGTCAAAAAGTTTCCAGAGGAAAGTCTCAGGTGTTTTCTCTCAGTTTCTCTGTAAAATCATTCCTTGTAAAAGCGATTGTTGCTGAAGATTAATAAAACCCTCATCTGCTGCACCGATTTTCCCACATTGGGTTTTTCTGGGGACAATTGTCCAAAAACAACTGTGTTGATGTGATTGGTTCTTGTGTATGTATTTTCTCTATGTAATTATGTGATAACTGCAGTAGAATTTATTTTAATATTTGCTTAAGGGATTTCGTAAATAACTTATTGTGAAGAATAAGTAGGTGAAATAAATCAGTGCTGCAGTAGAATTTCAGGTTAGAAATTTTCACATGGTATCAGAGGAGAGATCCGGCAACAGGAGAGAAAAATCGACTATGGGTCAAGAGCATGATGCAGAGGCATCAACTCAAAGGGACTCACGCAGATTTCCAGAAGAAGACACAAGGGACATGGATCACGATTATTCTATGTTAGCTTCCAGATTGGAAGAAGAAGTCGCTTGCCTAGCAAGCTCTACCTCCTCTAAGGTTTGGTATATAGATAGTGGAGCTTCCTGGCATATGACAGGAATTCGAGAATGTTTTTTAGATTATCAGGAAGAAAGAATGAATTTTCAAATCACCATGGGAAATAAGGCGAAGTGTACCCCAGTAGGAAGAGGTACTATAGTCTTTCAAACAGAAGCAGAAGAGCGGCTTCAAGCAACCAATACGCCACATGTGCCAGGATTGGGGATGAACTTACTCTCCGTATCTCAACTTCAAAATAAGGGCTATGACGTTTTCTTCATTAAGGAGAAAGTATATGTCAAACACCTGAGTTGGAAAAGGAAGGCCCAAATTGGAATCAGAAGTAACAGGCTGTATAGATTATAGCTAGAATCACCAACGGCACTAATAGGCAACAATGGATATAAAGATTTGAATAAACTATGGCATAGGAGGATGGGACACTTACACCATGGGGCTCTGAGAATTCTCAGGAAAATAGTATCAGGAGTTCCAGAACTAAGTACCGAACGAGATGATGTATGCAGAGGGTGCGCTCTGGGCAAGTATGCCAAAGCAGCATTTTCCAAAAGTAACAATAGAGCTAAGAGTGTTCTAGGATTGATACACTCAGACATCTACGGATCGATGTCCACAAAAGCTCTTAGTGGTGTCGAATACTTCGTCACCTTCATCAATGACCATTCCAGGAAGACTTGGATCTACTTTCTGAAAACCAAGGATGAGGTTTTTGGTCGATTCAAAGAGTTCAAGGCTCTAGTGGAGAATCTGACAGGAAAGAAAATAAAAGTGTTGTGCTCAGACAATGGTGGAGAGTATGTTGACAAGAACTTCACTGATTTTTGCGTTAAGGAAGGCATCAGAAAAGAGTGGACAGCTCCCTACAATTCGGAGCAGAATGGAGTAGCAGAAAGGAAAAACAGGACTATTGTGGAAGCAGTTAGGGCAATGTTGTATGATTAGGACATGCCCAAATTCTTGTGGGCAGAAGCATGCAGCACGGTAGTTTATGTCCAGAACAGGACTCCACACAGGGCATTAGGAAAAATCACTCCGGAAAGGGTCTTCACCGGGAAGACACCTGAAGTCAGTGATTTCAGGATATTTGGGAGTTTAGCGTATTGTCGTATACCCAAGAAATGAGAAAAAATTAGATCAAACTGCTGACAAAGGATATCTTGTGGGATATAACGAGAATGCTAAAGCATATAGAGTCTATCTTCCAGGGAGTAGGAAGGTAGTAGTTCGGCGAGATGTAAAGTTCATGGAGGACAGAGCTTTCAGGAAATCTCGAGAAATGCCTTCCGAGGAGCAGTCAAAAGACGATCCATTGGTCCAACCACTTCGACCAGCAGAAACTAGTACCAGAAATTCTCCTAAAGGCAAAGCTTCAAAACAGGAGGAATCTCAGGAAGAGGAAGAGCTGATAGATGTACCCACTACCAGTGGAAGAACGAGCCGGGAACTCCGACAGATTCTACGGGATGCAGAGGACTTCATTGGTGCACCCAGGAATGATAAAAGGGAGCGAAGACAGCCAGACAGATACCAGGCCCTAGTAGCTCAGGTTGGGGAACCTTCTAGTTTTCAGGAGGTTGTTCAACATCAAGTATGGGTAGATGCGATGGTGGAGGAATACAATTCTATAATGGTCAATGATGTCTGGGAAGTGGTACCTAGGCCTCAAGACAAGTCAGTGGTAGGTTCGAGATGGATCTACAAAGTCAAATATGTTGCAGACGGCAGTGTGGAGAAATACAAAGTCAGGTTTGTGGCTAAGGGGTATGCTCAAAAGGAAGGGATAGACTACGAAGAAACCTTCACCCCAGTATCCAGGTATATTTCTATTAGAACCGTGATATCTCTTGCAGAACAGATGGGGTGGGAGATTCACTAGATGGATGTCAAGATGACATTCTTGAACGAGGTAATAGAAGAGGAAGTATACATTGAACAGCCAAAGGGTTTTGAGACACATGAGAAGAAGTCTCATGTATGTAGATTAAAGAAAGCCTTGTATGGGCTTAAACAGGCACCTAGAGCATGGTACAGTCGAATTGATGGCTACTTGCAGAAGATGGGGTTCGTCAAGAGTGATGCAGAGCCTAACCTCTACTATCTTGTCGTAGAGGATGAACCTCTAATCCTAGTGTTATATGTGGATGATCTTTTCCTAATAGGATCATCCAGGCTCATCAAAGACTATAAGAAGAACCTAGCCACAGAATTCGACATGAAGGATTTGGGACAGATGCATTATTTCCTGGGGTTGGAAGTTTGGCAACAGAAGGGTGGGATCTTCCTTGGACAAGGGAGATATGCTACCGAGACCTTAAAGAGATTCAAGATGCAAGACTGTAGACCTATGGCTACTCCAATGATCACCAACTAGAAGAAGATTGATGCATCAGAAGATTAAGACATTGATCCCACCTTGTACAGGCAGCTTATAGGGTCCCTGATGTATCTAGTCAATACCAAGCCAGACATTTGTTATGTTGTCAACACCCTCAGTAAATTCATGGTGGAACCCAAGAGGGCGCACCAGGCAGCAGCCAAACATGTTCTCAGGTATATACAAGGAACAGCCGAGCATGGACTATTGTACACCCAAGGCAATGACATCAGGCTAAGTCGGTTCACTGACGTAGATTGGGCTGGAAGTTCAGTAGGTCGGAAAAGTACAACTAAGTACTGTTTCAAGATTGGATTAGGAATGACCTCCTGGTGTAGTAGGAAACCAAAATTCGTGGCTCTGATCTCAGCTGAAGCAGAATATATGGCAGCTAGCACAGCTTCGTGCGAAGCCATATGGATCAGGAAATTGCTTGTGAATCTATTCAGGAGAAGGATGGAAGCGACCAAGATTTTGTGTGATAATCAGAGTTGCATCAAGCTCTCTGAGAATCTAGTATTTCATGATCGGTTGAAACACATTGATATCAAGTGTCACTTTTTCAGAGCTGTCTCCACCGAGGGGCAGAATAGTTGAGGTACACTCCCACAGGAGAACAGGTGGCAGACATCCTCACCAAGGCTCTAGGAAGAACAAATTTTGTTTATTTCAGGGAGTAGATCGAGATGGTGAAGAATCCATTTCAGTAGTAGAAATGGATAAGTGTCGGGAGTTGTAGTGCAGCAGTTAGCAGTGGCAATGCTATGGGCAGCATGATGCAGCATGTTGAGAGGGAGTTGCAGTACGGATGTAGCAGTGGCAGTGGCAGTGTCATGGGCAGCAGTACAGGAAGCAGCAATGCAATGGATGTAGGGCAGCAAGCCAAGCATCAGAACAGAGGACCAATGTGGAGGATCAGTGTGATGCTTCTATGGTGAAGCATTGTTAGAGCACATTCCTCGCTAAGAGTGGGTGTTGATTTTTGGTAGCATCAGAGGTGCTCTAGCTTTGAAATTTGGTGGAGAGGCTAAGGCACATGAGATCTCCAATACCCAAAAATCGTTTGGAGAAATTCCACCCGGATGAGGAGTTATTAAAATAATTAATATTTATAATGGGTTCCTAAGTCTAAACTTAAGAAAACAAAAATATTAATGGGTATTAATAAAGATAAGGGTGAGAAACGTCTAAGAGACGAGGATCAAGTCTGTTTTAATCTTAGCTGTTGATTAGAGACTTAATCTCGACCGTTGATTCATCAACAGGAAAAGTATAAGAGAAGACTTGAGGATCATTTGGAGATATATCGCTAGATACTCAGTATCTCAAGGAAAATTGATTCTCAAGAGAAGGAGATCGATTTCAAAGGGAAAGTTGCAGGGTGGAGGAAGAGGAGGGTATCAGTAGCAGTCAATGACTGAGGAGGAGGTGACACAGGGACATTGAGAGACAACGCAAAGGGAGACGTAGCCCTCATGCAAGCTGACACAGAGGGACGCAGAGCCACTCAAAGCCACGTTGAGCCAAGCAGAGTGATGCAGAGGTGATGCAGAAGTGGGAGAAGGGTCTCCAAAGTGTCAAAAGGTTTCCAAGGGAAAGTCTCAGGTGTTTTCTCTCAGTTTTTCTATAAAATCATACCTTGTAAAAGCGATTGTTGCTGAAGATTAATAAAACTCTCATCTGTTGCATTGGTTTTCCTACATTGGATTTTTCCAGGGACAATTGTCCAAAAACAACTGTGTTGATGTGATTGGTTCTTGTGTATGCCTTTTCTCTATGTAATTATGTGATAACTAAAGTAGAATTTATTTTAATATTTACTAAAGGGATTTCTTAAATAACTTATTGTGAAGAATAAGTAGTTGAAATAAATCAGTTGTTGCAGTAGAATTTCAGGTTAGAAATTTTCACAGAGATCTTCAAGCAAAGAGCAAGAGCACTTCAGCTGCAAGTTGATTAGACATTGGTGACTTTATTCATTCTCATTCTCTTTTTCTCTTTGTACTCTACTGAACAATTGAAGAAATCTAATAGAAAAAGAATCATTTGGGTTTTTCCCTGGTCATTGGACCTAACTCTCAGTGTCTCATATTTGTGCTTGGTTGTCTTCATATGATCCTTAAGTTTATGTTCTATCTACAATTGTTGATCTGAAAAATTTGTGAAGAAGAAATATGCATTCTAAGTAATTGTAACAACATAGTACATTCAGTTTTGTGCAAAGTACATTCAGTTTTCTGCAACGTACATTTAGTTTTCTGGAAAGTACATTCAATTCCATTCGGTTTTCTGCAAAGTACATTCAATTTTATGCAAGCACATTCAGTTTTCTGCATGGAACTTTCAAGTTGTTGCCAAAAAAAAAAAATTGTATAGAACTTTAAGATTTATACATAAATTATGCTGTTTATTTGCTACAACAAATATCGAATAAATCACACTACAATTTTTTACCCTAAAAAATATTGCGGAAAATAAAATGTTGGAAACTAAGAAAAAGCTAGCACACACATAAAGCAACACTTATTTTTGGACAAATGTCCCCGAAAAAACCCAATGTGGGAAAAGCAGCTGAGGGTTTTATTATTATGCAGCAGTGAAATTATGAGCACAATCTTTGGATGCTCGGTTGGCTATCCAATCAGCAAATATCTGACAAAAATAATTAGATAGCAAATTTCTCTCTCTCCACCTGCAATCCCGACACTTGGCTCCCTCAGAAAAATCGGTCATCCAACCCTTGCACAAGCCCTTTCTGCACCAATGTTGCGCAGACCCTCACACGTGTGGCTCTGTTCTGCCTCTAATAAATCCATCTTGCCTAGCTCTGTTACTGGAAGTGAACCTCCAAACCTCTGGAAGACTTTCCCAGCCTCTAGAAGTTGAATCGACTTCCTCTCCAGCTAAATCGAACTGCTCTGTTGAAGCTTCTATACAGAGCTATGTTGCATTGGTTTTGGGGACAGGGGAACAGCAGGGATGGGGGGACGAGTCCCTAGAACAGGTAGAGCGCACCCCCAAATATTCAGGGGATGGAGGGTTGGGAACGACAATATATATATATATATATATATATATGCAGAATTCAATATTAACATTTGTAGTTGTTTCAAGCAAGTATTATGCACAACCCTTACACTTGCCAATTAAAATCTCAAACAATTTGAAAAGGGGTCGAGTGACATTCCATTATTGGTCAGTAGACATGATCTTTAGCTTTAGGAAACTTAAGTGTAACTATTTTAAATTTGTAATAAGGTCCATGAACAATCTATCGAGTATTGTCTTTATATTAGTTTTTCTCCCTCATATTTCAATGATGACTATATTAAACACAAAAGGCATTCCCTTTTCAATAGGTTTTGAAAACTTTTATAATTGTGTTGAAAACCACTATAAAATAATCTGGTTTTCTAATGGTATTAAATTCATATTTCAAATTAAGAAGGGCATTGAATAGGAATTTATTTAAACATTTAGTACTCAATCCAATTCACAACTATCTGATTGTTTTCACAATGCTTGGGGTTGGGATGATGGAAGCACTAAACTTGAATGAGTCCTCGAAACCCACATACAATATGTAAAAGCTGAGATGATCCTAAGAAATAACAAGAAAAATAACCACAAGGATCATCCTTTTAAAACGTTGTATTTTCTATTTTATTGACATGGAGGGTGCTTTTTGTAATTTTACCATTGAAAATCCAATATCTAAATCACGAGAAATCCAAAATGAAACCCATCATACAAAACCCATGTTTTGAGCTGCAACTTGTACAAAAAATTTAGATTCAATGCATTCCAAAAAAAATGAATGTGAAAAATGATCATATTGTCCAATCATCAATGTCCATGATTGTCAAAACTGAAGCTATGTGCTTGGAATATTCCTAAAACCTTCCCAAAACATCCCTGAAATCTGCCCAAAAAACCCTGGAAATTTACCAAAAACATCCCTGAAATCTGTCTGAACCATCCCTAAAATCTGTTCGGAACGTCTTGGGGATGGCTAGAAAGTCTCCAAGTCCCTAGTGGAGTCCCCAACAATTTGGTGACATTTCCTAAGGGTTCAAAAGTCCCTGGAACGCGGGGACGCAGGGTACATGAGTATTTTTTGGGGGGACGGGTCCCCATGCAACATAGGTGCAGACCCTACTCAACCTCAGGTGGACTATCTCTATCGCTTGTGGCTACCTCTCCAAAACTAGAAATCCTCCTTCAGGTTCACTGTCTCTGCCCCTCACTATTAGTTTTTGTAGCATCAAATGTGTTCTAGTCACGAAACTTTGTGGAGAGGCTAGAATACATGAGATCTCCATAACCCAGAAATTGTTTCTAGAAATTCCACCTAGAGATAGCTTAATTAGATTATTAACCTATTTTTTTATGTTTCCTATGTCTAAACTTAGGAAAATTGGTTAATCAATCAAAATTAATTAAGTCAAGGTGGGAATTCTATAGAAACTCACACGAATTGATCTATAAATGATCTAAGTCATTGATTAAGATTTAATCTTCATTGTTGGAGTCCCAACAGGAAGATATAAGAAGGGATCGATGTGGTGATGGACAAGTGAAACTGGAGCAACAGTTCCTTGTGCAAATCGAGCTAGCAACAGTAGAGTTAGATCTAGAGAGGGACGCAGTGTTAGTGAGGCAAGGACAATGATCTGGAGGAAAATTTCCAGATTTGAAGAGGCAGTAGCAAGAGGCTGAGTTATTCCCAATGCATGAACGCGTGAGTGCAGGAACGCGCAAGTGCAGGAACACAAGTGTAGGAATGCACGAGTGTAGGAACACAAGTGTAGGAACGCACGTGTAGGAACGCAAGTGCAAGAACGCGAATGCAGGGAGCGCGAGTGTCCGGGTTGCTCAGGGAATACCTTTGACAGATTTTCTTCCTGTGGATTGCCATTTTTTGGCATCCAGATTGTACTCAGAATTTCACTGCTGCATAATAATAAAAACCCTCACTGTTGCACCGGTTTTCCCAAGTTGGGTTTTTCCGAGGACATTTGTCCAAAAATAAATGTGTAAAATTTATGTGTGTGTGCTAGATTTTCTCAGTTTTCAGTGCTAT
The DNA here is from genome assembly GCA_031772625.1 of Pinus tabuliformis. Classification (NCBI taxonomy): domain Eukaryota; kingdom Viridiplantae; phylum Streptophyta; class Pinopsida; order Pinales; family Pinaceae; genus Pinus; species Pinus tabuliformis. The sequence goes on along the minus strand of CM062819.1, from coordinate 1,490,254,501 downwards.
TTTCTTCCGCGGTTTATTTGTAAAAATCACAATGTGAATTATTTGGTATTTTTCGTAGCAGATAGCAGATAAATTGTTAAATAAATTAATAATTAGAAAAATAATTTCCAGTTGCTATGATAGATGAAATTTTCACATGGTATCGTAGTGTGAGTGATCAGTCGGGAAGATCAGAAGCGGAGGAGAGAATTTTGTTGGTCAGAAGGAGCAGCAGGACGAAATTCTTAGAGGCTACGCAGTACCCAAATTAGCAATTCGAAATGTTGGGACAAGAGTTCGATTTGCCCAGGACAGTGATTCCAACACTCAGAGGGAGCAACAGTAGCAGCTCAGATTTTCACTGAGCAGATTTTTGGTTGAACGCAAAGGGTTTTGCAACAACAGAATCAGCGTCGAGTGGAAGAGAAAAGCACACAGAGGAATTTCCAAATTTCTCGGAGGGTTTCCAGATCCAGTTTTCTGAAGGAGATCCTAGATTTCCAGTTGCAATAGGCAGTGCGGGTTTGCCAAAGCAGCCAGTTCAATTTGTTGGGATTGCAATTCGCGTGCCAGTTTCTGAAGAAGGACATTTAGAAAGGTTGAGATAGTAGTCTCGGAGAGCAATTGAAGGCAGAGCTAGGAAGATAGTAGCAGTTATGTGCATTCTAGGACGGGGTGCGAGTTTCAGAGCTAGCAACCGAGCAGGTGAAAGAGAGAGATTTCCATTATAGTTTTTTGAGTTTCCATATTTTTGCAGCTCTGAAAGGATGACCATACGAGATTGCCAGAAGAGGTCGTTTGAGTTAACCAGAATGCAGATCTGGGGACAGATCAACTTCCAGTTGCCTGAGACAGGTGTCAGAGGAAGTGCGAGTTGCAAAGAAAGGAAGGGTCCAAGCCAAGGACTAAGCTCGATAGGAGATAGTGGGGCACCAGATCCAAGTGGAGGAGGAATATGAGACTCCAATTCGCCAGATGGGCAGGGTCCAACACAGTTGCAACAAGGAGATCAATCAGATCAGTTCCAAATTGTTGCAGTAGGACCATCACCCTCGCTACAGGGGCCCACAGTATCATAGTAACAAGTTTAGTGTCAGCAGACGCAATCTATTATTAGACCGTTGCAAATCTAGTTGCAAACAATGCCTGAGAGACGGTTGCAAAGCTAGATGCAGTGACACATGCAGCACGAACTGTCCAGATGTAGGATGCAGGTGCAATTCCAGCCAGAAGATTGCCAACGTAGAACTACGCAGTCCAGTTTCCAATGCAGGAGAATAGTGCGAGTTGCCAAGAGGGAGCAAAAAGATTTCCCATAGTGAGATCAAGACTCAGAGGGAGTCTAGCTTCAGAAGGAGCAGCCCTATGAATGCTAATGCTTGAGGATCTGGGGAGATCAAACTCATTATTCCAATAGTTGCAGTAGCAGTCCGGAAGCATCAACAGAGCAGTAGCAACAATGTTGAAGTTTCTAAATTTACTTAGTTAGAAACCCTCCATGCACTTTATCTTATTTATTCCTACCTACTTGTTATTTTCCTTAACAAGTTATTTACAATGTAAATACTGAAAATAAACAATAGTGCATGCTCAACATATTACAGATCAGCAACTAAAAAGAAACAAAAACAAACACACCATATGACACCATTATTTTTGGACTAATGTCCCCGGAAAAATCCAATGCGGGAAAACCGGTGTAGCTATCTGAGGGTTTTCTTATTAATCAATATCAGAGTACAATCTGGGTGTCGATACTGGCCTACCCAACAGAGAATTTCCTTGGCAGTAATATCTCTCAGTTTCTGACAAATCTACTAGTTGAAACCCCGGATAATCCTTCCGACAGCTACTCAGCACCAATCTGCCCTAGAAACCCCAGCGTCTGCCCAATCTGGACTGTGTCAGCCTCTCCTAGCCCAGCGTTGGCCCTGCATCAGCCTATCTTGTCCTACATCAGCCCCAGGAGGCCCTGCATCAGCTGTCTGAGCCTCTGCGTCAGCTACACTGGCCTCTCTGGTGCTCTATGCAGCACTTAGCTGCCCCTGCGTGGCCCTGTGTGAGCACTGGTTGCTCCTGCGTCTCTCTCTCTAGCTATTCTCTTGCTCTCCCGACACTATCTCTGCCTCTCTGCCTTTCTGTACTCAATGCCCCTCAGCTGCTCTCCGATCATTGATTATATCTCTCTTAGCAAACCCCGCTCTAGAGAATAGAATGACTAATCACTCTGGTGTATTCTCCAAGTGACCACCAAGCCTCCTCTTATACTTTTCCTGTTGACATATCAACGGCCGAGATTAAGTCTCTAATCAACGGCTAAGATTAGATCTGGCTTGATCCATGTCTTTTGGACCACTCTAACACAGATTCATATTAATACACATTAATATTTTATTTTTAGACTTAGGGACTCCATTAAAAATATTAATTATTTTAATATCTCTTGATCTGTTAAGAATCTGCCCAAACCCTTTCTGTGTATTAGAGATCTCATGTGCCCTAACCTCTCCACCAAATTTCGTGGCTAGAGCACATCTGATGCTACCCCAAATCAACGCTCCCTCTTAGCGAGAACTGTGCTCTAGCAATACTCCTCATTGAGTATTACTCTGATCATCCGGCATCAATACCTATGTTGATGCTAGGCCTTCTTGCCCAACATCCTCTGCACTGCTGCGCATGGTTCTGCCACTACCACTGTTACATCTGTACGACAGCTCCCTTTACATCCGTGCTGCTACTGGTCCTTTCTCCCAGCACTGCATCTGCACTACACCTCCTCTCATTATGCTGCATCGTGTTGCCCACTGCTGCACTGCAACTCAGTTACTGAGAAGTAAGTAACAGATCTCCCAATCTAACCTCCCCGTTGGGCTAAAGACACCCACTGATGCTGAAGCTCCCTCTGTCGCTGACAAATGCTCCCTCTGTGCCATCCTACACTAGTGCAACATTCATGTGCCTTTCGCAATGCTGCAGCCTGCTAGCCTTGCGCTGTCTTGAGACTCCTGCACTGTAGCTCTCTCTGCGGCTCCATCCGCATTCGTCTCTACCCACTCAGCCAGTCCTACTACTCCTCGGCGAGGCTCCCGTAGCAAGGTCTAATCCAAGAAGCTGGGTACCTCAAGGGTCTTGCCCCTCATCACCTGTAGTCCACCTGACTACTGCTCGATATCTCCCCACTTCCACTCAGGTGGTGCGTGTGCACTCATGGCATAGTCATTGTCTGTCAAAACTTCCTTCTTTGCCCGTGTTGGCATTGCCTTACTCTCGGAAGACTCTTCCTTACTCTTCTTCCTTGGACACTGGGTCGTATAATGACCCAACTCCCCACAGTGGAAGCACTTGATCTTGGAGAGATCTTTCTTCTTCCGCTTCTCCTAATTTCCCTCAGATGATAGGGCCACATCTTCCTCCTCCTGCTTGACTTTGATCCCCTTGCTGTTACTACCTGTCTTCGACTGTCATCTGATCTCTTCCTGGCGAAGAGCTGCCCACATCTCGTCCCAAGGTGGAAGTGTTCCTCTGCCCAGTATACTCTGGACAAACACTTCCCAGTCTTCTGAGACAGCATTCAGGGTTGTCCTCACCATTAGCTCCTAATCCGGTGTCGCCCCTATAGCAGTCCACTGATCTCGAATCTCATTCAATCCTCTGAAGAAGGTGTCAATCGATTGTCCCTTCTTCATCTAATATGACCTCATCTGATTCTCGAGCAGCATTCTTCTCTGCATAGAAGTATGCTGGTACAACTTCTTGAGAGCCTCCCACATCTCAAATTCCATTTCCTTATTGGCTATGTGTGGTACTACATGATCCTTGACCCCATCAAGGATAATGCTCTTGGCCCTTGCCATTGCCTCCTCGTACCTATCATTATCACTGGGTTCGACTGGGACAGCTATTACCTTCAAGGCGAAGTTCTTGACACGATTCCTGTCAAGTACAGATAAGATTCTGGCCTTTCAGAATGCGAAGTTCAATGCTCCGTCCAGTCTATCCTAGTCTCTTACTCCGTGTAGTGCCATGATGCTCCTTTACTTCCCTCCTGAAAGTTCTCTGTTCGACTCCTCTGAGTCTCTACTTCTCGTCTGGAAATTCTCTTCTGGACTCCCTCTGAGTCCTGATTTCCCTCCTAGAAATCCTTTTGCCACTTGTCGAGATGCCCCCTACTCTAATCGTCATGTGCAATTGCACCACTGATCCGAGTTCTTCGACTAGAAACCCCTGGTAGCAACTCCTCTGGCCTTGCTTTGTCAGGTATTGTTCTGACTACAGTACCTCACCAGCTCCACTCTGCAATATTCCTGCAGCCTTCTAAACCCCAGCAACTGCCTATCTGTGGACTGCGTCAACCCCTCTCTACCTCACATTGGCCCTGCGTCACCTCAGATGGGTCTACGTCAGCCCTGTGAGGCCCTGCGTCAACCCTCTGGCCCTCTGCGTCAACAACACTAGCCTCTCTAAGGCTCTGCGCAGCTCCCGGCTACCTCCGCATGGCCCTGGTTGGCTCTGCGTCACACTCCTTGGCTTCTGCGCTGCTAGAAACAGCTTCTGTGACCTCGGTACAGTTGTTTTCTGCTACTATTGCTCTGCTCAACTGATGTCTTTTAGTCCTCCTGTGATCTTCAATCACGCTCTGATACCATGTTGAAGTTTCTAAGTTTACTTAGTTAGAAACCCTCCATGCACTTTATCTGATTTATTCCTACCTACTTGTTATTTTCCTTAACAAGTTATTTACAATGTAAATACTGAAAATAAACACTAGTGCATGCTCAAAATATTACAAATCAGCAACTAAAAGGAAACAGAAACAAACACACCATATGACACCATTGTTTTTGGACTACTGTTCCCGGAAAAACCCAATGCGGGAAAACCGGTGCAGCTATCTGAGGGTTTTCTTATTAAGCAATATCAAACTACAATCTGGGTGCCGAAACAGGCCTACCCAACAGAGAATTTCCTTGGCAGTGATACCTCTCAGTTTCTGACAAATCTACTGGCTGAAACCCCGGATAATCCTTTTGGCAACTACTCAGCACCAATCTGCCCCAGAAACCCCAGCGTCTGCCCAATCTAGACTGCGTCAGCCTCCCCTAGCCAAGCGTTGGCCCTGCGTTAGCCTATCATGGCCTGCATCAGCCCCAAGAGGCCCTGCGTCATCTCTCTAAGCCTCTGCGTCAGCTACGCTAGCCTCTCTGGTGCTCTTCGCAACGCTTAGCTACCTCTGTGTGGCCCTGTGTGAGCATTGGCTGCTCCTACGTCTCTCTCTAGCTATTTTCCTGCTCTCCCGACATTATCTCTGCCTCTCTGCCTTTCTGTACTCAATGCCCCTCAGCTGCTCTCCAATCACTGATTCTATCTCTCTTAGCAAACCCTGCTCTAGAGAATAGAATGACTAATCACTCTGGTGTATTCTCCAAGTGACCCTCAAGCCTCCTCTTATACTTTTCTTGTCGACATATCAACAGCCGAGATTAAGTCCCTAATCAATGGCTAAGATTAGATCTGGCTTGATCCATGTCTTTTGGACCACTCTAACACAGATTCATATTAATACACATTAATATTTTATTTTCCCTAAGTTTAGACTTAGGGACTCCATTAAAAATATTAATTATTTTAATATCTCTTGATCTGTTAAGAATCTGCCCAAACACTTTGTGGGTATTGGAGATCTCATGTGCCCCAACCTCTCCACCAAATTTCGTGGCTAGAGCACATCCGATGCTACCCCAAATCAACAAGCAGCTGTATGAGTAGATCATAGTTTACCATGTTTGCAGCCATACCTCCAGGAGTGAGGTGGGGCGACTTGGAGCTGTAGTCCAAAACTGCAGATGTTTGGGCAGGATCCTTGAGGTGTCCTCATCGATCATCAGCTTGCTACGAGGCCCACAATATTCAATAGCAGGATGGATCAGTGTCAGTTGATATAGTCAGATTCCAGAGTAACAGTTGCAGACTATTAGCAGTCAGGGGCTGAGGAGCGCAATGCATTGTTGACAGCAGTGCAGAGTGGCACAGTACAGAGTCAGCAACAGTGCAAATTCTTCAGTGGACAGTGAAGTGGCAACTGTGTTCATTATGATGCATCTGTCATCCGTCAGGCACACCTACCAGTTAGTGAGAAAATCCCTTAACCCCACAAGGTGTGGTTGGTGGCAAATTAAAGAGAAGGGGTTGTCACCTATTCCCAACTCTCTTCGTTTAAGCTATCTCCTAGGTTAGCTAAGGGGGGTGGTCCCTAAATGGAAAACTAAGTTAAGGGATGTTAGGTTTCTTAGAGATGTGAGAGTGAAATGGATTACTTTTTATATTATAAGAAAATATAATATGAGCAATGTGAACCAAAATCAACTTTAATAACCAACACATGAGATAGTAATAAGCATATGTAAAACCAGTGCCTTCAAAATATTGCTCAAAAATGAAAGATACTTGCTCAAAATAAATGAAATGCTTTCAAATGGAAGCACAAGCAATCATGAAAATGAAACAAAAGATGTTAGCACAATAAAATAATCAATACAAGATATAAAAATGCTTTCAAGATATATGATCACTTATTAAGTCAAAGCATACAAGGAAGGAATATCTTGCAAAGGAAACCAATTAGAATTCTACTTGCAAAATATAAAATGAGATGATACTTGCCAAAACAAAGTATTCAATTCAACATACATTGAAAAATGACAAGTGTAATGATTATTTGTAAGTAAAACAATAATATGTGTTAATATGAAATGCACCTAAATTAAAATTGGATGCAATTATCTTCGTTACTTTTATTCTAAATGCCTAATCTAGGTGAGAGATCCTCCTTTTGAGATCTTACCAAATAGTAAAAATTGGGGTGACCATAAGAAAGAAGAGGCGAGGACACAGTGGTGTCATTAATGATACCCCTCCCTTGAGTCTTACCAGTCAGCGTGTGCCTTCGTTCCTACAAGGGGACAAACCACCTTCATAACTGCAGGGTCACATGCCTTTACCTTACTTTGTACCAATTGGAAGAACTTTCCAAGAAAGTCATTTTCCTATGATTTCTATCAACCAAGCTTATGCTTGGAGGTTAATTTTAAAATGCAACTAAATTAGAATGCCTAATATGATATGCAAGTGAGATTGTAAGTGCTATGTAAAAGATAGAAATTGCTTTAATTAAATATGCTCCACAAGATCACTTGTATAGTTGCTCAAGTAAACACAAGATGCATAAGTTTCATAATCAATTGAAATTGTGACATTAATGATACCCCTCCCTTGAGCCTTACCAGTCAGCGTGTGCCTTCGTTCCTACAAGGGGACAAACCACCTTCATAACTGCAGGGTCACATGCCTTTACCTTACTTTGTACCAATTGGAAGAACTTTCCAAGAAAGTCTTTTTCCTATGATTTCTATCAACCAAGCTTATGCTTGGAGGTTAATTTTAAAATGCAACTAAATTAGAATGCCTAATATGATATGCAAGTGAGATTGTAAGTGCTATGTAAAAGATAGAAATTGCTTCAATTAAATATGCTCCACAAGATCACTTGTATAGTTGCTCAAGTAAACACAAGATGCATAAGTTTCATGAACAATTGAAATTGTGAGTTGCTAAAGATAAATGATGAATCAATAACAAACTAAAGCAAATGAAGCTTGAAATGTATGTTCTCGCAAGATGAGCAACTAGATCACATGTAAAGTTTCCCAAAAGTAAATTGCAATGCTTTGAAAGATAAACTTGAGATTTGTGCCCACAATAGCTTTGCAAAAAAGAACTTTAACTTGAGAAAATAAAAGATGACTAGCTTGACATGAAAGTAAATGGTTGCTTTGAAAGGTAAACTTGTCCAATACACAATGCTTCAAAATATACTCAAAATGGAAATATTGCATAACAATAGAGCATGAATTATTGAGACAAGTGTCAAGCTAAATGTATCCAAGTTTGCTAAAAACAATAAAGATGTTTGCATAAAGTAAGAGTAGATTGTTTTGCAAATGGAAATGTAGACTTGAAACTTGTAGCAATAATGATAAGTAATGAACGCTCAAAGCATGTAGCAAACTTCAAAAAAAAAAAATGTGATTTATGTTACTTCCCAATTAGAGCATGCATATGTGATGTGAAAGAAAATGGAAAATTCAAAACCAACAAGTCAATCCACCCAAGATTCTCTCCCTAAGATGGAGAGATAGGGATGCTGTGAAAATTCGGTGACCCAAATCCTATTGCAGCAACTGGAAATAATTCTCCTAGTTGTTAAATTAATTTTTAACAATTTATTTATTGTTTGCTACAACAAATACTAAATCAATCACACTACAACCTACACAAATAAATTGCGGAAGATATAAACACTAGAAGAAATGCTAACACACAAACATAAATTTACACAATTATTTTTGGATAAAACATCCTCGGAAAAACCCAACTTGGGAAAACCGATGCAACAGCTAACGGTTTTATTATTATGCAGCAGTGAAATAATTTGAGTACAACTGGATGCCGAAACTGGCAATCCTACAGAGAAAAATTGGTAAGAAAAATCTAGTGAGGAATTTCCTCACTCCACAGGAAAATTTGGGCTCTGACATCAACGCAAATTGAGTCATCCAAACTGGCTCTGCGCAGCTACTGCGTCACCCTAGCACAGTGACTTCTGATTCTACAAAAACTAACACTCCCTCTTAGTGAGGAATGTGTTCTAGTGTTGTTTCCTTTTGTAGTAACACCTTGTCTCTGCATCATCTCCTATCACCCTGCTGATGTCTCGCTGTTGCTACCCACCAACCACTACGCAACTCTAATATATGATGCATCTGTGTTGTTGCTGACCCTGTTGAACTGTTGCCGACACTGCAACTCCCTCTTCATTTGTTGTTGATGCAACTACAACATCTGCAACTCAAAAGCATCCTAAATACTGAATCAACTGTGATCAATATGATGCATCTGTCTCCCGAGTCTCTGATTGTTTCTAGTATCTGTGTTGTCACTGAGGCATCTGTGTTGTTGTTGACTATGCATTGTGCCACTTGCACTACTGCCAACTCTACATTGCGCTCCCCAACATCTGATTACTACTAGTCTCAGCAACTGTCACTCTGGCATCTGATTGCATCAACTGAGTTCTACTTGCATGTCTTGATTTAGTTCTTGTACACTAATTGTAGATTATCATTTTGACTCTTTCATGTCATCTTTCCACTCATTTTGGATAGGTTTTGCAGCCCCGTTTGAGCAGATTTACTAATTCAATCCTTGTGGTAGCTTGAGGGAGTTTTCATTTGAGACATTTAACAAGTTATTTGTAAGACCTTTGGAGCATTTTGAAACGAAAATTCAAGGAGGTTGTGAGTATTTGAGGCATCATTTCTTGGAAGGCCAAGTTCTACTTTGAGGGCAGCATCCTTCTCTCACTAGGTTAGCGTTGAATACAACTCTCTTTGTGGCTGATTTGATTGCTGCAAATTTGTTTCTTGTATTTTCAGATTTTGTCAAAGACTCTCCTGTAGTTGTTACTTGAAGAGATCTAGCCCTTGGAAGTGGCATGTTGTAAAAGACTCCTTTGGTTTCCTTGGGAAGTCTTCTCAAAAGGCTTTTCTTTTCTCTCTTTGTAACCAATCTCTAATAAAAAGATTATTTTTTCTTGTGAGGGAGCTTGGGATTTTTCCCATGGTATCCTTTCTCCCCATTTAGAGGGAGGATCATTGCTTGTGGGTGGACTAATCTCTTAGTTTAGTTACTCCAATTTTCTTTGTTAATCTCATTGCTAAGCTCATTCGTGCATGATTAGTTTCTTAACATAACACTCACATCCATTCTCATTTTAGCATACATTTGAGATTGCTTTATGTTTTCCATTTCCATTTCTTGAATACTTGTATTGGGCAATCTACTACAACACATGCAATTTTTTTTTTTGAAGCAAGCAAATATTTTATATTTACTGGGCAAGCTTAAACTAGTTTAATTTATCCATCTACTTTGGTTTCACAAGTCTCTTGAGCACATTGCTTTATCATTGTCAATTTATATTATGTGGCATTATCATTATTGTTGGTCTTTCTTGTGTCACTCCATTGAAGCAATTTGGCATTGATTTCATTTACTTGCAAAGCAACATATTTGGAACTTGTGGAGCTACATTGAGCTAATTGTTTCACTTTCCCTTTTCATTGAAAGATATTGGTATTGTTTATTTGAGCATTGTCTCTTATTTTGAGCACTAATATCAATACTTTCTTGGAAACAATAACACTCACTCGTGCATTTCATCTAGGCATTTTAGTATACGAACGCTTCCAAGCCAGGCCCCAAGACTCACTAAAATTAACCTCCAAGCATAAGCTTGGTTGATAGAAAGTATAGGGAAAAAGACTTTCTTGGAAAGTTCTTCCATCTAGTACGAAGTAAGGTAAAAGCGTTGTGACCCTGCAATTATGAAGGTGGCTTGTCCCCTTGTGGAAACGAAGGCACACGCTGGCTCGTAAGACTCGGGGCATGGATATCATTAATAACACCTCTGTGCCCTCGCCCTCTCTTTCTTACAGTCACCCCAATTTTTACCCTTTGGTAAGAGCTCAAGAGGAGGACTTCTCATTTATTAGACATTTTAGATTAAAAATTATTAAGACTAATTGCATCCAAATCTAGTATAGGTGCATCTCATGCTAATACATATTATGATTTCATTTGCAATTGTCCATTTTACTTTTCATTATTGAATATTTTATGTTGGTAAGCATTGTTTCATTTTCCTTTTGCAAGTTGAGCACTAATTGATTTTCCTTTTGCAAGATATCTATATATGCTTTGATTTAGGCATTGATCATATTTTAAAGGCATTTTATATCTTGTATCGATTATCGTGTTAACATCTTTGTCTCCATTTCAAGATTGCTTTGCTTTCATTTTTTGAAGCATTCTACTTTTGTTTTGAGAAAATATATCTTTCATTCCTGTTGAGCAATTTATCTTAAGGCATTGGTTTTATGGTTTTATTATGTTAATGATTTTTTATTGCTCAAATCATATTTTGCTCATAATTCTTGAAAGTAATCCACTTTCACTTTAACATCTCTCCTAGAACCTCACATTTCTTTTATCTTAGTTTTCCATATTAGGGACCACCCCCATAGCTAACCTAGGAGATAGCTTAAATGGAGAGAGGGGATTTAGTGTGACAACCCATTCTCTTAGTTCCCTATCACTAACCACACCTTATGGGGTTGAAGGCTTTTCTCACTGACTTGTAGGTAGGTGTAGGCAGCAGGGTTAACAACATGCATTGCTCATATAAAACATGTGAATGAATGTCCTAGTAGTGATCTTTCATTAGCTTTCCTATGAAAATTCCATTTTTCCATTGCATAGATAATTGCTTTAAGTGTTGGTGCTAGGGCATCAAAATTTCGGCCTCCTTAGTCACTATTTGGAAAATCTAACACATCATAGACTCCATACTCCAAGGAATAAGAGACTGGTCCATTTGGTTGGTGATCAAACTCTCTTTTAATCCATAACTTCTCTTTCTCTAAATTCAACCCCTTCATGGCCAAACTTACTAACTAGGGCTTGGTGTGAATCCCTAGGCAAGGAGAGTTTGTGGGATTGGAGAGCCTAAACATCAAGGGGATAGCATTTTCCACAAAATCTATTCTTTTGGTGGGCATCCACTTCAATCTTGTCCACAAATTTTCTTGCCCTAGTTGTTTGCCCAAAGTGGGAACCCTCGTCTAGTTTGCTTCAGCCTAGGGGGTTCATTGAAGGTTTCATGAACCTTGGACTTGCCAATATACATTGTTGGAAACCTTTTCTCCTAGCCTTGACCTTTGGTTACACCAACACTCAACTCATCAACCAAACCCTAGGTCTTGTGCCTCATCAAATAAACCTCTATCAAGAAAGTGAATTGCCACCTATTGGAGCCTTGAACCTAAATTGTGCCTTTCTTGTAGAAGGTTTAATTGTTAAATTTCCTTGAAACTCTACAACTACTTAGATGAATTACTGAAAACAAGGCAACTGAAAACTATAACCAAATTTACTTTCATCAAGATACAAAGTTACTTAACAATTTATAAGCAGCGAAAAATAATTGAGAGATAAAAACGCAATCACACAAATTGACATGCTTGTTTACCAAGGAAACCCAAAAGGGAAAACCTGTTTTCTTTGTTGTGGTATTTTATGATTGTTCTTGAGCAAATGGATCGATTACAAAGAAATTTGTCTCTAAGAAAGAGTTTTGTTGTTTCTCACTAATCTCAATTGATACAATTGGTCTCGGCCTGCCCTAATCACTGCTTGATCTCGGCCCTCTAGCACACAATTGTTCCCTTGTTGAATAGCCTTGACTTTCCTGCAAATCCCCTAATCCTGCTCCTTGATCTTTCTGGATTGGAAGCTCCTTAATCCTTGCACACTAAGTCCCTATTTCCTAGTGCACATGAGCCCCTATTCTCTTGCGCAAATCTCCTATTTTCTAGTGCACAAGTCTCCTATTTTTTAGCATGCTTGTGGCTCATATTCTCTTGCGCACTTGTGACTTCCTAATTCTTAGGACACAAGCTCCTCAAATCTGCACACAGTCTCCTAAATCCTTGCGATATCCTATTTCTTAGGACACAAATTTTGCGCTCTCCACAGTCAAAGAAGATCTCACAAATTTGTTTTTGTGCCTTCGTCCTCCTCTTTATAGACCCAATTCAAACATGCAAGGACGCCCAGTTCTATTTTAGAATTCTAGTTCTGATTGAGAGCTAACTGAGAGTTCTTCTCGTCCTTTCTCCAATCAACATTGGAGTTCTTAACTCGTTCTCTCTCCAATCAACACTGGAAGCTAACTTGTTCTTCCTTCAATCAAGACTGGAGACTAACTCGCTCTAACTGAACTTGTAACCCCCACCTCGTTCTGTAGTCAAACTAATAAAGACTCCACTTAACTGAAGCTCCAACTCTACGCATGCTAACTTGATGATTATTCCAATAAACTGGAAATAACTCATCCTAACTGAAGTCTAACTCATGAGCTCACACTCATACTAAGAGAAAGACAAATCGAGGTCTTCACTAGCTAAGGCACAAGCTAGAAGACCTTTACTCGCTACATTTTCAACACTCCCTCTTAGCGAGGAAGGTACTTCTAGAAGAACCTCCTCCACCTGGATCTGTCTCCAACACCACCACATTATCCATTGTTGTAGTTGCTCCCTCTGAACTAGAAAACTTCCCTACTTCCTACTGCGGAATCTGATCTGAAGACCTGTTCCTTCCAACCATGCTCCTAGGATCCTGATCCTGAGCATCTAACAATGTCATATCATACCAGTTGAGGCTCCTGGCAGTACCTGAAGAATCACTCTTCCTTGCCACCTGCTCCCTCTCAGCAATTGACATTGTTCCTATATTCAAAACATTGGCCTTATACTTGTCCACACTTCCATCTAATACATGCTTCACCTTGTACACCCATTGTGAGCCTACTATTGATTTTCCATCTGGGCGTGGCACAATCTCCCAGACAATTGTTCTTCATGATGGAGGAATATTCCTCCACCATGGCATCCTACCCAACCTACTGAGATGATGCCTCCTCATAACAAGAAGGCTCTAAGTCTATCAACTCAGTCATCAGTGCCATATACCCAGTGTACCTTTGTGGCTTGCTTGCCTTGCCCGAGCATAGAGCTAGAAGTCTCAACTCGCTCCTAGGCCTCTTGATCGACCCACTTTGCTCTCCTCCTACTTGTGTTGGGAGTCACTAGTCTCTTCTCTTGATCCTGTGCTAACTCCTAGTTATCCTGCTATGTGGCTCTCTTGCCACCTGGCTGAGACTCAATCTGTGATATTGGCTGAGGCTTCTGCTTGGGAGCAAGTAGCTCCTCCTCAGGTACTCTAACCTGCTCTCACTCTAAGGACTCCCTTAGAGCTCTACTCTCCTCAAACCTCACGTCTCTACTTTGCGCACTTCCTGCCTTGCTGCTCAAGGTTGCGCCTATCTCAACCTATAGCGGGTACAGATTCTTCATCCTCACACCTATCTTCTTCATACATGCAAAAGCTAAGTGCTTGAGGTAAGCCTTACCTCTGTTGAAGATGACATCATAACCCTTATCCTCTAGGGTAGCAACAGAAATAAGATTCTTCTTCAGTCCTACAACATAGAGGACATCCCAGAGATGAAGAGAGCTACCTAACTCCCTCTCAAAACTGAGAGTACCAACTCCCCTAATCGTGTACTGGCCATCATCTCCTAGCTCAATGTGAAACTACATGTCCTTCTCCTTCAAGTGGCTGAAATATTCCTTGTTCCCGATGATATGGAGGGATGCTTCGGAATCAATATACCATATGTTGCTGCCAATTGAGATTTCCATGCAAGCTATCAATGAGAAACCTTTCTCGAACTGAGAAGAAAATGCATCTACCTCAGTTGATGCAACCACATAATCCTTATTGGACTCCTTCTGATTAGTACACTTAGTGGCATGGTGCCCGAACTCGAGGCAATGGAAGCACTTGATCTTGCTTAGATCCTTCTTCTTCTTGCCCTTCTGACTGGACTCGACCTCTCCTTGGCCCTTCTTGCCCTTGGCTTTGCTACCTTTGCATGTTAGGGCAAAGTTCTCCTCGTCCTCTGTCGGAGCTGATCTCCCAGCTCTCATCCCTCTCTGGATTTCTTCTTGAACGCAATCTGACCACAACGTTTCCCAGCTGGGAATATTCTCTCTGCCACTGACTGCATCCTAGAAATTCTCCCAAGACTTATGAAGTCCCAAAAGTGCAAGACTCACAAGGTCACTATCTGCTATAGTGTCGCCCACTCCAGCTAGCTCATCCCGAACATGGGTGAACTTGGAAAGATACATAATGATGGGCTCTACTTTGCTCATCCAAATACTTCTTAGCTTCTCCTTCAGGGCAAGCTTCTTGACATCATTGGAACCCTGATAGAGATCTAAGATGGCTTTCCACATCTCCAATGTTGTCTTCTTCCCATGAAACACCATACTGCTATCCAAAAATACTACTCTTCAAAACTCTAGTGAAACTCCTCAACTACTTAGATGAATTACTGAAAACAAGGCAAATGAAAACCAAAACCAAATTTACTTTCACCAAGATACAGAGTTTCTTAACAACATATAAGCAGCGGAAAATAATCAAGAGATAAAAACACAATCACACAAATTGACATGCTTGTTTACCCAAGAAACCCAAAAGGGAAAACCTGATTTATTTGTTGTGGTATTTTATTGGTTGTTCTTGAGAAATTGGATCCATTACAAAGTAATCTCTCTTTGAGAAAGCGTTCTGCTACTTCTCAGCAATCCCAGTTGATACAATTGATCTCGACCTGCCTTGATCACTGCTTGATCCCGGCCCTCTAGCACACAATTGTTCCCCTATTGAATATCCTTGACCTGCCTACAAATCCCCTAATCATGCTCCTTGATATTTGCGCACTAGAAGCTCCTTAATCCTTGCGCGCTAGGTCCCTATTTCCTAATGCACATGAACCCCTATTCTCTTGCACAAATCTCCTATTTTCTAGCGCACAAGTCTCCTATTTCTTAGTGCATTTGTGGCTCCTATTCTCTTGTGCACTTCTGACTTCCTATATCTTAAGACACAAGCTCCTCAAATTTTGCACAATCTCCTAAAACCTTGCACACTTGTGATCTCCTATGTCTTAGGACACAAATTATGCGCTCTCCACAATCAAAGATCTCACAAAATTGTGAATTCTTATTCCTTTGTCCTCCTCTTTATAGACCCAATTTGAACATGCAATGAGGCCCAGTTCTATTTTAGAAGTTGAGTTCTGATTGAGAGCTAACTAAGAGTTCTTCTCGTCCTTTCTCCAATCAACATTGGAGTTCTTAACTCGTTCTCTCTCCAATCAACACTGGAGACTAACTCATTCTTCCTTCAATCAAGACTGAAGACTAACTTGCTCTAACTGAACTTGTAACTACCACCTCATTCTGTAGTCAAACTGATGAAGACTCCACTTAACTGAAGCTCCAACTCTATGCATGCTAACTTGATGATTATTCTAGTAAACTGGAAATAACTCATCCTAATTGAAGTCTAACTCATGAGCTCGCACTCATATTGAGAGAAAGACAATCGAGGTCTTCACTGGCTATGGCACAAGCCAGAAGACCTTTACTCGCTACATTTTCAACATTAATCAAGTCACCTCACACATTGACCCTAGAATATCCATTAGGTGACTTTCTCTCATACCAAGACAGTGGGCCATTACCCCATTGTTGTCTCTTGGTCTAGTGTTAGCCTTGTAGGGTGACCCTCTCCAAGGTCTGCTAGATTTTACGGCAACAGGTCCAATATCAATAACATCTTTGAGGGGTTCCAGTTACTATGTGACATGCATTGATGATTTCTCTAGGAGAACATGAATTTATTCATGAGGACCAAGGATGAGATCTTCAATCGGTTCCAAGAATTTAAGGCTCTCATGGACAATCAGATAGTCAGAAAAATCAAAGTCTTGAGGTCAAATAATGGGTGTAATTATACCTCCAATGACTCCAAAGATTTCTGCAAGGAGGTAGGGAAAAAGAGGGAATTAACGATGCCTTACCACCCACAGGAGAACAGGGTTGCTAAAAGGAAGAATCGGTCCATAGTTGGAGCTACCAAGGCGATGATTCATGTCCAAGATATGCCCATGTTCCTTTGGGTGGAGGCATCCAACACAGTAGTGTATGTACAAAATAGGAGTCCTCAAAAGATCTTTGGGGACAAGACTCCAGAGGAGGCTTTCTTTGGAGTGAAGTTGGAGATTGGCCACTTTGCATTTTAAGTTGTACAATGTATATCCATGTACCAATGGAGAAGAGGACAAAGTTGGATCCCTCAAAGAAAAAGGGCATATTTTTGGGTATAGTGAGACTTCAAAGGCATACAAGGTTTTCATTCCAGGGCATAGGAAGACCATAGTCAACAAGGATGTCAGGTTAAAGGAGAGCTTGGCATTCAAGAAGTCTCATGAGATGCCACCAGCAGTGACAAAGGACAAGGAACAGGAGGCTCTCAAGATAGAACAACATGCAAAGGCTTCCAGTTCAAGGAGTCAACCTTTAGGTGAGGGGGAATCAATAGCTCCTTCCAATTTTGTATGGAGACCCAGGTGGTTTAAGCAGGCATTGAGGGATGTTGAGGAGCATGTGGAGGATCCTAGGAGCACATTCAAGGACAGCAGGCCTCTGAAGAAGTTTCCAAACTACATGGCACTAACATGCAACATCCTTGAAGAGGAAGCAAACCAGGTGGTTTGGAGGAGAGCCATAATAGAGAATGATGCATGGAATATTGTGCTACGATTGGAAGGGAAGCAAATTCCAAGTGGCTCTTCAAGAAGTTCTCCCTTGCTAAGAGGGAGAGTTAAGGTTTGTAGCTCGGGTGGGGACTTCTACACAAGCCTAACTGTCTAGGCATGCAGAAGTCACCTAATACACCCTTAACATTAGCAATTACTTTGGTGATTAAAGTAATTTCTTTTATAAGATAAAGCGAGTTAATCTAATAAAATGCAAAGGCTTTTACATTAGCGAATTAGATGTAATCTCAACCGTCAATCTCAAGTGGTGTTGAGATCTAATCTCAACCATCAATCACTTTGGAGATTAGGGTTAGAGATTAGATCATAACTCAAGCTTATAAAAGAAGGGCTATGCTAAGGGAGAAGACACAATAACACTGAGCACAAAACTTGGGAGGAGATCTCAGTGAGTGGGCGGAGAAGGAGTTTCATCCAAGTGTGCCAGGTCTGAGGAAAGTGCAAGCGTGCAGCAAGGGAGATCCAAATCAACTAAGACAGATCGAAGGATAGATCTAGGACTTGATCATCCAAATCAGATCCAGTATATTGTTGTAATTGTAAATTCCTCAGAGGCTTTTCCCAGTAAGGGAGCCTAAGTAGGTTCTAATATTATTTTAATGGAGAATTGTTGATTGGGCAGAAAACTTTTGTGTGGTGTGACTGAGATTAGTTGCTTCTACTAAATCATTTTTGTTGATGTTAAGATCCCAGTTGTGTTTTTATTCAGTAAAATGGTAATATGTTAGGTAACAAATAGCCCAATTGCTGAGTTCAAGGACATTTAACACAGTATGCAGACGATGTATGACTTGGGCATCCCATTCCCATCATTGATTGAGTAGGCACACATTACACATTAATAACCATAACTATATCTTTACATGTCTCCTCATTGTTTTGTTGTGGAAGCCTGAAATATAATTAACATATTAAATAAGAAAAAGCATTCAGTATCATCTATGTGCATCAATAACAAAGACATGAGGAAAAGTTGAAAGGATGTTAATTATTATTAGAGGATATAATTTAAAAAGAAAAAAGAAAAACAATCCATAAAGCTGAACAAGCATATCTCAAGAATTCAATGGGTGTTAAATGGAACATTGGAATGAACTCAACCATTCATCTATGTTATAAAGTGTTCAACTTAAGTTGGAATTGTGTACACAGAAATGACGAAAAACTGCTGAGGACATATAATAATAAAACTATCAGGCGAATGCCACAGTGCCATACCATCAGTTAAAGTCGTAGGCTAATATAATTTAGCAAATTAATGAAATTATTAGCTTACTTAGTTGTGCATACATAAAAACACTTGCTTCAGAATATTTGGCAAGGCATGTCTTGATTGACACATAAAACATATAGGGGAGAAAGAATCAAGACTAGTTTAAATGAAAACCTGACAACGATGGCTTCTAGATCTTGATCCACAATGGATGGACCATATGGATCTATGATGGGTTCCGCTTGTACCAGTAGTCCCGGTTTGATAGACTGATGCAAATACCAAGTTGTGTACAATTTTCAGTATATTAGAAATTAAAACGAAAAATATTCATACCGTTATCATCAAATATCACATATACAGTTACTTTCATTATGCAACAATATTCTCTAATAAAACCTATAAGGATTGAGAAAACTGCTTTCAATATTTCATCTTTTCACATCTCAAAACATAAAATAGAGATTACTTATTAGTCCTTATTGTAGACACCACTATAGAAACCATTTTAAGATATTTCCCAATCAAGATACCGATTAAATTGTATTATTGTTTTTGCTTCAACTTATACAATGGAACAATAAACATGAATTTTACAAAAAGACCATTCACAAGTTCTGAAATTTCGATTAATGAGTTTATCATGTGACTTATTAAGTGGTCGAATTGTCGATTCTTCAGTTTTGCTAAATAATCTTCGAAACAGATGATGCATGCAAACGAAAATTTAGATGTTTTTTTCGAAATGCATAGGAAAATTTACATCAAAAAGCACTAGATTACTGGGCTAAGGCCTTGTTTCAGCACCACTCTACCAAAATATGGTAGAAGGGAAAACATCTCTGAATTAGCACCAACGTACTGTCTCAATAAATGATCTAAGGAATTCAATTCTAGCTGAAAACTGATCAGCTAAGCTGCCTCTAAAAACTGGCATTTCCCTCAAGTAAACATTAGAGGGCTCCACTTTAAAGGTAGTTCTACATCTTACTTCTATTTAAAGAGAGATTTTTCAACCAAATAGTATTCTAAATTTGTATATTATGTTGCCTAAACATCCAATTATCTCCTCCTCAACAAACATGCAAAAAAGATAGAAAACTCTGATACAGATTACTCAACAAACCTTAGTTTACTTATAGCTCCAAAAAGTGCACACCAAGTCTCCAACTCATGGAAAACCATAAAAACACCATCAATCATTCCCACTATATGTCAGCTAGCTGTCTCCACCAAATTCAAGATAACTATTATCCATCCCAGCACATCAGATTTGAATGAGCCTCTAAGTTTCTATACATGCCAACAACTTTTGACCAGTCTATTATCACTGTCTAAAGCACCTCTTTTCTGTTACACCTATTTGGACTAATTCTTTCATAAGGTTTTCGTTCTATACTTGGTGCTTTTCTTTCTCCACCAGCTTCAAGTTGGCAATCTATCCGGCAGGATATCTATGCTGTCTTAATAAATAATCTATTGGGTTAATGTGCAATGGTTTATTTTGTCTATACAATTTCATCAAGGAGAAAGGAGAAGACACAGAAGAAATGCACAAAGAAAGCAATTGTTTACTTAACAGCTTTAAGTCAATCGAGAGAGGGATAAACCAGCCAGATGAGAAAATTGCTATGGGCCTTGTGTTAAAATTGTAACTAGGGTCTTCATAATTGTCATTATACTTGTATCAAAATGTATTTTACGTAAAAACAAAAAGAAGGAAAATTATTATTATTATTATTGTCAAGCATGTTCTTCATGCTTTGTTTTGGTCAAAAGAAAATGTAAAAGGGCATGTTCTTCGTGACCCTTGTAAAAGAAGCAAAATTTGAATTTTTAAAGTGTCATTAGTCCCTCCAATTTGTCAAGTTGGCCCTCCTAACCATCAAGTCAGCTCTGCTATTTGAGGCACCTTTTTGGATGAAGGAACAACTATATATTGGCACCTATCCTCCACCATTTGGAATCCAATTTGGTTCTCTTTTGTGGAAAGCTATTCGGGTCTGTGGCATGGAATCTGAGGCACATAAAACGAGTTTTCTGTGGCACCTTCTATCTCTGTGAATGCAAGTTACAGGAGACATATCATCTCTGTGATACGAGCTACAGGAAGACATCAATCTCTGTGATACGAGCTACAGGAAGACCATTATTTTTGTAAAATATGAGCTACCTATCTCTGTGAGACGAGGCATCTAAAGGACAGGCAAGGAGCAGATTGGTTTAACTATCTTGTGGACAGAACATGGCAGAGTTTGGAGGGTTGACTTGACACTTGGATAACTGGTTAGTTTGACTTGTATTTCTGTTGTTAACGAAAAATATATAAGGAAAGGATTGATGGGTTTTCCGCTTGTGGGTTTTGCCCTGGCCTCTTGCCTAACTCCCAATGTCTATTGTCTTTTTTGCACTGTGATCTCCATAATTAAATGTATAATTGCTTGATGACATAATTGAAGTAAGAAAATTCTAAATAAAAACATATATATATACAGTCACAAGTAATTATCATGTTAAGAAAATCTACCTTGCATTCGAATTTCAACATGGTATCAGAGCTAGTTCAATGAGCAGTTGAGACAAAGACGACAATGTCTCTGTGATAAAGAAATCTGAGCCTCCCTTCTCTGAGACTAATTCTAAGTATCTATGAACCATGAAAGAAACACCGAAAATTTTCTATAGGTTGAATTATCTCTAGCTACTGAGAGAGGGTCGAGACTCCATTAAAGCTGTGCATAAGGATTGTTACTGCTCAATCTAGCAGGGGTTCCCAAGGGACAACTACTAGACCAAGTGGCAATAATGGGACAAAGACCCACTGTCACCTCAGTCAATGTTCCCTGCTATTTATGGACTTTCACCGATGGGAGGAGTCCCAATAGAAGGGAAATCACTATGAATGGTATATCAATCATGGAGAAATAGTAATTTCAAGAGCCAACTCAAAAAAGAGACTCAGATGATAAGGATTACTTGCTCAAGAAGCAAGGTATAGAGCTCTCCAAGGAAGGCTTTATAGGAAGCCTAGACCTAGGGGTTATGGATATTACTTGATAAGGGATATCCTAGACCTAAGACTCCTAAGCTAAGATGGTTTCTAATATGATCTCTAAGAAATAAAAAGTGATAAAGGTATGGAACCACAAAGAAGCCCTCGGAGGACCTAAGTAAGGTCTAGGGTTTTTGGTGAAACTTCAAACAGAAAATCTAGACCAAACGAGGGAGGAGAAGATAGTCAAAGAAATTGAATTTGACTTGAGTTTTTAGTGCAATGACCCTTGAAGAAGGCACTAACCAAGGGAAACCTAGGGACAAGAACAAAGTTGGAGCTAGGTCTTGAGATATTTCCAATTCTAGTTGTGGAAAGTCCTTCAAACTTTGTGAGGGTGTAGGGAAAATCTCAGTGCAGTTGGAGTCCAACTTGCACTTAGAATGGATGGCTCAAGAAGATTTCGCTTGATGCCCTAGGAGACCTCTAGGGTTAGGGCTTAGAGAAAAGGAGAAGAGGTGAGAAAAGATTTTCTTAAAGGTGATCGCCAAGGATAAGATCAGTGCCTAGCATATTGGGAGAATGGAGTCAATGTGCTTTCAATTTTTGGAGTTCTTTTACCCAACCAAGGAGTCCTATGGCAACTTCACATAACTCTAAGACATAGAAACTAGGTCACCAAGGAATTTATACTTCTTATTGCAGCGATTTGATTACATATCAAGGCAATTATGAAGAAAATTTACCCCTAGGAACATTCATTCACCATATCCAAACATGTAACATATGCAATACCAAATAAAATCAAAACTTCCACAAATTCGCATTCAATTAGGGCAGAATTTCAGATTTCATGAGCGAAAATTCCATATATTAGTCATGTATACAAGAGAGAGAGAGATAAACCATGAAAGAGCACTTACAAGTATAGCGAATATATCCTATCATCAAAGAGAGACAAAATCGAAGCTCCAAGACCAAGAAAAGATATTCAAACATCGAAATGCATCAATAGATCTCCAATTCATCCATCAATACCTATAGATAAATTCTCAAAAAGAGAGATACAAATCCAAGTGTTGATGAGGAACAGAATGATCCTCTCATCAATATATATGATCCTCTTGTTAGAAAATCAGAGAGGCAATAAAAATTTTCTTGTTCTTGATAATTACTTGTGATGTTTCTTATTATTATGATTCTTTATATCTTCTTGTTTTGTTCATCAAGCAATTACCAAAAGCAGCAGCACATAAAACAATAGGCACAAGATGTAGGCACATGCCAGGGCAAAACCCCCCTCGAAGGGAAAACCCAGTCAAGATAATTCTTCTTTTCAATAGTATTCTTTGAGACTCTTCACCCTAGACCAAGACAAGTCCTTCCCTCCACACCAAGTCATCGTCCCAAAATTTCGACCTCTTTCCAGCAACTTCGACTAGGGCAACAGCTTACGGCAACTACTAGTTTCCGGCAACAATGAAACTTAGGAGACTTTGTTCTCCCAATCCAAAACATGAAACACACAGAGAGGGGCACCCAAATTTCGATTTTTTCTTTCTCCTTAGACTTCCCCAAACTCACATTCACTTCAGCTTCCTGGCAACAGACTTCGTACCTTTTCCCAACTACAAGAGAACTTCGCACTTCTGCCCAGCAACAAGAGAATTCGAACTTGATGAGAGAATGATGCTCCAAATGAATTTGATGACCTTCCTTTTATATGCTTCATATGGGGTTGAATAGGGTCCTTAGGCCGACTTGATCTTCTCTTAGGCCGACATGGTGTGGAGGTTCCATAATTCATATTTGACTCAATACTTAACCTTTTTACATGATTCAAAAGCCCAAGAAGGGTCTCTTTAAATGTACAATAACTCTATAGACTCGGAATAAATCCTAGAAGTCCTCAATGGGGACTTTGACCTAAAACATGGTGACCCAAGCATGAAACCCATGCTTTAATAAGTAACAATAATAATAATAATTCTTTTCTTTATTCTTTTGACAAGTACATTACATGACGACTCGAGTACATTATTGAAGACCGAACATAGTTACATTTTCCAACACTCCCTCTTAACTAGGGAGGTATTCATAATGTACAAATACAATGGAAGATCTCAAACTATATGAACCATGAAGAACTTTAGGCATCGCAATGCCATGGACTAGATTCCTGACCAGGGCAATATATCCAAACAGTAACTCAACAGTTTAGGCACCGCAATGCCATGGACTATATTCCTGACCAAGGCAATCTATCCAAACAGTCACTCAACAGTTTAGGCAGCGCAATGCCATGGACTAGATTCCTGGCCAAGGAAATCTATCCAAGTGGGACCAAGATGAACTCAAGCTTTCAACCCTTTTAGGCACCCTCAGGCTTACTTGCTAACCATCAACCCAAAAATCCATGTGTGTATCCAAAATAGATCTCAATAACCAACACCACCTTTCCAACTTCAGACATCATCACAAAATGTCAACCAGATGTCTTCCCAGGCAATGCTTCACTCACAAAGCCTCAAAACCCCTTGATCCGGTAGATCAAGGATGACCAATCTCTCCCAATCAAACTTGATTGGTAACCAGCATGCTATCAAATCCTTCGAGAGATTCACCTGTACAAACACAACCCCAATCAATTATATACTTTCACTTGTACATAATCAAATACAAACCTTCGGGGTCTTTCTAACAACAGATGTTGCTTCTCAACTTTCCATAGTAGGACTATCAACTGAATCTTTGACAGAAGATTCCTCAATCATATGTTTTCCTTCCTACTTCATATGCAGCAACATATTCTTCAATCGGATCCTATTTTCCTTCTTTCAGCAGCACCTCAAAATGCATTCTCCAATTTCCTTCTCCTACTTATGGCCTTCACTAAAACTTACGGTTGTTAGTCCTGGTCTAGTGCATGACACCTGAAGCAAAGAATCATATATGCCACTCCCTCTTAAACAGAGAGGATCTAATCATTCCTATACAAGGAATATTCTCAACCATCCTCTTATCCTAGTGAGATTCCTTTCATTCAAGCTCCCTCTTAACTTAGGGAGTTCTACTTCTTCTTCGTCATCGAAGAATCTTTCGTGGCTTCCAACCATTTCATCAGAGTTATCATCAACCTCATCATGCTTATCACATCAACGAGCATCTTCACCAAGTTGAAGATTGTGTACCTGCACAACTTAAATAGCAAGTACAACCAAAACTATAGAAGCATGATGTTAGCCATATCAAAATCACGGAAGCATTTCATATTTATGTGTATCAGATACCCAAACTCAATTACAAACAAGAGACATATACTCTTCAACATCTTGCTAGGGACTTTGTTATACACCCTAGACTACTTCATAACAACATTCATTCCATCTAGGGTTTCAATGTGTCTTCCAAAGGTATGACATACCTTACTACAACATATAGCAAACCCTAGAAACCATTCACACAAATATAGATTTACAAAGCATCTAACAACCTTTCAAAATACATATGTTAGACTTCTCACTAGGGAATCATACAAATCCTAGATTTCATACAAGAGAATCAATCACAACTTAGTCATTAACTTGACCAGCTTCCACTAGGGTTAGTTCCAACCACTAGGTTTTCAATCAATCATCAATCAGTCACTAATATAACCAGCTACCACTAGGGTTAGTTGCAAACCCTAGATTTTCAAGCAATCATTGGACTCAACCAAAAATTCAAATTTCAAAATCTCTTCACAAATCTCAAATTATCACATAATCAACACTCATCAGAGATTTCTACTTTAACTAAGGTTCAACTCCAAAACCCTAGAATTCAATTTTCACGAATTCAACAATCTTACATAGATCTCAAATCATCATATTTCAGAGATTTTACTTTGACTAAGGTTTAATTCCAAAACCCTAGAATTCCACAATCTCAACAATCATTAAATACATAGATCTCAAATTGTTATATTTCACAATAGGCAATGTTACTACTAGGATTTCACTGCAAAGCCCTAGATTTTTCATTTTCAACAATCACATAATAGATTTCAGATTGTTATATCACATATACTAGACAATTTAACTTCACTAGGGTTTAGCTACAAAAACCTTAGATTTCCCAATATCATCATCCAAGAATCTCAGACAAGGATTTCCATTAAATCCTAAAACAAGGACTTCCATTAAGTCCTAAGACTTATGACCATCAATAACTAGGTCAACACATATATCTAGGAATTCATAATCATTAATAAGCATATCATATGTCCAACAATATTAATACATCTGACCTAGACCAAGCTAGGGTTTCCAACCAAAAAGGACATATATATACATGCCTACATTTCATCATCATGCAAATATATTTCATATCATGTGTTAGTCAAACCCAACTTCACAAAGGTCAATAAGAATTAGACACCCAACCATCTTGACGACACTAGGGGTTGATCAAACAAACACACACATACCAAGGATATCATTTCTAAAACAATATAAGGGTCTTGCTCACACATTCCACCAAACGTAAAAACATAGCAAACCCAACATTACCAAAACTTCAAAGGTTCCGGAATTTTAGACCTTATCATTCAACCATAACAAGTTAGGATTTCTCGATCATACCAAAATCCCAAACAAGACATCATCAATAAAACTTCAACTAACATTTCACAATATCCCTAAGCAACTTAGGATTTCAGACATTCACATTAGCATACCCTTCGATTAGGGTTTTCCAAAACCTGTCTAGGGTTCTAAATAGTCGATCAAGAATATGAGGGGTACGTAGATTTATCAAGAGATGAATCACCCAAACAAGAATCACTAAGATTCAATACAGCTAGTCATAACAAAGTTAGTAATAGATCATCAAATGAATAATCCTTTCAATCAATGTATTCAAAGCATACCTTTGTTTCTTGACTAACCTTGTCTTGAGAGATCCTCCTTCTTGCAGATGTTTTCCCTTGTCTTGAGAGATCCTCCTTCTTGCAGATGTTTTCCCTAATCAAGACAATAGAGGGAGAAAGGTGATTAGTATTCAATATAATCAAAACTGAATGAGTACATGAACCCAAAACTGAAAAGACATGAAATACTTATCTTCACAAAGAAGGTTGCCACAGTATCTTCTTTAGTCATTTTTGTAGTCCTCAGCTCATTCTTCAAACTTGCTACTTGACCAATGTTCTTAATAGTGAACAGATTTGACAAGGCTTCATACATCTCCTAAGCATGATCGATGTTAGCTATGAATGGGACAAGATTGTCTTTTATCCCTTCTACCATCAGAGTCATAGCCACCAATTCTAAATCCCTAAATTTCACTTTGTCGACATCACTGGCTTCTTTTATAGGCTTCTTTACATTTCCTTTTACCAAATCCAGCACCTTGTTCTTCTCGAGGATTAGGTCAATCCTCTTCTTCCAGGATCTGAAGTTAGATGCTCCTTCAAGTTTGTTCTCACCCTTGATTGAGTTAGACATCTTCCTTGAATATAATAGACTCCTTCCCTAAGATAGTACCTATGAATGGATCAAGTGCTTGAGACTGCCTTTTTCTTTCTTCACCAAAGCTCTGATACCATGTTAGAAAATCAGAAAGGCAGTAAAGATTTTCTTGTTCTTGATAATTACTTGTGATGTTTCTTATTATTACGATTCTTTATATCTTCTTTCTTTTGTTCATCAAGCAATTACCAAAAGCAGCAGCACATAAAACAATAGACACAAGATGTAGGCACATGTCAGGGCAAAACCCCCCTCGAGGGGAAAACCAAATCAAGATAATTCTTCCTTTCAATAGTATTCTTTGAGACTCTTCACCCTAGACCAAGACAAGACCTTCCCTCCACACCAAGTCAGCCTCCCAAAATTTCGACCTCTTTCCAGCAACTTCGACTACGTGGAGCAAGAAATGCCTTCAAGCAAAGGAAACCCTATCTCTCCTGGCTATCTTTCCTCAACTATGGAACAAAATGCTCTCGAAAGAATGGAATGCCTCTTCCTCCTAGTGGCCCGGTTATAACACAGCCCGATAACCTACTAGTGGTTAAATTTGACTACATCAACTCTTAACTAGAGTTACAATATAGACTCTTCTATAGTCTTTTACATCATAATCACGTGGCTAGCCCTTTTTCCATGAATAATGGAGGCTGACGTGGCATCCTCTCGAACTATAGGTGTGAAAACAGGAAGGTCAACTTCTAAGTGGCATAACTTTTGCATACGGACTTTGATTGACGCACTTCTTGCGTCGTTGGAAAGGTCTATGTGTGTATAATAGCATTAAATGGTGCTAGGCTAAAGTGTCAAAGATTTACCCCCAAAAAATGTCGTTTGATGCCTCAAAATGCTCCCAGAAGGTTTCAAACCCCATTTTGCCAAACTGGGTCCCACAGGTAAAAATGGTCCCAAGAGTTGATTCCTCCGCTTTTTCCACTCCAAATGCATCGAGATGGATGACAAACAATATAATGATCCAATCTAGATCACAAGTACATTGATCTAATATAAGAATGGTCTACAGAACTGACATTTCCTTGTGTTAAGTATTGTGATAATGGATTAGGAAATGGTCCTGTGACGACATACATTGGTGAACCTAGGTGGAGTTTGTTCCTCAGAGAAGCGGTGTGGTGTCCTATTAAATGCCTCCCAACATTGTGCTCTAATCTAGTGGAGAGATGGAGCTTACTTGTCAACACCTTCGTATTTTGACAATGTTGGTTATGATGATGCTATCATCATTGATACTTATCAATTCATATCCTTTCTTATAGAAGTTTTCAACTTGAGAATATCCTGATGAGTCATTATGAATACCTCCCTAGATAAGAGGGAGCGTTGAAATTATAACTAGGGTTAGTCTTCATAATTGTCATTGTACTTGTATCAATATGTATTTTATGTAAAAACAAAAAGAAGAAAAATTATTATTATTATTTTTATTGGCAAGCACATTCTTCAGGCTTTGTTTTGGTCAAAAGAAAATGTAAAAGGGCATGTTCTTCATGACCCTTGCAAAAGAAGCAAAAAATGAAATTTCAAAGTGTCATTAGTCACTCCAATTTGTCAAGTCAGCCCTCCAAACCATCAAGTCGGCTCTGCTATTTGAGGCACCTTTTCGAATGAAGGAACAACTATATATTGGCACCTATCCTCCACCATTTGGCATCCAATTCGGTTCTCTTATGTGGAAAGTTATTCAGGTATGTGGCATGGAATCTGAGGCACATAAAGCAAGTTTTATGTGGCACCTTCTATCTTTGTGAATGCGAGTAATAGGAGACATACCATCTCTGTGATACGAGCTACAAGAAGACACCAATCTCTATGTGATGTGAGCTACTATCTTCGTGTAATGCGAGCTACAGGAAGGTCGTCATTTTTGTAAAATATGAGATACCTATCTCTGTGAGACAGGGCATCTAAAGGACATCCAAGGAGCATATTGGTTAAACTATCTTGTGGACAGAACATGGCAGAGTTTGGAGGGTTGACTTGACACTTGGATCATCGATTAGTTTGATTTGGATTTCTCTTGTTGACGAAGAACCTATAAAGAAAGGATTGATGAGTTTTCCCCTTGTGTGTTTTGCCCTGGCCTCTGGCCTAACTTCTAGTGTCTATTGTCTTTTGTGCACTGTGATCTCCATAATTAAATGTATAATGTCTTGATGACATAATTGAAGTAAGAAAATGCTAAATAAAAACATATATATACAGTCACGAGTAATTATCATGTAGAAATTCTACCTTGCATTTGAATTCCAACACTTTCGGGGATTGCTCCCGTCACAAGATAGAAATGGAGATAGCCAGAAACCAAGGAGCTAAGGGATTTGATACCACCAGATGTGAATCAAGTATGCACAATTGAAAGAATTTTTGTACAAGAATATGTGTGAGATATAAAAGATGATGATGACATGCAGTCAAGAAATCTGCAATATATTTGCCTAAAATACCAAAGAAAAAGATCTTAACTAGTAGATGTGACTCGTGGTAAAGGGTATTTGATAAGATGATTAATCATGTAATGGAAATTGCCCAGTAAATGGTGAACCTACAAAGGCTAAACATTGAGTTCTCTCAAACATATACAGAAGGTGAGAAATTCAAATGTGGTGGGAATGTAGCAGATACAAAGAGTATTGTTATTGCTTTGGATCATGGTCAAAAAAATGTAATTCCATGGAGAGTGACTTCCAATTTCCATAGTTTTCTAGATGGTTGAAAATTTCATTCAATCATCTCAAATTTGAGGTGATGTTGTTTTCTTGCCAAGCATGCCTCACAACCTCCTTTCGCCCCTTCAATTTGAGCCAATACATTATGCAAGTTATTTTATGAGGCAACCCCAAAAGAAAAAAAAATTAAGTGGCCATGTTGTTCATGCCCAAGCTGATTTTCAGAAGAAAAACACATCAAAAAACTCTGTTGTTTGCTTCAAACACTCCAAACCCATACATATCATTACTATGCACTCCTCTAGCAATGATTTTATTATATTGATCTTTAATCAAACATTGTTTCTTAACAAAAAAAATTACTAACAAGTGATAGATTTTCCTTTGAGCCACACACATTAAGGACATTTTGTATATTTTTGACATTTTCTCCTGAAACTCACACTAGTATTGCTCCTCTACCTTGTTCTTCCTGTATACTATTATCACCCTGTTGACCACTCTGTGTCAACTACCCTATAGCAGCGTACATTTTTTCAAAGCATTCCATCATGTGAGTGCAGCTATTGAAAAGGTAAGATAATCACCTAAGGTAAGATAATTGTACCAATAGAATGTTCTTATCACCGAACACTGAAATAACAATTATGAAATTTTAGCACAATATAGAGCATGAAAGAACAAAATACTTTTTAGCACATACCACAGATCAGCAGATAGAAGAACACCATGAACTGAAACCCCAGAATAATCTCATCCATTGAAAATAACTTTATCTTTTTTTAATCTCCATTGTCAATTTTTTTGTTTTTATGAGGAAAAATTTGAATCTCTTTTAAAAATCATTTTTTATTAATCCAAAAATTAATATTTTGGATTTAATATCCTCAAAAAATTGACTTTGACTTAACCACCAAGGTCCAAGGGGTCAAATTTTCTTAAATTATCTATTTTTCCCTTGGTGGAGGACCTCCAATTTTTTTTGAACCACAAATTTTTTATTATTTTCCACATGGAAATAATTTATTCTCTCAAACTATTTTTGACTTAAAATTAATTAATTTTTTGACTTAGGATTTTTATTTAATTTTGCCAGAAAAATAATTAATTGACTCTAGAGGGAATTAATTATTTTTCCACCCTCAAATATTTTAGCCATGGTGTCTAACTATGAGTAACCATGCACTAAAATATTTTTTACATCAAATTATTACAATATCAACCCTTAGAAGGGGAAATACACATTTAGACATAGACCCTCAAGACATTACCCAATTTTGTGACACAATATGATCTAGTATGAAACCAAGTGTGTTTATAATAAAATAATTTAGCCATGGTGTCTAACTATGAGTAACCATGCACTAAAATTATTCCTAAACACACTTTTACATAGACTCGATAAACACTAGGACTCACCTAAGACCTTGTCAACAAATTCCACCCTAGCTTTCGAGTTATAACTAGAAGAAAAAATTTGTCGATTATCCATGTTTACAAACACACATAATTCGGGGAGGTTAAAAAACTTCCTAGGATGAAATCCTTTGACAAAATCATAGGCTTACCTAGGTGCAATTACATGACTCAATGGTCATACTAGCATCATTTACAATAAACTTTGCAGAAATTAAGTTTACAGTGATTCAACTAGAAGCTGACTAATGACGTTGATTTGAAAAAATTTGATCTGCTACTTTGTATTCTGCTTCTTGGACTGTTGACAAAGTGTGGTCAACACCGGGTTTGTCACTCGATGGTGTAGGATATTAAGTTCCCTAGAAAGACAACTTCTATGTTTCAAAATGAAAACAGCCATGGTGACTTATGTGTTGCCTACCCTCGTGGTTCTAACCTGAAATATAAATTATTTTGTGGCCCATGTGGGGAATTTAGTGTGTTCAAGTTAAGGTTATTTTTAGAGAGTCTTTGCTTTGTTTAGGGTGTGCCAAAATGTAAATTCAAAATAAACCAAGTACAAAGACTTATCACGAAAGAAGCAACAAAGTCTTCAAACGTAACAGTCCAAGTTGAAGAAAAAGGAATGAATTTCGATCTAGTAAATATCACAACTCATGATGATGACAACCCAGTGGAGGTAAAAACATATTCAAATGTTGCAATTCAAACGACGGAGATTTCAAGTGAAGATCCAGCAATTAACCAAACGACTTCCATACCTAAAGGAAACCAGATACTTCAAGTAAATCAAGAAATTGACACAAACAATATAAGGGGAAATCAGATGACAAGAACTGCCTATCTACACCCAAATCATAAAAGCGGACATCTCAGCTAGTCTATAAATCCATATCACTCAAGCCAGAGACAAGTGACTTATGTTCCAAAGAATGTCGATGTCACCACAATTCAGTCTTATGATAAAAAAACATCTAAAATATCCAGTAATT
This sequence comes from Pinus tabuliformis, assembly GCA_031772625.1. Taxonomy (NCBI): domain Eukaryota; kingdom Viridiplantae; phylum Streptophyta; class Pinopsida; order Pinales; family Pinaceae; genus Pinus; species Pinus tabuliformis. Next base: position 1,490,222,335 of record CM062819.1, on the reverse strand, counting down.
GCAAGATTCCACAAAAGATTGATTTAGGATGGTTAGATCCCTTCTCAGTTCAACAATTTTGTTTATCACTCAAAGGATCCTATCATCTTGTATCATTGAAAATGACAACTCGAAGAACTCTGAAAGATACGAATAGATTACAAGACAAAGAAACAGATGACACGCCTTGTCAACAATAAGCTTTGAGGACAAAGCTTTTTTGAAGAGGAAGGTAATGTTATGAATATAATATATATATATATATATATATATATATATATATATAAAATATAAACATAAATAATAATCATAATGATAATAATGATTAATTAAATAATTATTAGTATAGAAGAGGCATGTCTCTAAGGACATGACCATTCATGATGGGGCACCTACCTAGGCATATGAGTGGGCCCTCATTTGTAACAATCTCATATCATATCATTTGCATTCAACATTCTTATATAAATATATTATTCGTCCCATGATGGACATTCTTATATTTCAGATATTCTGAAGATTTCGCTGCGTATACAAACCTTGTCCGTTACAAGCACCCTGAGGTGCTCTTCTTATCTACTGTACTCCTTGCCCAATTTGACTATATATCCTTGCAGCATCACTCCACCTCCTCGAAGATACCTCAAATAATGCTCCATTGTACCTCTCAAGTATCTCAACACATGATTCGTTGCTACCCAATGCACTTGCATGGACTCCACCATGAACTGGCTCAAAGTGTTAACAAAGAAACAGATATCTAGCCTAGTGTTCACCAAATACATCAAGGACCCTATCAAAGGTTTGTACAATGTGGGATCCAACAAATCTAAATTTGCAGTCAAAACCTTCTTTAGATTGGTGATCATAGGTATAGCCACAGATCTACAATCCTCCATCCCAAATCTCCTCAGGATCTCTACTACATACTTCCCTTAATCAAGGAAGATCTCACCTAACCAATGTTATTGGAATTGGACTAGAACCAGTGGAACCAATCGACCAGATCAATTTGAGGGTCAAACAGGTCCAATTCAAGTTTTAGAACCAAAAATGGCCCATTCGGTATTGAACCAGCTAGTTCTATAATGGAACCAATCAATATAGTACCAAACAAGCCAGCTTTGTACCAAACCAACCTTCACCAAACTGGCTAGTTTTGTACCACATTGGCCAGTTCCATACAATGTGACCCAATGTTGCACGAAACAGGACGTTTTTTGGAAGAGGGGATGCGGAAGCATCATTTTCCAAAAATCTAGGAAGCGAAGCGTCTCAGAAGCGTCTACTATATAGATATTTTTATTTTTTATTTTTTTGCATTTATTAAAAAAAACATCCAAAATACCAAATTAGTTGTAGAAGACATGAAAACATGCATATTTTTACATAAATCAAGATAGATATGGCATCCATTGTACATCAATGATTAATTATTCCAGCATCAACCATCTACAATCTAGATTCCTCTTCTCTTGTCTAGCCTTTGCCTCTACTTCAATTCTATAGGGATTTTAGTCAACATTGCCTAATTTTGATCAAACAGCTTAATCCAAGCCTTATAATATGGTATAGAAAGCTTAACATCCCTAATCAATGATTTTGACTTGAGTGAAGGGTACATAATTACTAAGGCCATGACAAAGGAGTTCAACAATCAATAACACCAACACTGGGGTGGGTACATACTACATATAGGGCTTGTTTCTCTTGATTAAATGCCAACCACATGCACTCATACATGATATAATCCAATGAAATGCCACAATCCCATTGATCCTGAAAACTGTTAAGTCTGCTGAATTTTGAATGGGATATGAAATTCTATTTTCTCCATATGAAGTCCGATGAGGTTGGAACCACTCTCAAACATCCTAAGTCATTTCATGGTAATGTTAAAAATTTAAGTAAAATGATAGAAATGAAAGATAAAGGAGAATTTCACTTTTACTTTAAGAATTTAACATTACCATTAGGGAGCGCCTTGGGAGTATTCGGAAAGTGTAGTTCCTCACAGAACAGTTCGAAATTTCCAAAAACAAAAAAAGCCCTACGAAACCATCCACCTTCTCTCAGATCCGCTCGCGATCCGTGGTGGATACACGCCCGAACCTCCACAAATCCGCACCCGATCCTTTCTGGATCCACGGATCAGGAAATAGGAACTGCGGATCGGGCAGTAGGAGCCACGGATCGGGACCCCACGAATCCATTTTTGTAGGAACCGCCAAAAAAAGACGATCCGCGGATCCGATTTTTCGATCAGCGGTTCCGCCGAAGGATCGATGGCAGGTCCGTACGGGACGCGGATCTGCCTTTGGATCCTTGGGGGGGGGACGGTTCCTGCAACACTGATGTGACCAAGGATGTTCCAAACACAATTTATAAAAAAAACAAAGAATTTTTGAGTGGGGCAGCCTAATATTCATGCCTATGGCCCTACCATTGGCATGTAATTAATGGGAGTGTTAAATTCTTAAAGTAAAAGTAACATTCTCCTTTATCTTTTAACATTCTCCTTTATCTTTCATTTTCATCCTTCTACTTAAATTTTTAACATTACCATTAACTGACTCAGGATGTTTGAGAGTGGTTCTGACTTCATTGGATTTCATATGGATAAAGTAGAATTTTAGATCTCATTCAAAATCCAGCAAAATTAACAATTTTCAGGATTTCAGGATTTCAGGATTGTGGGGATTGCAACAATTCCATTAGATTATGTCGTGTAGGAGAGTATGGAACTAGCATTTAATCAAGAGCACCATGCCTTCTATGTACCTTGGTGTTAGTGGCATTCAGTGTTGAACTCCTTTATCATGACCCTAGAAAAAATGTACCCATCACTCAAAAAAAATCTCGATTTGACATGTGAAGCTTTTTCTATCTTATTTGAATGCTTAAAGGGTGATACTGTTGATGAAGATACCAAAATAGGCAACGATTTTGATGATATGTAGGTATTTGTTGTAGTGTGATTTTTTTTTACACTAGAGGCCATCTAGAGCCTCTTTGTTAATGTACTTTGGTTCAAAAATGTATTGTACTTAACTTCTATTTTGGTTATATGCACACTAATTTGCAATATAAATGAGCATTTTCGCATATTTGCATATAAATGGTTTGGATTCATATGGATGCACATGAATATATATGTTTTTCTTTAAAATTGAATGTTTTATGTTTTTTTGGTCAACCGATTTTTTTGCTCTGATTTTTTTACCAATTCCCAGTTCAAAGGGTTTTTTGGTTTGATCACTAGTTTGGTTTTGATAACATTGCACCTGAACTCTACCATACTCTAACCCCAAGAAGTAATGGATCAACCCGTTGTCCATCATCTCAAATTCTATAGCCAAGTTTTCCTTGCAGCTTGCTATGGGTCTCTCTAAACCCATGAGAAATAATTCATCCACGTACTGTACCAAGATGAGTAAATCATCTCCAACAAGTATGAAGTACAAGTTACAATCCGTCTCACTCTCGGTGAAGTCCATGCTCAATAAATACCCATCAATCCTAGAGTACCACACCCTGGGTGCCTACATGAGTTCATATAAGGCCTTCTTCAATCTACACACAAGGGTCCTTCCCATGTACATCAAAGCCCTAAGGCAACTCTATAAACACTTTCTCCTTAATCACCCCTTTGAGGAATGTTGTCTTGACATCATTCCATGTATCCTCCACCGCATAATTGAAGAAATAGATAAAAAAAACTCTAATGGAAGTATATCTGGCGATTGGAGCAAATGTCTCTGCATAATCCACTCCCTCTTTCTGGGAGAACCCTCTGGCCACAAACCTCGTCTTCTACTACCCTATGCTACCATCCGCAACATGCTTGATCTTGACCACCCATTTGGAACTCACCATTGACTTGCCCTCTGATCTTGGCACAATATCTCATGCATCATTCCTCAAAATGGAGTTATACTCCTCCATCATGGCATCCCTCCAAACCTATTGGTTTGTTTGCCTCCTACAAACTAGTAGGCTCAAAATCAATAATGTTGCCCATAACTAACTCCTAATTTGGAAATTTCCTTGGAGGTCTACTCACTCTGAATGTCCTAGGAGCCTCCACATGCTTCTAAGCATCCCTCAATGTTTGCTCAAACCATCAAGGTCTCCTAAACGAAGTAGCAGGATATGTTGTTGACTCCTCCTCACGTGAACTCTGACTCCCTGAACTAGAAGTAGTTGATGAATGCTACTCATCCTCCAGAACCTCATGCTCCTCATCCTCTGTCACTAGAAATGGCCCACGAGACTTCATGAATGCTACTTCTTGTTGAATTTCCGCGACCTTGGGTCTAGGATAGAATCTTAAAATCTTTGATGCTACCAAACCAAGAATATCAACAAAGCTACTTTGCACGGCGGAATATAAATAGCAGTAAATCACACATGCACAACTATAAACAACTTTTTACAAATTTTTCAACCCAACTTTGTCATATTAATCAACATATAATACAACTATCTAGGGCTCCCATATAAGGGATAATGGCCCTCAGTTATCCACAAGTACAATAATTCAATATACAATGACAATCTTGCTGCTCTAGTGCACAATTCACAGCCTCTATGTCGTATCTCGTCCTGTCGGTCCTTCGCTTCCATTTTGCTCTCTAGTTGCCCCTTAGTCCATCAAGAGACAACACAGAGTCTCCAGGGGAGTTGCCACCTATCACTACTGCAAGTCGCTTTTGCTTCAATGAACATGGGCTTATCGAATATGCTCTTCTAGGCTGGTCAAGACCTGAGCTCCAATCTGCCAATCTAGCAGTCCACTAGTCCATCAATGAACAACACATTAGGCTCCACAATTTCACCCACAAACTTCAGTTGTCAAACTCCCTTTATGACTGCTTGTCAATGGCTACTTTGGGCTACCAACACGCTTCCCTCCACCAGTCCAATGGCACCCAATCTGATCACTATAGCATCTACTCCTAGATAGCGTTTCTACTAACCCAAGATAACCCTTCACATGGCTCCCACGGGCTGTAAATTAATCCACTTAGCAAACACTGCCAACAAGAAAGGACCAATCACATCAGTTCTTGACCACAGGTTTTGTGCATTTTACTTGGAGATGAAAGTACTGGTTAGGGCTTTTCTACAATCCCAAACTCTGTTGTTACCTCCTGCATAATGCTCCAAATCTAGCCCTAAATACTGCGTTGTTCCTTCCCTTGACTGCGGCCTAGTCAAATGAGGATGCTCAACCACTTGGCCTCCACAAACAAGGGTTGATCCTTGCTATCACTTCATAACAGCCTGCGGCCCATACTTTTAGCAATACAAAGCTCCAAAAGTGCACATACACTGCCCAGATCTCCTCTTCACCCACTTGACCCTCTCCCAAGTGAACTCGGTCTGCACTACAGAGATAAAACAACCCTTAAACAACCCTCAACGGCCCTTCTACCTCATTGTGCTTGCTCCTTTGATCTGCGGCCCAAAACAGAGAAGATCTCTTTGGTTTGTTTGCTCTTGGATGATGAAATGAACTCACACATGTACCTAATATATATCCTCACATGTGGCCAACGAATTCCTAAGAGACATGACTTTTGGCTCATTTCACTTCAATCCTACATGACTTGAATGCCCAAAAAATCATTATAAACTTCAAAAATTCATATCTCATCAAGGACATATCGGATTTCGATCATTTTTGAAGCATTGGATTCTCCTCGCCATCCTCTATCATCCCCATCCATCACATGTCCAAAATGCTCCATGGTTTTGGCCCAAACATCGATGGGTACAAAACCCCAACCTTATATTCCAAGCCCACAAATGACTTTTGTGGTGCTCTAACCTCCAAACCCTAAACCCTAGGGCTTGGAGTACCTCCCAAGCTACTCAAAAATCGACATTCCCTCTTCGCGAGAGAGGTACTTTCAAGACTAGGAAGTAACTCATCATCATCATCACTACTCGCAACACTCGCCCAACTCCTGGTGCTCACAACTGTAGCAATCCTTGTAGCATGAACTATGCCTATCTCGGAAGTGTCGTTGTCACTGGAAGCATTCTACTTCTTCTTCTTTTCCTAAAATGCCTTCCATTCTCTCCATGATTCCTTCTTGGCAGCTGTAGGAGCACCCTTGCTCCCCACTGACCATGCGCTCTTCTTGGGCTGCAAAGTCTCCCTCTAAACCTGCAAACTCCCTCTAGAACTCAACTCTCCTTGAGTCTCTGGAACTTGGACCTTCTTCTCTAGAACCTATACTTGCCCCTCTGAAGCCTGCACATGCACCTGCTTCTCTGGAACCTGCACTTGGTCCTCCTACTTCTTCTTCCCATTACCAATAGACTTGCCTGTCACCCTGTATAGACCATGCTCTCTATCTCCAAGGACAATATCTATGGAGCTAGAGCCTCTGGGCCTGAGTCTTGCTTTCCCATCCTGGAATAAGACCTCAAACCCCTTCTTCTCGATCATCGAGACAGATATCACGCTATATCTGAGTCCTGGTACAAATAGTACATCCTAGACCCGCATCACCCATCATGTCTCCATCTTGAATTGCACAACTCCCGATCCTTGGATCTCCTTCTGACTCTTATCACGCAACACCATGGGCAACTTCGAGTCCCATTCAGCTACTCGAAAACCTCTTGTGACCTTGTCATATGTTTAGACACACCACTGTCCATGTACCATCCATTCTCATCGATAGTACCTTGCGAGAAATGAGAGATCATAGCAAAGTCCTCCTCCTCCAACCTCCTGGTGAGAACATCTATCTTAGCAGAGTTGCCAACACCAACGACCTGCTTCCCTTCATATCATCATCTCTCGTCTTCTTCTTCATTGGACATCTCGATGAAAAATGAGCCATCTCACCACAATTAAAACACTTGAATTTACTCAAGTCCTTCTTTTGCTTACCCTTCATTCGTGCTGCAAGTGCCACATCATCATCTGAAACCCTCTTCTTCGAATGAAGATCCTCATCTCGCAACTCTTCCTGAATGAAGTCGTCCCACAACCTATTCCAGTCTGGAAACTTCTCTATGGCAACGATCCCCTTGATGAAGGGCTTCCATTCCTCAATGAACCCTTTCAAAGCAATCCTCACCATATCAGAATCTAAAATAGTCACACCAATGGCAGCAAGCTCATCTTTGACCTAAGACAATCTCGTCAAATACGAAGTCACTCCTTCACCTTATATCATCTTGGACTTCAACTTATCCTCCAATACCAGTATCCAGTTCTCGTTCTTATTCTGGAACAAATTCTGAAGAGTCGCCCACATCTCATGTGCAGTGTTCTTCCTAGACAAATGAGGTATTAAGGGATCCTTCACACCATCAAGGATGATCAATCTCGCACTCGTATCTAAATCCTCGTACACTTCCAGCTCCTTTTGGTCAGTTGGCTTCTTGATGGCTTTCTCGGTGAACTCCAAGATCCTGTCGACTTGCAAGACCAACTTTATCCTTTCCTTCCATGGACTATAGTTGGACAACCCCTCCAACCTGTCTTCATACTGGAGACCAACCTGCAACTTTCACATTGTAGTGAGCCCTTACAATGTTACCAACTCCCTCTTAAGTTGAACTTCATTGTGCATACTCTGATTCACTGTCTCCCAAAGTAGCTCAGACACGCTCAGATACCATGTTGAATTTCCATGACCTTGGGTCTAGGATAGAATCTTAAAATCTCTGACACTACCAAACCAAGAATCTCAACAAAGCTACTTTGCACAGCAGAATATAAATAACAGTAAATCACACATGCACAAGTATAGACAAATTTTTACAAATTTTTCAACCCAACTTCGTTATATTAATCAACATATAATACAACTGTCTAGGGTCCCGTACAAGGGATAATGGCCCTCAATTATCCACAAGTACAAGAATACAAGGTATAATGACAATCTCACTGCTCTAGTGCACAATTCACAACCTCTGTCGTATCTCGTCATGTCGCTCCTTCGCTTTCGATTTTTCTCTAGCTGCCCCTTAGTCCATTAAGACACAACACATAGAGTCTCTAGGAGGGCTGCCACCTATCGCTGGTGCAAGTCGCTTCTGCTTCAATGAACATAGGTTGATCCAATATGCTGGCCAATACCACCCCACTAGTCCATCAATGCACTGCACATTAGGCTCCACAACTTCACCCAAACTTCAGTTGTCAAACTCCATTTATGACTGCTTGTCCAGGGCTACTTTGGGCTACCAACACGTTGCCCTCCACCAATCTAATGGCACCCAATCCGATGACTGTAGGATAGCTCCTAGATAGGGTTTCTAGTCACCCAAGACAACTCTTCACATGGCTCCCACAGGTTACCCCTTGGTCCATTAAGAGACAACACATAGAGTCTCCAAGAGGGTTGCCACCAATCACTGTTGCAAGTCGCTTCTGCTTCAATGAACATGGCTGATCCAATCTGCTCTTCTAGGTTGGCCAATACCTGAGCTCCAATCTGCCAATCTAGCAGTCCACTAGTCCATCAATGTACTGCACATTAGGCTCCACAATTTCACCCAAACTTCAGTTGTCAAACTCCCTTTATGACTACTTGTCAAGGGCTACTTTGGGCTACCAACATGCTGCCCTCCACCAATCCAATGGCACCCAATCCGATCACTATAGGATCTGTTCCTAGATAGGGTTTCTACACACCCAAGACAACCCTTCACATGGCTCCCACAAGCTGCAAATTAATCCACTTAGCAAACACTACCAACAAGAAAGGACCAATCACACCCTTTTTGACCATGGGTTCTGTGCATTTTAACTCTGAGATGATAGTCCTGGTTAGGGCTTTGCTACAGTCCCAAACTCTGTTGCTACCTCCCAAGTAATGCTCCAAATCTAGCCCTAAAACTGCGTTGTTCCTTCCCTTGATTGCGGCCTAGTCAAATGAGGATGCTCCACCACTTGGCCTCCACAAACAAGGGTTGATCCCTGTTGTCACTTCAGAACAGCCTGCGGCCCATCCCTGCAGCGATACACAGCTCCAAACGTGCACATACGCTACCCAGATCTCCTCTGCACCCACTCGACCATCTCCCAAGTGAAATCGGCTTGCATTGCAGAAATAAACCAACCCTTAAACAACCCTTAACGACACCTACCTCACTATGCTTTCTCCTTTTGATCTGCAGCCCAAAACAGAGAAGATTTCCTTGGTTTGTTTGCTCTTGGATGATGAAATGAACTCACACGTGTGCCTAATATATATCCTCACATGTGGCTCCAACGAATTCCTAAGAGATATGACTTTTGGCTCATTTTACTTCAAGCCTACATCACTTGAATGCCCAAAAATTCATTGTCGCATCAAGGACATCTCGATTTCGATGATTTTTGAAGTGTTGGATTCTCCTCGCCATCCTCTATCATCTCCATCCATCATATGTCCAAAATGCTCCATGGTTTTGGCCCAAACATCGATGGGTACAAAACCCCAACCTTGGATTGCAAGCCCACAAATGACTTTTGTGGTGCTCCAACCTCCAAACCCCGAACCCTAGGGCTTGGAGTACCTCCCAAGCTACTCAAAAATCAACAGTTCCTCCTCGAACTCAACATCCCTGCTGATAATTTTCTTCCTCCATGCTGGAACGTACAAATTATATGCCTTCAAATTCTCACTATATCCCACAAATATGCTCCTCTCTTCTAAGGGCTACAACTTTGTCCTCTTCTATATAGGAACATGGATATATATCAGATAACCAAAGATGCTAAAATGCCCTATCTTTGGCTTCACCCTTGTGAATGCTTCCTCGAGAATCTTGTCCCACAAGATCATGTCATGACTCCTGTTCTAAACATAAATTGTCGTGTTGCATGCCTCCCAAACAAGCATAATCAGATCCTAGTCATGAATCATTGCTTTGACAACTCCTACAATGGACTGATAATTCCTCTCTGCAACCCCATTTTACTAAGGGTTGTATGAGACTGTCATCTCCCTCTTGATCCATGCCTCCTTGCAAAAATCCTTGAAGTCATTGGATGTGTACTTTCCCCCATTGTCTGACCTTGAGACCTTGATACTTATCTCTGTTTGGTTACCCACCTAAGCCATGAACTCCCTAAACCAACCTCATCCTTGGTCTTCATAAAGAAGATTCAAGTTTTCCTAGAAAAATCATCTATGAATGTGGCATAGTAGTGAGACCCTTGTACTGATGCCATTGACATCGATCCACATACATATGAATTAACAAGATCCTAGATCCCCTTGGACCTCCTATCGTTGCTTGGGGAAGCAACCATGCAATTCTCGCCAATTGCACACCATCTGCACATGCCTTGTTGCTCAATGTTGAACTCTGGGAGACCACTGACAATCTCCCTCAAAATCGGAAATGCTCTGTAGTGCAAGTGTCCCATCCACCTGTGCCATAGGTCACACAAGTTATCATTGCTATGTACCAAGGCCTATATTTGAATTCCCTGCAACCTATAAAGACTTCTCTCTCTAATCCCTAATGTTGAAAAAATTGGCATTAGCAAAAAATCAACGAGAGTCTAAAAACATCTTGAAAAAATTAGCAAAAAAATTGGTAAACTATGGAAAACATTAAAAAATAAAAAATAAATTCATTTTTTCAAATTCAACAGAAATTGGGAAAAATCAAGAAAAAATCGTGATTTTTTGGCACATTGCCGAAAAATCAACAATGTTATCAACACTGCTAATCCCAATGGCTCCTACTAGTCAAGACTAGCTCTCTCTAGATATACGAGTACCTATCCCTTTTGAAATAAACAGTGTTCCACGGGGACGCATCCCTAGGATGGGGTGCACGCACCCCATGTTTCCCATGCATCCAAGATGGGGGATGCCTAGGGAAATGTTTCCCCATATTTTGGGGAAACTCAAGGAGACACAGGGGGGAATGTTTCCCCAATGTGAGGGACTTGTTTCCCCAAAAGGGGTGCTTGTGGGCGTCCCACCATAATTTTGTTTGAAAACTTTAATTTAAGAGTGGAGAAGCCTAATATTTAACCCTAGGGCACTACTAATGCTATGTAATTAGTGGTAACATTAAAGTCTTAAAGTAAAAGTGGCATTTTAATTTATCTTTCATTTTCAACCTGTAGCTTAAATTTTTAACATTACCATTGATTGACTCGGGATGTTTGTTATAGCATCATTCAGCACTCTTGTAGACTTGATGCTCTTTTATGGCCCTAGGCGGTCCCTTTCCCTATGCAGACTTGACTTTATATTAAAAAACAGTATCTCAAATTCCATACACGACTTTTCCAATACTAAATCGCGTACATACGCAAGTACCATAACATTATACCCGCGTACATCTTTTAAAATATGAAAAAATAAAATAAAATGCTATTTTTCGAGCGAGGTTTACAAGTTTTACCGAGAGCCCACCTACAGGAGCCCGTGGCCTAACTGAAATAACCAATTTGAGGTGGTATATATACACCCCTTGGGTAGGCCTAATTCATACAAGAAGAAGGATATCGACATTATACTCGATTTCTCCCAGATCAAGTCTGTTTTTCCCGTGCCTCCTACACTCCCAGTCTCTAGGAAACCTGGTTTCCTTTGCATAGATGCTCAGCATCCTTATCTAGCATCTACTTGCACCTATTAGAGAGGTTGTCTTCATGGCTCGGGCTGGACAGATCCGAGGAAGGCTTCGTCGGTGCCTTTGGCCTGGATCAGGTTGTATCTTTCCTGTACTTACTGTTGTTAATCAATAAAGAAGCTCATGTCTTGTTCCTAATATATGTTGTCATCTTATGAATGATGGTTTATATGTTTATATATGATGATCTAACATATTACTATGTATGCACATTGAATTATCTATTATGTATATGCTTCTGTGATTGATTTGCAGGTCTGCACATCTTGGAGGAAGCAGAGGGTTTGGACCCTACAGGAACATCTTCAAACATAGGACCTCCGGGTATGTTTCCAAATCCATGTTTGATAATTCATATGTTTGGCATGCTTGTCTAAGTGTTTTTTGTTGATTATCTTATCCTGCTCTGTTGAGGCTTTCAACCCTTGCCTTAGGGAACTTTTCCCGCCAACAACGTTTGAGAGTCGTTCTGATCTCATTGGATTTCATATGGAGAAGGTAGAATTTTAGATCCCACTCAAAATCCAGTAGACTTAACAATTTTCATGATTTCAGGATTGGGGGGATTGCATCATTTCCATTGGATTCTATCATGTATGAGGGTCTGGAACTAGCATTTAATCAAGAGCACCAATCCCTCTATGTACCTCAATGTTCGTGGCATTGATTATTGAACTCCTCTATCATGACCCTAGTAAAATTGTACCTATCACTCAAACAAAATCTCGACTTGACACATTAAGTTTTTTCTATCGTATTTTAATGCTTAAAGGGTGATATTGATAATGAGGATCCTAATATATGAAATGATTTTTATGATATGTATGTATTTGTTGTAGCATGAATTTTTTGGAGTATAGAAGCCATATAGAGCCTCTTTGTTGATGTATTTTTGGTTCAAATATGGATTGCACTCGGTGTTATTTTGATTATATGCACCCTTGCTATATATATGAGAAACTTTGCATATTTGTGTATAATAGTTTGGATTCATATGGATGCACATGAATATTTACGTATTTTTTTCAAATTTTGAATATTTATGTATTTTTTGGTCAATCGAATTTTTGGTCCGGTTTTTTTTTCAAGTTCCTAGTTTTGGGTTCTAGCGATTCGTTCACTGGTATGAATCTGATAACATTGGTTCATTGTCCATTGTTCAATTTTAGTTTTAAATTTTGAATCTTGACTCTAGATACTAATGACCTTAGACCAAGTCTTTGATTCATCACTTTTTACTATTTTTTAGTTTGAGTAATTTCAATTTACTATTCCAGCCTTCAAAATTTAGTATCTACTATTTTGCTTACTACTAATTAGATTCTAGAATAACAAATAATGAGTTTAAATCAATATATATAATATGTTACTATTTCTATTTCATTGAATCATTTATGATGTATGAATCAATTATTTCATTATTGAATTTGAATTTGAATCGTCTCTCTTTCTCACGTCCCCCTATCCCCCTTGAATTTTCCTATAATTTGGGGGTGCTCCCACACGTCCCCCTTGTGTGTCCCCCATCCTTGAAACTTGGTGGAACCCTGGAATAACACAATAAATCCTCTATCCTCCATAGTTGAAATTGAGAGCAAATTTTTCTTCAACCCTAAAACATATAGCACTTCCTTATCCTCTAGTGACCCTCCAAAATCATGTTGGAACATTATGGTCCCAACACCCCTCACTAACACCTAGCATCATTGCCAACCTCCACATGTAGATTTGTGTCTTTCTGTGTCAAACTACTAAAAATCTCTTGTGTTACTGTCATGTGGTGTGATGCACCACTGTCCAGATACCATGCACTCCTAGTGTTGGTGCTGGTAAACAAACAAGAGACCAACGAGAAGTCCTCAAATTTTGCTGCAAACTCATCAACCTGTGTTGATGTTGATGTTTGTTGTGGCTTCCCCTTCCCCTTCTTCTTCTCCAAACACTGTGATGCATGGTGCCCATTCTAGTGACAGATGAAACAATTGATTTTACTCAAGTTCTTCATCATGCTTGGTTGTGATGTTGACCCTTCACTTTTGACCTGTTTGGTAGAACCCTTTTCTTTGTCTTTCTTGGCTTGACCCACCAAGGCTAGGTTCTCCTCTCCACCTCCTTGCCTGATGCCCTTAGACTCTTCCCCAACCTCTTCCCAGATGCAACCCCAAAGCCTCTCCCAATTAGGAAGGTGCTCCTGAGCACAGATTCCCTTAACAAATGGTTCCCAAGACTTAGTGAACCCATTCAATGCCACTTTTACTAGTTCTGCCTCCTCCACCTTTTCTCCAATCGTTGCAAGTTGATCATGCACATGGGTGATCTTAATGAAGTAGCGGGTCACGTTGTCCAATATTGATATATGGATGGATCTTAATTTATTTTTTAAGATCATCTTCCAGTTCACAATGTCGCTCTAGAACAAATCCACTAGAGCTTTGAACATTCCCCTGGTTGTCTTCTTTTCTGCCAAGTGAGGGATCAAATAGTCCTTCACGACATCCATGATGACTCTGGGCTTTAATATCCTTCCTCTCATGGGCTTCCAGTAGAGTTGCATTTGTTGGTGGTTGAATCTCCTTCTAAACAATTTACCAAAGATCAGTATCCTTCAACAGCAAGGTAACCCTTGCTTTCCAGGGTAGGAAGTTAAAAACTCCATCCAACTTGTCCTCAAACCTAAGACTAGTAGTTGTCATTTCCATATCTGAACAAATAAAACTACCATGTGCTAAACCCTTCTAGCGCCCACAAGAAATTACTATTGTTTTTTGTTGTGCAAATTCACAAATCAACCTCCTCTTCTTCAGAACAGCGCTGATAACATCTTAAATTTTCTAACCATAGTAAATTGCAAATTATTTCCTAGCAAAAATTCCTTGTTGGTTTTTAATTTAATTTTCATCTTGCTGAACAAAATTTACTACTAGGATTTTAATTAGTAAATAAAGATTTAATTTTTAGCAAAAGAAAAAAATTAAAAAATCCAATTTCATTTGCACAAAACACATAAAACTTGCCCTTCAAAATTCATCTTTTCATTTAGAAATTTTTCCAAACTTACAAGGGCTTTCCTAACCTAGGAAAATCTGCCCACTAAGAAAATACAAGCTACAGCTATATTGAGATATCACTGGAGAAATTCTAAGCACCTGTAAAGCTGTACAACTCATTGAAATCAGCGAGAAAATCCAAATATGCAAACTTCTCCCTGCAAACTGTTGTATAGCTGCACATGTTGTGTGCTGCTTGGTTCTGCCCATTGTTTTAAAAAACGGCCAAGTCAACTCCGACTCGGCCGAGTCAGACCGAGCCAATGCCTGGCCGGGTCGGCTCGGTGGCCAAAACGAAACGGTTGGCCGGGTTGTTACCGAACCAGTCATTGACTCGGTCGACTCGGTAACAACTCGGCCGACTCGGTAACAACTCGATCGAATCGGCTCTTTGACAAAAATCCTAAAGCACATTTGTCAAAAGTTGTTATGCCTCCTACATATCAATGGTTGGGTTGTTGTTTATTGCATATTTATAGCCCTAAAGTAATCTATCACTATGAGAAAGTTTTGAAAATTACAAGGCCGAAGTATGGTTATCCTAGTGGCATGAATTAGAAAACTGAAACAATGCATTCAGCCATACAATGTTTTTAAAAAGGCAAACATTCTGGTAATGGACTAATAAATACATATTTACCTCTGATTGTTCTGGAGCTTGACCAAAATTAAATCAAGGGTTTTGAGACTTCATTAGGGGCGGATAAGTGGTATTATTGTTGTTGTAGTCTAGTGATTGTCCTTAGGCTGAGATAGAAAAGAATCCTGGCATTGGTGGCTAAGTATGAACTTTGTATCGGACAGTGCACTGGGTGCCATTTTGATATAATGGATATATTCATGAGCCTACTTTGATCATATGTTGTCTTCTCTGTATATTCTAAAGTTTTGTGTTTGGAAACATGAATGAAAATCTTTAAAATTATGTTTTTTATAAAAAAAAAATATTTGATGTATTTTTTACAATGACCGAGTCATTGAAATCAAACTGGCCGAGTCGATACCGAGTCGGAGTCAGAATCGAAGCCGACCCTCGACCGTTTCCGAACCGGAGTTGGAGTTTTAAAACATTGGTTCTGCCACATGTGGGCTGGATTTGCTGCAGAAAATCAGTTCTTGATTTTCTACTGTTAAGTTTCCTCCTTGCTGCAAATCCTCATGTTGTCTTTTCTCTAGCAACTCTGCACACTTGAGTGAATTTCCTTCTCCACCCAATCACTGAGATCCTCACTTATCTCACTATTTCTTGTGCTCAATAATGTGTCTTCTCCCTTAGCCCGGCTTCTTTTTATAAGTTTGAGTTGTGACTAAATCAACAACCCTAATCTCCAAAGTGATTGATAGTTGAGATTAAATCTCAACTTCACTTGAGATTAACGATTGTGATGTATCTAATTCACTAATACAAATAACCTTTGCAGTTCATTAGATTAAACTCACTTTAATAAATAAAGTAATTACTAGCCTTGAGGGTTAGCTCAAATGGTCAAGTTCTTGAAATCACCTCTATTGTTGAGAGGTCACGGGTTCAATTCTCTCGACACTCTCACTCAAGGAAGGTAAAGGCAAAGTTGTTTCTATAGAGAAGCAAGAAAAGGTAAATGCATCCATGGGAGTTCTATTAGGCCGGTGGAGTAGCACAATGAATGTAAAGAGTGGCAAAGTCCAGCTACAAGAGGTGCCAATTGACAAGCTGGACTCTTTACGGGTCATGGCAGGGTCTAAAACCCTGGTGTTTTAGCATAAGATTATTGTTCTTACCAAGATGTTCAAAAGGTGTGTTTACTAGAGAAAAAAACCAGATTCTACATCAATGGTAGAAAGATTGAATTTTCAGCAATCATTGACTCCAATGACAACTAGTGAGTCAATGGATGATCAAATGGTTGATGGCTTGGCATGCTCAGAATCAACCATGTTGGATACAAGTCTTTCAATTAGCTTTATCTCTCATGTTGTGGTAGCATCAATGAGAATTTTGTAATGCACAAAAAGGACAACATAAAGGGTAGTTGTGAACCTTACTCTGTTGTTCATTGATTACACTACTCAAACGCGGGTTGTGTGCAGTGTCTACAACTAGATTGGTCTGGATAAGTGATCCAGGTGGCTCTAGACACACTTAGAAGTCCAAGAGGGCTCAAAATATCTCAAAATTCAAAGTGGTCAAATTGCTCTCGAACTAGGACCAGATCGAAGTGCTCGTCGCCCTGATTCCAACAATGTGAACGGCATTCAAATCCGAGTCCGTATGACCAATTTAAGACTCTTTAAAGTTTGAGAAGGCAGGGAAAAAGTGGGGCCCATAGGGTACCACATGGCATCCCAGTCAGCAAATGGGGCCCACTAAGTTTATGTGGTGACTGAATGGCTACTAAACCATCGACACATGGCGCGCTACCATTTGTTCCTAACCCTGCACAAAAAGACAAAAAGAAACCCATAATATTAAAATACCATATAAAAACAAAATCATGAAATATGGTTATTTTAATAAACAAAAATCAAACAATAATAAATAATAACAAATTTTGTTGTTATTTAAACACATCCTAAGTTTGGGCCATTTAAAAGAAACATTATAAAACATGAATGAATTCTTTTGAAATATTATAAAGCCATATTAAATGGCATAAAAAAGTTTGAAAGGTTGGCATAACCACAACATAGTTTTAAAATATATTGGATTCGTTGTGTTACAACGTAATATGTAACAAAACGTTTAAAAGAATGCTGACACGCCAACCGCCAACTCCAAGTTACCGACCACTAGCTCATATTGTTACATGTGATTGTCGGGTATGTCATAAATCTTAACCGCTACACCATAAGATGATATGCAGTGTTAAAATTGGGTGGGCAGGTTTTGAACCCAACGCACTCCCAAAATAATCCACCAAATTACCGTTAAGCCAAATGGCTTCATGTTGACATCTCCGTCGGCGAAAACATCTAAAAACATGAATTTTCATTCGCACGGGGAAGAGGAAGCAGGCCAACGGAGTAACGAAGCAGCAGAACGCGGAGCGGTGGAACCGCGAGCCAAGCTAGAGGCAGAACCATGATGGAACGTTTTTCGAGATAGATTCTCAGTGAATATTCCCTAATGCAAAGAGGAATCTAAAAGATTCCCTAGGAGGTAAAAATTCATTTTGTCACAATGATATCAAGTTTACAGTCATTTTTCTCAGATTTTCGTAGGGAACGCGATCGTGAAGTCGGATTCACCATCTGAGCAGCAGATTTGCAAGAATCCCACAAAAGAAAATCTTTAAAGAATCTTGAGGAATCTTTAGATTCCCTTGGAGGCTGAAATTTGCCAGAGTCAGAATGCAACCAAGTTCATACTCAAAGTCTCAAAATTCTGCAAGGATTGCAATTGTGAGATCAGATTTTCCATTTGAGGAGAAGATCTCCAGTCAGCGCATGGAGCAGAATCTTTGGAGAATCATGGGGAATCTAAAAGATTCCTGTAGGCCCAGATTTTGACGTGTCAGAATTCGACGAATGGATAGTCGATTTTACACCACTCGACGCCAAAAATTCAGTGGTGCAGTCAGTTTTTGCAGTTGAGCCTCTCATTTTTCGTCCAAATTCAGAAGTGAAAGTACTTGAAGAAGCCATGTCATGTTTACTTTCATTATTGCTGAGATGATGTATTATTTGTGAGATCCCTATTTGATGCTATGTTGAGGGATCATCATTGCCACATTATGTGAGATGTCTTTAGCTTTTCATGCTATGTATTATGCTTCAGATCCCTGTGTAACTATGTTGAAGGGATACTCATTGCCACATTGTGTGAGATCATGTTAAGTTGTCATGCTAAGAGGAAGCCTTCTTGAGTGAGAATTCTTGTAAGCGGAACATCTCATGGAGAGACAAGCCACTCTTGTTTGAGGGTGTATGTCCTTTCTATGACAAAGAATCTTCCATGTACATCATCATCATTTCCAGCAGTATATGAAGCGGCCTCCACCATCTTGACACCGGGCCCGAGACGTAGTCCACATTGGACGAACTCCGTTATCAAATGTCTCGTGTTTTGACTTGTTGATTGTTGTCATGTTTCCTCTTTCTTAAGCACGCATATGTGTTCTTTTATTCTCTTTTAAATGCAATTCTAACATCACAGAGGTAAAAGATCTTGGATGATTCCGGTAGCTGAAGGAACCCGAATCAATAAGTTGGGTTATGTTTTGGAACATGAAATTGTGTCAACTATAGCCATCAAGAAGAGTGTTCAAATACATATTTAATAATGGTCATACTTTATACTATAGCATAACTTAAGAGATTCAAGTTAGAAGTACTTTATATTATAAAGTTAGTTTATGATGCAATGAAGTTAAGCTACTATGAATTAACATTAATTAAGTCACACGTTAGTGGTTAGGTATGGAAAGGGGTTACATAACTTATGTCTCCCTCATTGATACAATGCTATGTAATGTTTCTCACACATAATGAATGATGAATTATATTAAATCTCTCTCTCCTATCTGCAATTCGGTATGCATAATTCTGGTTGCAATTCTGTATGTGTAATTCTGGTGGCAATTCCAAAAAATGGTAAGACATAAAGGGAGCAACTTTAGAAACTAATACCATGCGTCATTTGAATTTGTCACCTTTATGTAGTTTTCAATTGCTTCGATTCTCTTTTCCACAGGTTCAATCAAGTGTGCAAGCTGCAACCAAGTTGAATCAAGTTACATAACATATTTGATATTTTGTTCATTTTCAAGGCACATACCACGAAATGTAAAGGCAATCAAGATAGAAAGAATAAACTAATTATCTCGAATAATAATAATGACCGTTAGCACATTTTAGAATTATAATCATCCAACTTGAATGTCTAGCCTAATGAAAATGATAGGCTTCTACAATCTAAGATTTACAATGGCAGTTGTGATAAACATCCCTTAAGCAATACGTTCATGTTACTTTTCAATCTTGTTTAATTGATTACCATCAATTTATATTAAGTGTTCCAATTCGTATCCGAGATATAGGAAGCACTCTTAAGCAAAGTCAAAGAGAGGCATCAATTATTCAAATCATTGTCCACTACATTAATTCAAAACCACATAGCCCTTAATCCAGCTAGGACTATCAAGAGTATCTTAATTCTCTATCACCTTGTCAATTGGAGTTAAAATTGTTAGTTTTGTTTTTTCCAGAGACAATTTTTATCTAGGTTTGCTTCTAGTTTGCTGTCAGAAAAATAACAGGTTCATCCCTTAAAATGGACTTTCTGAATACCAAATCTGCAAGGCCACTAAAAATATCAAAAAGAAAATCCAGGAGGGTAAAATAAGCAGGTGAAACTCTTCCACAAAGGGTAATTCCAATTCCAAGAAAGAACAATTTCCCTACAAGTTTGCAAAGACCTTAGGTATCTCTAGAAGCAACTTAGATAGATAAAATAAGATAAAATAAATGTATTAATATCCAACAAATGAAAACTGAAGTAGGTCAATGGGACTGTGTTTAGGTACAATGATGTCTACACAAAGCAGGAGCGCTAAAGCAGCTCCTATATTAATATCACAATGCCTCACATTAATACAACTCATCAAGGTAGTTTAAATAAGCAAGAAAAACAATTGTAAGTAATAATATCAATTAACCATCGAGTCACTAAGTTAAGCACCAGATCATAAGCCAAATTAATAAGTGAACCCGTATTAATCATAAATCAGACCATTGATAAGTAACATGAATAAATCCAACTACCAGTAATAAGTAACAAGAATAAATATTAACAAATAAAGAAATGGTACCAAACGTTTACAAGACAATTAGTTCAATGCAAAGGCAGACCCGCACCTCTTGGCCATGCCCAAGATGGGGCACTTAGGATCCTTCTGGTAGTAGACTTTCTTTCTTCATTATGTCTGTTGTTGCCCAAACTGTACAAGCAATATGCAACAACGCTCAAGACAGGGGTTGTCACTCTGATCCCTGCCCTCTCCGTTCTAGTTGTCTCCCTACAACAAGCTATCGGGGGTAATCCCTATGAAATGTGAAGGTTGGAGACTTGTTGGCAACCAACAAGTCCAGGAGACACCACTGAATGGCCTAGCAACTTGGTAGAATTAGCAAGTTAAATGATTTGATTAGATTATCGCGGAAGACCAGTGCCTTAAATGGAGTCAATTACTTGCTCAAAACGAATTATTTACCAAGTTACCGGATGAACAGTGGTTGCTTAAGGATGCTTCACTATCCTAAATGAGATGCAAGTCCTACAATTTAGGTGAGATGCAGAATCTTGGTTTATTTTAAGTTATATACCTATTTTATGTGTATTCTTCCTCTTAACTGTTTTGAAGCTAGTCTCTAGAGTAAGTTGTGAGAGAGAAACCAAAGGAAGCAAGTTGAGGCTTGATTAATGATACCTCCCCTGGGGTTCTAACCACCCAATGCCTCTGGTGCTGCAGAGATTGTGGCTCTGACGACTACAAGGTCACCGTGTTAACTACTAAAGAGTTTCTAGACTCCACAAGCTAGATGAGAAAGGTGGGCCTATCTCTCTATCGACCAAGCTTATGCTTGGAAGTAAATTTATAATTGCAAGAGGCTAGTCTTAGAATGCAAGTGCAAGAGATGAGTGCTCTTAAGGTGAGATTATTTAATGACTTAAGTACTCAATTACAATGATCTTCAATTATGAACCATGAAATACTTAAACAATAGACAACCTTAACCACAAGAGAAAGTGCTTAAACTTAACAGTGCCAGAAAATGTGGTGTTGACATTATTACCAATAGACAATTTCTCAAGAGATACACAATACAATTAACAATCTTCAAAATTTTAAACAATGAACTTTCATATGCCAATTAGATACACAATTAGATCCCTTATCATACAAGATATATCCAATTTCAACAATGAGCAATGTATCCAATGACAATAGCAATAAGAAACAAGATCATTAATTACAATGTCACTTAGTCTTTAGAGAAATTAGCCAATTAAACACTTATCGTCTTGATCAGAGCACTTATGTGTGTGAATGCTAGAGTGCAACTCGATGCCAATGATTCAGAAATGTAATATGGATCAGCCAATAAACATGTGATTGCAGTGATAAGAAAATCACCCAATTCCTCAAATAAACACTTATCCAAGATCCACAAGATGTAAGAAATCAGAGCTAAGTGAGATTAGATGTCTTTCAACCACTTTTAACACAATTGTAATTTTTATATCAGACCCTATGCAGTAAATTTCAGACCTTGAAATATTATTACAGCCTTCAGAAAATGATTAATTATGCATAGAGGTGCAAGCCCAATGAGTGCTAGTGACAATGTAATGATGAAATATGATTACCAATGAATTATTATGCCACTGTTATGAGATTTAATCATTGCTATAGGTGTTTTTATGTGGCTGTAGCAAATATATCAGATCTGAAATAAAACAAACAACCCACAAGAAAACCACTTATATGCATTCAAATTAGCTTAGGTTTACTTCTTAATGCACTAGATAACTTATTGACGAATTTTAGGCTTATTTAAAACGTGTTAGGCCTTTAATATACTGTTGGCATAAATATTTTATAAATTTAAATTTGGTCAGTGATGAAGTTAGAGAGTTATAAACCAAACCAAGAGGCCTTTAGGCCTAGTTGAAGGCTAGTTTGACTTCCAATGAGTTTGGCCACCTGCAACCACCTGCGAAACCACAATGTTAGCCCACTAAAACAATGCAAAACCAGAGATGACAGAATACAAGGCTAGGGCAAGGGTTAGAACTTAGAAGGCTAGGAAGCCCCAAGACTAGGGCTAGAAGAAGCACAAGGCAAGGCTAGAGGCCAAAGAAGGGAAAAGGAAGAGCCAAAAGGCCCGGTAAAGGTCAAGGCAAGGGCAGATAAGTCCACAAAGGCTGACACTGGGGTGAAAGAGCCCTAGAAGAGCTAGCGGCCAAGGGAAAAGCCCTTAGAGGGCTACAGCTAGGTAAAAAGGGAGTCCGAGAGGGAGGAGGGCCTCCTAGAGGCCACGGAAAGGGTCAAGGAGGAGGTTTGAGGCCCCTTGAGGGCTGCTCAGCTCCTCTAAAGGGGGGTCGAGGCCTTTTTAGGCCCACGGCTAACCCTAAAAGGCTACGGCCTAGGGGAAAGAGGAGGTTTGAGGGCCCTAGGAGGCTTCTAAGCCCTACGACTAGGCTGAAAATGGAGGACGGCAAGGCCCAAGGCCTTGAAAAAAAATTCCAAACCTTGCAAATACCAAAAATTGCCACAAATCACCGCAAACAATGTTGGACAGCTTTCTCTTCAAGCTGGACATTGAGCTTGGAGGCTAGATCTTGCCTTCCTAGGCCTAGATCTACCTCAAAACCCCAACAAAATTCTCTCGATCAACTTGAAGTTCACCTGCACAAATAAATCAAAGATTGCCAAACCCCAAATATATATACAAAATATAAAACCCCAAGTGCTGCAAAACAAATGGGTTAGAAATAATTTACAAATTTATTTACGAATAATTTACAAATATACAATATTTACAAAATTTATAAAAAAAAAAATGGAGAAAATAATTTTGCATAAATAATAATGGATGAGCAAATTTCAAAAACTAAATATTCGCCGAGACCCTTCTGCAAAATCAAATACCATAAAAAAATCTCAAAGCCCAAACATAGTCAACTCTTCCCCACATTTTGTGAACTTGGAGCCCAAAGGCTAGCATACCTGTAAATCTCTATTATATTCTCAAGAAAATTGTTTAATCATGTGGCGAATCAGATCACCTAAGATAGGATATATCAATAGAATGTTCTTATCACTGACAAATGAAATAACAATAATTTATCAATATTCAGCTCAAAATAGGATTACACATAGCTAACACATACCACAGATCAGCAGAAGAAAAACACCATGAACTGAACCCCTAAGTCTTTCTATTATGATACAAAATATTCCCAGCAGAGCAGCAACTCAATACCAGCGTTCAAGAATTACATCATCCAAAGATATCAAATAGAAGCAAAATAACTTCTTTATACAAATATACCCCTCCAAGTGGAAAATAACAGCTAGTTGGCTTGATCCCTGTCAAAATAATCTCGACTGTTGAAAATAACTTAATCATCTTTTAATATCCACCGTTGAATTTTAATTTTGAGAAAAAAATCGAATTTTTCCTAAACACCACTTTTAATTAATCCAAAAATTAATATTTTGAATTAATTTCCTCAAAAATTTGACTTTGACTTAACCACCAAGGTCCAATGGCTCAAATTTTCTTAAAATATCTATTTTTCCCTTGGTGGAGAGGCTCCAAAATTTGACTTTCCTTTGACCCACGAATTTTTTATTATTTTCCACTTGAAGAGAAATTAATTTCTCTATAATTATTTTTTGACTCAAAATTAATTAGTTTTCTAGCTTAGGATTTAATTTAATTTAGCCAGAAAAATTAATTAATTGACACTAAAGCGGATTAATAATTTTTCCACCCTCAAATATTTTAGCCATGGTGTCAAAACATGAGGGACCATGCACTAAAATATTTTTTTACATCAAATTATTACAATATCAACCCTTGAAAAGGAAAAATACATTTAGACTCATACACTCAAGATATTACCCAATTTTGTGACACAATATGATCTAGAGTATGAAACCAAGTGTGTCTATAATAAAATAATTTAGCCATGGTTTCTAATTGCGAGGGACCATGCACTAAAAATATTCCTAAACACACTTTTACATCGGACTCAATAAACACTAGGACTCACCTAAGACCTTGTCAACGAATTACACTAAAACATAAAAATTGATAGCTTGTAGGCTTGAATATAAAAATACACAGAAATATTTGTAATAATAATTTATTAGATATATATAATTGTACAAGTGATGATAGTTACAATGAGGACCCACATATATATACCTACGCAGGTGTCCTTTCGTGACAGGGCATGTCTTTTAGACATGCCTTTTCACTCAACTTAATGACTATTTAACCTAATCAATATTTGATTATTTAATATTTACTTTCATTTTATTTATCTACTTGTTAATGAATTATATTCATAACATAGCCCCTTCCTTTAGAAGCTTTGTCCTCAAAGCTTATTGTCAGCAATTCCATTCAGTTTGCTTTTGTCATCTCGACATATGTAACTCGACGCCATTGGTACCTCTGTGTGTATAATTCGCTTGGTAACACTATCTTGAATCCAAGGTTATCGAATTTTTTTTTATAACTCTATTTTATTTTTTTTAATAACTCTAATTATATTTTTTTATTTTTTTAAAATAACTCTATTTTTTTTTATAAATTGATTATTTAAAATTTTAAATAGCAATAATCTTAGCAATGGACTAAGGCAGATTGTTGGATGCAACTTTATGACCGGTGGTCCTGTCTTGATGATATTGGATCGTTGGTTGTGGTTCATCAAATGTTGAAAAAAGATCTTGGCAAGGGTTTGTTGCGGGTTCGGCAATCTTTGTTGCTATTAAGGTTAAATTGTCCAAACGCTGTAATGCGTAGTCTGCGGTTGGCACGCAAGCATGCTAGCCATGAGCATGAAAGGCTAGTATACGAAGGGTGGATTTTGTATGACACTGGTCATCGTGAAGAGGCATTAAAGAAGGCAGAAGAATCTATTGATATTCAAAGATCATTTGAGGCGTATTTTTTAAAAGCTTATGCTCTGGCAGACACAAGCCTAGACCCTGCATCCTGTACTAAAGTTATAGTGCTTCTGGAAGAGGCTCTGAAATGCCCCTCTAATGGGCTTCGTAAAGAACAAGCCTTGATAACCTTAGTATATATATAAAATTATTGTAAGCCAAAAAAAATCGCAGCAGCCACATCGTCTGACTGGTGAACCTGACGTGAATCCACACTGTCGAAGCTGCACCCGTTTGACTACGATTTACCCACGATCCAAACGGCGGAGTGTGGTGTTGTGTTTGGTTTGAGAGCCCAGCCGACAAGCAACAAGGTGACTGACTATGTGGACAGGCAGTTCGACAAGGGGAACACGCAGGGCAGACGGATGACAACACAAGAAAGGGTGTCAACTTAGAATGTTGTGCCTGGCAACGTGGTCGACGTCGACGACAGCACAGGAAAAGGTGTCGGCTGAGAATGTTGTGCCTAGCAGCGTGGTCGATGGCAGCGTGAACAACGGCGGAAGCTTGTATTACATGTGAACCAATGCCCGACGCCATATACATATCGAGCTGAGTGAACCGACACAAGACACGCTCGTTGACCCTTGAACGAAGAGACGTCGCTTGACGGGGGGGGGCACGACAGCGTTTTTGTTTTTTGTTTTGTTTTTAAACTGCATGTCCGCTAGTGGCAATTTAACATGTGAATCATACTCATCCACCATATCCTTCCAAGAAAATCGCCAAAAACTCGCACAACATTATCCCTTCTTTCAGAGCCTTCTTCCTTAAGAAGTGCCACCACAATATTTATACCAAATTGCAAATGAGACGATCCCAGGCATTTGAAACCCGCAAGGACGAGTTTCAACATTCTGACAGGTTCTATTATTATATTTTATTCTTGCAGCATCTCTTTGGACTGTCGGAAAAACTCATTTTCTCCTTCTTCATGAGACGTGGCTGTGAGTATAGAATTAATTAACCAGAGCCCTCCTTCAAGTGCTACACTAATTAGATCAACATTCTTCGCTTCATCATCCTCATTCTTTTTGTTTACCATTTTAGATTCATCAGTTATAGCTGCATGGTGCAAGTAATGCAAACGCGAGATGCAAAGAATTACTGAATCAACTACAATGCCATCATAATCACACTTTGACTTGATGCAACTCATTCGAATTTTCATCTAGGCAGCCTTAGGGTTCGGGTTGAATTGTTCCACTATATATCGTAGCATTTCTTGTCTCAACTCGGCCTGGGGAATAACATTGCTAATGTCAAAGGGCTGGCAGGTAAATGGGTTAACTGCTTCGTGCTTGGCATCCCAAATAGTTTCCAATGTCGTTCGGTTGTATAGAACCTGAGCTGGGTCTTCTGTGAGCGGCAGTCTAACCGGATCATACGCAAATTCTTGCAGCAACAAATCTATATACCTGTAAGGAATCTCGGGATCTAGTTTACACCTCAATGCTCCGCAAGAATTGTCTTTTATCTTACACGATGGTTGCTTCAAAGTGTCGCTTGCAGAAGGAAAAAAGTCTTCAGGAACACTTATGAAGTCCTCATCCAAGTCAAGCCCTAAGGAAGCTACAGTATCAAACCACGTCTCCTCCTTGCTGGCTTCGGAATCTGCTCAGGTATGACACCATTGAAGCTATCTTACATGGTTGTTTAAATCTGCAGCTTCATTTCTTGTTTCTTTATCACAAGTCTATGAAAGACTCTCAGATGATGCCTCAATGAAATGTTTCCTGTCACCACGTTCATTACCTTCCTCCCATGAGGAATCCAGAATGCCTTGCTTTTCTTCTAACACAATGTTCTTGTAAGAGACATTTACAGCATGCTTCTCTGCATTACACTAACCAACTTCAACCCTCATCAAATCCGATATTTGTTCTAGTTGCCCACTATTCTTTTGGTTAATTGTTTCAATATCAACATGATCCCCAATATTACTGTTTTTTGTACTCTGCAATGGATCTGACATGTCTTGGATTTTGTTTGGCATATCAACCTCCATCGCAGTGTCTGTAACATGTTTTTTAACAGTTTCTTCCAAGCTTAGAATGTCATCTCTATCATTTCCATTTGGATCATCTTGATTATTTTCTGCAACACCTTCATCTTCAACATTATCATCATTCTAATCAAAATCTTCTTTTCCTGCTTCACCTAGTTTTGTTTCTTCATTGTCGCTATTATCTTCCTTATTATCAATTTCCTTTCGACATCCTTTAACTTCTGCAATTGATTGTTCTAAACGCTGAAATGCTTCTTGAATTTTACTAAACTGCTCAACGCATTTGGGACATGAAATTAATGGCACATTGTGTGGCAAACAACATTCAAAGACCCGCATAATTATATTGTGCGCCATGGCTCTAATACCACTAAAGCATAAAAATTGATAGCTTGTAGGCTTGAATATAAAAATACACGGAAGTATTTGTAATAATAACTTATTATATATATAATTGTACAAGTGATGATTGTTACAATGAGGACCCACATATATATACCTAAGCAGGTGTCCTTTCGTGACAGGGCATGTCTTTTGGACATGTCTTTTCACTTAACTTAATGACTATTTAACCTAATCAATATTGATTATTTAATATTTACATTTATTTTATTTATTTACTTGTTTACTTGTGTATGAATTATATTCACAACATACACCCTAGCTTTGGGGTTTACGCTGGAAGAAAAACTCTGTCGATTAGGCATGTTTACAAACACACATAATTGGGGGAGGTTAAAAAACTTCCTAGAATGAAACTCTTTGCCAAAATCAATGTTTTACCCAGGTGTTGTTAAATAATTAAATGGTCATACTAGCATCATTTACAAGAAAGTTTGTAGAAATTGGGTTTACAATGATGAATGATGGCAAACGATGACTTTGATCTTCAAAAAAAAATTCCACTTCTTTGCACTCTGCTTTCTCGGACTGTTGACAAAGTGTGGCCAACAATGGTAACAACCTGTGATCATCTAGACTCCTTCAACCTTAGCTCTGATACCATGTTGGAAATTCAAGGTAAAGGTTGATTTCCCTTACATGATAATTACTTGTGTTCTTAGTTGGCTTCTTATCAAATTATTTGTGTTTCTTTTCTTCATCAAGCAATTACCAAAATAAAGACATGAAGATCACAAGAGACAATAAACAACTGGGGAAAACCCTATTGATTTGGGGTAGCATCGGATGTGCTCTAGACCTCAAATTTTGTAAGGAGGCTTGGGCACATGTATTCCAAA
Organism: Pinus tabuliformis; assembly: GCA_031772625.1. Classification (NCBI taxonomy): domain Eukaryota; kingdom Viridiplantae; phylum Streptophyta; class Pinopsida; order Pinales; family Pinaceae; genus Pinus; species Pinus tabuliformis. The sequence goes on along the minus strand of CM062819.1, from coordinate 1,490,193,777 downwards.
GAACCCAGAAAATGTTTTCGGAAATTCCACCTAGAGACAATTTTATTAAAATAATTAATATTTTTTAATGGGACCCTAAGTCTAAACTTAGGAAATTAAAAATATTAATGGGTATTAATATAATTGTGGATGTAACTTATAAAAGAAGACAAGGATCAAGCTAAAATGATCTTAGCCATTGATTAGCTTTTAATCTGGGTCGTTGAATATCAATGAAAAGATTATTTAAGGAAGCATGAGGGTCATTTGGAAAACACACTGAGAGATCAAGAGATCGAATTTCTGAAATGAGAAGTTCTCAAAAGGAAATTCTGATCGAGTAGATTTCTTGCAGTTGAGGGGCAGGGATAGTTGGGTTGGAGTATCTTCTCCAGAGCCCAAGATACGCAGCAGAGAGAGGCAGAGAGACACCAGAGGGGTTGACACAGAGCTAGAAGGGCCCACACAGAGCTTGACGCTGAGCTAGAAAGGCTCACGCAGAGGCAACTCAATCACCCACGCAGAAGTCCGAGTTTTCAAAAAGGTTGACATTTCTGAGCTGGGAGGGCTGGAAACTGCTCCAGAAGGCAAGACGTTTCCCAGTTGAGTTGACGTAGAGCCTTAGAGAGCTCTACGTAGGCCCACACAGTTATTGTGCAGGGGCAGCGTAGTTGTAGCCGGGGACAGTCAATTCAGCTGTCGGAACAACCGGGATTTGCCGGTTAGAGTGAGGTAATCTCAAAATTCTTCTTTGTTAGTTGTATTTCTCTGTAACTCGATTGTCGGGAGGGCGTCTATAGTTGTATTCGAAAACTACTGCTTAATAATATAAAACCCTCAGAGTTGCTACACTGGTTCCCCACATTGGGTTTTTCCGGGGACATTTGTCCAAAAATAACGGTGTCAATTGTGTTGTGTTTTATTTCTTGCTCGGTCTCTTGTTTCCGCATAATATTTAATTAAGTGAAGGTTGCAGTGTATGTATTACGATATTTTCTGTAGGAAACTACAAGTAATTTGTTTAAAGGAATTTAACAAATAAGAGTAATATTATCAGTTGTTGCAGTAGGGATTCCGGTTGAGGAATTTTCACATGGTATCAGAGCTGCAAGTGGAACAAGAAGAGCAGTGCCAGAGAATCCAGCGCTGAGCAGAAGAAGGAGATCGAAAAGCTGCAGGAGGCAGCAGTTTGAAACCCTAGAGGGTTCGTGCAGTCCTAGCCAGAGGGCTGATTTTCGAGGCAGTCTCTCTTTGAGAGAGTCGACAGACAGGAAGGACTCCCAATTCGAAAGTTTGTCGGGACAAAGGGAGCAGCGATGAAGCCTCAACGTGAGGAGATGCTGGTGGGACGCAGATTTTCAGCAGGAAGATTGCTAGGCTGAAAGACGTCAGAAGAGAGAAGGGAAGCACAGTGAGGAAACTTTTCCTCAGTAGACTTCCCGCCAAGAAGTCCATTTTCTTATTGGCTGAGCAGCAACAGTAAGAGCAGAGAGGAGCAGTTCGACATTTTTGTGGCAGAGATGACAGTCGAGATACCTCCAGGAGGGAGGTGGGCAGATTTGGAGTTGTAGTTCGAAAGAGCTACAGATGGGCAGGATCCTTGAGGAGTCCACCTCTAGGATCATTTCCTTGCTACAGGAACCCAGATCAGAAGTAGCAGAATGGACTAGTGTCGGATGGTGCCGAGGAGTGTCGGAGAGAGTTGCAGTGGCTAGGAGCGCCAGAGACTGAATAGCGCAGAGCAGAGTTGGCAGCAGTGCAGAGGTCAACAGCAGCGCAGTAGATTCAGAGGCTCAGTGCAGAGAATAGCAACAGTGAGGCTCCAACATTCACGTGGTATCATACTGAACACAATTAATTCATTACTTTTGGATGTTTTTCCATTGTTGATAGAGTAGCAGCAACAGTTTGCAGTGCAATGGCAGTTGGCAGTCACAGTGCTAGCAGCAGCATAGATGCAGCGCTTGAGAGGGAGTTGTAGTACGGATGCAGTGTTGACAATGACAGTGTCAGCAGCAGCGCAGTAGTTGGTGGACAGCATGTCAAACATCAGCAGCGCAGTAGTTGGTGGACAGCATGTCAAACATCAGCAGCGCAGAGGATGATGCTTCAGAGTCAAAGAAGTATGCAACAGCGTATATTGCTAGAGCACATTCCTCGCTAAGAGGGAGTGTTGATTTGGGGTAGCATCATATGTGCTCTAGGCCTCAAATTTTGCAAGGAGGCTTGGGCACATATATTCTAAAGAACCCATAAAGTGTTTTGGTAAATTCCACCTAGAGACAATTTTATTAAAATAATTAATATTTTTTAATGCGACACTAAGTCTAAACTTAGGAAATTAAAAATATTAATGGGTATTAATCTAATTGTGGATGTAACTTCTAAAAGAAGACGAGCATCAAGCTAAAATGATCTTAGCCATTGATTAGCTTTTAATCTGGGTCGTTGAATGTCAACAAGAAGATTATTTAAGGAAGCTTGAGGGTCTTTTGGAAAACACACCGAGAGATCAAGAGATTGAATTTCTGAAGTGAGAAGTTCTCAGGAGGAAATTCTAATCGAGTAGATTTCTTACAGTTGAGGGGCAGGGATAATTGGGTTGGAGTATCTTCTCTAGAGCCCAAGATACGCAACAGAGAGAGGCAGAGAGACACCAAAGGGGTTAACGCTGAGCAAGAAGGGCCCATGCATAGCTTGATGCTGAGACAGAAAGGCTAACGCAGAGGCAACTCTGTCACTGACACAGAAGTCCGAGTTTTGCAAAGGAGCTGATATTTCTGAGCCGAGAGGACTGGAAACTGCTCCAAAAGCAAGACGTTTCCCAGTTGAGTTGACACAGAGCCTCAGAGAGCTCCACGCAGGCCCACGTATTTACTACGCAGGGGCAACGTAGTTGTAGTCAGGGACAGTTGATTCAGCGGCCGGAACAGCCAGGATTTGTCGAGTAAAGTGAGGTAATCTCATCATTCTTCTCTGCCAGTTGTATTTCTTTGTAACTCGATTGTCGGGAGGGCATCCAGAGTTGCATTCAGAAACTACTGCTTAATAATATAAAACCCTTAGAGTTGTTGCATCGGTTTTCCCACATTGGGACTTTCCGAGGACATTTGTCCAAAAATAACGATGTCAATTGTGTTGTATTTTCTTTCTTGCTCAGTCTCTTGTTTCCGCATAATATTTAATTAAGTGAAGGTTGCAGTGTATGTATTACGATATTCGTCGTAGGAAACTGCAAGTAATCTGTTTAAAGGAATTTAACAAATAGGAGTAATATTATCAGTTCCTGTAGTAGGAATTCCGGTTGAGGAATTTTCACAAACCCAAACAATCCTCTTCTTCCAGAATCAAATAAAAATGAGATATCAAGACCAAGACCAAGACTCTTTCCTCCTTAAGATTCCCAAGTCAGCCCTCCTTCCAAGTCACAATCAAAATCAAGCTTCTTCAAACTTCAACCCTGTCCTAAATTGTAGACTTCTTCAGATTTTGGTTCTGTCACAAAATTACAGGTTGCTTCAGATATTCAGTGTTGTCACAAAGCTTCAAAGAACTCGCACATTCTTCCATAGAAAAACTTCGCATATCCCAGCCACTACCACTCACATACTTCATCAGAAAAACTCAACTGAACTTTTGTCTTTTTGATGGAGGCTTCACACCTATATGTCATTGTTCGTCACTATGAAGGGTCATGATTGTTCAGCAGGCCGACTTGACCAACAAGAGGGCTAACTTGATCTTATGGTGGACTAGTGGACTCTTTTTAAATAAAAAAGAATAATATTTTCCTTTTTCTTAGAAAGAGTCCCAATGGATTTTGACTCAAAATTAATCCTTTGACTTAACAAAAACCTAGAAGCATGAAGAACATGCTTGACCTAGACTTGAACATGAAACCCATGCTTAAATAAAATTACTTTTCTTTTTTTACATAAAACACAAATTGATACAAGTACATAAATAATTATGAAGACTGAACCTAGTTACTTTTCCACCATGGTCGGCCTTGAGTTAGACTTCTTAATGTGGCAAGCCTCTTATGGACTAGGAGGCTTAATGGAATTTGGGGGCCCACTAGGAGGTTTTTGGCTCGCAACCTTTGGGTTTTTGCTAACTATGGTCTTATTATTATTAGGGGTAGGTAAAGGGAAAGGCTCAATGTCTTCAACATGATCAGGAAGTTGAGGTTCCCTATATAACACAAATGGTGTCCCATCAAAATTTGGAATAGTGGCATATGATAAATCCATTTGCAATTGGCCACCTATTGATGAACACCATTTTCTTGATAGTAATATACCCCATGCATCTGGTGTTCAAAATGTAACTAGTTTCGGTGTTCATAATTGTTGTAGTACTCATTTCAATATGTATCCCATGTAACAAACAAGAGAAGAAAAGAAAAAGTTATTATTATTAAAGCATGGGTTTCATGCTCTTTATTGATGGTCTTGTAGGTAAAAGCATTTCTTCATTCTTCCAGGGTTTGTTAGGCCTTAGGATTTATTGTCATGAGTCAAAGGAGCCAACATCATGTTTATAAGACCCTTTCGGGCAAAATATAATTGTTAAAAAAAATATTTTGAGTCTAGAAAATCCTGGAAACTCCAAAAGTATAAGTCGGCCTAAAGGAGGGAATTCGACCCCTTGAAAAGGCTATATAAAGGAGAAGTTCGCCCTCATTTGAGACTCAGTCACTCCATAAGTTCAATCTCTCAAGAAAGAGTTTGATCTATATCTGGAAAGCATGAAGAAGAAGAGTGAAGGTCTAGGAGAAGAAAGAAGGGCAAAAAATATTGTTTTGGGCTCTATCTCTCTCACACGTGCGAAGTTCTAGGGTTTCTGGTGCAACAAAAAGAGGCCAAAGTTGCAGGTTTGAGTTGCAGGAAGACGAAGTGTAGTATTTTGTAGTTGGAAGGAAGGATACCCTACCTTAACCTCATTGACCTTGGGAAGAGTTGTCTTGCTCTAGGAAGGTCTCAGGGGGAGGCAGAATTAGGGTTTCCATAGAAGCTGCAACACCAAAATTGCAGGGTCAAAGTTGCAGGACGAGTTGCACTAATGAAGTTGGCAGGTCGAAGTTGCAGTTTGAAGTTGGTTGGTGCAAAATCAAGGAAAGACTTGTTGGAGGGCTGAATTGGTACTTAGAGAAGGACTTGGTCTAGGGTTTGGGTTTTTGTGTCTCATTTTGAAGCAGATTCTATAAGAAGAGAAAAGTTTACCAGGTTTTGCCCTAGTTGAGAGCCTAATTTTTGTGTCCTCTATTGTTACTATTTCGTTCTTAATATTTGTTTGATGAAAAGATCTAACTAAAGAACTGAAGAAGATTAACAAAGTTCACAAGCAAATATTAAGGTTAAGGAAAATAAGATTTAATAAGTTGCCACTTTGCATTTTCCAACATCTGGCACATCAATGACTATAATATCCATCAACACAGAAATGTTTGTGTTAGTTGCCAGGGATACTTTCACATCTTTAATGAGACCATGTACAGGAATAGACTTGGAGTCAAGACTCAAAACCACAAACATTCTTATATGGCCTAGTGATGTCCATTTCTAATTGATGCATGACCTTTAATGGCATAACATTAGCAAAGATACCTAAATCAAGCATACATTTGTGAAGCATGAGGTTATTAATCACTAATGACAACACAAATGGCTCATGACCTCCATTTTTCCTACCAAGGTACATATTTTGTAAGATAACGGGAGGGTCATCAGGTTCATCCTCAAAATCAAAAGCCCTCCTAATTTGCTTCCTTTGAGCAGGAAGCTTAGCCATCTCTAAAAGAGGGACCTACACATTAACCTTAGCCAAAACATTTGTCATATCTACATCCAATGCAATATCATTGTTCTTGTGTTTTGGTTTAGGTTTACTTTGATTTTGTGCTTGGGCATTGTCCTTCTTTTGAGATGCATTCTTTGAACTAGAGCTTGTTTGGGGTTGGTCAGTGTTTCTTCTAGAGTATTGCACACCTTTAAAGTTTAAATTTTCCACTATTTTCAACAGCCATAATTGGTTCAGGTTTATCATTATTGGTCAAATCATGAACTTGATCAGGGTTTGGATGAAATAGGTATCCCCAAGCAAGATATTGAAGGAAGAACTATCATTCACTATGTTCAAGTGCTCAGGATCTTCTTCCTCCTCTTCTCGATTATAAGGAACATTCCTCTTGGGAGTGTGGCTCCTCACAAGGTTGGCACCGAGGGGGCTCTTCTTGTCCCACCAGGTTGGTTGCAGCAAGAGTGTTTGGATCATTTTTTTGAGTGGCACGATCTCCCTCAGGGGGCTTTTTGTTGAAGGGTTTGTCCTTATTGAATTGGAATTTAGGAGGGAAGCTAGATCGTGATCCCTTATCTCTCTAGATTATGGACAATTTGTTCTTTAATGACTTTTGACCCTACATTAATTCATTTGTAAGCTTATCAAAAGGCTTACAAAGCGGGATCTACCTGGGAACTATATTTGATCTTAGGTTCAATCCTAGCCCTAGGATAGTTGATAAATCAATTCTAGCAACGTTTATGTTTTGCTCTACTTTAGCAACCATGAGCTTGGCTTCTACTAGGTCTGTAGGGCCTTTGTCTCTAAGGGCATATGACAAATGTCCATGAAGAGATCTAATGTATCTATCAAGAATAGCATCATCAGTAGGTCTGAATCTATCAGGGATCTCTCTAAGGAGGTTGTCAAATCTTTGAGTGTATTCCTTCACAGTTTCTTTCTCAGTCTTAATTGCTTGAAGGAATTTCTCAAGGAGGCCTTCATCCAAAGTTGAGACCCATCTTTTCTTAAATGCATCATGAAAGGTATCCCAATTAGGAATACTACCTTGGGGAAAGCTAAGATACCAATCTCTAGCATTTCCATCAAAGGTTAGGGAAAACAACATCATAACTATATCTTCTTCCATTATAAGCTTTGCACTCACTGCCCAATAAAAATCATGGATGTGTTTTTCAACAGTGATGGCATCAATGTCATTGAATTTGGAAATCCATTCGTGATATTTCTCAGGCGAAGGATGTGGAGCATTAGGGAGACTGCACAAATGCAAGGGCCTTGTTGTCGCAAAATCTAGCAGGCCTTGTAGAGGGGTACCATACAAGGCAAGCACTAGACCAAGTGACAACAATGAGGTAATGGCCCACTGTCACCACAGCCAATACCTCTTGCTCTTTATGGACTTTCACCAATGAGAGGAGTCTTGGTATAAGGTCACCTACAAGATATATTCTAAGCGTAAAGGTTTAAGGTGACACAACAGGATCCAAAGGATGGCTCAACTTAAGTACAATCTCACACAATTAGAATGAGGCAATTTGCATCCCTTAGAGAGGCCAAACTAGGGCATGCCAAACCTAGGGTTTAGAATGATAGCATGCAAAATGGAATATCATAAGGTCAAGGTACCAAGGAAAAGGTTTCCAAAAATGTGTAATAGCAAGCCAATGGCATATGAAACCTTAAAAAAGCACTCAAGTTGAAGCTTAACTAAACTAGGGTTTCTCCTAGGGAAAAATAGCTAGGGCAAGAGAAATTATGTTGAAAAATGGATGGATTAGCCACCAAAATGAATGATTTTGAGGCAACCACTTCTACTCTTGATGTTGAGTCCTTCTAATACCAAAACTTCCTCTCCTGGGTAATTTCACTCCAAGCCCTAGTTAGGTCGCTTATCCTTGAGAGGGCCGAATTTAGAGAGAGAGAAGGTGCAAATTTCAATTTGGGGGTATGGTTTAATCACCTACTAGACAAGGCCAGTGCCTAGTACTTGGGTGGATGGAGTCTATGGATGTTAAAGATTGGCTAATTCTTGCAAAGGAGTAAGGATATTTTGATGCCCTAGCAACAAAACCCTAGTTATTACCTTTGTGAGTGATCAAGATTCATTTGAGAGAGCTAATTCAAAGATTCACCAAGGGGATTATCATTCACATATTATTCATGAGTAATGCATGTAATAACGATATCTAGCTTCTATACAATTTATCTTCAATAACAGTGGTGAAATAGAATAAACCTAGATCATCAATATATTCCATATATTAGACAAGATCAAAAATTTATCAATGACAAAGCTCACTTACAAGATAACATACATGAACAATAATTTTATTAAGTTAACTTCTCCAAAGACAAGAAAATAGCTCCAATATACAAACTACTCCATAGATCACATCTTTCCAAAAATACAACAAGGTCGAAATCCTCCTAAGGAGGGCTGAAATAGTCCAAGTGATGATGAATAGACTGAATGATCCTCTCCTCTATTTATATGAGGAGGAGTATTCCAAATATTAGCCTAAAAGCCCCTATGAACAAGTTAAATCACAAGAAACCCTTGGGTTACAAGCCAACCTACTAGGTTTTGATCATCAGTGCAAAATTAACCCACATGTGTGAGATGATATCCTTCTAGGGCTAATGTCATGCATGAAATAGGCTCCAAGTGGCATCTCCAAGTGCAATGAGGTGTCCAATGTGGTGTATTAACATGTAAAAATCATGATTTGACGGTTGGCCCTCAAATTCACCTTAATGGCACTTTGTGGTCCTAAGATCCAGCAGGGGCACCACAAAGTGGTCTCCATGGGTGTCCAACTACTCATAATGTCCATATTTGCTCCAGCGTTGTGGGCTTTCCAGGCGCAACTAGCCCTCCCTAGTCTCTGAAGGTGAGATCATCCTCATTTGGGCCCTGAATCAATTGCTACCCATCAATTGGTGCTAAGGCCGACCTAGGGGCATGCTCGGTCCAGATGTGTCATCCTAAAGAATCATCAAATCCAGTGCAAAGTGGCAAAACGTCCTGGGTGCAGGAGGTGCCCAGGGTCATGTGTGATATCCTGCTGCTGCTAAGAGGCCCAAGGCTCGCAATGCTTCACCTGTTAGTGCCAATATACTTCTCTAATGGCCTAGGTGCTTATGGGTAAGGCGCCCCAAACATGGGTTGTTGAACCACCTGACAATCACAACATAGGTTCTAGTGAAAGCAACCAGTCATTAGGGAAAAAAATCATTATTGCATCTAAGTGAACTAGGCTTGAGTGTCATGGGCTATTTAATACTTCAAATAAGGATTCTCTTCCAAAATCAAGGCCTTGAACTCACAAAGGTGTTTTCTCCCTAGGTAGGAGTGGCTAAAGGACATCCCTATTAGGTGTTTCCAGCCCCTAAGGGGAAGTAACAGTTCCTCAGTCCACCCTTAAATTGATAGGTGTTATTGAATAATAATGAAGGTACGAAGGGGGCAAGATTTCATGGCCAAGTGCCATGGTCAAAGGGACCAGTTGATGGGGGATCCACATCCTGATCGTATAGATGTGATAAGGGAGCAATCATAGGTGCATGAGTTACCAACTCGGCCTTTGTTTTTCCACCCCACTTGTGTGTCTTTTGCTTGATTTTTATTTGTATTATTGCTCATAGTTCAAGGCTTAGAGCTTGCTTTGAATGATGTGCCAGTTGTATTATCCCTTAATGATGAGTTAGTTCATTGTTCATCGGGTTTGGAACATGCAAAGGTTCCATTTTTAAGTGTAATGGAGCAACATGTGCTCAGGAACCGAGTGATGGCCATAATGAATGAGGTGGAGCTCATGCTAGGATTTTGTCTACGTGCTAATGTGTATGTCCCTGGCCATCTTTTGCATTTCGATATTATTTCTTTTATTTTGCTATGGCCATGATATGCTCTTTATGTTTCTTTCAACTGCATCAACCTCCCGGGCAAAGTTTCCAAGCCCTACACAAGTATGTGGATGTATGGGTGCCAAAACCCAATGAACCAGTGGTCAGAAGAACCTGAAGGATGGAGGTGGAATATGGGCATGTAATGTAAGATGTAAAGAGATAAGTATGACAAAGCGACAGATGGAACTACGCTATCTCAATCAGGTTTTCCCATGTAGTGCCCTTCCTATACCCATTGGGCCATTAGAGGAGGTCCCACTGGACTAGGATCAAAGATTAACCCCCAATTTAACGTAAGATAACAAGATCACGATCAAAACTCATCCTTCTTCTAGATCACCCAATAATCCATATCAAATGCCCAAAAACAAACAAGAATAAGTGCTCAAATGCAAAATGATTAAAGTACCTTTTGATCAGAAGCCCACGTTTGTCCATGTGCTCATGCCAGATGGGTGAGAAGCATATGGTTGATGCAAGTGGCGGAAATGTATGGCAAATCATCAGCTAGTGGTGGCTTCCAAGGGCTGCTAGCTACATGGTTGGTCAATTGGGTGTCATGGATAGAAAAAAAATTCCTATATAGGGTTACCCATTTTGGTGGGTAACAAGCCTGAATGCAGCTATAAGCCATGGCCTATCCATAGTGATGGTGGTGGTATTATCAGCAAAGAGTTTCCTAACCACCGGACTATTTGGATTAATGGGAGTGTTACCGCTCAAACTAGTAGGGGGTCCTAGAGGGGCACTTGCTAGGTCAAGAGCAACAATGAAGCTAAAGCCCACTGTCACCACAGCTAAAGCTTCCTACTCTTTACAGACTTTCACCGATGGGAGGAGACCCGATATATAGAGAATCACTTATGAAGGATAGATCAACTAAGATGGATGTGAAGTGATCTCGATAACCCTTTCCTAGGAGAGACTCAAGAGTGGGACTTGCTTGCTTCTTAAGCAAGGTACAAGATTCTCTAGGATAGGGGAGTAGGGATTTGAGGGCTTGGCTTAGGGAATGTGACTTGTAAAGGAGCTTCCTAAACCCTAAAATCCTTGTGGAACTTGGTTTCCCAAGTGGTTTTTGAAGAGTTGACTTTGATAAGATATGGGACCACATGGGACCAAGTGGACCCAGGTTAGGTCAAGGGGATAGGATTTAGCAACCAATGATATGCTTGACCTAATTAGGGAGGAGAAAGGGATCAAGGAATGAATTTTCAATGAAAGGCAATGCAAGGATCCCAATGAGGTTTCTAACGTAAGGGAAACCAAGGGCGATAATTGGTCTTTGAGTTAGGGCTTGAGATATCTCAATATCGCACCATCGAAATCTCATGAAATTTGGAGGGCTTCTTGATGACACACCAACGCAGTTGTGGACCAAAAATCAAAGTATTTGGATGGCTAAATTGTGAGATATTCGATGCCCTAGGTGACCTATGGGGCTAGACCTAGAAAGAAGAGGAGAAGGTGAAGAAAAATAAGTTTTAGGGTGATCACTTATGGTAGACTAGTGCCTAATCCTTTGGGGAGATTGGAGTCAAGAATGATTATGAATTTGGATTTGATTTTCTTGGTCAAGGAGGCCTTAAAGGCAACTTCACTTAGAAATAGGGCAAAGGAGAGCAACTTCAAAGACTTTATACTTCATTTTGCAAATAAGATGGCTTATCAAGATACATTTCAACCATGAAATATCCCTAGGAACATTCACTCATCATACATGAAGCATCATTATCTAGAAACAAAATTTCCACAACTTCGCAATAATAGATGCAGCAAATTAGCCCTCGAATAGCGAAATCCTGGCAACAATGTATGTGACAAAAATAGAGCAAAGAATATCATTAAAATTACACTTACGTGTATTAGATTATATCCAACCGTCAAAAATTTGCCAAACAAGAAGCTCCAAGACAAGAGAAAATGATCCAAACATCAAAATTCATTCCATGCTCCAAAATTTCGCCCACCAAGAAAGATAGCAAAGTTCTCTAAAGAGATACGAGTCCAACCAAGTGAAGATGCTAAAATGAATTTACATCGCTTGTATTTATACATTTCTAATGACTCTAATTTAGCTAATTAGGCCTACATTAGACCCTACAATAAAATAATGTGCAAAATAACTAACTTTTGAAAACAAGCCCACTAAACTAGCTCATAAACAAAAGAATAAGCCTCTCAAGGGGTGGAATAATGAATAGTGCATGTCGTTGGGCCTTGGAGGAGGCCTAATGGAGTCCATATATGCCATAATGTGTAGTTGAACTCCCAAAAGCAGTGGACAAGGGGTTGGCCCCTTGTAATAAGTTGTGGTGCTCCAAATGGCATGTGGGGGCACATAAGTGTCCTCATGGGTCTCCAAACAAATCGAAGATGTCTGTAGATCACCTGCAAGGGCTAGGATGATGGTGTAGTTGATGCCACATCATCGTGCAAGTTCTGGATCATCTGCCAAGTGTATGGTACAACTCTAGGGCCAGCTAGACATGATGGATCAGGTGCATCTTCCTCGTCCAATAAGTGAACCATGAGCAATCTCTAAATGGCCGTGGGGATCCATGGATGGTTGTCTGCTGCTGCGGAGACCCATGGCTATCTACACACACCCTACATGTGCCAATGTAGCCCTTTGGGATCAGGACCCCGTATAGGGAGACCAAACCCAAATGGAAACCACTTGCAATCCTACATAAGATCCAATGCATCCCCGTGCCTTCCAGCACACCAAGTCATTAAAGAAATCAAGTAAAAGAGTTTATAAACCATGGATAACAAGTGAGCACTTCATAATGGCATGCCCTTCCATAGTGGGCTTTGGCATGTACTAATGCCTCCCAGTTCTAAATAGGGTTAACCAGGAATCCTATTAGGTGGTTTCTACCTCTAAAGGGGGTGGTATGTCTGTGGTACATCCTTCAAATGGTGGTGGCATGTGGCATAATGATGGAATGGAGTAGGGAATGAAAGGGGGCAACTTGGATCACATGCCATGGTAAAAGAGTAGATAATAAAAGGGAAGGCCACACTTGAGTAAATAATGTGTAGGAGGGAGAAATCATGGTGCATGAGTTACCCCAGCCTTGAATTTTCCACCTTTCTTCATATGCCTTTTGCCTTTTTATGATTTTCTTTGGTTAACTGCTCGGGGCTCTAGGTAATGAGAGCATGATGCGTAAAGTATAGCAGTGGATACCCCCTTATAAGGTGGGGCAATTCATCGCCCACCGGGGGTTGGGACAATCATGGGTTCCTTAAAGATAAAGGAGGCTCATCAAAGGCCATGTAGGAACCAGGGTGATGGCCATGGAATGGGGTAGAGCTCATGTTATGGATTTTGCCCACATGCTGAATTCTTTTGTCCCAGCCATCTTTTGCATTTTGTGGTACAATTTCTTGTTGAATGTGGCCAATTATGCTTTTTCTTTTTCTTTTAGATGCATCAACCTCTGGGGATCAAGTCAGGCCTGACCCAAGATGTGGGGCAAGGGGAGGGGGTCGATGACCCTTTGTGGACCTAGTGGAGGAATGTGGACCCAGGTGGAAGGAGAGAGGATTGGGTGTGTAATGAGCGGAAGAGGAGTAATATATGCCAATTAGGGAGTAGGACCACGCAACCAAAATTAGGGTTTCCCATGTAGTACCATCCCTAAAACCAATAGGCCAGTAAAATAGATCCCACGGGACTAGGGTGCAAGGTTAACATCCCAAAAAGACCTAGGTGACAAGAGCACAGACCTAAACCACTCTTTCCGCCAAATCTCCCCATTAATCCACGCCCAAAGTTTCCATGATAAATAAACTAGAATACTCAATTACCAAATAACAAGGCATACCTTTAGGTTTGGGAGGTCCACCTTCAAACTTACGATCATGACAAATGGGTGAGGGACCACATGGCTGGATTAGGTGGTGGAGAAATGGCACATTGAGCTAGTTGGTGGCTGCAAGGGGCTGTCATCTGAGAACCATAACGAAGAAAAAATTTCTCCTAGGGATATCACCCACAAAATGGTGGGTAACATCTACTCCAACTGAGACATGATCTCTCAGAAAAGTGCGCAAAGCTACTTGAATGGGAGGTCATGAGAACACCAGCAATCTCTTGGTTACCGTAAACCTGTTACTTACACATATCAAAGACTAAACCCATGGGGTAGCATGTTTTTATGGTATCTTATGATAACCCATGCTTAGGTGTTAGGCCGTACAATCAACAGAAAATAAAAATATGCAAATTTTAATCTATGTGCAGCTAATCTACCATGAGAAATATCATATGTCATTAGTTCTAATGCAATGCAATTTATCCTACCCTAACATGCATATGGTACAAAACTAATACTACGTCTAATCATAAAGCCAGTACAACCAACATATCATCAAATCAATATAAATATGTCGGCCTATATGATTACTCATGTAGAAAATGCCAAAGCTAATGTGGACAGAATCATATTGATGATAAGTCCAATGGGAGGTAGGAAAGCAGGACGCCCACACATGGATGATCACGTGAGAAGAGAAAAGAAAAGGATGTAATCTAGTCCATGAGATCCTCTCTTCTAAGCAAAATATAGAGATGTCAATGATTAGGCTCATAAACTTTTGATAGATGGCAACGTTGGGCATATTATTTCCATTATGTTCCTTATCATTTATGTCATATTTTATGGCTTCTATAGGATTATGATTAGTAGGCAAGGGAGACTGATGAGATGGAAAAACATAAGTAGGTCGCCCATGATGATAAAACTGAAAAGGGGGGGATTACAAATTGATCATGATCTTGAGGATGTGTCAAAGGAGATAAAGTATTGTCATTGAGGGGTTATTCCTTGACACCATACTTAGAAGGGGGAAGGGCTCATGGTCACTCGGGATCATTTGAAAAGGGGCGAGGTAATCACTTGTGGAAGACTTGAAGTGATGAACAAAAGGATAAGGCAAAGGGGAGGGTGAAGTATTATATTTAATGAGTTTTTCCTCCTCAAAATAAGGGAAAATAATGACCCTTCTTCTCAAGGGTATCAATGGATATGCCATCATAAATAATTCCTGAGAGAAAGAGGAGACCACTCTCAACCTCATCTTCCTTGTCAGTGTCATAAATGGGAGCACAATCAAATTGAGGACCAGCAATTTCCCATTTTTCCTTTTCAATGTGGAAGTAATCTTCAATGTCATCTTCCAAGGGGCTAATAGGGTCACCTTCTTCAAGGTTCTCAAAAGGAGATTCATCGAGAGAAATATGTTGAAGTTTCTAAGTTTACTTAGTTTAGAAACCCTTCATGCACTTTTCTGATTTATTCCTACCTACTTGTTATTTTTCTTTAACAAGTTATTTACAAAGTAAATACTGAAAATAAACACCAATGCATGCTCAACATGTTGGACACCTAATCCTCAATGGGTTAGTGTGGAAGCTGAATGGACAAAAGGAGTCCAAGAGACCTTGGGATGTGAAACCCAACGGTCACAACAATGTACTATAAATGTATATCTCCTGTTAATAAAAAATGTACTTTCATGTTTTATCATTAATATTTCTCTTGCTGCCCATGTGTGTTTAACATGGTATCAGAGCAGGCGTATTCCTGCCCTGCATAATTATTTTTGAGCCATTTGTTTTATGGCCCTTATGTGTATGTGCAGATCATTTCATGAATATTTTCTCAGCTAACCTGTCATTTCTCCAGCGCCATTTTTGGCCTCTCTCTGCCATTCTGAATCTTCTCAGTCGTAATAATCTGCCTTATTCCCCTCAGACCTGAAATAACCTACCTCTGCCAGCGCTGCACATCTGTCCATACTGTCAATTTTTATAGCACTGTCATTTCCTGTTTTAGCACTGAGGCTGACATGGAATCAAAGTAAAGCAGAGATACGCCACCATCGATGAAGGTCCAGCTCCTGGTATGCGGTATTGAATCATATTAACACTTGGAATCATGTGTTGAATGCATTTTGAATATTAACGCTGTGGTATTGAATGCGTTATTGAATGGCTGTTGAAATGCTGTGCGCTGTGCGTTAGAATGGTATATGCGTTGAAACTGACATGGTATGCGTTGAAACTGACTTTGGTATATGCATTGTTCAAATGTCATGTTGAATGCGTTTGAATTGTTGTGTGGTATCAACATTTTAACACAGCGTTTGAATATGTTGAATGCGGTATGTATAGAATGGTATTAACACTGCGTTTCCTACCATGGTAACTGTTGAATGTGGTATGGAAGTAGTATCGACATTTGAATGCGAATGGTACCATATGAATGCGAATGGTAACGCTGTCCCATTTTAACGCTGTAACGTTTTAACAGAACGTTTGAATTATTGTGTAGTATCAACAGTTTATTGAATGGTATCTCTGCGTGGGAGACAGATGCGAAAAAGGGGTCATGAATGCGTATTAACGTTGTTTTATTGAATGGTATCAACATTTTATTGAATGGTATTAACGCTGTTGAATGAATCTGCTGCGCCACTCCGATATACCTGTATTGCTTTATATATATTAACGTCGTGGGTTTATACATATGCCCGTCCAAAATCTGTATGTTGAACTGAGCTGGTATATGCGGATATCAGAGTTTGTATATGCGTTGAACTGACTTTGGTATTCTTTTGATTTGGCTGAGAAGAGCTTTGGTATACAGCGCTTGCATTCACTTTGTATATGCGTTGAACTGACTTGGTATATGGTATTGAACTGAGTTTGTAGAATGGTCCAGCGCATAGTCACAAGTTATGTGGAGTCCAGCAAAGTGTTGAATTTTTGAAGGGCTGTGTTTTGTATTGGTAAATTTAACTGCTCTCTGCATTGGTGTATCATATTCCATGCGTTGCATGGTGGGTAACAGTTCCAGCGTATGACGTTGTTGATTTGAGCGTTAAATTGAGTGTTGTGTTGGTCCTTTGTTGACTTTATATGTGCGTTGAGCTCTTGTTTAAAAGAAAAAAAAGAGTCGATATCGAATAGAATGTGGGGTCATAGCTGTGTGATTAAGAACAGCAATATATAAGCGCGCCTCAGACCTGTTCTTGAAGTCAAATCGATTGAATCCATTTTTGTCTGACATTCACAATAATCTATACGGAGGTGATCAGTTTAATAATTCGATTTCTGTATACAGTGAATTGACATTTGGAATTGCAGAGGAGGAACATAAGTTAACAAGCTGGCAAAGTCATTGAATTGAAGGCTCTGAAGAAATACACTCTGGCAAAGTCGAATTACAGCGTTAAAGAAATACCGGAAGAGCGTTTGAAGACCTGATGGTATATAATCGAATGGAATTCGATTGGACAGCGTTGGACAAGGAAATCGATTGAAGGTTCTTTGTGTAACTGTTCTGCGTAAGGAGATTGGAACAGTTTGCCAAGTCTACATGCAGTGTAAAGGCGGAATGAGAAAACGATGTGGAAATTGGGTATAAGAGAAAGCGCGGTTGAATTCATGACTGGTATGTATGAAGAGACACAGAGTGTTGTTTATAAATAAATTAAATAGTGATATCGATTTATGTTTAATACAATAAGTCATTGGTTCTATGTGGAAACGAGAATGGAGAAGTCTGGTGAGGAAAAGTTGAATGAAGAAGTCGAGCCTTACTGGATTATGGTTCGATTCTGATATGAAACCATTTATTTGCCCATATTATTTTACATATGTTGTTTTGGTATAATTAAAGGTGCAGTTCATAGTTGATCAAGTCACATTACAAGCAGATGAACTTCATTTGGTCGATGCGGTGGTAATAATGCTGTTATTGGTTGATCCTGTGAAAAGTATGAATTGTGCGCATATGCCTGAATGGGGCGAGTATTCTCTAATCTCCTGGAGGTTTTCCTGAAACTGTGCATAGTTGGAAGGCTCTTGAAAGGTCATGGTCAAATGCTATGGTATATATGACCAGCACTATACAGTTTGCTAAGTATTTGGACATGTAAGGAGGTCTATCACTGTTGTTTCAGCACGCTAGAGATTCATTCCAATGCCCATGACATGGTGTTATAATTATTGAAGTTTTGATAGCCATCATTTCTGATTTGAAAGTGAAGGATGTTGAAATTTGGTACCGGAGGACAGGTGGTTCCCTTAGGCTTTGATCTTTGGCCTAGGGAAAAGTGTCCAAAAGAATTTAATTTTTCTCCTAAAGTGACTTTGTAATTTTTTTTTATAAAGTTATATCTAATTTAAAAGTGACTTTAAGTGATAAAGTTACTAAGTCTAATTTTAAAGTGACTTTTATAAAGTCAATGAAAAATTAGAAAGGAAAAGTGACTTTGGAAATAAATGACTAAGTGGGTCTTTATTAAAGTGGGGTGAATTAAAAAATAAAAAGTGAGATTTAAATGAGCATTTAATGTCAGCCTTAAATCTCAATCTATTTCAGCCATTGGATTTAGGGATCACCCAAAAGTCACTTAGATCACCCAAAAGTCACTTGGGGTTATATTAAAGGAGGAAAAGGTCATTCATTCTTTCATGAGCAGATTGGGAAAAGGAGAGCAAGAGAGCAAGAGAGATTTCTGAGCAGGGAGGAGAAGGAGACAGCAGCTTGGCACACATTCCAAAGCAGCAATTGAGCAGATTTGTACAGCTGGTTCAGCGCACAGTGAAAGGCAGATTTTGGCACGATTTTCGAAGAGTGGTTTGCACAAAAATCGAGGAGCAGTTTGCTGATTTTTCTGCACGCAAAACGAGGGCCGTACAGCGCATTTATTGCAGTCCGTACAGCGCATTTAATGTTGGCTGTACAGCAGCATTTAATGCTGAAAGTGGACACGAAAATCGAGGAGGTCGTACAGCATTTATTGCTGTCCTGTTTGCTGTAATTTCCAGTTTGCTGTGAGGCATGGGAAAAGAGATAAGTTGTAAATTTGCTTGCTGATTTTTTTTGCTGAATATTTCTCACTGTGAAGAAGACATTTTCAGAAATAAAGAAGAGCTCTCGAACTGGTTTTCCCCAAGAGTTGTAGGGGGTTTTTCCAGGGTCACATTGACCAAAAATCTCAGTGTTTAAATGTGTTTTAATGGCTGTTTATTACTGTTGATTTTTATTTCTGCAATTTCCAGCATTCTGTAAAATTTCCAGAATTTGTGTTTTCAGCGAATTTATTTTTTTCTAGCTTGTTAAATGTATGGTTATGGGAAAAGGCATTTAACTATATGGGAGAAATAAGGAGAAACTGAAAACCGGGGTGGGAAATGAGAAATTTCTACATGGTATCGGAACTTGAGTGCTGAAGGATAGTTTGGGACAACAAAAGGAAAAATTACAGCTGCTGATTTTTCACTCAGAAAATTCCAGCAAGCTGATTTTTTCATAAACAGCAGTTTTATCTTTACTACAGCAATGCTATTTTTCAGTTTTACGACAGCAGGATGTCATTGGGATTGAGGGTGGAGGATAGGCTGGATGGGCATACAAATTACAGCATTTGGAAGGAGAGAATGCAGAGTATCTTTGAGGAGGCAGAAATCTGGGATATCATAGTGCATACCACACAGAACCCTGTTGTTGTGCCTACTGATGCTACTCAGTTGACAGCTTATAATAAAAAGAACAACAAGGGTAAGAGGCGGATTCTAGACGGAATCAAAGACCATTGCATTCCTCATGTGAGAGGAAAGAGCAATGCCCATGAGATGTGGACAGCATTGTCCAATCTCTACCAGAGTACCAATGAGAACCGGAAGATGGTCCTGAAGGAGAAGCTGAAAAACATTAAGATGGGTAATGATAGCGCGGCTGGATATCTCACAAAGATTACTAATGTGAGAGATGAGTTGGCAGCGATTGGAGAGGCCATTCCACCCACTGAGTTGGTGCGGATTGCAGTGAATGGCCTCCCCTGTTCATGGTTGAACTTTGCTGATGGGGTTTGTGCACGTGAGACCCTTCCCACATGGGAGAGGTTTTGGGATGATTACATTCAAACAGAGATCAGGAAAGGTCAGCATGGGGCAGCCAAGCCAGTTGAGCAGGATGAGGATGTAGCACTGGTGGCAGGAGGCAAGAAAGGCAAAGGGAAGAAGCAGGCTTCCACAAGCAGTGGTGGGGGCAAAGGCAAAGGTAAAGGTAAACAGGGGAACACACAGAAGGACTATTCCAAGGTGAAGTGTTGGAATTGTTAAAAGATGGGACACTATGCAGTTGTGTGTCCGGAGAAGAAGAAGATGAAGGGGAAGAACCAGGACGTGGCAGCTTCAGCAGAGATTGAGGACATTGCAGGTCGTTTTGACCAGGAGTTTGCGTTCACTACGTGTGAGTCCTCTAGTGCAGGATCACCTGCCACACAGGTTCAGAGGGAGCATGCTTTTCCCTCGATTAGCGGAGCATCTTCAGGTATCTGGTATGTGGACAGTGGGGCTTCACGTCACATGACAGGAGTCCGTGAGTACTTCTCAGAGCTTTCAGAGAGTGGCACTGATATAGAGGTAGTACTCGGTGATGACAGAGTTGTTAGAGCAGTCGGGGTGGGGACACTGACATTTCAGAGGGAGTCCAAACCTCCCTTGAAAGTGTCAGATGTTCTTTATGTGCCAGGGATGAGGAAGAACCTCATATCCGTCTCAGCTTTGGAGGACAGAGGATATGAGGTACTGTTCAGGGGAGGACAGGTGTTGATGTACCCCAGGGGCACTCCAGCTGATTCAGCTAGAGTGATAGGTGTACGCCATGCAAAGGTGTACAAGTTTGCATTCCAGCCCCTTTTGGCATTGAGCAGTAGTACCGACTACAGAGCTAGCAGTTCTGAGCTGTGTGAGATTTGGCACCGCAGGATGGGACATATGTATCATGGAGCCTTGAGGACATTGCGGGAGATCACTACAGGTGTGCTAGATTTCAATACTGATCACTTTGATACTTGCAGAGGTTGTGCGATGGGCAAGTTTGCCAAATCCCCTTTTCCCAGCAGTGACAGCAGAGCGACTGGGATACTTGATTTGATTCATTCTGATGTGAGCGGTTGGATGTCTCATGTTTCCTTGAGTGGATATGAGTACTATGTTTTATTCATTGATGATCACTCCAGGAGGACCTGGATTTATTTCTTGAAGACCAAGAGTGAGGTCTTCAAGCGGTTTCAAGAGTTCAGAGCTCTTGTGGAGACACAGACAGGTCGAAAGATCAAGTCCCTGAGGTCGGACAATGGAGGAGAGTACACCCTTGGAGAGTTTGTTGACTATTGTGCGGAGGCAGGCATTAGGAGGGAGTTCACTGTTCCTTACAACCCCCAGCAGAACGGGGTTGCAGAGAGGAAGAACAGATCCATCATAGGGGCTTCCAAAGCCATGTTACATGATCAGGGGTTGCCACTGTTCTTGTGGGCAGAGGCCTGCAACACAGCTGTTTACTTGCAGAACAGGAGTCTGCATCGTGCCTTGGGGCACATGACTCCGGAGGAGGCTTTCTTTAGGAAGAAGCCTAATATTGGTCATCTTCATATCTTTGGATGCATTACATACTCCTATATACCCAAGGAGAAGAGGACCAAACTAGAGCCCACCGCAGAAAAGGGTATCTTTGTGGGCTACAGTGAGACCTCAAAGGCCTTTCGGATTTACATTCCTGCACAGAGGAGAGTTGTTGTCAGACAGGATGTGAAGTTCGAGGAGGACAGGGCCTTCAGGAGGTCACGGGAGTTAGAGTATCTGGATCAGCCAGACCCTCAGCAGCAGTTGAGTCAGTCGCAGGGATCCAATGGGCAGGGATCAGGAGGATCAGGAGGTACATCTATGAGGATGTCAGGTCCGTCAGTGAGCAGTGGCTCACCGAGCCAGAGGGGTGGTGCTCTGGGCAGCATGCAGAGCAGTTCACTAGGGAGTCCACTGATGGACAATTCACACGGTACCTCAGCTTCTACAGGTTCAGGTGCAGGCAGGAGGACAGCAGACAGACAATCAGGAGTTCAGGCTCCTCATGATGATGAGGAGGAGGAGTTTCATTCTCCGGTGGGAGAAGTGCGCTCAGGGAAGAGGAAGCCCAAGTGGCTTCAGGACACCTTGAGAGATGCCACATCTGTTGCTGAGCCAAAGAGGCCGGTCAGAGAGAGTAGACCACCTGAGAGGTTTTGTAGCTATATGGCGATGGTTACCAGCATCCTTGACTCTGAGCCTTCTAGCTATGAGGAGGCAACTAGCTAGCAGGTTTGGAGAGAGGCCATGCAGGAGGAGTATTCTTCTATCATGAAGAATGATGTTTGGGAGGTGGTGCCGAGGCCTGAGGGAAAATCCGTGGTTACTTCCAGATGGCTTTACAAGGTAAAGCATGCTGCAGATGGCAGCATTGAGAAATTCAAAGCAAGGTTTGTGGCTAGAGGGTTCTCCTAGGTAGAGGGAGTTGATTATGAGGAGACCTTCGCTCCCGTGGCTCGATATACTTCGATCCGCTCCATTATATCGATAGCAGCAGAGATGGGTTGGAAGATCCACAAGATGGATGTGAAGACCGCATTTCTCAATGGCTTCATACAGGAGGAGGTGTACATTGAGCAGCCACAGGGCTTTGAGGTGCATGGGGAGTCCCATGTGTGCAGACTGAAGAAGGCCCTTTATGGCCTGAAGCAAGCTCCCAGAGCTTGGTACTCCAGGATAGATACATATTTGCAGGGGATGGGTTTCACAAAGAGTGAGGCAGATCCGAACCTTTACTTTATTGTGATTGGTGAGGAGCCTCTCATTCTGGCGCTGTATGTGGATGACTTGGTCATTACAGGTGCAGAGAGACTCATAGAGCACTGCAAGAGAGATCTTGTGATGGAGTTTGAGATGAAGGACATCGGCTTGATGCATTAGTTTTTGGGCTTGGAGGTGTGGCAGGAGGAGGGGCATTTCTTCTTGGGGCAGGGGAAGTATATTGTGGACATCCTTAGCAGATTCCACATGGAGGATTGTAGACCCATGTTGACACCGATGATCACCAACTGGAAGAAGCTTCATGCTTCGGATTCCGAGTTGGTGGATCCCACATTGTACAGGCAGCTGATTGGTTCCTTGATGTATTTGGTCAACACTAGACCAGATATCTGTTTTGCAGTCAACACGATGAGTCAGTTTATGTGTGAGCCTAGGAAGGTTCACTGGGTGGCTGCAAAACACATTTTGCGGTACTTGCAGGGGAAGTGGATTATGGTCTGGACTACAAGCAGGGAGATGGAGTGAGATTGGCTGGATACACTGATTCTGATTGGGCAGGTTGTGCTTCTGATAGGAAGAGAACTTTAGGGTGTTGTTTTGGGTTGGGTTCAGCAGTAGTGTCATGGTTCAGCCGGAAGCAGCAGCGAGTAGCACTGAGTTCAGCGGAAGCAGAGTAGATGGCAGCCAGTCTAGCTAGTTGTGAGGCTATCTGGCTTCGCAAGATGTTGTTTGGCTTATTTGGTCAGCCGTTGAGACCTTCAGTGATTTACTGTGATAATCAGAGTTGCATTAAACTCGCGGAGAATCCAGTGTTTCATGACAGGTCAAAGCATATCGGGATCAGATATCATTTCATCAGAGACTATGTTCAGAAGGGAGTTGTGAAGCTTGAGTATATTTCCACTGATGAGCAGGTTGCAGATATTCTTACCAAAGCCTTACCACGGGGCAAGCATGTCTACTTCAGAGACAAGATGGGTGTGGTGAGGAACACCTTCCTCGGTAAGAGGGAGTGTTGAAATTTGGTACCGGAGGACAGGTGGTTCCCTTAGGCTTTGATCTTTGGCCTAGGGAAAAGTGTCCAAAAGAATTTAATTTTTCTCCTAAAGTGACTTTGTAATTTTTTTTTATAAAGTTAAATCTAATTTAAAAGTGATTTTAAGTGATAAAGTTACTAAGTCTAATTTTAAAGCGACTTTTATAAAGTCAATGAAAAATTAGAAAGGAAAAGTGACTTTGGAAATAAATGACTAAGTGGGTCTTTATTAAAATGGGGTGAATTAAAAAATAAAAAGTGAGATTTAAATGAACATTTAATCTCAGCCTTAGATCTCAATCTATTTCAGCCATTGGATTTAGGGATCACCCAAAAGTCACATAGCGTTAGATTAAAAGAGGAAAAGGTCATTCATTCTTTCATGAGCAGATTGGGAAAAGGAGAGCAAGAGAGCAAGAGAGATTTCTGAGCAGGGAGGAGAATGAGACAACAGCTTGGCACACATTCCAAGGCAGCAGTTGAGCAGATTTGTACAGTTGGTTCAGCACACAGTGAAAGGCAGATTTTGGCACGATTTTTGAGTGGTTTGCACAAAAATCGAGCAGTTTGCTGATTTTTCTGCACGCAAAACGAGGGCCATACAGTGCATTTATTGCAATTCGTATAGCGCATTTAATGCTGGCCGTACAGCAGCATTTAATGCTGAAAGTGGGCACGAAAATCGAGGCGGTCGTACAACATTTATTGCTGTCCTGTTTGCTGTAATTTCCAGTTTGCTGTGAGGCATGGGAAAAGAGATAAGTTGTAAATTTGCTTGCTGATTTTTTTTGCTGAATATTTCTCACTGTGAAAAAGACATTTTCAGAAATAAAGAAGAGCTCTCGAGCTGGTTTTCCCCAAGAGTTGTAGGGGGTTTTTCCAGGGTCACATTGACCAAAAATCTCAGTGTTTAAATGTGTTTTAATCGCTATTTATTACTGCTGATTTTTATTTCTGCAATTTCTAGCATTCTGTAAAATTTCCAGAATTTGTGTTTTCAGCAAATTTATTTTTTTCCAGCTTGTTAAATGTATGGTTATGGAAAAGGGCATTTAACTATATGGGAGAAATAAGGAGAAACTGAAAACCGGGGTGGGAAATGAGAAATTTCTACAAAGGAATACTTGAAGAATTCAAGCAAGTTTGCAGTTGCTGCTGCCCCAATTGTAGCATTGTATTTAAAACCCATTATAGTTTCTGTCTACATATATATGCATTGATTCCCTGATTCATTTGCTGCACATTTATACAAGATATTGCTGTGTACTATTACTTTTCTGCATTAAGTAATAATTGTGATCAGTTTTTAAGGTGTAAATCTGACATTGAAGAAAAATAGCCAGAATCAGTGAAGTATTAGAGTTCATGAAAACTCTTATACAATCTACTGTTGATGACACATTACAAATCAGCATAGGATCTCTCTCAGAAATTCAGACATGTCTACAAAATGCATAGGAGAAGATTGATTTTTTGCAGCTTGAATCTCAGCTACAACAAGAAGAATTAAAACAATGGAGTCATCATTCTGAATCTGTTTCTGTTTAGAACTTTGAGACAACCACCCATCAGCAGCAAGTCAATAATGTTACAGTTCATTCAAATAAAGCAGCAGTTGTACATGCAGATGCAGAAACTCAATCTGCACTTCCCAAGCCCATCATCAGACCTTAGGAACAGCTTGTCCACAACAAGCACAGAACTGGTCTTGAATATGACAAGGACTTGTCCTTTCATATTCCAGACTACTCAAAGCCCATTCAGTTTCAGAGTGTTGGATTCATTCATGACAGTTCACCTGCTCCTCGTGACAATTCAGCTTCAGCTGTTCCAAACTCTGCCTCTCTTCCACAGCAGCAACAACAACAACAACAACAGATTGTGAAATGCCAACACTGTGACCAAGTTGGCCATTTGAAAGATCACTGTTTTGATCTTCATCCATGTAAGCACTGTCATAAAACCAGTCATTCTTCAAACAGATGCTTCAAAAACAAACATCCTGCAAGAACAAAGCTTCATCTTGGATGGATCGCTTCTTGGCAATGGGCATCAACAGCCAAGAAGATATTCCAAACACATGTCAGAACTTGTTCCAGAGTATTGAACAGTCTTGTAGTTGAATTTTCTCCATCATCTCACCTTGTATCTTACAGGGGGGGAAATGATGGTCATCTACAAGCTTCAAAGCCACATCAAGCGAGCCTGAGCCACAACCTGCCACACCAGTTTCAGAGTTGTAGCCAGAAACAAAGATGCCCGTGAACATGCCTTCAGTTGGCAATCTGGGACACTTCCTCTAGCAGAAGACTTCAGCTTCTTGCCAGTTTCAGAAGAATTCCAGGAACAAAATTGAGAACACTTCCTCTAGCAGAAGACTCCAGCTTCTTGCCAGTTTTGGAAGAGTTCCAGGAATTGCATTAAGCATTCCAGAGTTGTTGGTCATCCTTAAACCATCACAGGTTGAGACTTCCCTTTTCAGGTTGAAGTTCTCCCTTTTATGTGGGGTGAGACCTCCCTTTCATGGTTGAAGGTTTCCCTCTTCAAAACAATAGGAGCACTTCCTCTAGCAGAAGACTTCAGCTTCTTGCCAGTTTTGGAAGAGTTCTGGGAACTGCACTAAGCGTTCCAGTGTTGGTGGTCATCCTTAAACCACCGCCCTTTATACCAACATTTCAGAGAGCACATTCAGCCTAGTGCTGCCATGCATTTTTGCACATTTTATATTACAGCTCTCTTCTTGGACTCATACATAACCCTTCGGATTAAGGGGGGGAATGTTGGACACCCAATGCTCAATAGGTTAGTGTGGAAGCTGAATGGACAAAAGGAGTCCAAGAGACCTTGGGATGTGAAACTCAATGGTCACAACAATGTACTATAAATGTATATCTCCTGTTAATAAAAAATGTACTTTCATGTTTTATCATTAATATTTCTCTTGCTGTCCATGTGTGTTTAACATATTACAGACCAGCAACTAAAAGAAACAAGAACAAACACACCACATGACACCATTATTTTTGGACCAATGTCCCCAGGAAAAACCCAATGCGGGAAAACCGGTGCAGCTATCTAAGGGTTTTCTTATTAAGCAATATCAAAGTACAATCTGGGTGCCAAAACTGGCCTACCCAACAGAGAATTTCCTTAGCAGCTATACCTCACAGTTTGAGAGAAATCTCCTGGTTGAAACCCCGGAAAATCCTTCCAGCAGCTCCTCAGCACAAAACTGCTTTGCAACCCCAGCGTCTGCCCAATCTGGACTGCGTCAGCCCCTCTCTGTCTCACGCTGGCCCTGCGTCAGCCTTTCTTGGCCTGCATCAGCCCCAGGAGGCCCTGCGTTAGACATGCTGGCCTCTCTGGTGCTCTGCGCAGCACTTGGCTACCTCTGCGTGGCCCTGCGTGAGCCCTTACTGGCTCTGCGTCACTCTCCTTCGCTGTTGCGCTACTCTCCCAGCACAATCTCTGCCTTCTCTGTTTCTCTGTACTCAATGCCCCTCAGCTACTCTCCGATCACTAATTCTATCTCTCTTAGCAAACCCCACTCTAGAGAATAGAATGACTAATCACTCTAGTGTCTTCTCCAAGTGACCCTCAAGCCTCCTATTATACTTTTCTTGTTGACATCTCAATGGCCGAGATTAAGTCCCTAATCAACGGCTAAGATTAGATCTGGCTTGATCCATGTCTTTTGGACCATTCTAACACAGGTTCATATTAATACACATTAATATTTTATTTTACCTAAGTTTAGACTTAGGGACTCCATTAAAAATATTAATTATTTTAATATCTCTTTATCTGTTTAGAATCTGCCCAAACCCTTTCTGGGTATTGGAGATCTCATGTGCCCTAACCTCTCCACCATCTTTTGTGGCTAGAGCACATCCGATGCTACCCCAAACCAACACTCCCTCTTAGCGAGGACTGTGCTCTAGCAATACTCCTCACTGAGTATTACTCTGATCATCTAGCATCGGTACCTATGCTGATGCTAGGCCTTCCTGCCCAACATCCTCTGCACTGCTGCATCCTGTACTGCTGCCCATGGTTTTGCCACTGCCACTGTTGCATCTGTACGACAGCTCCCTCTGCATCCGTGCTGCTGCTGGTCCTTTCTCCCAGCACTGCATCCGCACTGCACCTCCTCTCATCACGCTGCATCGTGCTACTCACTGCTCCACTGCAACTCAGTTACTGAGAAGGAAGTAACTGACCTCCCTGTTGGGCTAGAGACACCCACTGATGCTAAAACTCCCTCTGTCGCTGACAAGTGCTCCCTCTCTGACCTCTACGCTGCTGCAACAACTCCCTGCATCTCGCACCATTGCACACCTCGATGTGTCGTCCTGCACTAGTGCAACACTCTTGTGCCTCTCGCACTACTGCAGCCTGCTAGCCTCGTGCTGTCTCGAGACTCCTGCACTGTAGCTCTCTCTGCCACTCCATCCGCATCTGTCTCTACCCGACTCAGCCAGTCCTGCGACTCCTCGTCGAGGCTCCCATAGCAAGGTCTAATCCAAGAGGTAGGGTAGCTCGAGGATCCTGCCCCTCATCACCTGTAGTTCGCCTTACTACAACTTAATGTCTCCCCACTTCCACCCAAGTGGTGCGTGTGCACTCATGGCACAGTCATCGTCTGTCAAAACTTCCTTCTCTGCCCATGTTGGCGCTGCCTTAGTCTCGAAAGACTCTCCATTACTCTTCTTCCTTGGACACTGGGTCGCATAATGACCCAGCTCCCCACAGTGGAAGCACTTGATCTTGGAGAGATCTTTCTTCTTCTGCTTCTCTTGCTTTCCCTCAGATGCTAGGGCCACATCCTCCTCCTCCTGCTTGACCTTGATCCCTTTGCTGCTGCTACCTGTCTTCGACTGCGTCTAAACTCTTCCTAGCGAAGAGCTGCCCACATCTCTTCCCAAGGTGGGAGAGTCCCTCTACCCAGGATACTCTGGACAAACACTTCCCAATCTTCTAAGACAGCTTTCAAGGTTGTCCTCACCATAAGCTCTTGATCCGATGTCACTCCTATAGCAGTCAACTGGTCTCGTTTCTCATTCAGTCCTCCGAGGAAGGTGTCACTCGATTGACCCTTCTTCATCTGATACGACCTCATCTGGTTCTCGAGCAGCGTTCTTCTCTGCACAGAAGTATGTTGGTACAGGTTCTTGAGAGCCTCCCACATCTCAACTACCGTTTCCTTCTCGGCTATATGTGGTACCACATGATCCTTGACCCCGTCAAGGATAATGCACTTGGCCCTCGCCATCACCTCTTCGTACTTGTCATTATCATTGGGGTCGACTGGGATAGCTATAACCTTCAAGGCAAAGTTCTTGACACGATTCCTATCAAGCACTAATAAGATTCTGGCCTTCCAGACTGCGAAGTTTGATGCTCCATCCAGTCTATCCTGGTCTCTTACCCCGTGTAGTGCCATGACGCTCCTCTACTTCCCTCCTGGAAGTTCTCTGTTCGACTCCTCTGAGTCTCTACTTCCCGTCTAGAAGTTCTCTTCTGGACTCCCTCTGAGTCCTGATTTCCCTCCTGGAAATCCTTCTGCCGCTTGTCGAGATGCCCCCTACTCTGATTGTCTTGTGCAACTGCACTACTGATCCGGGTTCCTCGGCTAGAAACCCTCGGTAACAACTCCTCTGGCCCTGCTCTGTCAGGTACTGTTCTGACTACAGTACCTCACCAGCTCCACTCTGCAATATTCCTGCAGCCTTCTAGACCCCAGCAACTGCCTCTCTGTGAACTGCGTCAAGCCCCTCTCTGCCTCACACTGGCTCTGCGTCACCCTGGATGGGTCTGCGTCAGCGCTGGGATGCCTTGCGTCAGCCCTCTGGCCCTCTACGTCAGCAACGTTGGCCTCTCCAAGGCTCTGCGCAGCTTTTAGCTTCCTCTGCGTGGCTCTAGCTGGCTTTGCATCACACTCCTTGGCTTCTGTGTTACTAGAAACAACTTTTGTCACCTCGAGACAGTTGTTTTTTGCTGCAATTGCTTCGCTCTACTGATGTCTTTTAGTCCTCCTTTGATCTGTAATCACGCTCTGATACCAGGTTGAAGTTTCTAAGTTTACTTAGTTTAGAAACCCTTCATGCACTTTTTCTGATTTATTCCTGCCTACTTGTTATTTTTCTTTAACAAGTTATTTACAAAGTAAATACTGAAAATAAACCCCAGTGCATGCTCAACATATTATAGATCAGCAACTAAAAGAAACAAGAACAAACACACCACATGACACCATTATTTTTGGACCAACGTCCCTGGAAAAACCCAATGCGGGAAAACTGGTGCAGCTATCTGAGGGTTTTCTTATTAAGCAATATCAAAGTACAATCTGGGTGTCGAAACTGGCCTACCCAACAGAAAATTTCCTTAGCAATTATACCTCACAGTTTGAGAGAAATCTCCTGGCTGAAACCCTGGAAAATCCTTCCAGCAACTCCTCAGCACAAAACTGCTCTGCAACCCCAGCGTCTGCCCAATCTGGACTGCGTCAGCCCCTCTGTCTCACGTTGGCCCTGTGTCAGCCTTTCTTGGCCTGCGTCAACCCCAGGAGGCCCTGCGTCAGCTTTCTAGGCCTCTGCGTCAGACACGCTGGCCTCTCTGGTGCTTTGCGCAACACTTGGCTGCCTCTGCATGGCCCTGCGTGAGCCCTTGTTGGCTCTGCGTCACTCTCCTTAGCTGCTGCGCTGCTCTCCCAGCACAATCTCTGCCTTCTCTGTTTCTCTGTACTCAATGCCCCTCAGCTGCTCTCCCGATCACTGATTCTATCTCTCTTAGCAAACCCCGCTCTAGAGAATAGAATGACTGATCACTCTAGTGTCTTCTCCAAGTGACCCTCAAGCCTCCTCTTATACTTTTCATGTTGACATCTCAACAGCCAAGATTAAGTCCCTAATCAACTACTAAGATTAGATCTGGCTTTATCCATGTCTTTTGGACCATTCTAACACTGATTCATATTAATACACATTAATATTTTATTTTCCCTAAGTTTAGACTTAGGGACTCCATTAAAAATATTAATTATTTTAATATCTCCTGATCTGTTTAGAATCTGCCCAAACCCTTTCTGGATATTGGAGATCTCATGTGCCCTAACCTCTCCACCAATTTTCGTGGCTAGAGCACATCCGATGCTACCCCAAATCAACAAAATATCCTTGAGAAAGGTAAGGTTAGTCTCAACTTCACTTTCCATGGACTCATCCTTCCCAACACATGTTCTCAAAATCATTCTTTTCATCATGGACCCAAGGAGGACTCATCTTCCCATTCATCACTTAGATTCTCAAGGTCTTGATGATGCTCGATGAAGCCTTGCTCTCGAATGCTCAATGTGGGGCACACATACTTGAAAATGCCTAAGAAATCCATCAACGAACTCCTCAATAGATGAGATGCTCCTAGGTTTGTGATTTTGCAACCATGAGTTATGACCATAGAGAGAATTAAATAATAACAACATAAGGACATCCTGGTGGACCACTTTCTCCTTTGAAGTATGCGCATTAAATATTTCCACATGGTCAATTGTGGAGCTTAGGTCGCCACCAAACACAGGTACCCCACATACCATTCTTCCTGTCACATGATTAGGGTGTCGATGGACGCTAGCAATGTCCAAAGCGGGAAAACCACCAAAAAAAGACACCCTACTTCGCATATACAAGTAAAGTTTGTAGGAGTTGTGAGGGTTATTTTAAAGATGCCTAGAAAAAAGCTTGCTTCACCCTACAAACATTGACCTTAAAGTTCAATGAAGAACTAGGGCTTCGTTCTTCCAATGGAATCGCCAATAATGATATGTCAATGTGTCGTATAGAGAACAAAACACACGTTTCGTGTCCCTGTCAACGGCACCAAAATGTTACCACTCAAACTAGCAGGGAGTCCTATAGGGGAACTTGCTAGGTCAAGAGCAACAATGAAGCTAAATCTCACTGTCACCGCAGCTAAAGCTTCCTACTCTTTACGAACTTTCACCAATGGGAGGAGACCTGATATATAGAGAATCACTTATCAAGGATAGATCAACTAAGATGGATGTGAAGTGATCTCGATAACCCTTTCCTAGAGAGACTAAAGAGTGGGACTTGCTTGCTTCTTAAGCAAGGTACACGATTCTCTAGGATAAGGGAGTAGGTATTCTAGGGCATGGCTTAAGGAATGTGATTTGTAAAGGAGTTTCCTAATCCCTAAAATCCTTGTGGAACTTGGTTTCCCAAGTGGGTTTTGAAGAGTTGACTTTGATAAGATATGGGACCACACAAAACCAAGTGGACCTAAGTTAGGTCAAGGGGAAAGGATTTAGCAACCAATGATATGCTTGACCTAATTAGGGAGGGGAAAGGGATCAAGGAATGAATTTTCAATGAAAGGCAATGCAAGGATTCCAATGAGGTTTCTAGCCTAAGGGAAACCAAGGGCGAGAATTGGTCTTTGAGCTAGGGCTTGCGATATCTCAAAATCCCACCGTCGAAATCTCATGAAATTTTGAGGACACACCAACACAGTTGTGGACCGAAAATCGAAGTATTTGGATGGCTAGATTGTGAGATATTCGATGCCCTAGGTGACCTATGGGGCTAGACCTAGAAAGAAGAGGAGAAGGTGAAGAAAAATAAGTTTTAGGGTGATCATCTGTGGTGGACCAGTGCCTAATCCTTTGGGGAGATTGGAGTGAAGAATGATTATGAATTCGGATTTGATTTTCTTGGTCAAGGAGACCTTAAATGCAGCGTCAATTAGCAATAGGGCAAAGGAGAGCAATGTCAAAGACTTTATACTTCATTTTGCAAAATAGATGGCTTATCAAGATAAATTTCAACCATGAAATATGCCTAGGAATATTCACTCATCATACATGGCCCATACATGAAGCAACACTATCTAGAAACAAAATTTCCATAACTTCGCAATAATAGATGTAGCAAATTAGCCCTAGAATAGCGAAATCCCAGCAACAATGTATGTGACAAAAATAGAGCAAAAAATAGCATTAAAATGGCACTTACATGTATTAGAGTATATCCAACCATCAAAAATTTGCCAAACAAGAAGCTCCAAGACAAGAGAAAATGATCCAAACATCAAAATACATTCCATGCTCCAAAATTTCGCCCACCAAGAAGGATAGCGAAGTTCTCTGAAGAGATACGAGTCCAACCAAGTGATGATGCCAAATAAATTCACATCACTTGTATTTATACACTTCTAATGAGTTTTATTTAGCTAATTAGGCTTACATTAGCCCCTAGAATAAAATAATGTGCAAAATAACTAACTTTTGGTGACAAGTCCACTAAACTAGCTCATAAACAAAATAATAAGCCTCTCAAGAGCTGGAATAATGAATAGTGCGTGTCATTGGGACTTGGAGGAGGCGTAATGGAGTCCATATGTGCCATAATGTGTAGTTGAACTCCCAAAAGCAGTGGACAAGGGGTTGGCCCCTTGTAATAAGTTGTGGTGCTCCAAATGGCATGTGGGGGCACACAAGTGTCCTCATCGGTCTCTAAACAAATCGAAGATGCCTATAGATCACCTGCAAGGGCTAGGATGATGGTGTAGGTGATGCCACATCATCGTGCAAGTCTTGGATCATCTGTCAAGTGTATGGTACAACTCTAGGGCAAGTTGGGCATGATGGATCAGGTGCATCTTCCTCGTCCAATAAGTGAACCACAAGCAATCTCTAAATAGTTGTGGGGATCCATGGAGTGTTGTTTGCTGCTATGGAGGCCCATGGCTCTCTACACACACCCTACATGTGCCAATGTAGCCCTCTAGGGTCAAGACCCCATATAGGGAGACTAAACCCAAATGGAAACCACATGCAATTCTGCATAAGATCCAATGCATCCCCGTGCCTTCCAGCACAACAAGTCATTAAAGAAATCAAGTAAAAGAGTTTATAAGCCATGGATAACAAGTGAGCACTTCATAATGGCATGCCCTTCCATAATGGGCTTTGGCATGTGCTAATGTCTCCCAGCTCCAAATAGGGTTAACCAGGCATCCTATTAGGTGGTTTCTACCTCTAAAGGGGGTGGTATGTTTGTGGTACATCCTTCAAATGGTGGCGGCATGTGGCATAATGATGGAATGGTGTAAAGGGGGGCAACCTGGATAACATGCCATGGTACAAAGGTAGATAATAAAAGGGAAGGTGTAGAAGGGAGAAATCGTGGTACATGAGTTACCCCAGCCTTGATTTTTCCACCCTTTTTCACATGCCTTTTTCCTTTTTATGATTTTCTTTGGTTAACTACTCGGGGCTCTAGGCAATGAGAGCATGATGCATAAAGTATAGCAGTGGATACCCCATTATAAGGTGGGGCATTTCATCGCCCACCCGGGATTGGGACAATCATGGGTTCTTGAATGATAAAGGAGGCTCATCAAAGGCCATGTAGGAACCGGGGTGATAGCCATGGAATGGGGTAGAGCTCATGTCACGGATTTTGCCCACGTGCTAAATTCTTTGTCTCGGCCATCTTTTGCATTTTGTGGTACAATTTCCTGTTGAATGTGGCCAATTATGCTTTTTCTTTTTCTTTTCGCTACATCAACCTTCCAACATCATTCCAAGCCCAATCCAAGATGTGGGACAAGGGGAGGGTTTGGTTGACCCTTTGTGGACCCAGGTGGAAGGAGAGTTGATTGGGGGTGTAATGAGTGGAAGGGGAGTAATATATGTGAATCGTGGAGCGGGACCACGTAACCAAAATTAGGGTTTCCCATGTAGTACCATCCCTAAAACCAATAGGTCAGTAAAATAGATCCCACAGGACTAGGGTGCAAGGTTAACATCCCAAAAGAGACCTAGAGGACAAGAGCACGGACCTATACCACTCTTTCTGTTGAATCCCCCCATTAATCCATACCCAAATTTTCCATGACAAATAAACTAGAATACTCAATTACCAAATAACAAGGCGTACCTTTAGGTTTGGGACGCCCACCTTCAAACATGTGATCATGACAAATGGGTGAGGGACCACATGGTTGGCTCAGGTGGTGGAGAAATGGCACATCGAGCTAGTTGGTGGCTGCGAGGAGCTGCTGGTTATCGGCTGAGGACCATCATGGAGAAAAGAATTCTCCTAGGGATATCACCCACAAAATGGTGGGTAACAGGGAGAACTAGAAGCTTCAGTGGTATTCTTGGTAGTATTTCTCTTTCTTGGAGCTGGTATCGCCGAAACAGCTACTAGGGGTCTAGATAGATTTGGTTTCAAGAGTCGCCAGAAGAGGATCTATCTTGTTGTTTGAGTATTCTCTTAGAAGGCTGAAGCTAAATCTTCAGACTACGAGAAGGTTGACTCAACTCCTCCCTGGCAACGGCGCAAAAATTGTTGCCTCAAAATCTAGCAGGCCTTTTATGGGGTAACCTACAAGGGAAAAACTAGACCAAGGGACAGCAATGAAGTGTGGCTCACTGTCATCATAGCCACTACATCCTACTCTTTTGTGGATTTTCACCATTCGGAGGCTTCCCTTTAGATAGGTCACCTAAGGATATATTAAATTCAAGGATCAAGGTGACATGAGAGGTTTATAGAGGACAACTATTCTTAAGGACAAGGCTCAAAACGCTGGAAAAGGCAATTTGTATCGTCTAATAAAGCCTATATTGAGCAGATCCACTGGGTCTAGTTTAGATAGTGATCGGGTGAGTTGTTAAGGCACTCATAGATGTTAAGTCACTGGTTCCATTCCCCGCCCTACTCGAGTGTTATTCTTGGACATGACCATGATGTGGCCTCACCAATGCCGAACATACAAAAAAAAACCTATATTGGGCACAAATGATCTAGGGCTTGAGAAATAGCAAGCTATATGGATCAGCCTAGAATCAAAAGACCAAGAAAAGGTTTCCTAACGATGAATATTAGCAATCAAATGGAACAAGAAACCTTCAACAAGCCCCCAAGTTGAAGCCTAGGGCAAACAAAGATTTCCTAGGGTAAGAGAATTTAGCCTTAGACTTAATGGATTAGCCACTAAAGGGAGTTGATTTTGAGGCAATCAAGGCTCCTTCCAATGTTGAATCCTTCCACAAGGCCTAATTCCCAATCTAGGTCAACTCGTGCCCTAGCCCTTGTTGAAAACTGTAATGAGAATGGTTTCCTTGTTGTGTGTCTTAATTCAAGGAGCCTCAACGAGTTTCTCCTTGAGCATGCACTAGTTCCTATGAGTTAGGAGCTAATTCTTAAAAAGTTGGAGTTCTTAAAATTTATGGCGAATTCCTAAAACTTAGGAAGTGTTCACAAAGCAGTTAATTGATGTGTCAAAGTGGAAAGTCGAGTTATTGGTATTGTAGTGCGAGTTAATTGAGGAAAAGAACTTGTGGTTGAGTCTCAAGAGATAGGATGAGTTGCATGACTAGTTAACTCATGCTAACTCAAACAATCACAAAAGCAAACTCCTTAATTAGAAACTCACCAAATTTGGCCATTCGAATTGCTTTAAAAGGAGGAGCAAAGGTACATTGTTACTCATTGTTTCGTGAGCATGGGCTGCTGAGACAAAGCAACAGGAGTACACACAAGGTTGTGTGTGAGCTGTGAAAATTCCAATACCGAATCCTATTGCAGCAACTGGGAATTATTCTCCTAATTGTTAATTTAATTTAACAATTTATTTACTGTTTTCTACAGCAAATACTGAATAAATCACATTGCAATCTACACAAATAAAACTGCGAAAGAATAAACGTTGGAAGAAATGCTAGCACACACATAAAAATTAAAAATTAAAAAAAAAATTGAACAAAAGTCCTCGGAAAAACCCCAACTTGGGAAAACCTGTGCAGCAGCTGAGGGTTTTATTATTAAGCAGCAGTGAAATAATCTTAATATAATCTGGATGCCGAACACTAGCAATCCTGCAAAGAAAATACTGGCAAAAATCTAGTGAGGAATGTTCCTCACCCCACAGGGAAATTCGGGCTCTAACCTCAGCGCCAAGTGATCCGTCCAAACTGGCTCTATGTAGCTACTACATCACTCTAGCGTAGTCCCTTTTGCACTCAGTCTGAATCAACCTCTCCTCAAGTCATCTGGTCTGCTGCTGTCTGGAAAAGTGTCTCTCCTAGCCTCTGGAACATTTGTCCAACTTCTGGCACTGAAACTCGTCTTGCCCCAGCAAAATCGAAACTGCCTCTAGAGGCTACTGCACTGCCCCAACGTCAACCTCTCTGTGGCTCTTTTGCCTCTCTGCAAATGCACTCACTGGATCTAGAAATCTTCCTCTGGCTTCATTGTCTCTGCCCCTTTCTCACTGCTTCGATCTCTAACTCTCTCTGGCAACTGATTGTTGCTACTCAGGAAATCAATCTGCTCAGAAATCGAACCTCTCAAGTGTCTTCTCCAAGTGCCCATCGACTTCTTATAATCCTCTGTTGGGACTCCAACGGCCAAGATTAAACCTTAATCAATGGCTAGGATCATCTTGAAGTCGATCCATGTGAGTTTCTAGATGATTCTCACCTTGACTTAATTAAAATTGATTAATTAACCATATTCTCTAAGTTTAGACTTAGGAAATATTTCAAAATTGGTTAATAATCTAATTAAGTCATTTCTAGGCGGAATTTCCAGAAACAATTTCTAGGTTTTGGAGATCTCATGTTTTCTAGCCTCTCCACCAAATTTTGTGGCTAGAACACATATGATGCTACAAAAACTAACAATGTGAGCACGGCCTGGTGAGACAAAGCAATCGGAGTACACACAAGGCTACTCACTGTGATAGGAGTTCTAATATGTTCCAATATGTACACACATGGCCGAATTTCATTTTTTTCCCTGTGCAATTCCCTTCTTAGAGACCCTGCCTCCTGCACTGTTCCTTTAGTATTTATGCGCTTTCCTTGGGTCTGCTCCAAGATAAAACCCACACCCAGGTATGCTCCTAATAGGGCTCAGCCCTTCCTGAACAAAACAGAGATATTGTGGCCTCTTTCACAATTGTAATGTTCCAAAATAGGAAAAACAGTGATATGCTCATTGATAGGAATTCCAATATGTTACAATATATTCATTGATGATTTCTCAAGGAAGACATGGATATATTACTTGAAGCATAAGGATGAGGCCTTTGATATGTTCAAGGACTTCAAGGCTTTGTTCGAAAATCAAACAGGGAAGAAAATTAAGATCTTCGGGTTTGACAATGATGGAGAGTACATTTCAAATGAATTCATAGATTTTTGCAAGAAAGAAAGTATCAAGAAGGAGACGAGTGTGCCCTATAATCCCAAACAAAATGGAGTGTCTGAGAGAAAGAACAAGTCTATTGTAGAAGTTGCCCGAGCCATGCTCCATGATCAAAAGATGTCGAAGTTCATTTAGGGTGAAGCAACAAATACAACAGTAATCGTTCAAAACAGGGTGCTTCATCAAGCATTGGACAACAAGACTCCCGAAGAGTATTCACAGGTGTCAAACCCGACATTGCTCACCTCCGTATATTTGGCTGCCGCATATATTTTCATGTGTTGATAGACAAAAGAAACAAGCTCGAAGCCACTGGAAGAAAAGGCACGTTTGCTGGGTATTGTGAAGATTCTAAAGCATTTAGAATATATAATCCTGGTCAAAGGAAGGTTGAAATTAGCAGGGATGCAACATTTGATGAAGAGGTTGCCCTTGGGAAAGCAAGGGACTTCCCTCCGCCTCCTCCACCTGAGAAGGAAAGTCATGATATCAGTGAAGACAATATCGCCGATATTCGGAAATATCTCGATATTTTCGGGGAGACGAGATATCGCCAAGGAAATATCACGATATTTTGTCTCCCCGAAAATATCACGATATTTCCAAAATATCGGCGATATCTCGGGAAAATATCGCGCTACGATCTAAAATATCGCCGGGCAACAGCAAAAAATGCCGCCGCGGCTAGAAAAGGCCAATTTTGTTTTTTTTTCAATCATTTTCATTTCTGATTGCTGGAGAAGGAAGGGGAGAGCTATGTGCTTGCTGCCAAGGAGGGTTTGAGTGTTGAATAGCCATTATCACCACCAACAACGAAGATTTTGTTGATCTAAGATTGAAGAACAGTGAGACAATTTCATTTCTTCCATTAAAAGGTATGTTCAAATAAACCCCTATGTTAATGAATTTTTTGATAGTTTTAGGATTATTCTTGCTTGCCTATTTGCCTACAATCATTTTGCTTGTTTTTTTTCCATTTGCTATGATTTTCATGCCCACAAGCAAATGCAAGGGTTTTCTCCATATTTGGAGAGCAAACTCCATTTTTTTTTAACTTTCAAATGCACCCCCTTATTGTCATTTATGGTTTTTCATTGAATTCACATTGCAAATAATGTAGCAAAAAAAATATTTTGTAAAATGATGTGGTTAATACTTATTAATTCCAATTTTTGTTTTGGTGCCCTAAGTTTGAGTTAGCTCACTACAAAATTCAAATATGCCAAAAGCCTTGGACCCATTTTGGGAGTATGGAGACCCTGATGGTGGGACAAATCGGGCATATCTTACATGCAAATTGTGTGGGACCAGGGTGACAGGAGGGGTTACACAATTGAAATACCATCTGTCTAGACTCACTGGACATGATGTTGGGATTTGTACAGTTTCTAATCCGGAGCTTATACAAAAAGCTCTTGAGGCAATTGATGAAAAAGACAGAAAGAAGGAAGAGACAGAAAGAAACAAAGTTGAACGTGCAGGTAGATCTTTAGGGATACCTTCTCCTGATTTTGATGTTGAGGGTAGTGGGAGGGGCTCCACAGCATCACTTGCTACTGCTAGTGCGAGGTCATCATTTTTTGTTCCACGAAAAGACATGGATCACAACCTGGCATAAAATCACTTGTTAAAAAAAAGGAGAAGCAAAAAGAAGATAGAGTCATGGGGAGGTGTCTTTTCTGGAGCGACTTACCTCTCAGCATCACCAAAACCAATCCATTTTGGCAGCCAATGTGTGATGTTATTGTTGTTGTGGGCCCAGGGTACAAAAGTGCTACATATGAAGAGTTGCGGGAGCCAATTCTTCAAGTAGAAAAGCAAGACATCAACTCTAGATTGACGGAGTTGAAAAAAACATGGGAAGTTACTAGATGCACAGTGATGTCTGATGGTTGAACAAATAAGAAGGGTAGGACCCTTCTAAATTTCTTGGTACATTGTCCTAAAGGTACCATGTTTATTAAATCAATGGATGCATCAGAACATATCAAACATGCAGCAACGATATGTGAGTTGTTAGATGGGTTCATTCGGGAGATTGGTGTGCAGAATGTGGTGCAAGTCATAACAAACAATGCAGCTAATTATGTGTCTGCCGGCAAGATGCTTATGGAGAGGCATCGCACATTGTTCTGGACTCCGTGTGCAGCACATTGTCTCGATTTGTTGCTTGAGGATATGGGGAAACTCTCCTTCATCAAGGAGGCGGTTGATATGGCTAGGAGCGTCCCCAAGTTTATTTATAACCATGCTTTTGTTCTTAGCCTCATGAGGAAGTTCACTAGAAACAAGGAGTTGCGACGTCCTGCGATCACACGTTTTGCCACAAACTTTATTACTCTTCAATCTTTGCTTCGATGTCAGTTCGAGTTGAAGCAAATGTTTGTGTCTGATGAGTGGCGTAATTGTAGATACAGCAGGAGACAAGACAGGAAAACCATTGCAAAAATGGTGTACTCTGAGACGTTTTGGCGTGGAGTAGAAGAAGCATGCTCAATTAGTGAACCTATAGTAAAGGTTCTCAGATTGGTAGATGGGGAGAAGCCTGCAATGGCTTATTTGTATGAGGCCATGGATAGGGCCAAGGAGGCCATTCGTTCTTATTATGCAGACAAGGGTTCTGCTGGCCTTGATAGGCATATGATGTTACGGGATGTGATTGATAGTCGGTGGACAGGGATGCTTCTTCGACCCATTCATGCAGCAACACTCTTCTTCAACCCCACATTTTCATACAAATGCGGCTTTGATTTTGATGGCGAGGTGATGGAAGGGCTCCATTCCTGTATTCATAGGATAGTACCTGATCCTGAGCTTCGTTGCAAAATCAATCGCGAAATACAGTTTTATCGAGATTGTGTTGGCCTATTTGGCTTTGATGATGCTATTAGGAAAATGACCCTCTTCATGCCACGTAAGTGACAAGTGATCACTCATTAGAAATCAATTTAGAATTTCCTTACTTATAACTCTATTTTTTTTAAATTCAATTATGTAACTTTTATTTGAAAGTTTAATTATGTTTTAAGTTTTTGAATTTTTAATTTCTTTATTTTGTTGTAGATATTTGGTGGCGAAGCTATGGTGCAAGGGCACCAAATTTGCAGAAATTGGCCATAAGAATCTTGAGTCAAACATGTAGCTCTTCAGGGTGTGAGCGCAATTGGAGCGTATTTGAGAAAATACACACAAAAAAGCGCAACAGGTATAACTTTGAGCTTCAGCCTTCAATTGAGCAATTACACATTGTAATTTTTAATTTTTAATTTATGACCTTCAAGTGTCAAGAGTCGAGAGTCAAGACTCATTAGTTTTTTTGACACTCTTACAGGTTGGAGTTCGCACGCTTCAATGATTTAGTGTATGTGCATTACAACATCCAACTTCGAGTGAGGCAAATAGAAGCACCAATGCATCCAGATGCCATTTCCTTAGACAATATTGATGTATTGTCTCAGTGGAGGGTGGAGTCTGAGGAGCCCATCTTGGAGGAGTCACCTTCATGGTTAGAGCCAGATGATCCATTAGAACAGGGGCAGCAAGAGGAGGAGGACTCGGAGGAGGAGCAGGAGGAGGAGGAGGAGGACACTGTGGGAGCATTAGCATCAACACCATCTATAGCGGAAGACACTGTGGGAGCATCAGCATCAACACCATCTGCTATAGATATAGAAGAGCACAGCTCCATACCTAGCACTCATTATTTGACATTAGGTGCAGAGGTAAGGCCAGGGCCTTCTACTACTAGGGGCAGGCCTAGCAAACAACCCATCATGTTTTCCCGTAAAAGGGGGAGAGGGCAGTGATTTCAGATAGATCACTGCTAGTTTTATTTGTTATGCTACATATAACTCATGATGATGAGATACTTTTATATATGTGATGTTATTTTGTATCGGTTCTCCACATTTGAGTCCTTGAATGGACAATTATCAAGAATCAGCAGAATTTGGTATCGCCTTTGATGTATCATTTCTATTTGACATCAAATAATCA
This sequence comes from Pinus tabuliformis, assembly GCA_031772625.1. Taxonomy (NCBI): domain Eukaryota; kingdom Viridiplantae; phylum Streptophyta; class Pinopsida; order Pinales; family Pinaceae; genus Pinus; species Pinus tabuliformis. The sequence goes on along the minus strand of CM062819.1, from coordinate 1,490,152,160 downwards.
GTGCTTTCTTCATATTTATGTGCCAATGTGTTTATTTCATGTTGTTATTGCTTTATATGTTTAAAATCTGAAAAAAAATGAATATATTATCCATTTTTTATGCTTGCCGATATTTTCGCCGATATTGCCGATAAGATGTTTCCTGGACCCTTGTCGATATTTTGCCGATACCGATATTTTCAACACTGCTTCAAGCCCTCTCAGTTTGTATTCCTTGAATCTATAACCCTTGGATTGGCACTGGTCTTAGCAAAACACCATCCAATTAAATATAAAATATATCTTACATCATTGTTTTGATAAGCCTGATTCTCCATCTACACTTGAGCTTTCATTGCATAGACTTATCAATCCAATCTTAGAAAAGGCCCCCTTGTGCCAGAGGAGAGACAGCCTAAAGCGAGAGAGGGAGCTACTATGGTGAACCATGACAGTGCGTAGCCCCTCTAAATTACCCTGGGGTTGCACTTGTGTTTTAAGCCTTTACCACATGAAGTGAAAGTTCAAGAGGTGACAGGTACCACCAACTTTCCTACACACCATAAACTCTGGAAGACACCCCAAATCAAAACATAACATCATTATGATTCATGAAGAGTGATTGCTGGTGTTGAGCAATTGTTTGAAAATTTGGTGACTGAAAACTCATAACAGCAGAGGATTTTTGGCAATTTTTTCATCGACATTGTACACATTGGAAAGCATTCTAAGTCTAGATCTTAGCTCTCATGGGCAAAAAACTGTAACAGTGGTTTTTTGGCAATTTCTCACTAGATAAGGATTTTTGGCAATTTTTTCGTTGACATTGTAAGCATTGGAAAGCATTCTAAGTCTAGATTTTAGCTCTCATGGGCAAAAAACTGTAACAGCAGTGGTTTTTGGCAATTTCTCACTAGATAAGGGGGGTGGAAACCTGTACCAACTGTTATTTTTTGTTGATTTCACAATAACTATAACATCAAACTGGGAATTGTTGTAGAGGCCATTTCTCGAGCCCATGGGATATTGTTTCTGTCATAAATTACAGTGTAATTTAGCATTTAACTTATTTATAATTCATTGTTTGTTTTTAATCATTAACCATTGATTTAGAAAACCCCAGATTTTAAAATAGTTATTCAGCATCGTTTCGATATTTGGGGTTGGGTTCCATGTTAGGATTCCCTGACGTACCCTGTCATCCCTGAAATCTTGGGTGTCTCTGCACAGTGCAAACATGTTGAGTATATGTCCTTGCATACCTGCATCCCCACATACTTGGTGGAACATTTTTAAAAATCAACGAACCATCTATGATTCACACCTACTGAATCCTGCTTGGAACTACTGGAATTATTCTTCTCTGCCCTCCACCATTGTTGTTGCCAAGTTTGAAGGTAATAGTCGCCTCCTTTAAAGTAAAGGCTCTCAGTGTTAGCTCTGGATTAATTGGTTTTATATTGTGCCCATGTCTTGTGCTTTTAAAGAAGAAATTGATGAATTTTTCCACAAGTTCAGAGCGTGACATGGAGGTTGGGCTGCTATCAGAGGAAAGCAGATAAAAATTTGGTTCTGAGAAAAATAACTTCCTAGATATTGCTCTTCAGAAAACAACTGTTTGTAAGGTTTTAGAAGAGTTTGGCAGGAGCCAAACAAGTTATGGTGAAAAGTTTATTAAACCATATGACCTCTGGAACTCCCAGGAATTTTAGGGGGCTCAAACACTGTAAAGTATAAAGTATAAACAATGCCTGTATACAGGCTAGGCCTGTCACAATTTCCCGTACCATATGTGTTCGGGTAGATGCGTGGTGAATCAGATACTGAGTTTTGTTATCTACAAAATTGCCAGAAATTGATTCTCCGTATCTTTAACAGAAGCTTATATGGAGATGCTAATTTTTTGTGAAATAATTATTGCTCCATAGCTGCTGTCATGTTCCTGTAGCAGTTTACACAGTGGGTTTGTTGTAGTTCAGTGCAAGCTTGTCAGACATGGACTTGGGGATAACTAGGCATGACAGCAATTAGGGACTAGTGAGTAAGTCCCTAGTGGCTATCATGTTGAAATGTAACTAGGTTCAGTCTTCATAATGACATATATAATGTTGATTTTATGTATTCAATGAAAAGAGAAAAATAAATTTATTATTATTGTTCTTGAGGCATGGGTTTCATGCTCAAATTTATTTTAGGTCAAGCTTCCATTGAGAGCTTCTAGGATTTGTCATTGAGTCTATAAAAGTCAAAAGAGTCATTGTCATGTATTGAAGACCCATTTGGGCATGTTACATATTGTAAAGAAATTTATTTGAGTCAAGTAAGGTCAAGAAACCCTCCAAGATCAAGTCAAAATGTATGCATCAAGTCGGTCCTAATATGTCAAGTCGGCCTAGAAGCTAGGAGATGTCAGCCTATTTTGAAGGAGCTAGAAGGCTATATATAGAAGACTAGTCGACCTCATTTGGGCAGAACATCACACACAAGAACACTCGACCAAGATCTCTGAAATCAGCGAAGGAAGAAGGAGACTAAGCGAAGAGAAAGTGCCATATGTCAAGGACTATTTTTGGGTTAAATATCTCTCAAGTGCAAGCTGAATCTAGGGCATCTATTGCAGAAAGGATATCAAATTACAGTCATGCTAGAGAAGCCGAATTCTGGTATTGAAATAGACTAAATTGAAGACCAAAATCTGGAAGAGAAGAGACCTTGCACAGAGAAGGAAAAGAAGGATCAAATCTACGCTTTCTGTCTCACACGTGCAAGAATTGCAGGAAGCTACAGGCAGCCAAAAATTTCAAGAAGGAAATTTATCTAGTATTGCAGAGCCGAGGACAAGAAGGAGAAGGTGCAGCAGTTGACTGTGTTTGACTTGATGAAGAGCAAAGTTTGACTTGATCTTGGAAGGGTTATTGGTCAAGGGTCTAGGTCTTGGAATTTGTCAATTGAATATTCTATAAGAAGAAGAATTCGTTTGGGTTTTCCTCTTAAGATTGGAGAGGTTTTGGCCCTGGCTGATCGCCTATATCTTGTGTCCCTTGTCTCATTGTTGTTTATGTTTTGGTAACTGTTTGATGAAGAGAACACAATAATAGTCAAGCTAAAGAAGAACCTAATAAGAAAAGATTAAAAAGTATTCACAAGCAGTTATCATAAGCTAGAGAAATCATCTACACTTGCTGCCCTAGATTTCTCAACATGGTATCGGAGCTAAGGTATCAAGTCAAGTAAGGGCAGCTCATCAGAGGACTGAAGCTCTAGAAGATCTTCAAAGGCATCAAAGCATCAAGAAGATCCTCTCATCTCCAAGACAATGACTACATCATCATCAAGGAAGACATTTTCATCAAGAAGTAATCAATCAAGCATCCAAGCACAAGCTAGAAGAGCAATAAAGGAAGACAAGAAACCTATTTGATAGCAAAGAAGAAGAATCGAAAGGTTTGGGACTGTTTTGGGCCTCCTACTCTTCAAACGTGCGAAGAATTTCAAAGCTACAATCTGCTGTTAGGAAACCAAGTTGCAGCACTATCGAAAAATTAAGTATTGAAATTTGATGCCAATAAGGACTGTTTTCAAGGACCGAGTTTACAAGGAAAAAGAAGAAGGTCAAGCGAGGGAGTAAGAAGGCTAATCTCACCATTTTTGTCATACTTGTGTGGTCTAGGGTTTCTGTGACAAGGCCAAAAATTGCAGAAGCTTCAGATAGGTCGAAGTTGCAGTAAGAAGGGGTCAAAGTTGCAGTTAAGGAGTTGAAAACAAAGAGGAAATTGCTAAGATCTTTTGAAGTCCAAAGTTCATTACAAAAAGGAACAAGAGTCTGGACTCTGAACTATTGTTACATGAAATCAAGCATTCATCATCTACAGATTCTGAGATCATATCACCCTACAAGTCATACATGTGGTGGATCTCTGTCAAGGATTCAAAATTACTAAAAGTTTAAAATAGAGATCTCTCTATCTCTGTGATAGCATAGATCTCATCTTCAAAGATATGTCCTTGTGACATCACTTCTCTAGTATCTACTATATTACAAATTCAAATCCTGTTGGTGACCAAGTTCATGTGGCAGTCACCTATCTCATACATATCTGATCACTGTAATGAAGTTTGAAAGATTCAAGGAAGCAAACATGAAGAACTATAGTCATCAATCAGATGTTGAAACTGTAAACAGTGATATGCTTACAAATATCACTTGTATGAAGATCTGTGAAGCTATAGGAACATAGATCCAATATTAGTGAACAAAGTCTCTATGGTGATCAATACTTGGAAGAAGCAGCAAGAATATCTCACACCCAAAATTAGATCAATAATGATGGTATCTGGAATTGCAAGTCATCCTGACAAAGGTAAGTAACCATAAGGTAGGTATGGTATATTTTTTAAGATATTGTAATGTTCGAGGGTAATTTTTCTAGGGTTTGTTGTGGCCTAACAATTTTATTGGCAATTTATTCCTCCTTTCCTAGCAATATAAAGAACAGTATACCAGGTAATAATTACGCAGACAATAAAGAATGCACAATATTCCAGGGTTAGCAATTGACAGGATGTTAACATACACTGAGCATAGAACTTCAATACAATGGATTCAATTAAAAAGTGCCAACCGAGTTCCCAATGTCCAATCCACTTATTTTCAAACAGGAAACGAATTCAATAGTTCTGTAGATTCCTATTGTACTATGCAGTATCTAAGTCTTTTATTTTCAAACAATCCGATTCACAATTAAGCCAGGCCAACAGTTGCCCATCCAAACACCACTATCCACCATTGCCGGATCATATTATCAGAGGATATGCTTGCTAATAGACCTTACTCTCCTCCTGGTATATTACAGACAGACTTTCCCATTTAACCAAAAACTTTGCTGCACTTCTCTGCAGGGGAATCCGCAGATCAGAATTTCCTCTTGCTTTGATCTGATCAACGCAGGGGTGCCTCACTGTCCACTTGATTTCAGTCGCACCATCCTACTTCAAGCTTGCAGACCTGTTAATGATCAATCAAAAAAACCCTAGCCTAGAATTTCGTCCTTCTTCCAGATAATTCTTGTGCACAAAATTAAGGGATAAGAAACCATGCTGGCCCTTGGTTGATATCCTGGTGCCCAAACAGAGATGTTTCTGCCTTAGAAATAGTTAGAACTGGGCCCCGCAAACCTCAGGGGTCCTCACTTCTTCAAACAGAGATTTCACTGTCTTAGAACTGTGCCCAACAACCATTACAGAATTCGCTGCCAAAGGGAATTAGAGCCGAGATGGATAAATTCCACAGAGCCCCCGCTGCTCAGATAGGCACCAAACCTTAATCCCTCAAAACTTACTAATAGGAAGAGACCAGAACTTCGTTCCTCCTTTGAAAATATTCCTGTGCCCAGAACAAGAGAGAACAAAGAGAAAAAGGTCAATTAGGGTGGAATCTTTCACCACCGAAAATGACAAGAGAAAGGGGTCTTGAAACCCTCAGAGCTAATGCTCAAAACAGATGAAAATGATCCACACTTGATGCCTCCAAATGAATCCAAGCCTCCTTAATTTATAGACTTCTATGAGGGGTCTCACTTTCTTAAGTGGTTGAGTGTGTCACACTCAAAGCCCCAATTTCGGGTTTTTTGCCCAACTTACCCAAAACTCGCCCACAATGGGGTTCTGGGGTTTTATCCCCTTTTTTGGAGGACTACAGCCTACGGGGACAGATAGGCTACTAAGTCCATTGGTCCTCAATTCGTTGAGGACATCACAAAGCCCCTGCCCGAAATTGCTTGCCCTCAAGCAATTGCAAATTCGGGTGTTGCAGAATCTGTTCTCCTTCCCATGTTGCATCCTCCTCCAGTAAATTCTTCCATTTGATGAGGTACTCTGGAATTACCCTTCCCCTTAACTTCTTTTCTCGAACGGCCATGATCGTTTCTGGAATCAATTCCAATTGTCCTTCCTCATCTAATGGTGGCAACTCAACAGAAGTGGTGACCTGCTGGCCTATAGCCTTCTTGAGGCACGATACATGAAATACATTGTGGATTCTGCTATCACTCGGTAGCTCCAACTCATACGCCACTTCACCCACTCTTCGGAGAATTTTGTAAGGCCCATAAAACCTTGGCTTCAGCTTCTCTGCCCCGCTCTTCTTGAGTGTAGACTGTCGATAAGGCTGCAATCGCAGGAAAACAAGATCCCCTACCTCAAAACTGCGCTTTGTCCAGTGCTGGTCTGCGTACATCTTTTGTCAATTCTGAGCAACTTGAATATTCTTCTTGAGTACCCTAAGAATGTCCTGACTTTCCTGTATCCAATCCTTGGCAAGAGGTGCCTTACTGTCTCCGTAGATTCTAACGATGGAGGGTGCATCATACCCATACAGAGCCTTGAAGGGTTGTCATTCCAATGGATAGGTGGTAGGTGGTGTTGCAGCAATGCTCTCCAAGGTGCAACCACTTGATCCATGCCTTTTGCTGACATGTCACATAGTTGCGCAAATACCCTTCAATCCATTTGTTTACAATTTCTGTTTGGTCGTCAATTTGCGGATGATATCTGGTGCTAGGGGTTAATTAAGTTCCAACCAGTCTGAAAAGTTCCTACCAGAATGCGCCCATGAATCTGCTATCACGATCGTTGACTATGTTCTTCGCAACCCATGTAATCTAAAGACTTCTTTGAAGAAGAGTCTACCACTTGCTTGGCCGAGTGATCTGCTGAGATAGCTAAGAAGTGTGCGAATTTAGTCAATCTGTCCACCACGGTGTATATGCAATCATTTCCCTGTGCTTTGGGTAATCCTATGATAAAATCCATTGATATGCTTTCCCATTTATGTTCTGGGATGGGTAGAGGTTGGAGAAGACCAGCAGGAGGTGTATGCTCAACCTTATTTTGTTGACATGTCATGCATTCCTTGACATATTTCATCACATCTTCCTTGAGTCCCTTCCATGAGAATCGCTCCCGTATCTGTCGGTATGTCTTAAAGAACCCTTGGTGTCCAGCCAAAGGAATATCATGTGTGACCTTAATAAGTTTCTCCTTAAGTATAGATTTAGCGACTAGATATATCCTGTCTTTATAGTAAATGACGTCATCGACTATTTTATGCATGTCATCTTGGATAATCCTATCGAAAAGCGTGCAAGCAAACTAGTTCTTAGCATATTCAGCAGAGAGGTGCCCCTTCCAATCTTTTGTGAGCTCCATGAGGATATAAGCAGTTGGTTTCTTGGAGAGTGCATTAGCCACCACGTTTTTCTTCCCTTTCACATATTCAATGCAAAATCGTAAGGTTGAATTTTGCTTACCTATTTATGTTGTCGCTCATTCAGGTCCCCTTGTCCCAAGAAATGTCACAGCCTGTTGTGGTTTGTCCTGACTACGAAACTATTACCCACCAAATATTGTCTGAATTTTGCCAATGCGTGCATGATGGGCAACATTTCTTTGTCATATATGGAGTAAATCCTTTTTGTATCTTCTAGATTCCGACTTTCGAATGCGATTGGATGACCATTCTGCATTAGGACAGCTCCTATTCCTTCTTTAGACGCATCACACTCTAATATAAATGGTCGTCCAAAGTCAGGAAGGGCTAGTAATGGACACGAGCTCATTATTTCTTTGAGCTTGTTGAATGCCTTGTCAACTGCTTCTGTCCACTTGAATGCCCCCTTTTTTGTCAAATTTGTCAGGGGCACACTTAGCTGGGAGAACCCCCTAATGAACCACCAATAATAGCTGCAAAGCCCAAGAAACCCTCATAACTCTATTAGTGTCTTAGGTGTAGGCCAATCTACTATTGCTTGGATCTTCTCCTGGTGGACCTGTACCCCTTGTGCACTGATCATATGCCCTAAATAAAGAATCTTTGTCAACCCAAACTCGCATTTGGATGCTTTGGCATAAAGGGATTGTTCCTGCATGATGCTCAAAATCTAATCTAGGTGTCTCAAATGATCGTCCCACGTCTTACTGTAGATGAGGAGGTCATCAAAGAATACCAACAAAAACTTTCTTAGTTGCCTGTTGAAAATGCTATTCATGCATGATTGGAAGGTGGCGGGGGCATTGGTTAGCCCAAATGGCATGACTAGAAATTCAAAGTGTCCATAGTGGCAACAAAATGTTGTTTTGGGCACGTCTTCCTCCCGAACTCGAATTTGGTGGTACCCGAACCATAGGTCGATCTTTGAGAAATACGCTGCTCCATGTAACTCATCCAGTGATTCATCAATTCGAGGAATGGGGTACCTGTTTTTGATGGTCCTTTTATTAAGTGTCCAATAGTCAATGCAAATTCTCCATGTGCCATCCTTCTTTTTTACCAAAACCACAGATGATGCGAATGGGCTTGAGCTGGGCTAGATATGTCCCATATTCTTGGATAGTTTTTTCTATCTCATCTTTGAACTTCTTTAGATGTTGGTACGGTGTGGTGATCATAGGGTTAGCTCCTTCTTCCAACTCAATAGTATGCTCAAATCCTCTTTTAGGAGGCAATCCTGGAGGAATGTCATCAAATACTGGAGCGTGCTTGTCTAGTATTTGTTGAATATCAACCCTATATTGTGGTTTATCATTGTCGAGAATCTTTTGGGTCATAACCTTATATTTTGTTGCGTATGCTATATCCCCATGCCTAAAAAGGGCTTCCATCCTTCTGGCTAAAACGACCTTCGGTCGGCCATTTGACATGCCTCTTGATACGACCTTACTGTGATTTGGTGCTCTAAATTCCATTTCCAACGCTTGGCAATCCATTGTGTTTACCCAATGAATATAACCATTGAACACCTAGTACCATGCAATGTTTTTAAAACTGGAACCGGTGACCGGACCGGTCCACCTAATGAACCGGTTTACCGACCGGAACCGGTCTAACCGGGACTGGTTTGGTCTAAACGAACCAGTTTTAAAAAAATATATTAAATAATTAATTTTTATTGAAACAAAACTATTTTTAAGATGTAAAACCATGATTCCAAGCCAATAGAGACAAAATATGCAAAGTTTGCTCATTTATATACCATGTAAAGGTGAATATATCAAAATGGCACTGAGTGCAATACATATCATCGACAAAATAGCAAAATACATAAGAAATGAGGCTCTAAATGGCCTATAAAGTCCAAAAACAATGTTGCAAGCTATGAGGCCATTAGCCTACTACAAGTCTACAGCGTACACATGATCAATCATCAAGTTCATCACCACTACTAGACACAGGATCATCATCAGGAGCTACATAGACATCATCTGGTTCAGAGTCTGAGGATGCCTTAGCCTGATCTACAACCTCAGTATCAATGCCACCAATGACAATAGAAGTGGACCTAATGGAAGCGCGAGTTTGTCGACTTGCATGACTAGTGCCTTCCATTGGTTCTTTGCCTTTCCTTGATGCCGCTACTGATCCTGGTTCTGATGCCACCACATAATCTGCTTCATCCCCCGCTAAAGCCATGTCGATATCAAAATCAGCGTCAAACACAGGTTCTTCAGTCTCCTCCACCCATTCTGATGTTGGATCAATATCGTCCAACACAATGGGATCTAGATCGGGAGTTTTTCTCATCATTTGGAGCTCCGATTGTATTTATTGTTTACCCCCAAACCATGAAATCATGAAAACCATTAAGTCTGCTGAATTTTGAGTGAAATCTAAAATTCTAGTTTCTCCATATGAAATCCAATGAGGTCGAAACCACTCTCAAACATCTTGAGTCATTTCATGGTAATGTTAAAAATTTAAGTAAAAGGATGAAAATGAAAATTAAAGGAAATGTCACTTTTACTTTAAGAATTTAACATTACCATTTATTGCCAACATTGTTAGGGTTGAAACACCCTTAGTTTCCCCCCAAAAACCCTAAAACACAGTCAGAAATATGCTATTTTAACTTTACGGTGGGCTTGCCTAAAACCGGCCGGTTTGATACAAACCGGCCGGTTCCGTCCTAAACCGGCCGGTTTTCACCGGTTAGGGCAAAAAAATGGAGAAATGGGCATTCAAACCGGGTTTTTTGGCCGGTTTAGACCGGCTGGCTTGCTAACCGGCCGGTTAGACCAGTAACCGGTTTTTAAAAACGGTTTTTAAAACATTGGTACCATGTTGAGGTCTACAAGATCTATTACATAGAAATCATTTGTAAAAGTATGGTTACCAAGAGTTACACTCAAACATGGGATCATTCTTGTGCAATCCAAGTTGTACCCGTCTGTAACTATCACATCCAAGCCCTCAAACTCTTCAGTGGGAAGTCCCCTTTTTGCTACTAGTGCTGCATCAATGAAGTTGTGTGTGGCTCCTCCATCAATTAGTGTTGTGATGTGTTGTCCCTTGACGACTCCCCTGACCCTGAAGGTGTAATACTTGGGCGTGCCTGAAAGAGTTGCAATCTTGACTTGTGGTTGTGTCTTCTTTTCTCTACTGAGGCTTTCCTCTTGTGGCGGTCCTTCTTTGGAGCTGTCAGGGTTTTCTTCATCCTTTTCTTCCTTTTGTGGTAGCTCTTCATTGATACTTAGAGTGGCCTCTTCTTCTTCCTCGTCATCAAAAAGTACTTTGATGTAGTGAATCTTCCCCTTTCCTAAACAACAATGACTAGGTTCCCATGGTTCCCTGCAAGTAAAACATAGATTTTTCCTCCTCAGTTCACTTCAAGTTTCCTCATCTAGTCTGTCTCTTTTGGGCCCATCACGTTGGAAAGGCTTCTTCTCCTTATCTTTTGGAGGGATGAAAGGCTTGGATGGAGCCTTAGCTTTAATGGCTGCATTACCCAAGTCTCGAGTCTTCTTGATGGCTTCTTGAAGAGTGGTGGGATTGAATGCTTTGACCCATCCTTGTAGGGGCTCAACTAATGCTTCAGTGAAAAGCATAACTAATCGCTCTTCAAATATATTTGTTACCATAGTGCGTTCAAATTCTGCAATAAACTCTTCATGTGACCCTGTTTGCTTAAGTAGTGCTAGTTCTCTGAAGTGGATTTCTGGGTTCTTTCGGTCAAATATTTCAATCAGCCTTTGTGTAAAATCTTCATAAGAGGTGATGTTAGCATGTCCTAGGGTCACTAGACCATGATACCACCATTCATGTGCCTCCCCTTCTAGATGTAATGTGGCAAATTGAATTGCATCTGCTTCAGCCATAGGATTGAGCCTGAAGTAGGTGTCCAATTTTTGCACCCAAGCCCTTGTTGTACATTTAGATGATCCATCAAATGAGGGTAAAGGAAGTTTACTCACCTTGCGGGCTAATTCTCCATTAAGTTGTCCCCAGGGTCTATTCCTGTATCGGAAGTTGCTATACTCGTTGAAGGTCATAGTTGCTCGAGTATTTTCTTCCAATCTTGCATAATCTTGAGCATAATTGTTAAGGAGTTGATTTGGCTCAACTGCTTCTTGGGCTGCAGGTACATGATTATTTGTGAATTGTGGTAGGAGTGGTCGGTTGCTCTTTTGGCAGTTTTCTTGGGTGTTGGGCGGACCAAGATTATGGTTCCCACTTCCCTCCATGGTAGTATTATTCGCAACGACATTTGGCTGTCCTGTGAGGTGAGCGATCAACATTGCGATTTGTTGTTGCCCTTGGGTTAATACTTGTGCTATTTGTTGTTGCCCTTGGGTTAATACTTGTGCTATTTGTTGCTGCCCTTAGGTTAATACTTGTGATATTTGTTGTTGCCCTTGATGATGCAGTTGTTGATGCATATGTTGCCGCCCATGTATCAATTCCTGAAGTAGAATACCAGGGTCATGTTCTTCTTGACTTGTTCTATCTCCCATGGCGGAACAGTGGCTATTCCTCTTTTTTTCTTACAGTGACGTTGCTTATATCCACGGGAAGCATGCAAATCTCATGTACTCACAGTGGGCAAGACGCTTTACTCTGATCCCACTATAATGTTCTGGGGTAATTTTTCTAGGGTTTGTTGTGGCCTAACAATTTTATTGGCAATTTATCCTCCTTTCCTAGCAATATAAAGAACAGTATACCAGGTAACAATTACGCAGACAATAAAGTATGCACAATATTCCAGGGTTAGCAATTGACAGGATGTTGACATACATTGAGCATAGAACTTCAATACAATGGATTCAATTAAAAAGTGCCAACTAAGTTCCCAATGCCCAATCCACTTATTTTCAAACAGGGAACGAATTCAATAGTTTTGTAGATTCCTATTGTATTATGCAGCATTTAAGTCTCTTTTTTCAATCAATCTAACTCACGATTAAGCCAGGTCGACAGTTGCTCATCCAAACGCCATTATCCACTATTGTCGGATCATATTATAAGAGGATACGCTTGCTAACAGACCTTACTCTCCTCCTAGTATATTACGAATAGAGTTTCCCATTTAACCAAAAAAATCGTTGCACTTCTCTGTAGGGGAATCCGCAGATCATAATTTCCTCTTGCTTTGATCTGGTCAACGCAGGGGTGCCTTGTTGTCCACTTGGTTTCAGTCACACAGTCCTACTTCAAGTTTGCAGACCTATTAATGATCAATCAAAAAAACCCTAGCCCAGAACTTCGTCCTTCTTCCAAATAATTCTTGTGCACAGAATAAGGGATGAGAAACCACGTTGGCCCTTGGTTGATATCTTGGTGCCCAAACATAGATTTCGTTGCCTTAGAAATAATTAGAACGGGGCCCCACAAAACTTAGGGGTCCTCGCTTCTTCTAACAGAGATTTCGTTGTCTTAGAACTGTGCCCAACAACCATTACAGAATTTGGTGCCAAAGGGAATTAGAGCCGAGATGGATACATTCCACAGAGCACTCGTTCCTCAGATAGACACCAAATCTTAATCCCTCAAAACTTGCTGATAGGAAGAGACCAGGACTTCGCTCCTCCTTTAGAAATATTCATGTGCCCAGAACAAGAGAGAACAAAGAGAAAAAGGTCAATTAGCATGGAATATTTCACCACCGAAAATGACAAGAGAAAGGGGTCTTGAAACCCTCAGAGCTAATGCTCAAAACAAATGAAAATGATCCACACTTGATGTCTCCAAAGGAATCCAAGCCTTCTTAATTTATAGACTTCTATGAGGGGTCTCACTTTCTTAAGTGGTTGAGAGGGTCACACTCAAAGCCCCAATTTTGGGTTTTTCACCCAACTTGCCCATAATGAGCGCTTTAGGGTTTTATCCCCTTTTTTGGAGGACTACAGCCTACGGAGACAGATAGGCTACTAAGTCCATTGGTCCTCAATTCGTTGAGGACATTACAGATACTTTGGGTTGAAGATATGATTCTAGGGTTTGTTAGTCTTCTAGGGAAAATGAACCTTAGCATGACGTAAAGAGCAAATAGAATCTAATCTAGGGTTTGAACTTTAGAAGCCCTAGGGTGACCTCTTGATTGCATGAAAACCCTAGAAATCTTGGCATCATGTTTTGGTATTGTATTCTTTGCTTGGGGTACTCGTTAAGTTATATTGCAGGTACAAAATGAATGAGTTTATCCTTTGATAAACATGATGGAAAGAGGGAACTATACGGATTTTTTAGATACTCATACTCTATTATATGGATAGCAAGGAGAAGTAGAATCTTTGTCATGGTTAAGGAATTACAGTCAATAGAGTATGATGGGATGCATCACATTAAAAAAAATGACATCATGATAGCATACGATTGGAACAAGCGCTCATGTCATCATCATAAAAAGCATGAAAGTTAGCTGAAATAGAAATCTATGGTAGTCACCTATAAAGGATGTAGCTCTTGGTAACCTCATTAGAAGCATGAGTAGTACTTATTGGAAGAAGAAAGTCATCTAGTGTAGAGCTCATCATGCATCATTCAAAAGGAGTATTTGCAGGATGAGGATGATCAAGATCCTCTGTTGGAATCTTCATTGAAAGGTTCACCTACTGAAAGAAGCAAGTGTCTCGTTGGGAATTCCAACTTGTATGGAATTCATGGAATGATGATATGATGTCAAAAGAAGTGAAGCGGGTTAAGATGATTGAAGTTCTTTTAATCAAGGAAGTTGTTGAAGGAACTCTAGATGACCTAAAAGAAGAAAATGAGGTATGTATGCTTGTGAGTATAATCAAGAGAAAGGGATCTCCTCCTTTGAAAGGATGCATGAAGGCATGGTTCAAATATTAACTAGAATAAATCAACATAATATGTCCTCGTATAAAATATGAAGGGGTTGACAAAGTTGAAGGAACTATGATTGGAAGTCCCTGGGAAGAAACGTGTGAATGAAGAAAGGAAGAGATCATGAAAAATGCAAATATGGAGAAGGAAATCAACACACAAAGAACTAAAAGATTTGACTATCATATCTCCATGGGAAAATTATAAAGATGTTGATAAAATCTGAAAAAAAAAGAGACCCTTGACATCATATATCCTTTTGGAGATGTGTCAATATGTATACAGGAAGTTGATGCAAGCAAGGAGATGTCATTTATGAAAGACGATCACAAAGGTAATTTTGATTTAATGTGCATTTTCTATTTTTGAACGATATATGGATGGGCTAATGCAGGGCTACCAAGGGAAGAGTTGTAGATGTCATCTACAAGTGGTATTCATGTGGTAGGATGAAAGATCTTGAAGGAAACATGGCATGAAGAATGTAGCAAGGTATGGAGGAAGGCCAGATATGGACTGATGGATCACTTTCCAATGAAAGAAGGATGACATCACTGACATGATTCATGAATGAAAGTGATGGATGGTCGATGCCCTACGAAGAAGTCCCAAAAAGATGAAGACTCCTGAATGATGAAAAAGAAGTTCATGACATCAAAAGGAGAAGCTCTTCAAGCAGCTGATTGTCCCATGATCTCCACCTAAAGAGCTATTGGAAGCAAGTCCCTAGTCAAGAGGGAGCTTGGTCAAGTCACTGATTAAAAGGGCGCTTGGGTACATTCCTTTTATAGGAATGGGCACATTCCTTCATTGGAATGGATATATCCTCCCTAATTGAGAGGGAGAGATAGACACATCATTCTTGTCTTCACTTGGGAAGAAAGAATGGAGGATTGGGTAAGCATCTGGCATTCGATACTCTTTGAGGATGTGGTAGGACATCCAAGATAAGAGTAGTCATAGAGGACCGATATTCTTTGAGGACTGGGAATCCAAGATAAGAATAGTCCTGGTGGAACATACTCTGAGAGAACCCGGGTGGGGTATGTTTCGAGAGAGACAATGATGAGGGTGTCTATAAATCATTGGTCTCGCCAACATTGTGCTTTGATCTTGTGGAGAGATAGAGCGGTTAGTCAAGGCCTTGCTATGTGACAATGTTCAATCATAGATTGCTAAATAGATGGGTTACCAATCCGACTCTTCTTATGAGAATTCTTCAGATTGAGAATGTCCAAGTACCTTGTATGGATTATGAATACCTCCCTAGTTAAGAGGGAGTGTTAAAATATGTAACTAGGTTCAGTCTTCATAATGACATATGTAATGTTGATTTTATGTATTAAATGAAAAAAGAAAAATAAATTTATTATTATTGTTCTTGAGGCATGGGTTTCATGCTCAAATTTATTTTAGGTCAAGTTCCCATTGAGAGCTTCTAGGATTTGTCATCGAGTCTATAAAAGTCAAAAGAGTCATTGTCATGTATTGAAGACCCATTTAGGCATGTTACATCTTAAAAAGAAATTTATTTGAGTCAAGTAAGGTCAAGAAACCCTCCAAGATCAAGTCAAAATGCATGCATCAAGTCGGTCCTCCTAATATGTCAAGTTGGCCTAGAAGTTGGGAGATGTCAGCCTATTTTGAAGGAGCTAGAAGGTTATCTATAGAAGACTAGTCGACCTCATTTTGGCAAAACATCACATACAAGAACACTCGACCAAGATCTCTGAAATCAGCGAAGGAAGAAGGAGAATAAGCGAAGAGAAAGTGTCATATGTCAAGGACTATTTTTGGGTTAAATATCTCTCAAGTGCAAGCCGAATATAGGGCATCTATTGCAGAAAGGAGATCGAATTACAGTCATGCTAGAGAAGTCGAATTTTGGTGTTGAAATAGACTAAATTGAACACTGAGATCTGGAAGAGAAGAGACCTTGCACAGCGAAGGAAAAGAAGGATCAAATCTACCCTTTCTGTCTCACACGTGTAAGAATTGCAAGAAGCTACAGGCAGCCGAAAATTTCAAGAAGGAAATTTATCTAGTATTGCAGGGCCGAGGACAAGAAGGAGAAGGTGCAGCAGTTGATTGTGTTTGACTTGATGAAGAGAAAAGTTTGACTTGATCTTGGAAGGGTTATTGGTCAAGGGTATAGGTCTTGGAATTTGTCAATTGAAGATTCTATAAGAAGAAGAATTCGTTTGGGTATTCCTCTCAAGGATGGAGAGGTTTTGGCCCTGGCTGATCACTTATATCTTGTGTCCCTTGTCTCATTGTTGTTTATGTTTTGGTAACTGTGTGATGAAAAGAACACAATAATAGTCAAGCTAAAGAAGAACCTAATATCCCCAATGAGGGTGATAAACCAAGCTAATGAAGTAATGCGTGGGCATTCATGACTACCACCTAGCTGACGGTGCGAGGACCGGCCTCCCCATCCTCTCAAGGCACCTTGTGTACGGTAGGTGTTATTGATGTTTGTGCGAAATCTCCATCAACATCGAAGCACGTGGGAGGTGGGGTCCGTCGAAGATTTATGGAGGGTGGCGAGGTTTTCTACAAGGCAGTCTGGGCTTGGTATAGTTTTGGCAAATGCAGCTTAAGCTTTGGGCACGAGAGTGGATAGTTCAGAGGGCACCCTGTCTGGGAAAGGTGGCGATTTCGATGCCGACGTCCCCTCCTCTGCTTACAGGTGTGTATTTTGGTTAATTGCCTATTTGGTGTATGGTCTCTGGTTCTCTTGGGTGAGAAAGGATTCGGACCTCTGGTTCTAAAACCCATTTGCTAGTCTTGTTGTGGATGCGTGGGTATTCATCCGCATCGGAGTGGAATTTGGCTTGCTATCCTCAGTAGTTCTTTCTCGAGGTTCAACAAGGTTTTGTAGTTTCTGTGGAGAGGGTATGTTGGACTTAGGGTGGTTTGGTTAGTGGTCTTCTTACAAAGGGTGGGGGACGGTGAATTGTGGGTCCAGTTACTTGTTGCTGGTTTGGAATTGTGGTCCCCTGCGTTTATCTTGGGTTGGCTGTCTATGGTCCTACCGGCGTGGGTGGGGTGACTCTCTACAGTTGAAATTGTAGTTTGTGTAGCAACACGTTGGTTAGCTTTGGCCCTTCTCAGCGACGTCAATTCTGCCATAATGCATCTGGTACCTCATATTGCTCGTTCTTCTTCACAGCTAAAGCTCAATTTGGATGGTCTGGGGGGTCGGGAGTCTCCCTTGCAAGTGGCAGTGGTGACCACTAGCTCCGACCGGGGCGGTAGCAATGCTGGTCGTTCGGGTCGGGCGATCTCTGGGGCTCACGGTGGTCGTGGTCGTGGTGGCTCGGTGGCAGGCCGTGGGAGTCGCACCTTGCGGAGCCAGCAGCGGGGTGGAGCGATACACCGCGACGGCTCGGGGCGACGAGGGAAGGCACGTAATTCAAGACGTGGAGACAAGATTGTTGTTTGGAAAACTGTCAGGATTTGATTCACTCAGTTCTGGAACGCCTAGAAACCTCGGAGCGGGTGCGGCAAGAACAACATAAAGAGCTTATTGCCACATTGAACAAAATGCACTACTTCTAGTGCCATGTCTGAGAGCGCGTCGTGGTGGTCTAGCAAGGCCAGAATCTATTATCCAAGAAGGTGGAGAAGTTGGAGGCATGGATGGCCCACTTTGAAGAGCACGTCCAGTGCTCCTTCCGCCATCCTCCTCCTCCAGGAACAGCTCCGGACAACCCAACCTCCATTACTTCAGATGACTAGTATGGTTACATGTGTTTTACTTGTTTTATGTGTTTACTAGTGCTTTTGGCCTCCTAAGTTGTGGACTGTGTCTTTAGTTGTTTTTTTGTTTCTTTGCCATATGCTGATTGCGGTAGTTAATAAACCTGCTCAAGGTGAGACTACCTGCATTTTGCTACTGATGTACCTCTTTTTTGAAGAATGAATAGAATCTTGACTTACCAAAAAAAAAACAACAACAACCTAATAAAAAAAGATTAAAAAGTATTCACAAGCAGTTATCATAAGCTAGAGAAATCATCTACACTTGCTACCCTAGATTTCTCAACATATCATGCTCTTATAGAAGTTTACGCGGCGGGTTTCTTGTAGTTCAGTGCAAGCTTGTCAGACTCAAACTTGGAAATGACTAGGCAAGACAGCAACTAGGGATTTGTTCAGCAACTTGGAAATCTCCGCAGCAGACTTGGGAATATCTCTGCCAATAACTGGGAATAACTCAAGGACTTGGAAAACTCGGCACCAGAGTCGACAGTCATTTGAGTAATGGTCAATTCAACAGGTCAGCTGACTCTGCACCAGACTCGAGATTATAGTAACCTTGGTTCAATGCATATAACTGTATTGCAACTTTGTAGCCAGAGGTTGTATGAATGAAGTTATAATCTTGTAAGGAGTTACTGACCATTATATAAATGAGCCTTGATGTGGCAATTATTAAATTTGAAAATTCAGTAGATGTTGGTGGAATTAATTAATAGTTTCTAACTTGCCACTGCCTGAGGCAGCTATACAAATAGGCCTTTTATGGCGTTTACTGAATTAAAAAAAATCAGTAGATGTTTGTAGGGTTAATTATTTTTTTCTAACTAGGCAGTGCCTGAGCCAAACATATATTTTGACATTAATGTGGCACTTATTGAATTTTAAAAATTCAGTGGATGTTCGTGGGATTTATTAATAATTTCTAACTTGCCACTG
This sequence comes from Pinus tabuliformis, assembly GCA_031772625.1. Classification (NCBI taxonomy): domain Eukaryota; kingdom Viridiplantae; phylum Streptophyta; class Pinopsida; order Pinales; family Pinaceae; genus Pinus; species Pinus tabuliformis. The sequence goes on along the minus strand of CM062819.1, from coordinate 1,490,133,358 downwards.
GCTGAAACAGCTAACTGTCCTGAGGACTTCCTGTCATATACCGATCATCAATTACTGTGTTCTGAGGTGAGAATGCAACCATAATAAGCGATGATAATGGGGGAGTACGCAATGTGGTTAGGAATGTCTCAAGCAGGAGATGTACGTCCCAGACTCATGAATCCAATGAGGAGGATCCCAATAGGCTTCAATCAGTGGAGCAGATCATGCAATGCCCAAAACTAGGAGAGGGAACTCCAAAGCGTTTACCAAAAGACCAAACTGAGGTTCGGCATGGTAGCTACTATAATCAGTTCCATTGCAATAGCTTGTAAATAGAAAAATTCAAGGGCATTAAACTGACCTCTTTATTTTCCAACATTGGCCCAGTGCATACCCCCACAACAACTCTGACCCTTGCCAATTCTGCTGCAGCCTATACCACATTGAAATGGTAATTAGTACAAATCCAATCTGATATCAAAGCCCGTGTTTAACAGAATGGTATGCACCCCAACAAATTTCAGTAAATTGACTTCTTCGGGACTAAGAATTGTCACGACTACACAGATTCACCTTGTGGGTATTTGTCAATGCCTTAGAGTGTTCAGAATTCCTGAAGTTTTGGGGCGTGGGTGTCAGAGAATACCTTGAGGAGACGACGATGACCATCGTGCAGTCTGTCAAAAGTGCCTCCTAGGACAACAGCATCATAGGAATTGGGTGGAGACTGAAGCTGTGGAGAAGCATAAGTATCCATATTTCCGGAGTTGTTTCCGCACTCCTCGTTTTGCCGGTGAGGCATTTGATCCAAAGACACTCTTGCACTGGTTGAGGCCTTGAGGCCTTCTGACGAGTGAGAAAAATTGCAACGTGCAAAGGAGGGATTCTTCTGTGCCTCGCAAATGCAATTTCCTGTCACATAGAATTGTAATGTTTAAGGATCACTTAACTCAGCTCGTGGACTTGTCTCTTGGGCGCAAAATTTCCCCAAGGAATGTACGCGCTCTCAGGAGACAGAAACAAGAGAACTTACGCTAAGGCAGCACTATTCACCTTTCTTCCGTGGTGAATAGGAGAGCGAAAACAGAATTGGCATCAAATAAGAACCATGGTGAACAAGTGAATAAGAATCATGGTGAATAAGTGAATAAGAGCAGCACTGGAACATGGTGCATGTATCATTGAAGCGCTCCGAATTTATAAACGATTTTTGTGCATCATTTCTGTACGATTTATATTTTAAATGAAATTTAAATCGTTTATATTATTAGCCGTGTAAAATACGCTGAAGGAACTTTACTATTTTGAAAAACTAAATCATTAAAATAAATATTATATAAAGATCCATTTCCGTCTAAAGCCAGCGACTCGTTCTCTCCGACCGCATAATGTGTTTGGTCACTCTAATCTCGCTTTGTCAATCTTAATGAAAATATTTACCCACTCAATATTGTTCCTAACATCCATTCACAACAAAAAGAGTTTATTGGAGCTAGTATTTCGTGGAGGGCAAAAGTTCTTATTGCTCAATTAAGGACCAATTCACATCAACTTCGATGTGAAATAGGACGGTGGAAAGGGTCTAAAGAAGCTTGGGAAGAAAGAGTGTGTACATTTTGCACATCTGGGGCTGTGGAATCGGAAAAACATTTCATTTTGGAATGTGATGCATTCAAAGACATTAGAGAAAGTTATGAGAACATGTTAGCATCAGTTTCTTGGCATTGTCTTTTTAGCAAAGGAATTGTTGGAAGGTTGGGTCATCTCATCATCGATTTGAATTGGAAAAGGACTGAATTGCAAAGAGCGAAAAACATGCAACTAATGGTCTCATAGACTATTTTTAGTCTCGTGGACCTTAAAATATCATTTCATTTCATTTCACCAATTTCCTATCCTTCCAAATATAATGGAGTTTTGGTTCCATTTTAAAATGGAGATGTTTGACATCTCTGCAAGTTTCAAATCTAGTAAGAAATTTGTTAGCAAGACATTTGGTGTTAGATAGAAATAGTCAGAAAATTTGTTTTGTTTAGTTTAATGGAGATAGGGAAATAGTCTGCAAATTTGTTGTTTTTTTTTATTATTATTAAAAGGTTTTTGAAACTGTTAAAAGGGTAGTTGCCAATCTTCTGGAACTTCGAGAAAATTAATATACATTTTTTGAAGATAAGCGACAGGTTAATTGAAGTTCAATATAATATTCCTGTATGAATAAGAAATAAAGAATTTAACGGTCAACCCATGTTTAAGGCTCAGATCTACTGGAAGACATACAGTTACTCCATTTTCATTACCCAACTAACACATGCATATGTATTGACTTATTACAAGATGCACAGTACCATTCACGTGCATTTGACATCAATAAAATCTGCCCCATGGTTTAAGAGCGTGAAGTTCGTTGTTACAGTTGTAATTTCTAATCCACCATGGATGGTATTTGTTTGCGCCAAGTAATTCTGTGAAAATGAAACAGGAAATGATAATTCTGAATCAATTGGGATTAGAAGTTTTATGGCGCAGTAAAAATCCCGCAATATATTCTGTGAGACTGGAGACTGAAAGTCTGAAACTACCTGGGAGTTGAGAGAAACAAAAAAATTGGATCAGAAGTTTTATGGGTGGACTTGTTTCGCAGTAAAAAAAAAATTGCGGCGTCAACGGGAAGAAATTTCCCCGTCATGGTCTTGGAGACACAAAACTGTGGCAAAAGAAGTCATAATTACGCCAATCACTAGTGAAGGGGGAACTGTACCCAGGTCAACCAAGCGTTTAATTATTCCATCTTCGTAGACTCTCACCATATCGGGAACCTCGACGACTACAATAGATAAGGAAGACGACGACTCCATAGGCACGTGGTGTGGGTTCTAGTGTATCTACAACTAAGTTGAGACGAGGCCAAAGCAAGCTGCATTTCCTATCAGATTTCCGAGGTGCGGAACATTGTTCACATAAGGAAGCACACTCGTTACTAACACATTCCTCTTCCCCAGTATTGGAAACTTGGGAGCAACAACATCTTCATTCCTAATTTCTGAAATATCACCCATGCTTCCTACTGATATGCTCGAAAACACCCCATAGAATGAAGCAAATTAGACGCCAAAAATCGCAAATGAAAACGGAAGTACATATAATAGAGCCCTCTTCCTGTAAGCACACGCCGGAGCAAGCTACATATGGTCACAAATGTTAGTGGCAAATTTCATTTAAAACTGCCTATACCCCATAATTTCCAAGATAAACTGTCCAATTAGTTTAATACTACGTTGTTGATTGGCATCCAGAAAAAATCCCCATCAATTCCCGAATCTGTGACGCGAATCCCATCTCTAATGCCCCAACGATGTCGTGGTCCTCCCAACGGCTCGCGTATGTTTTGAAATCATTACTTTATCAATCAAAGAGATTTTGAGTGAGAAATCATCTTCAAATTATTATACAACATATCATTATGGTAGATGACAAGTAAAATTAAGGTAAAATATAGATTAGAGGAGGTAAAATAGCATAAGTCTAAATAGAATTGGGTGGGGGGACTCAAGATGAGATCATCGCTTCTCTGAGAAGAGGGACTCTCTAGGAGTTCTATAGATGTACTAGGTACAAAGCCAAATACCAATCTCAGAGGGACTCTCTAAGAGTTCTATAGATGTATTGGGTACAAAGCCAAATACCAACACAAAGAATCCAAAATTTATGAATCTCGTATTGTTTAGTTTGTACTACTCTAAGAACTGAAATTGTCCCTACAAATTAAGGTAAGGGAGATGGAAGTGTCATTCCAAAGGGCATGAGCATTAGGATATTTACCATGATCACAGAGCAGGATAATTACGGTGGGTTGCAGACAAATCAATGATGGCCACAGAATCATATTCGTAAAGGAAGCTTCTCAGGACATGGTGCCACAGTCTGAATTGAAATCCAAAAGGGACTTCTTGGGTCCAAAAGAAAATAAAAAGATGGTGTTGCCCACAATCTCAATTGTAGATAGGCCCAAACTTCTAGTTGTCAAATGTTATTCTAGTTTGAGGTGACTGTCGGATTTTTATGTTAACCTACTTTGGACGATTATGTGTGTACAAGGATCAGATCCCTCAAGAAATTGTGTATATATTAATTGGTAATGCCAACCTTATGTATTTTCACTAGAAATTTGCCTTTAAATTCATGGCATTTTCTATTGTCCTGGAAGATTCGTTGATGTCAATATCAGTTTTCCAGTGATATATCTTTTCTATGTGTGTGAAGAAAGGATTGTTTTGGGTGCTCTCTTGTTTAAGAACTTACAGTTCTTGATGATTTCTGTATATTTGCATTTGGGTACTTTTAAGTTCAGTTGTGTATGAAGAACATATGAGTTCTAAGATGCTTGTTGCATCTGGCAGTGGCCACTGTGGATACTTGTCATAAAATGGGCTCTACAAAATAGTTGAATTAAGACCTTGATTTTGGGGTTAGTATGCATCTGGACACCATGTATACTACAAAATCTGCGCAATACTGAACTGAAGCTTTGACTTTGAGGTCAACTTCCATTTGGTCACTCTGCGTACTTTAAGTTGTGAATTGGATCATGCAAAATACTGAAGCTAGGCCCTTGAATTTGGCCTTAGTCTGAAATTTGTCCTTTGGGGAAGAAGACTTTTAATTATTGTAAATGGAAGGCCTGGTTGGTGGGTTTGGAACATGAAATATTATTTTGGGGTGGATTAAAGACTTGTAACTTCTTATTGTTAATTGGCTCGTTGGAATACAATATTTTGTTAGAGTGTCTTCATCTCAATTTCGTGTAACTTATATTTTAAATATTAAAAAATATTAAACTCTTAATTGGGTTTGTTTGGATATCAAAAATCAAGAGTCGTGATGCTTATTTTTCCTTTTATTTCTTAATGTATATATAATTTTTTCCATTTATCATTTAAAGACTTAACTTCTTAATGTTAATTGGTTCATTGGAATACAATATTTTGTTATAGTGTCTTCATCTCAATTTTGTGTAACTTATTATTTAATTATTAAAAATATTAAACCTTTAATTAGCTTTGTTTGGATATAAAAAATCAAGAGTCATACCAGAAAGCTTTATTAAAGTTTCACTATATGAAAAAACATGTGTATAGGCATGTGCACTATACAAGAGTAAAATTTCCATCTTAATGTTCTGCTTTTCTTGGGTTTCTTTAGTATTCTTAGGTATTACTCATGATGTAATTTCCAAAATGTGCAATGAATCTTTTTGGATGTAATTTCCAATATCACCAATGTCATTACATAGTTCTGGAAAATGATTGCACATTGCTAAAACTTTCTAATTTTTGTGTCTCACTAAACTTTCTAATTATTGTGCTTGGTCACGTGTTCAAAAATTATTGGATAGAGGAGGACGAAATTAAGCCTCTACTATTGGTTGAATCTGCTCGGCCAAACCCATCATAGGAACACCTTCAGTGTAATTATTATAATCTATAATCCAATTTTGATTTACCTAATAAATAAATTAATTAAAAAGTTATCTTAATTTTGGATGTATCAAAATTCAAGAGGGATCAAATCTTTCAACATGTAAATCTTTTTTTAGTACAAAATTTGAAGAAAAGTTTGCATCTAGAGACATTTGATTTATTTGGACTTTTAGTAAATTTGGAATTAAGATGAATCTATGTTGGTTTTGAGCAAACCATTAATAAAATATTTTAACTATAAGGAAAAAAAATTTACTCCTTTTATATAATATATGTGTACTTAATATTAAAATATTTTATGATTCATATTCTCCTTATTACTATGTTAATACATACTACATATTTGAAAATAAAACCTTTATATATACACACTTACACATATTGAGATTTTTTGATTTAGTTTCTGGAGAATCCATAGTAAGAACCGTTTTCTATTAATATTCTTTAAAATGTTTTACATTTATTTATTTCTTTCTGATACTAAATTAGTCTTTTTACTAATATCTTTTAGAATTTTAAATATTAATTCTATATAAAATATTAAAGGAATTATATATATATATCTTAATTTTTTTTTATTTTAAGTTTGTGTGATCCATCTTGTTTTTTGAGATTGTCAATGGCATAATTAGTTATTTGGACGATGTTTGAAATCAACTAATGTGGTTCTTCCTCAAAATATTGAAATATTTGATTTTATTCAAAATGCATATTGAAATATTTGATTTAAGATTCACATTAAATAAAAATTTATTATTATTATTATTATTTAAATACTATATATCAACTTCATATTAAGAATGGAATAAATTATACATCTCAAAGTAAAGATATATTAAATTTTTTTTTGTTTGACCCATAAAGGATTTGAACCTTGAATTTCATTTTAACATAATATTTCATGGCAAGGCAATCGTCAATTGCGTTGTCACCCATGGACTTAATTTACATTATTGTATTACTTTATATAAAATTGATATATATTTAAGTTATTTAATATGAACGTTACAATATTTTATTTATAACTTGCATTAATTTTTTTTGTTCTCAATATATTTTGTTTTAAATATTATTATAGAATGAATTACACATCGTATAATATCAATAATATTATTTTTACATGTCATATCTCAACTCTATATTAAGTAGTGAATGAATTACATTTCTCCCCCTATACTAAAAAGTAATTAAAAGGTGTTTACTTTTAATTATTTTATTTCTATATATGAAATTGATATAAAATTAAATGGGAATTGAAATATTTTATTTATTGTGAAAATTGATTTTTTTTTGTTATTGTTACTTTTTAATTTGCTAATGTAAATATTATTTTATGGAGTTGTCTTTAGTGCGATTTTTTGGACTGTGAAATCTTGATTTGCATTATTTAAACTGGTTTTTTTTACTGCATATATGGATTCACACCCTGAAAAACCCCTAGGGCACTTGGAATGTGCAGGGGTTACCCATCAAGCTTGTGATTTCAATAAATCAAACCAGAAAAACCCACTGGAAAAGCTTCCAAAAAGTCACACTAAAGACAACTCGTTATTTTATTATTTTTAAAGTAATGTTATAAGATAATATCTCCCTCATTCTGATCACAAAAAATCAAAAGCTTCCAAAAAGTCACACTAAAGACAACTCGTTATTTTATTATTTTTAATGTAATGTTATAAGATAATATCTCCCTCATTCTGATTACAAAAAATCAATGCCTCTTAGCACTGGAAATTTTGAATATCAAATTTGTTGGTAGAGGTTTTAGTTTATTTTATGAAGATTTGGAAGGCTAAAATTTCAAATATAAATATATGAAGATAGAATTTTGTTTAATCTAATAAAAATATATTTATCAAACCTGTCTATTTATATAAAAAAAAAAAGTTGAGTTCGTCTATTTAATTAGTTATTTTTTTATATTAACCTTTAGAATATTAAAATATTAGTTTTATTTTTTATTTTAAATAAAAACAATTTTTTTTATGAAATGGTTATCATTTATATTAAGCAAAACCTGGTAACAAGGTCAATCTCTTTACATTTGATACAAAATCTAACATAGAATCTAGCTCCAAAATAACAAAGGCGAGTGAAAGATTTTTGTCAATTCTAATTATTTATATCCCACTATGCAGATACTTATAGCATCGCCAAAGGACACTGCTTATCCTTACATATATAACATCTAAAATGTTGAAGAATGTAACTAGTGTCGGTCTTCATAATTGTATTTGAGTCATGATGTAATGTATTTGACAAAAGAGAAGAAAAGTATTTTTTTATTAGAGAAACATTGACTTATTAAAGCATGGGTTTCATGCTTGGGTCAATGGTCAAAAGTTCAAAGCACCCATTGTGTGCTCTAAGGTTTATATCTTTAATCAAGGTCATAGTCATGATGTAAAAGACCCTTCGTGGGCACCTTAAGTCAAAGAAGAAAATTTATTTGTATGTCAAAAGGGACTCCTCCACCAAGTCAACCCCCCTCTCATATATGTTGGTCTACCTCTCCTACAAGTCGACCTCAAAGGAGTCTCATTCTACTATACATATACACTAGAAATTGCACCAAATGTTGCAAAGGAAACGTCGTAAGGCATAATTTCAAGAAGAATCTTACCATATAAAACATCATTGAAAATAAAAATTAGTAAACAAAATGTCATTTAGAACTAGAAGATAAAATTACTTACCTTTCCAACATAGATTGCCTCTTAATCTTCAAATATGGTGTTTCAAGTTCCAATAGCAAATATTTGATAGGTTTTGAAAAAAAACAAGTAGTAGATGACATTAGATAAGCTAAATAAAATAACATTAATTCATGAAAAATATGATAGCTAACAATATGATGGCTATCTTTCCAAATCTAAATTTGCATAAAAAACTCACAAATTTCAGACATCACCATGCATTAGATGAAAATGAGCTAGACATCAACTCTCAATTATTCATAATGTGTATAAAATCTGCAACTTTGATGGGAAACTCTAGTGCAGTGTAGTTGATGATGTTCAATATCTCTAATGTTTCCTCTGAGAACATCATCTCTGAAATTGCCCCCTCAACTGTTCAGGGTATACATCTCGTGGTGGCCAAAATTCTAATCTGTATTATATATTTCAATAGCATGTGCCTACTAATAGCTTCTTGTACAATTCCTCTCCAACCAAATCCTGTGAATAGAAGGAACAACTAAAAAATACCACTTTCAAACAGATACATGGAAAAACTAGGTCATCACGATAAAAAATTGGGCAAAATATTAATTATGAAAATCTCTGCACAATAAAGACAAATGCAGGGGCCAACATCAGCAAAAGGAACAACAAAATATACTATTTTTAAACATATACATGGAAAAACCAGGACATAAATATCAAGAATTGGACAAAATATGAATTATGAAAACTCTACACAGTAAAGGCAAATGCAGGGCTCAATATCAGCAAAACAAACCACAAAAAATTATTACTTCCAAGACAGATACTTGGAAAAACTAGCACATCACTATCAAGAATGGGGCAAAATATGAATAACATAAAAAGCTCTACACAATAAATACTTTGGAGGGTATATCTAAACAAGCAAGATACCATAAAATGATGGTAGATATGGGTGGAATTAAGTATTTTTATACTCATGAATGGTAATTCTGAGTAAGAAGTACGAGTAGCAAAAGCTGAAGCAAAAATGAGAAGCTGTCAGACACCCTCATCACCAAACAATGATGGAGTTATCAGAAGTAGCACCTCCATAAAACTTGGGTAATGAAAAACAATAATTATATTTGCCCATCAAAAGCTCACACTTGGAACACAACATTAAAAACTAATGATGCCCCATAAAGATTGCATCATGACAAAATGAACAATTAGACTTCAAGCACGGTTACCACCTGCTCATGTAATGCAGACAAGGTCAAAGAATTTAATAGTAAGAAGTAACAATAAGTTTACAGCTTAGCCAATGCAGAGAACCAAAATATCCAATTATTTTCAGTGATGCATGTGTACAGAAGAACCAAGAAAGACAACATAAAACAGAAGATCAAATTTGAAGAATCTGATCTGAAAATTTAGTTTGAATCTTTTAGGGTATAAAATTGGATGGTGTCAATCCACAACATTCTTCAAGCTCTCTTACCAGTTTGGCAGAAAAAACTAGGAATTAGATGGGTTTCCACATAGATCCAAGAGGATGAACCTTTTACATGGTAATACGAACCCTAAAAAAAATATATAGACAAGTCAAAAATTAGCTCCCCTTCCTTCAGGTTTGATCCATTCATCTCCTCTTCATCTATAAAAGGTACCCAAGATCCTTCTGAACTACTTAGAACCCATCTAACCTTAGTAGGTCTCTTACTAGCATGCACTCATGTTGTATTCTGCAGTTCACTGAAGTTTTGTAAGGATGATGACGAAACGTGTGTATTTGCATTTCCAACATCTTCATGCCCAGGATGAAATGCCAAGGCAGTAAGCTTGAGCCAAACAAATGTGAATTATCATATGGCGTAACTGGAAGGAAAAAACAAATCTACTTAGAATTGATGATTTGAAACTTACACTGCTGTTGGGTATGGAATCCCCCCACAGCAGGTTTTGGGGCTCAAAGCCTAAGTTTTGGTCAAAGATGGTGAAGAACTCCGCGAATTGTGGGCGCGGAGCGTGAAGTGTACAATTGAGTCATATGGTTGTCTGCCCTCAGCGTTGTATTGTAAATTAGTGTAAAGTCGGCCTACCCATGGTCCGCAGACCATGGGATTGTATAAATAGAGCGAGCTCTAAGTTATAAAGGAAGTTGATAAGAGAAAGAATAGCGACGGAATGATTCGAGCTTAGAGTAGAGTTCTAAGTGTCTTGGGTTGTAGTAGTAGGAAGAGGCTCTGCAGCTGAGTGCGCAGAGGCCTAGTAGAGTCTACAACTGAGTGCGCAGGGTGGAGTCGAGTCTGTAATTGGGACAAAAAGCTAATAAAGAGAAGTTGATTCCTAATTCTGTGCAATTGTTGTGCTTATCTTCTTCATGTTTATGTTATCGCGCGTACTAATATAAATGTTGAATATGTTGTAATAACCATCAATCCTACACACATAAGCTAAGGAATCAGTTAAAGAGCAAGGAACTTGGGTATTATACAGGTCGAGCCCCGAGCAGCGCTGCGTGGAAGCCGCACCACAGGTCGCGAAGGGATCGCAAGTGTGCGTAGCGATAGGCCAAACTGCGGATCTCCATAAGCCCATCAAACATCCCAAGGGTGCAGAAACCTGGTTCTAACACCCTCCCATACTACTTCGGGTGAGACCTCAGTCCGCGCTTCGCGGACTCTTACTGAAAGGGCCAGTAGTACCAGGATTTGCTTGTCTAAATCATCTCCGAACCTGGGTCAGGCCCCACTAAGCCAACAACTGCTTTTGTTATATGCTGAAGTTTTACCATCAGGGTCTTCATTCTTCCGCTTTGAACTAAGCCCTCTGATATATCCAGTTTCCAAAAACTTAAACATGTCTTTCTTAGATCGAAATATATGGTCTAACATAGGATCAAAAAAATACTACACAACCCACAAAAGCAGGATTGTCAATAAGGGAACCATAGAAAGCTTGAACTCACCTAGATTATTGAAATTCATATTCCCTATTGTTAGCCTACCATGATCACCGATGTTCAGTTTCCCAGTTTTGAATAACTCAACCCTCCTCACTAAGTCCCTTTCTCATTAAGTACTCAGACTAGGAATGAAAGCACTCCATGGTATTTCAATTTGTGACAAAACTCAATTAGTTGTAGGAATTTCACAACCCACTAAAAGCTTTACACTGGCATAGTTACATCTTAACTTGGATCTGTTAAGCACCGAGAGAGATTGAAAAACACCATGTGTAAACCTCTTGAAGCTTAATAGATCCAGTGTTAATACAAATCTATGCTTTTCTTATTTCTTTTCCATGGAAAACTTCCTTGAGGAAACTTTCAAGACACCTCCTTACATTGCGGGAGTGGCACCTGGGGTAAATTCTGCTAGTTTACAACAGGTACTCCTAACCTAGAGGGACTCCACTGGACTTGTACCCATGACCTCTAAGAGATCTCGGTGTTGAAACTGGTTGGTTCAAACTAATCTAGCTAACCCACTAAGCTAAGTTGGATCTATGCTTGTATATATTATATATCACCAGAATTCAACTAGTTATCATAGAGGTTCAACTCCCCTGTTTTGAATAAGTAAACCTTTCTTACTAAGTCCCTTCACAACAAGAGAAAGAACTCATTGGGACTTCCAATTGTGACAAAACTCCACCAGTTGTAGGAAATACACCACTCAGAAAGCCAATTGTATTTCATGTTGGCCTTTGTTTAGGCATTACACACATATGAAGTAATGAAGATCTCCCCCCTCCAGGGTTGTAGAGTGCCTTGCTTCTCTCGGTGCAAAAACCCAATTCTCTTTTCCCATTCCAAATTGTGTTCGTGAGGCACAATATAGGCCTAAAGCATTCTCAATCGTAAACAAAATCCTAATGGCTGCGTTGTGATGATAAAAAAATTGTGAGGCTGGTACAAAACTAAATCCTAATGTCTGCACTATGATGATAAAAAATTTGTGAGGTGAGTACAAAATTCTTCCACAGAGAGAATATGATTACCTAATGAGTATGGAGATATAGTTGAGCCCTAAGTTTGTCAAACGGCATGTTGTTGTCTCCCTTTCTATCTTGCTAACATAGATTGTTGGGTTTTGAGTATTAAATGGGTCTCTTTGGCTTTATGTTTAATTACATGTGGAATGGTGTGTGCGGGTATCCAATTCCTCCATGTTTTGTTAGTCTAAAGTACTATTGGTTGAATTATATATGTTAAGATTACTCTAATATTAGTTTCATCTCTTGGGCCTATGATATCTTTGGCTAAAAGATATACCCACTTGGGCTTCTATAAAAAAAATCCCATTCTTCTACTCTCAGACTCAACTCCTGACCCTATGATATCTTTGGGCTAAAACATAACCACTTGGGCTTCTACAAGAGGATATTATTTTTCTACTCTCAAACTCAATTCTTGTACCTCTGATATCTCTGGGCTAAAACAAACCCACTTAGGCTTCTACTGTAAAATCTCATTTCTCAGAAGCCAAGAGTACAAATTATGGGAGATTAATCAGAATGGTGCCTCGGTTTTACAGAGGCCCGGTGACCCAAAATCCCAACAACCAGTCCTCGCTACGTTCTAGCTATTAGAATTCTTAGTTTCATAACAAACAATACCTAATTATAGAAAGAGGCAAACCAAAGACATCTTGATGCAGGCTAATGTGAGGCTGGTACATAACTCTTCCCTGGAGAGAATGTGAGTACCTAATGAGTATGGAGATATAGTTGAGCCCTAAGCTTGTCAGACGGCATGTTGTTGTCCTCCCTTTCTATCTTGCTAACATAAATTGTTGGGTTTTGAGTATTAAATGGGTCTCTTTGGCTTTATGTTTAATTACATGTGGAATGGTGTGTGTGAGTATCCAATTCCTCCATGTTTTGTTAGTCTAAAGTACTATTGGTTGAATTCTATATGTTAAGCTTACTCTAGTATCAGTCTCAACTCTTGGGCCTATGATATCTTTGGGCTAAAACATATACCCACTTGGGCTTCTATAACAAAATCCCATTCTTCTACTCTCAGACTCAACTCCTGAGCCTATGATATCTTTGGGCTAAAACATAACCACTTGGGCTTCTACAAGAGAATCTTATTCTTCTACTCTCAGACTCAATTCTTGGACCTTTGATATCTCTGGGCTACAACAAACCCACTTAGGCTTCTACAGTAAAATCTCATTTCTTAGAAGCCAAGAGTACAAATTATGGGAGATTAATCAGAATGGTGCCTCGGTTTTACAGAGGCTCGGTGATCCAAAATCCCAACAACCAATCCTTGCTACATTCTAGCTATTAGAATTCTTAGTTTCATAACAAACAATACCTAATTATAGAAAGAGGCAAACCAAAGACATTTTGATGCAGGCTAAAATCATGAAAACTTCTAATTGGGAAACTGGGGTATTTGTAAATACCTTGTCTGTGGTTCCAGCATTGGCACCAACCTCTTTAGTTCTGAGTTCAACGATCCATCCTTTTGGAAGCTAATGGTGTAGGGTATAAACCCGCACATACCCACAGTGTGCATTAATATGCATAAATACCTCTGTCCTAGGTAATTGACTCTCAAAGGAGTCAAATATTCAAACCATAATTGGTTAAGGCCCTACAAAACAGTTCCTTGTTACCAGAACTCAATCACCCCACAATACCTCCTATCGGGACTTTAGACTCTTTATAAACCTTCCTCCTTTCTATTAGGATTCATTAATTCTTTAGAACCTTTATATAACGTTATAAACCCATAAGCCCGCATATACATCAACCACCCCTCTTAAACCTTGGTTAATATATATATTTATACATAAACCCCTTCGCAGGCGTTATTCCTTATAAAACCCATTAACAAAGAAAATGCCGCAAACATACCTTTTTTTTGCTTTCCGTACGGCTTCGGCACAGATTCTGAGGTTGTACCTCTATCGCAATCGGCTATCGGCTCTTCATGGGTCATATAGGCCTCATCACCCCTTTTCTTCCGATACACGACTATCGGAACATAATATAAAGGAAATCATGGGAATACACTATTGGCGGGTATTTTACAAGGGAAGTGTTAATATACTCAAATACACTATCAGCGCTGGTTTTCCACAGGATTGTGCTATATGCAAAAGCACTATTGGCGATTGCTATCGGCAGTTCCACATGGAACGGAGCAATAACATAACGCTCCGATAACCCCGATGCGATATAACATGTGGGCTATCGTCGGCAATCGCAATCGGCTCCCGATATGCTAATCTTTCCCATTAAAGGCTTGCAATGCGACCTTTATAGAGGACCCGATATATTATAAGACCTCCTCTATAACGTTTCGGATCCGGTAGTATCGCACTATCGGATTTCGGTGCTCCAAAGGGTTAGTCTCTCCTCACTGTAGTTCTGCGATGCGATATTGGTTCAGACCCGATATGGGTATAGATTGCTCTTTATAGGATTTCAAGTCCAGAACTTAATTCCGACTATGGTTTACACTCATTTTCAGTGTAAACTGGATTTTGGCTTGCGGGACTTAACCTTTATAATAATTTCGCCGATGCGATGCTTCGCCCTTCTCCTCACGACATCATCTGAACCGTTGATCCTTGTGATCCAATAGTAGCTGAGCGTCGAACTTCACTTCTCTGTTCTTCCCTTTTACTTGATTTTTTCCACGATTTCTTCAATTTTAACTCTGAGGTTTGGTTCTTCTGAAGGTTCCCGTCCTCTGCTATTCTGCTTTACACTCTCCCTCCTGAGCTTACTCTATTTCTTCAATTGGATTCTAAAATCCCTTATGATTCCTCTGAATCATTTTGCTCCTCCGCATGTTCTGTTGAACTCTGTCTGCAACCCCTGTTACAGAACCTACGAGTTCACATAAAATTCAACACTCGAAACACACATTCCACTCAGAATTGAGATGGTTATATTAATAATATAAACAATGGTTACAGAATGAGGTCTCTATGCTTCACACACAGGCCTGTTCTTCAATATTGTGGCCTCCCTCGATCTACTCTGCCCGTAGGCTTACATATATCTAGAATGGTTCTATTGAACTAATTTTGGGGTAAATCCTAGATTGACTCCTAAATCCTCTTAGTCCTCTATGCCCACTTCTAGTTTTAATTAATTCCTAAAGTCTCTCCTTAGTTCCTCGAATCATGCAACTGTTTAAGAGTCCTATTTGACTTCCGACTCTTGTCATTTATTCATCACTCAATTCTCATTTATTTGAGAGCTTTTACAACTTCCTCCACTATCTAATTAAATCACACTTAAAGGTCTAAATATTGCATTAGCTTGAGACTTAAGAAACTACTTCTCTAAAGCTACATGACCCCCTATGTCTATTTAATTACAATGGTTTTTCTCTTGGGTGAATGCTCCTGCATCAGACTCCAAAAGTAGAAAATATTCATGATCTTCTGATCATGTGTCTTCTGGTCTTGGTTTTCCTAGATCCCACACTTTGTTCTGTAACTGTCCACATGCTTTGTTCCCTTGTTACTACTGCATTTCTGTTGTCTTTTGCTCCATCTTCTTCTTCTTGTCAATCAGGTTCAATTTCTGATTGATCTTGCTTCCTATTGCTACTATTGTTTTCCATTTGAATTACTTCATCATCAGTTGCCACATTTCTTCAATCTCTGTTTCCAGCACATCTTTGGACTGGTTCATATTCTGCTGCTTACTTCTGCCTCCTTCTCTTTGTTTCAGGTTGTTGTTGTCCACTAGTTCTTCAATCTGCTGCTGGTTTTCTTTACTTACTTCATCTTTTGCCTTGGTTGCTTTGCTGACTTCTACTTTGCTTGCTTTTATGTTGTCTCTTATACTGACTTTTGCTTTGTTTGCTTCAACTTTTGGTTTGCTTGCTCTTGCTTCAACGCTTGTTGTGATTC
Organism: Pinus tabuliformis; assembly: GCA_031772625.1. Taxonomy (NCBI): domain Eukaryota; kingdom Viridiplantae; phylum Streptophyta; class Pinopsida; order Pinales; family Pinaceae; genus Pinus; species Pinus tabuliformis. The sequence continues at coordinate 1,490,117,356 of CM062819.1, read as the reverse complement.
CTATGCGGACTTTAACTTTGCTTACTTCCTCCCTATCATCCTTACCCTCTTTCATGATTAAATCATGATTGTTCAGCACTCTCTCCAACAATTTAACATCTTTGTTCCATGGATTGAATTCTTCCATAGAATCTCCTTCTTTCATCTTTAAGTGGCTTAGCTATGCCAAATCTCCTCCAGCATTTGCAACAAAACCTGCATTCATAAAACACTTGTTAAAATAAAAAACACAAGGCTGTTGTGCCTTGTTTTCCTTTTGCAACAATTCAGTTTGTTGCACTGTTTCTTACTCCTCTGTCAGCACATCAGTATGTTGATTTGAACTCTCAAACGAATTCATGAGACTGTCCATTAGTCTCTCTTTCATACCATCTTCTTCAATGATATTTCTTTGCTTTTGTCCATTGTAGTGAACTCCTTCTTTTGTAGTGTCAATCTACTGAATTCTCATTATCACCTCCTTTCTCTTGTGACTGTCATTCATGACAATTCTTTTGTCTTCCTTCTTAAGCAATCTCTCTTGAACATCTATCCTCTGTCTTTCCAACTCTCTTCTTTGAAAATCTAATTTTCTATATAACTCAACAACTTTAATTGGGGTAGATCTTGGAAATTTCACATAGTTATCCATACCTTCCTTTATTATGGATAGATCATCAGATGTCCTTTCTCCCTTTGCTAAGACTTTCCCATAGACTTCTTTTTTCTTAACATCTTTCAGTAGATGTTCTTCTTCGTTACTGAATATCTCAACAGTTTCCATGGCTATTTCGACTGTGCCTATCATCATGGTGAATTGATGATCCTTTACTATGTTTTCAGCTAACATAGTTTCTTCTTCTTCAGTACATTTTGCCTTGTTATCCCTCTGTAACTCTTCTCTCAGAGTTATCCTTGTCCCATTATCTTCATTAACATTATCTTATATTTGTTTTTCATCAATAACATTAATCAAACTCATTTGATCACCTTTCTGAGACAGTATTACTTCATTCTTCATCAAAATAAGATCCTGATTCCTCATCTCCATGACAACTTCTATAGACTCATCCATAGACCTTTTTTTCTGTATGCAGTCAAATTTCTCCTCTTCTCAAAAGTTTTCTTTGTCACCTTTTGCTTCTAGATCCTCGTCTTCTCTGAAGATATCTTCAAAAGGCTGATTTTCTCCTGCAATATCTGTCATCATACACAAACTATCAGTTTAAAAAATATAACACCCTATGGTCTCACTTGATGGTTCAGCGATCATATCTTCTTGCTGTTCTAAATCATTCATATGATTCAGAAATTCTTTGATAGTCTCTTCTTCAATCTCCTTAAGCCCTTGACTTGGTTGCTTGACATCTTTCTCCAGCTGTATATGAGATCTATCTATCTCATCTTTTTCCAAAACGGAATTTAGATTCTGCTGGTCTTCTTCCTTCTTCATGAAAATATCAGCCAATTGTCCTTCTTTACATGTTTCACCTGCATACATACACAAATTGTCAGTTTTAAACCCATGTGACCCTTTGGCCTCACTTGAAGTTTTAGTCTTCAAGTCTTCATCTTCAGTCTCTCCCAGAATTTCTCCTTATTTTGGTTCACAAATGTACTCTTCCATTTCTAACTCAACTTCCTTGAATTTTCCCTTCAGCCACTTCACTTTCTTTTGTTGTAGCCTTCTCTGCATCTCATGCCACTCCATTGGTTTCTTCCTCAAGACCCAACCTAGTCTCTGGTCTTCTTTAAGTATACTCCTTAATGCATCGAGTTGTTCTTTTAACTCTGCAATCACCTTGTCAATTTCCTCTTGACTCATCCTCTTGACTCATCCTCTTGCCATTTGCTTTGGCATCCTCTTTCTTATATCCTCTACTGTGGGTTCTCTTCGAACCTCTGCTATGACTATCAGTAATCATCTTCTTCTCTTCTTTCTTCATGAGCTCCTCACTCATCTGCAACAAGCCTCTGCTACAGCTAGTCCTCCTGGCTGCAATCTTACCTCACTAAGCTCTCCTCACTCAGTCTTTTGGTAAGCACAGGTCCTCTGTCTAGAACCTTCTCTTGAGCAACACCTTTGCTCCTTCTAGGCTTCTGCAATCTCTCATTCTCTTTTGAGAACACTTCAGTTGTCCTCTCTGTCCAATCTCTTGTTGGATTCTTCAGGTTCACTGCCACTTTCCTTCAGAGTATTTTCCTTATTCTGTCTTCAAGAACTCATCTGGTTCTCCTCTCACAGCTTCTCTTGCTGTCACCTGTGCATTAGTATAAAAACACACATTCTCAATTTAAAACAGAACATATTACCTCACCTTCAAGATCTCAGCATGATCTTGTTTCACCATTCCACCTGTACTTTGAATGGATTGCTCTTTGTCTTGTCCCTCAAGTCCTCTTTCCTTCAGAACTTGCATTAAGCAATCTTGCTTTCTCTTTCCTTCAAGGAATCCTCTGTTCCTGTCTACTCCAAGCCTCTACTGGAATTGCTACAATCTCCCACTGTAGTCTTTATCATTCAGCACATTACCTTCTTCTATGTGCAAACTCCCTTTCGTAGAAATATTTCTTCTCTCTGATTTCAATTCTGTCTCTGATTATAGATCTGCTCTGATACAAACTTCTGCTTTGATACCACTAATGGTGCAGGGTATAAACCCGCACATACCCACAGTATGCATTAATATGCATAAATACCTCTATCCCAGGTAATTGACTCTCAAAGGAGTCAAATCTTCAAACCATAATTGGTTAAGGCCCTACAGAACAATTCCTTGTTATTGGAACTCAATCACCCCCCAATACCTCCTATCGGGACTTTAGACTCTTTATAAACCTTCCTCCTTTCTATCGGGATTCATTAATTCTTCAGAACCTTTATATAACGTTATAAACCCATAAGCCCGCATATACATCAACCACTCCTCTTAAACCTTGGTTAATATATCTATTTATACATAAACCCCTTCGCAGGCGTTATCTTTTATAAAACCCATTAACAAAGAAAATGCCGCAAACATACCTTTTTTCTGCTTTCCATACGGCTTCGGCACAGATTCTCAGGCTATACCTCTGTTGCAATCGGCTATCGGCTCTTCATGGGTCATATAGGCCTCATCACCCCTTTTCTTCCGATACGCGACTATCAGAACATAATATAAAGGAAACCATGGAAATACACTATCGACGAGTCTTTTACAAGGGAAGTGTTAATATACTCAAATACACTATTGGCGCTGGTTTTCCACAGGATTGTGCTATATGCAAAAGCACTATCGGTGATCGTTGTCGGCAATTCCACATGGAACATAGCAATAACATAACGCTCTGATAACTCCAATGCGATATAACACATCGGCTATTGTCGGCAATCGCAATCGGCTCCCGATATGCTAAGCTTTCCCGTTAAAGGCTTGCGATGCGACCTTTATAGTGGACCCGATATATTATAAGACCTCCTCTATAACGTTTCGGATCCAGTAGTATCGCACTATCGGATTTCGGCGCTCCAAAGGGTTAGTCCCTCCTCACTGTAGTTCTGCGATGCGATATTGGTTCAGACCTGATATGGGTATAGACTGCTCTTTATAGGATTTTGAGTCCGAAACTTAATTCTGACTATGGTTTACACTCATTTTCAGTGTAAACTGGATTTTGGCTTGCGGGAATTAACCTTTATAATAATTTCGCCGACGCAATGCTTCTCCCTTCTCCTCACGACATCATTTGAACCATTGATCCTTGTGATCCAACGATAGCTGAGCGTCGAACTTCACTTCTCTATTCTTCCCTTTTACTTGATTTTTTCCACGATTTCCTCAATTTTACCTCTCAGGTTCGGTTCTTCTAAAGGTTCCCGTCCTCTGCTATTCTGCTTTACACTCTCCCTCCTGAGCTTACTCTATTTCTTCAATTGGATTCTAAAATCCCTTATGATTCCTCTGAATCATTTTGCTCCTCCGCATGTTCTGCTGAACTCTGTCTGCAACCCCTGTTACAGAACCTACGAGTTCACATAAAATCCAACACTCAAAACACGCATTCCACTCAGAATTGAGATGGTTTTATTAATAATATAAACAATGGTTACAGAATGAGGTCTCTGTGCTTCACACACAGGCCTGTTCTTCAATATTGTGGCCTCCCTCCATCTACTCTGCCCGTAGGCTTACATATATCCAGAATGGTTCTGTCGAACTAATTTTGGGGTAAATCCTAGATTGACTCCTAAATCCTCTCGGTCCTCTATGTCCACTTCTAGTTTTAATTAATTCCTAAAGTCTCTCCTTAGTTCCTCGAATCATGCAACTGTTTAAGAGTCCTAATTGACTTCTGACTCTTGTCATTTATTCATCACTCAGTTCTCATTTATTTGAGAGCTTTTACAACTCCCTCCACTATCTAATTAAATCACACTTAAAGGCCTAAATATTGCATTAGCTTGAGACTTAGGAAACTACTTCTCTAAAGCTACATGACCCCATATGTCTATTTAATTACACTGGTTTTTCTCTTGGGTGAATGCTCCTGCATTAGACTCCCAAAGTAGAAAATATTCATGATCTCTTGATCATGTGTCTTCTGGTCTTGGTCTTCCTGGATCCCACACTTTGTTTTGTAATTGTCCACATGCTTTGTTCCCTTGTTACTGCTGCATTTCTGTTGTCTTTTGCTCCATCTTCTTCTTCTTGTCAATCAGGTTCAATTTCTGATTGATCTTGCTTCCTGTTGCTACTATTTTTCTCTATTTGAACTGCTTCATCATCTGTTGCCACATTTCTTCAATCTCTGTTTCCAGCACATCTTTGGACTGGTTCATATTCTGTTGCTTACTTCTGCCTCCTCTTTGTTTCAGGTTGTTGTTGTCCAGTAGTTCTTCAATCTGCTGTTGGTTTTCTTTACTTACTTCATCTTTTGCCTTGGTTGCTTTGCTGACTTCTACTTTGCTTGCTTTACTGACTTTTGCTTTGTTTGCTTCAACTTTTGGTTTGCTTGCTCTTGCTTCAATGCTTGCTGTGATTCCTATGCGGACTCTAACTTTGATTGCTTCCTCCCTGTCATCCTTACCCTCTTTCATGACTAAATCATGATTGTTCAGCACTCTCTCCAACAATTTAACATCTTTGTTTAATGGATTGAATTCTTCTATAGAGTCTCCTTCTTTCATCTTTAAGTGGCTTAGCTGTGCCAAATCTCCTCCAACATTTGCAACAAAACCTGCATTCATAAAACATTTGTTAAAATTAAAAACACAAGGTTGTTGTTCCTTGTTTTCCTTTGGCAACAATTCAGTTTGCTGCACTATTTCTTCCTCCTCTGTCAGCACATCAGTATGCTGATTTGAACTCTCAAACAAATTCATGAGACTGTCCATTAGTCTCTCTTTCATACCATCTTCTTCAATGATATCTCTCTGCTTTTGTCCACTGTAGTGAACTCCTTCTTTTGCAGTGTCAATCTGTTGAATTCTCATTATCACCTCCTTTCTCTTGTGACTGTCATTCATGACAATTCTTTTGTCTTCCTTCTTCAGCAATCTCTCTTGAACATCTATCCTCTGTCTTTCCAACTCCCTTCTTTGAAAATCTAATTTTCTATATAACTCAACAATTTTAATTGGAGTAGATTTTGGAAATTTCACACAGTTCTCCATACCTTCCTTTATTATGGATAGATCATCAGATGTCATTTCTCCCTTTGCTAAGTCTTTCCCATAGACTTCTTTTTCCCTAACATCTTTCAGTAGATGTTCTTCTTCCTTACTGACTGTCTCAACAGTTTCCATGGCTATTTCAACTGTGCCTATCATCATGGTAAATTGATGATCCTTTACTATGTTTTCAGCTAACATAGTTTCTTCTTATTTAGTACATTTTGCCTTGGTGTCCCTCTGTAACTCTTCTCTCAAAGTTATCCTTGTCCCATCATCTTCATTAACATTCTCTTATATTTGTTTTTCATCAATAACATTAATCAAACTCATTTGATTACCTTTCTGAGACAGTATTACTTCATTCTTCATCAGAATAATATCCTGATTCCTCATCTCCATGACAACTTCTATAGACTCATCCATAGACCTTTTTTTCTGTATGCAGTCAAATTTCTCCTCTTCTGAAAAGTTTTCTTTGTCACCTTTTGCTTCTAGATCTTCATCTTCTCTGAAGATATCTTCAAAAGGCTGCTTTTCTCCTGCAATATCTGTCATCATACACAAACTATCAGTTTAAAAAATATAACACCCTATGGTCTCACTTGATGGTTCAGCCATCTTATCTTCTTGCTGTTCTAAATCATTCATATGATTCAGAAATTCTTTGATAGTATCTTCTTCAATCTCCTTAAGCCCTTGACTTGGTTGCTTGACATGTTTCTCCAGCTGTATATGAGATCTATCTATCTCATCTTTTTCCAAAACAGAATTTAGATTCTGCTGGTCTTCTTCCTTCTTCATGACAATATCAGCCAATTGTCCTTCTTTACATGTTTCACCTGCATACATACACAAATTGTCAGTTTTAAACCCATGTGACCCTTTGGCCTCACTTGAAGTTTCAGTCTTCAAGTCTTCATCTTCAGTCTCTCCCAGAATTTCTCCTTGTTTTGGTTCACAAATGTACTCTTCCATTTCTAACTCAACTTCCTTGAGTTTTTCCTTCAGCCACTTCACTTTCTTTTGCTGTAGCCTTCTCTGCATCTCATGCCACTCCATTGGTTTCTTCCTCAAGACCCAACCTAGTCTCTGGTCTTCTTCAAGTATACTCCTTAATGCATCGAGTTGTTCTTTAACTCTGCAATCTCCTTGTCAATTTCCTCTTGACTCATCCTCTTGCCATTTGCTTTGGCATCCTCTTTCTTATATCCTCTGCTGTGGGTTCTCTTCGAACCTCTGCTATGACTATCAGTAGTCATCTTCTTCTCTTCTTTCTTCATGAGCTCCTCACTCATCTGCAATAAGCCTCTACTACAGCTAGTCCTCCTGGCTGCAATCTTACCTCACTAAGCTCTCCTCACTCAGTCTTTTGGTAAGCACAGGTCCTCTGTCTGGAACCTTCTCTTGAGCAACACCTTTGCTCCTTCTAGGCTTCTGCAATCTCCCATTCTCTTTTGAGAACACTTCAGTTGTCCTCTCTGTCCAATCTCTTGTTGGCTTCTTCAGGTTCACTACCACTTTGAGTATTTTCCTTATTTTGTCTTCAAGAACTCATCTGGTTCTCCTCTCACAGCTTCTCTTGCTGTCACCTGTGCATTAGTATAAAAACACACATTCTCAATTTAAAACAGAACATATTACCTCACCTTCAAAATCTCAGCATGATTTTGTTTCACCATTCCACTTGTGCTTTGAATGGATTGCTCTTTGTCTTGTCCCTCAAGTCCTTTTTCCTTCAGAACTTGCATTAAGCAATCTTGCTTTCTCTTTCCTTCAAGGAATCCTTTGTTCCTGTCTACTCCAAGCCTCTACTGGAATTGCTTCAATCTCCCACTGTAGTCTTTATCATTCAACACATTACCTTCTTCTGTGTGCAAACTCCCTTTCGCAGAAATCTTTCTTCGCTCTGATTTCAATTCTGGCTTTGATTACAGATCTGCTCTGATACAAACTTCTGCTCTATTACCACTAATGGTGCAGGGTATAAACCCACACATACCCACAATATGCATTAATATGCATAAATACCTCTGTCCCAGGTAATTGACTCTCAAAGGAGTAAAATCTTCAAACCATAATTGGTTAAGGCCCTACAGAACAATTCCTTGTTATCGAAACTCAATCACCCCCCAATACCTCCTATCGGGACTTTAGACTCTTTATAAACCTTCCTCCTTTCTATCGGGATTCATTAATTCTTCAGAACCTTTATATAACGTTATAAACCCATAAGCCCGCATATGCATCAACCACCCCTCTTAAACCTTGGTTAATATATATATTTATACATAAACCCCTTCGTAGGCGTTATCTTTTATAAAACCCATTAACAAAGAAAACGCTGCAAACATACAATTTTTTTGCTTTCCGTACGACTTTGGCACAAATTCTGAGGCTGTACCTCTATCGCAATCGACTATCGACTCTTCATGGGTCATATAGGCCTCATCACCCCTTTTCTTCCGATACGCGACTATCCGAACATAATATAAAGGAAATCATGGGAATACACTATCGGCGAGTCTTTTACAAGGGAAGTGTTAATATACTCAAATACACTATCAGCACTGGTTTTCCACAGGATTGTGCTATATGCAAAAGCACTATCGGCGATCGTTGTCGGCAGTTCCACATGGAACGGAGCAATAACATAACGCTCCGATAACCCCGATGCGATATAACATGTGGGCTATCGTCGACAATCGCAATCGGCTCCCGATATGCTAAGCTTTCCTGTTAAAGGCTTGCAATGTGACCTTTATAGCGGACCCGATATATTATAAGACCTCCTCTATAACGTTTCGGATCCGGTAGTATCGCACTATCAGATTTTGGCGCTCCAAAGGGTTAGTCCCTCCTCACTGTAGTTCTGCGATGCGATATTGGTTCGGACCCGATATGGGTATAAACTGCTCTTTATAGGATTTCAAGTTCGGAACTTAATTCCGACTATGGTTTACACTCATTTTCAGTGTAAACTGGATTTTGGCTTGTGGGACTTAACCTTTATAATAATTTCGCCGATGTGATGCTTCGCCCTTCTCCTCACGACATCATCTGAACCGTTGATCCTTGTGATCCAACGGTAGCTGAGTGTCGAACTTCACTTCTCTGTTCTTCCCTTTTACTTGATTTTTCCATGATTTCTTCAATTTTACCTCTGAGGTTCGGTTCTTCTGAAGGTTCCCGTCCTCTGCTATTCTGCTTTACACTCTCCCTCCTGAGCTTACTCTATTTCTTCAATTGGATTCTAAAATCCCTTATGATTCCTCTGAATCATTTTGCTACTCCGCGTGTTCTGCTGAACTCTGTCTGCAACCCCTGTTACAGAACCTACGAGTTCACATAAAATTCAACACTCAAAACACGCATTCCACTTAGAATTGAGATGGTTATATTAATAATATAAACAATGGTTACAGAATGAGGTCTCTATGCTTCACACACAGGCCTGTTCTTCAATATTTTGGCCTCCCTCCATCTACTATGCCCGTAGGCTTACATATATCTAGAATGGTTCTGTTGAACTAATTCTGGGGTAAATCCTAGATTGACTCCTAAATCCTCTCGGTCCTCTATGTCCACTTCTAGTTTTAATTAATTCCTAAAGTCTCTCCTTAGTTCCTCGAATCATGCAACTGTTTAAGAGTCATATTTGACTTCTGACTCTTGTCATTTATTCATCACTCAGTTCTCATTTATTTGAGAGCTTTTACAACTTCCTCCACTATCTAATTAAATCGCACTTAAAGGCCTAAATATTGCATTAGCTTGAGACTTAGGAAACTACTTCTCTAAAGCTACATGATCCCCTATGTCTATTTAATTACAATGGTTTTTCTCTTGGGTGAATGCTCCTGCATGAGCCAATATGGAGATTCAATCACCGTAATAGCTCTATGATACCTGCTATTGGGACGACGTTTCTTATGGCAGCCCGTTCCTGAAGCTCGATCCAACGAAACATTTTTAGGCATCCCACCCAATTTCTTATTTTCATACCCAGATTTAGAGACTCCCCATCGGAAGGATCTGTGTAAAGGGGCGATTATGTATAGACATTATGCTATGAAAAATTTTCAAAATTCACTCACTGAGAGGCATCAATTCTACTTTATAATCAGTCACAAAGAGTAACCAGTCAGTTTCCTTCCACCACATTGTCTTGGGCTCTCGAGCTAGGGGTTCCAACCTCCATAGATCTTCGAAAATGGTAGTTTCATTTGACTAATTCAGTGAAACAACCAAAATTGAAAGAAGTTGAAAGTAATTCAATCAAAAGGAAAATTAATCAATCATAAAGAGAAACCGGTCAGTTTCCTTCCGCCACATTGTCTTACGCTATAGAGCTAGGGGCTCCAACCTCCATAGATCTCCAAAAATGGTAGCTTCATTTCATTAATTCAGTGAAACAACCAAAATTGAAAGAAGTTGAAAGAAATTGGATCAAAAGGAAAATTTGCATTATTCTTGAGTACATATACCTGGCATTGGACAAAGCTAAGGCTAAAGAGACACCCTTGCCTCCACCAGACATATCTTCTCCAAGAAGCAACTTGGCAAACCTTTCTTTCATCAACTCCATATCTGCGCAATAAAACTCCAATTATTCATTCAATAATTAAGAACTTGTGTTCATTGTATTATTTCAATCATTAGAAAGCCCCAATTTTGCAGAGTTCTCTGATTCCTTATATCAAAAGAAAAGTAAACTTTGCCTTCTCATAGCCTCAAAATGATCTTAAAAATTAGTCCTTGTTAGAGGACCATCAATATTCAGGCATACCATTTTAAGTTTTTGTATTGTTCTTAGAAATTCAAGATTTCATATAGACCAAACCTAGGATAAACTAAGCATGGAAGATATCAAATTGGTACCGAAACTACTTATTTTGTGCCTGATTCTTGGATCAACTAGGTGGTACCAACTCCTGTGAAGCTTGACAGTTAGGAAAAAGTGTGCTAATCCATTAAAAACATGAACCTTACAATCACGTAAGATTCGACTGCAACAGATCCTGAAGCTTTGGCCGGAACTCGTCAATGGTCTCCAACTTTGGCTTCCACGATTTGCCTGCGTTCAATCTCAGCTGCGCAAGCGCCGTTGACAGCTCTGGATCGTCTTCTAAATTCAGCTTCGGCACCGGAAGCTGCTCCTCCTGCGCCCTACCACTTTGTTTCCCCTCCTCCAATATGAATACATTCTTTTTCATTTCTTGTGGGAGGGGACAAATTAAGTCATTAAGGAGGGGGGGTACTTTGGCGCCGAAGTGCCGCCTGTTCGCAACTTTCATGGAAAAATTGGCCTTCAATGCCAGGGAGGCCATGTCTGTCCCAGAGAGTAGCGAGTGCAGTTTGGGCATGGGCAGAAGAAAATAGAGATGCCCCAAATCCAGTTCTTCATCTGCCGTGAGAGGATTAATGCTACGCCCAATCTACAAACTGTTGGCATGACATACAAAGTGTTGAGGATTGTCCAGCATCAGCTCTGCTGCCTTTATCCGCCTCTGAAAGTCCTGAATGCTGCCATTCCAATGTATGACTTTCACAGTGCTGGAAGGAACAGTGTTCAAAGGGCAAGAAATGTAACTGCCCATCCTCAATATTATTACTTCTCTATTTGTCTGTGTGTAGTGATCGGGAGGTAAAGGGAGTGCAATTATGTGCAGGGAAATTTATGCCAATGCTTGCTATGAGAACCTTCGGTGTTCGGATGGTAATCAAAATCTTGGATTAGAAACCTAGTCAATCACAACTATTTCAAATATCCTGAAGGGTTCCAACCACCCAACTACCTTCCAATAATCGAACAATTGACAATCCTCCAATCGTCTAACACATAATCTAACGGTGCAGAGTGATGACAGGTAGCCTCTAGGGAAGTTCTTCTCAGAGGGACCACCTTACGACATAACAAGCAACTCGACCTCTTGAGTGACACTGTAAACCACACATTCGATCTGCAGTTTGGATTAATAAAGTTAATGCGAAGACCTAGAAAAAGGAGAATCAAGTCAAGTGAAGATGAAAGGAAGTTTCTCAAAGCTATGGAGAACCGAAATTTTGATGTTTTTCTCTATCACATGTGTGATCTTGAAACTAGTTACAAGGACCAAAATTAAGAGATTGAGTTGCAGAAGTTACAAGAAAGAAGAAGACAAGGATCTAGATGACTACTTGTGTTAAAGGTTGACTTGGTGGATGGAGTGAGTCTATGTCTTTGGTCAAGGTCAAAAGTGTTTCAATTTGATTTGAATTGACTAGTGGAAGAGTTTGACTAGGTTTTCCCCTCCATAGAGATTTTTCACTAGCTGAGCTCCTACATCTTGTGTCCTTTTTCTTGTGTTTGTGATCTTCATCTATTTTGGCATTTGTCTTTTAATAAAAAAACCTCTAATATAATAAAAAAAAAAACTAAATAATATCACAATAACTTCTCAAGATAAGATAAATCATTTAAAGAACCCTAGTCCAAATATTGCCAAAATTTCTCAACATAAAACAACAAAAAGCAAAACATAAAACTCTAGTATCCAACTGCCTCGTCATATTACCATCCATGCTTGTTCCATGTGCGTCATGGACAGCGTTGTCCTCCACCTCCCGCGGTGCCGCAAGAATGGTATTATTTGCATCTTCTCCTCCAATCGATGGACACATTCCTCAAGAGCTTCGAAAGTGGCGCAGATTTCTTCCTTGAAGACCTCCCTTATCCCCTATAACAACTCATGCTTGATGTTCAAAAGAAGCCGAAAGACTGTCTTTCCGCCTCCGTGGCCGAACCCCAATGTTGCAGCACCTCGAGCAAGCGTTCCAGAGACCCAGACAAGGTTGCCAATAGATGGTTGAGTTCATTACACCTTTCCCCTACAGTCTGTGCCACCGCTCTCTCCATACTCCCCATCAACAGCTTCATAGAGAGAACCAGAGTTACCAACCTCTGCAATGAGTGAGAATTATCAAACCCCAGTCGCACCGTAGCAGTATCGTCCATGAAGAATTTATAACTACCAGCTCTGACGTCTTCCATTCGCACATGCAAATCCATGCCAATTAACCACCCGACCACAAGGAATGTCAATTCGCCAGCCGAGCATTCCAAATAATGAAGCTCAAAGTCTTCCCATCTTAATTGCAGAGATAGCCTCAATACAATTCGCACAAGGGAGGGCCTCAAACATGTCGTTGGCATTAACCTTCCACCATATATAACCACGGTCAAAATAATTAAAAATCATGCACAATCATTAAATTTCATTAGCCTTGGTCGCGTCCCTGCACTCCAATGCAATAATTTGGCCTCATTTATATTCATAAAATTAGTTCTTCCCCTCTATGAGCAGTATATGGGATTAAAATCCCAAAGATCAAACGAACAATTCACCCTTGTCATGGAATTGGAGAAAGTATTATATTACCTTGATTCATCTGGAGTTCACCTTGAGCTAGATTGACCCCTTGAAAGTATTATATTACTGATTCAACTGCAGTTCACCTTGAGCCAGATTGACCCCTTGGCTGGCTAACGAATCAGTCGTTTTGTTAAGATTCCAGAGAATATGAAAAAATTATATTTGTTCAAAATATTTGATTTGCTTGGCCATCCCGTACAAAACAGGTGTTGCATTGTGGGGGACTGCTTCTTTGAATTTTATAACCTGATGTATCACCAATATGGAGTCCCCATAAACAACTAATTCTTAATCCTTCTCCGCTCGGCTATTTCTAATCTATGCCACAAAGCAAGATATTCAACATGATTGTTAGTGGTGAAGCCCAACCCCAAGCATTATGTGATTCCACTTGTTCATCAAGGCGAATGATGACCCCTTTCCCTCCTGCCACCGCTAAAAACAAAACTATATTACTAACTTAAGTAATTTATCATTATTATTGCAAAGTCATTTGTGTTTTGATATTTAAATTAAGAGTTATCAAGATTTTTAGATTGAAATGTTTACTCGTATGTAATTGTATGTTAATTAAATTATTTATCATAACAACTTTATAAATGGGTTAATAAAGATTAAAACAAATATATTTTTGGGACTAGGTAAGGATACAAGTAGAAGTAAAATTAAAGATCAAAATCACCTTTTCTATTTGGAGTATGAGGTAAAAACTACTTCTGGTTGGTTGACTATAATTTAGCTTATCATGTATCATTAGCAAACCATAGTGGTGTCATGTCATCTAACAGTAGTGGAAGTACGCTCAAGTAGGTCTCACTACCAAGCTATAATTCACAATGAATATGTTTTTTAGGATTTTCTTGTGATAGGATCCTTATGTTGCCCAAATACAAAGAATTTATGTAGTCATATTACTCATACCAAATCAAATTTTATGAAATAGAGCATGTTAAAAAGTTGTGTTGTTTGTTTGGAACACTTCCAAACCTATACATCATTATTCTGCTCTCCTATAAGAATGATTTTATTATATCGATCTCTAATCAGAGACAATTTCATATAAAAAGACAACAATAAGACTTTCAATTGTAATTTTACTTTTACTAACAAGTGATGGATTATTCTTTGAGCTACAAACATTAAGGATATTTGGTATAATTTTGATATTTTCTCATGAAACTCACATTGGTATTGATTCTCTACCTTGTATTTCATGTATACAATGATCACCAACCTCCATTTTTGTATTTATTGGGCTTTGAAAAAACTTCTCTCTTACTAATTGTATGCCTGGTAGCACCTGATTCAGTGTACCAAACACATTGTGACGTGGAGGTTTCCTTGTGGGTGGCCAAAAAAAGATAATCAATTTCTAGTTTAATTTGATTAACAAGTATATTGATTTATAAAAAATTGTTTTGATGTCTTTCTCCACTTCTGTACCCCTAATTGAACCTCTACCTCTAGTCATTTAGACTTCATGTCTTTTATTGAAAGTTAATTTTCTGTGTTATAATGATTTATGCCACAACAATTAGATCTGGAATTTTAAAAATTACTTTTGAAACACTATGAATTATTTGTCTAACTTGAATGCCAAGTATGTATGGCTCTACCATGCCCTATTGGAAACTTGATGATCCAAATTGGATCATTATTTTATTTTTCATCCATCTTGATGCTTTCAGAGTGGAAAAAGAGAAGGAACCAACCCACAACGCCATATTTATCGGTGGGTCCCAGTTTGGCAATTGGGGTCTAAAACCTTCTAGAAGCAATTTGAGGCATCAAATGACATTTTTTTAGAATGAATTTTTTCACTTGATTGTCACCCCTAACGTTATTATACATACAAACACCTTTACAATGGTGCAAGAATCGCTTGAATCAGAGTCAGTATGCAAAAGTTATGCCTCTCGAAATTTTACCTTCCTATTTTGACCACCATGATTCAAGAGCATGCCACGCCATGCCCCATTATTCATGGAAAAAGGGTTAGCCATATGATCATGATAAAAGTGACTCTAGAAGAGTCCATATTGTAACTCAATTTAAGAGTTCAACAAGTCAAACCTAACCACTAGTAGGCTATCACTTCATATTATAATTGGGCCACTAGGAGGAAAAGGGATTCCAATATTTTTGAGTGGATTTTGTTCCATATATGAGAAAAGTAGCCCTGAGTGGATAGGGATAGAGAGAAAACATAGAGGGTTTATGCATTGTAGCAACTTGTAGGCCACAAGCTTCACTTATTTGTACTTGTATCTATTTCCATTTAGAGAAATAGAGAGTAGAGCAGCCTCACCTTCCAACTGGGTTTTCTCCCAAAAGGGTTTCCCATGTCATATCTTGTGTTATTATTGTTGTGAGTGATTGTATTTTTGTTTCTTCTCTATTTTCTACATAATTGTAATTTGTGCGCGTAAGCAATAAACAATAATTAATAGATCTAGAAGTCTATAGAGAAATAAACCCTCATAATGTATATTTCAAAATTTTCTAATGTATTTTATTAGAGTTGTTGTGGAAAATATCCAATGGAATATCCACGACAATTTATGGATTATACTAGTATTATAGAAAGTTTCTTTGGGTATATTATGGGGAGTTGTAAGGGATCCAAATCGGTTAAGATGAAACTCACAAAATGCCAACCACGACTTATGACTCTATGAATAACCCTCGAGATCCTACAAAGGAGAGGTTTGTGGGGCTAGAAGCACAAGTCATAGATATAAACCACCATGTGAGCCTCCTCATGGCATCCCTGACCAATAAGCTTGGGATATTTGGAGAAGATGGAGGTTCTAATGTAGAGTTCATGAGGGGAGATTGACAGATCGGGAAGAACTAGAGAGTGAATCTAAGAAAGAACCTAAAAAGGAACAACCTAATTCAAGTGCCATGAACCATTGTCAGTCCCTATTCAAAATATAAGTGAAGGTCAACGTCAAGCCATATTAAGTTGACACTGACAGTCTGAATTTAAATCATTGGTTGCAACAATTAGAAGTTTATTTTAGCATTCATTGTACAGAGGAAGAACACAATATTTTGTTTGCTTAATTGAAGTTAGAGGCCCATGCCTTGACCTGGTGGGAAATCCACACAGAGACCTTGAGGTTTGAGGGAGATACTCTATTGACGAAACTAGAGTATTTCCAAACCCCAGAGATTCACAATTTTACCCTATTGGGTATGTAGAGGACCATTGGATCCGTTGGCATTACTTCAAGCAGAGATAGGGAGAGATAATGCAAGAGTACACCATAGAATTTAGAAAGATGGTGATAAGGTTGGGTATCTCCCCAAAGAACCCATATGTACTATTCAAGTATTTGGGGGGTCTATGAAAACATCTATGGAAGCAAGTGATTTTGTTCAAAACCATAACAACAGACAAAGCTTGTGTATAGGAACAAAACATGGAGAACATAGGCTAGAAGAAATGAAAAATTATGTAGGTCAAAGCAAAAGGATCATCAGGAAGCATCCAAGGAGGGGGAATAAGAAGTGAAAATGGAGAAAAGAAAAAAAGGAAATATCCATAGCTCACCAGTGCAAAGGTATCAAAAACCACTATAACATTGACAGTCATAGAAAGAAGAATTGTTGAAAGATGCTTCTAGATCTCAACCCGATGAATCAAAAGAAAGATGCTAAGAAGAAAAATCTCATGGTCAAAAATCTGAGTAATTAAGTGGAAAGAAGCTCAGACGTGGATAAGAAGAATATTTGTACATCAATGAAAGGGGTGAATATAAGTAGCCTTCAACAATAGGAAGAGGAGGAAATGACTAGGTTCTTTCACATAAATATACAGGTCAATAAGACAAAGATTGAAACTTTGTTCGGCTCAGGATCACAACCAAATATCATTGCAATAGAGCTAGCCAATGAATTGGGATTGGAAGTTGGTGATCATCCAAGTCCATATCCACTGGGATGGGTAAATAAGGATGCAAAAATAAGGTAACCAAATAGTGCAAAATCATATTTGTTAACAATGTTGATTTTATTGATGAAGTAAAACGAAATGTAGTTACCCTCGATGTATGTGGAGTGGTTATGGAAGTCCCCATATGTACATATGGGATGCAATATTAATGTTGAGAGCCAACCAATAGTGCCTCATCAAGGATGGAAAATCCTTCATCATCAATGTGCCTAAGGGCAGGTCCAAAATTTTACCGGTAAGTGCCAACCAAGCCAAGAAATTGATCAATTATAGCAAGCAGTATGTTTGATTGTTTTTAAGAGAAAATTAATTTGTAGAAGAGTCAATGGGAGAAAAGCCAGCCTTGGAGGGGTGTACCAAGGAACAAAAACAACAAGTAGAAGAGTTGTTATGTGAATATAGGGGTGTGTTCTAGGTGCTTCCCAAGAGGGAAGTGGAGCACAAGATCAAACTATTGTCGGACTCCCTGTTGCCAAACACTGAGGTGTATAGGCAATATGTTCTAGAAGCAAATGAGGTGAGAAAACAATTGTAACAACTATTGGAACAACGTGTCACTTGACCAAATGCCTCACAATGTGGGTTGGCCACCATAATTATGCCAAGGAAGGATGGGACTTGGTAGATGTGTATTGATTATAGGGCATTAAACAAAATTACACTCAAGAATAGGTACCCCTTGCACATGATAGATGATTTGTTGGATCAGTTGCAGCAAGCCAAATACTTCACCAAGATGGACTTAAAGTCGGGATATCACCAGGTTTGGGTAAGAGAATAAGATGTCTAAGAGACTACCGTCAAAACCAAGCAAGGTTTGTATGAGTGTTTAGTCACATCATTTGGCCTATGTAATGCATTAATTATGTTTATGAGGTCAATGAGTGATATATTACACCCTTTTATAGATTCATTTTCTATTGTCTATTTGGATGATAAATTGGTATACAATGCTACCTAGGAGGAGCACATCTCACATTGTATGCATGTGCTAGAAACATTAAAGAAGCATCGACAACTGAAAAATATTAAGAAGTGTGAGTTTACAGAGTAGTATTTGGTGTATCTAGGGTATGTGATAAGTGGAGGAGAGTGAAAGTAGATCCTACCAAAATTGAGACCATCATGAAGTGGTAAGTGCCTACTAATGTTTATGAGGTCGGGAGTTTCCTTGGGGTAGCACAGTACGTGAGGAAATTCATCGCCTCTATCTCAGCAATAGAAACACCACTACACACCATCACAACGAGTGGCAAGAGTTTCCAGTGGGGAAAGGGTCGGTAGAGGGCCTTTGAGGAATTAAATAAGAAGACCAGTCAAGCACTTGTTCTAGCATTACTGAACTTGCAACAACATTTCAAAGTGGACACAAATTCGTTTATGCTATATTAGTAGTCTAGATGCAAGGAGGAAGACTTGTATGCTACCATTATAAAGTATTTCATGGGGTGGTTCTCAACTACCCTACCTATGACAAGGAGCTCTATTCCCTAGTACAATTTGTGAACAAGTTGAAACATTATCTGATAAGAATTGAGATAGTACTCCACACAGAGCAGTCACCACTACAATACATGAAGGCCTAGAGTAAGCTACAACATACAAGGCATTACAAGTGGATGTGTTTCTACAAATTTTTCCTTTAGTGATAAAGTTAGTCAACATGATTTCAAGTCCAACCACATCAAAGATCACAACTTTGGGAGCTCTTATGCATATGGAGCCATTCATCCATTATGCATATAGAGAGTCATATTTAGATGATGAGGACTTTAATGAGGTGTTTCAACAATTACAAAGTGAGAGTCATGTGCATGATAGTGACAACATAATTGAATACCATCTCCAAAATGGATACTCTATAGGTTAGATAAGATATGTGTCCTCTAAGGTGAGTGACCACAACTAATTATAGAGGCTCACAACTCCAAGGTTGCAGGTCACTTTGGTGCAGGGAAGACAGTGGCCATCTTGCAGGGGTATGTGGCTACCCCAATATGCAAGAATAGGTAGCTAGGTTCATAATAAGATGCATGATTTGTTGTGCCAACAAGCCCAGTAATAGGAAACAAATTCTATGTCATCCCTTGCATGTACCCACTCCTCCTTGGGAAATCATTTCCATGAACTTTTTGGGAGGTTTACCAACAACCATGAAGGGACATGACTAGCTATTGATGGTAGTTTACAGGTTCAACAAGTTGTGTGTTCTAATGTCCTATAAAAAGACTATCAACAGGAAAGAAGTAGTGAACTTATTGTTTGGACAGGTCTGGGTGCACTATGGGATATCAAGGAGCATAGTTTTAGATAGGGAGACAATATTTATCAGTGCCTTTTGGACTACATTATGGGAGAATATGGACAAAAGGTTAAAAAAGTCTACAACATTCCATCCACAAACATATGCAAAAACAAGAGTAGTCAATAGGATTTTGGTGCAACTTTTGAGGAGATAGAAACAAAAGCATCTGAAGACTTGGGATGAAAATCTAATATATATACAACACTCTTATAATATAATAGTCCACACTTCTACTAGTAAGTTCCCATTTGAAACTTGTTTTGGATATTTTACACTGTCAAATTTGGATATTGCATATGGACAACATAAAGAAGTGAGGGAGAATATTATACGAGATGCCTTAAAAGAAAAAATAATTATTGATAGATGAGGAAAATCCAATTACAGGTACATGAGACACTATGAAATTCACAAGAAACATACAAGGTCAGGCATGATTAGCACAGGAAAGAGAAATCATTCAAGATGGGAGACAGATTACGACTACAATTGAACAAGGAGAGACTATAAGGTCGTGGGAAGAAAATCAAGGCTTTGTAATATGGTCCCTTTGAGATACTGGAGAAGGTGGGAGATAATGCCTATAGACTTAGTACACCCATATACATGCACATTTACTCAATGGTGAATGTAGAGAATATGAAGCTCAATAAACCTTCTTTGTTGGATCAGGAAGAGGAATAGGTCTTACCTTTATATAGAGGATTTTACACCAGATGCTAAGGTGGAGTTGAAAGAGGATAAAATTTTGCAAAAGAGGTCAATAACCATAAGGCAGGGGCAACATGACCATTGGAAAATTGGGTTAAAAGCACAACGTCTAGGCAAGGCTAAATGTTACACCCAAGAGGAGGTGGAGGAAAATTTTCCTCACCTCTTTTAGCATAAGCTTGTGTGGACCAAAAGCCTCCCAAATTGGGGATTTATGATCCATACTGGATCATTATATTATTTTTTATCCAACCCGATGCTTTTAGAATCGAAAAAGTGGAGGAATTAACTCAAAGGACCATTTTTACTAGCGGGTCCCAGTTTGGAAAATTAGGGTATGAAACCTTCTAGAAATAGTTTGGCACATCAAATGGTGTTTTTTGGGGTAGTTCCACTACCTAACAGTATTCCATAGATAATTACCTTTCCAATGGTATAAGAATATCCTCAATCAGAGTTTGTATGTAAAAGTTATGCCACCCGAAAGTTGAACTCCATGTTTTAACCACCAAGATTCAAGAGGATGCCACGTCAACCCCTATTATTCATGGAAAAGGGGTTAGACATATGATAGTGATAAAAAATACTCTAGAATATTCCATATTGTAACTCTATTTAAGTGATCTAGGAGGATCCCAAAAGTCCTAAAAATCAAAGTCCTCAAATCTCAGCGAAACCAACATCAAATTGAAGATCTTGTCGCAATGAATCCAATGGGAAAAACAATGCCTCACTCCTAGTTCATATGTAAAAGTTATACCCATTCAAAGTTACAGTTAAACTTGGTAAAAACACAAAATTAGTTGGCACCAAATAAATTTGGAGTAGCGACAAAGTTGGCGGTCCGACAAAATTTGGCAGTTGGGGGGCTGAAATTAGCGGAGCTCCATATAAAAGTAGCAACGCCGCTACAATTTGCAGAACTACCAAATATGGTTGTATCCACTAAATTAGGTATTAGGTTAGTTGTCCCAATACCATGGGGCCACGTGGTCCAATCAAATGGTGACATGTGACACCCAACTGGCGGCTAGATAGATCTCCAACTGACGCATAGCATCACAACGGAGGTTATAACCAAGTTTTAAAAATAAAAATAAATGTTTGGTTTTTATTGTAAAATGGGTCCACAGGGGTTTGAACCCACGACCCCACTAGACCCAATGCCATATTTACACCATACCAGCGAATCGCCCAACAGGCGGTCTTTATTATATATGCCAAGCTTGTGATATTTAAACTGACCATTGTTTTTTGAACAGGACAACGAACGGGAGGAGCAAGGGCCGATGGGCAGGAGGAACCAAGAGCACAGGAACCAGGAGGTCGTGGAACCTTGCAGATGCAAATATCGAGGAGAATATTCCTTCGAATATTCCCAAGGAATATTTCTTAGAATATTCCCAAGGAATATTCCCATAAGATTCTACTCTGGAATCTTGGAGATTCTTTGGGGGTCTAGAGTTGATAGTGTCATAATTTGGTCGAATTTATACTCATTTTACTTAGAATTTCATAAGGATTTCACTGATGTAGTCAGATTTGGGATTTGAGCAGCCTATTTTCAGGTCACTCCCAGAAGTGAGATACAATGATGTTTTTTTCCATTTACTTGCATTTCTTTTTGTTGTGATGAATGAAGAGGCCTCTCCATTTTGAATTGGACCCAAAGATGTACCTCACACATTGTGAGTGAACTTTGTTATCAAACATTGGTGTGTTAACTTTATGGTCTCTTTTATGTGTTGCTTCTTATTTAAGTGTCACATTTATGGTTTTACATGCTCTTTTATGCAATTTTGCTAACATCATTGAAGAAAAGATCCCATACCATGTTAGTATCATAATGATCTTCTCTTTTATGTGAATTGTGAGTGTGTATGCTAACTTGAGCCAAACTCAAAGAGAGTGAAGGAAAACTCAAGTCTTTTGACCCCGAGATTGGATGTGCAACACGAAGAAATAAAATGGAGAATGACGATGTTTGCACCGATAATGACAAATCTTTCCATAAATCTTTCTACAGGATGACAGATATGGGAGATAAATTGTTTACAGATTATGAGAAGATAATAAGAAATAAGGAAAAGAAGAAGAAAGAGAAAGCAAAGGGCAATGCTTTGGTAAATCAAGGAAATGGAGGAGACCCTCTTGAGCCTCTATCTCCATCTTCAAGTGAATGTTCTTCTTCTTATTCATCTCATTCTTATCATTCAATAGTCATCAAAGGAATGCTTCTAAAAAGCCATTTTTAAAGTTAGATGTGAAATTTGATTTGCCCATGTTTAATGGAGAAGCTAATGCAAAAAAGGTAAACAACTAGATTAGACAAATCAGAGTCTATTTCCATATACAACAAATCAAAGAGGAAAAGATGAAGTTCGTAGCTATTGGGGTTACAAGTGTTGGAGCAATGATGGGAAGAGCATCAAAGAATGCATGCCTCCAAGAACTTGAGGAGATCAACCATAGCATTCAAGCATAGAATATTAAACTGAGAATACTACTACAAGAAGCAGAGGAGGAGAAGCAGGGATTTCAACTTCATTTAAAAGCCACATAAGAGGCTGATGCAGGAGCATCCTGCTCAGAAAAACCATTGCATTTTAGTAAGCATAGGGTCTTGTGTTTCAAGGGACCTGATTCCCTAAAGAGTGATTAATTATTTATTTTCCTATGTTTTTATGAGGGTTGTATAATAGTGAGGATATTGTAATGAAATCTTCTCGTTAAGAGAGATTTCAAGAATAGTGTGTGAGTTAGAGGAACTAGGAGTTAGTTTCATGATTTTAGGGATTAGATTAGGATATTTAGGATTCAGGTGAAATTATTTAGGATCTGAACCAAAATTGGTTAACAGAATCCTTTTGTGTATAATTTGTAAGCCTCAAAGGCTTAAAAGAGGAGTTAGTGAGAGAGTTAGCAGACAGGAGGGTTGGATTGTGAGCCTACGGGCATTGAAACGAGAAAGGGCCACTGATACAGACCATGTAAAGGTAGATCAGGCCAAAGCTAGATTGTAAACAGGTTTTTATTTGTATCTGTACATTTGTTTAATGAATGAGGAAATTGAATTCATTGTGACTGTGTGTGTCATTCGTTTTATGTGCTGAGTGATCCGTAATTGTGAATTTATGGTTTCTGTGGGATAAACCCTGATGAATGAATTCAAGTTGAATTTCTGAAAGTCTTTCTGAGTGACAAAAGACTTATCGTTTGGGTAGAATCCATGTGATTCCAGTCGGATTTAATAGATGTATGTATAGGTCAAGTAAAGAACGAACTATGAAATATGGAAGAAGGGAAATAATACAGAGTATTATGTATTCCAGTTCGAAGTGGTGTTAAAGAAACAGAGGTATAGTTGCAAGGCAAAGTAAAGAAATTAGAGAAGTCTCGACACACTGTTTCTAAGTGGAGAAAGGAGCTGGCAGAGTTGAACTTGGTATCAAGTCGATTTGGAGGTGAGAAGGAAATTTAGTGGAAGTGCCAAGTTTGGTGGAAAAGTGAAATAAGCCAAAGTAAAATGCGTAACTACGGAGGTTAGGAGCCTACGGGTGTCTTGATCGGGGTTGAAGCGCCGCACTCATTCCTAGCCATTTATTTCAATTTCAACTGCTGACGTCACAGTCAACTGCGGGGGTTAATTTGTATTTAACCCGTGTGTTAGTTGAAGGGTTGCAGACCGTTGGATCACTGCTGATGTTGACCATTGGATTAATATCACGTCGCATCATTCATGAGTGAATGAACCCTGGTCGGGAGAAATTGAGATATGCGATATGCGATGATCGGGTGACTATCAACCGTTAGATTAATGATGAGATAAACGGTGGCGAATTAATCCGATAAGATTTATGCAAAAAGGGAAAGTCAACGTGGGACCGGTCGCTGTTCAATTGCTGAGCGGACTCGAAAAGTGTATGGACGCAAGTTTATTTTATTTGAAGTCCGGTTTTGTGCATTCAAGTGGGACCGACGTTAGTTGGCTGATTATGTGTTATATCGCTGTTAGGCGATTGGTGGGGTTTTTTTTGTTTAAAACCAATGTAAACACTTCCAATTTGTATAGGTGGGCCATAACCCACAGGTTCACGGTAAGGTGGTTATGAAAACCAGGGAAATTGCCTTTAGGCGGTTTTTCTTGTGTCAGAGGCCTTGAAAAAGTTGAAGTGCAATTAAGGCTTAACAAAGTCGACCTCACTCGCTTCAGAACCGACAATTGAGGTAAACAATGTTAATGATTCTTCAGTTTCATGTTCTCATTATGGTGATGATTTGGTGCATTTGAAAGGCACACCAAGGGCATTGGTTTGAGGTTAATGAAGAATATGAGATATGGAGGAAAGGGCCTAGGATTTAATGGTCAGGGTATTGTGAATCCCATCAAAGTGGTGGAACTACCTTGATATGAAAGATTGGGGTATGTTAGAGAGGAAGCTAAAGAATGACACTCCAAACCCATGGAGATAGGAGAGTATTCAAGCGACATGTCTGAGTCAGTGAAGGATGTTGAGATAAAATCACAACCTTCCAGTGATAGTTATCATTTCAAAGTGTTGAAAAATATGGTAGCCATGGTCAGTATTTTCATCTTGAAAAGAGATTGAAATTTTGAATTTTATTGTTGCCTCAAAATTTATTTCAAGTCAACCTCAAAATATTTTAGGTCGGTCGGGCCCTTAGAGGAACCCATTCAACCCCCACTTGAAGGCTATATAAAGGATATCATTTTGGGTCATTTGAATACACAATTTTGTCTCACACATCTCTGATCCAACGAAATTACAGGAGGGCTGAAATTTTAGGAGGTGGTCGAAATTCTAGGAGGACTGAAATTTCAGGAACTTGATCATGATTTTAGTTACTGGTTTGCCTATTATTTTGTTATGGTTTATTTTTTTTGTATTGATGAATCTATAACTCTCTCTCTCATAAGGAAAGCATTTATGGGTTTTCCCGTCGTGGGTTTTGCCCTGGCTGCGTGCCTAATTTTTGTGTCTCTTATCTCATGGTTTCTTGATATTTCTACTGTGATTTTCTACTACTCTTTTATGTTTATAAATGATTTTGTTATCATTTTTTGATAAAATAAATGTTAAATAATACTAATAATGTTTTTATGCTATGAAAAACATGAAAATTATTCTAAGTTATACCCTAGATAAAAATTCAACATGGTTTTAGAGTTCGGGGACATTGAAGAGTAGGATGAGTTTATAGTAAATGAATCAAGCCAAGAAGGTCGAGTCTGTGATAGCATTTGAAAACATAGGATTTATCCTCATGTGAGGTATGTACTACTATCCTTACAAGTGTCTCCTTGAATCTGAGCTTACTTTCCGAGGTACTTGTAGGGCGATTTAATTGTATGATAAATCCCTGTCATTTAATTTGTCAACATGGGGGTTTCATAAAATTAGAAGCAAACCAAAATATATGGGACCTCAGATGAAACTATTGTAGAAAGTTTGTTTAGAATGGAAATGCATATTACAACTATAACTAAAGAAAATTGCAAAAGAAATCACATGCAAGAAAACTGAATTAAATTCTAGGGATGGAAGTTAAATTCTAAAGGTGGAATTTATGAACGCCATGGCCTTTCTAAACTATTCAAAAAAAAACTAATCTATGAACAACTATAAGAAGAAAATCTATGATAATCTAGAAAGCAGTAAATAACAACTAGTGAGAAAGCAGTAAATAACAACTAGTGATTTAGTTGTCAAGCAAGAAAACTAGGATAACTAGTAAGCAAGTAGTTTAATGACAATCAAATCAAATCTAGGAAATGAAATCATACTTGTGGAAAGTAAATCATACTTGCAGAAAGGAAATAACAAAAATCAAACTATGTTACAATTGTATGCAAATTGTGGTTGATGGGGATCCTTCCATTCCTCAATGAGCACACATGAACAACTATCACACCTTAAGAATCAAACAACGCAATGATATTATTCATGTTGAATGAACAATCATAAATCTGATGCTAATGAATAACTGATAACTGTTGGCTTCCTTTGAAGGATGCACCTCTTATTTATACATGAGTTAGGGTTATCTGCTCAATAAATGCAGATCCCTTAAATATCTAATAGATCCATACTTGTCTCAACTTATCCCTAAATATTAGATACAAATCCTATGACTCATAAAGATCTCCATGATCTTTCTCCTTGGAATATGGTCCACCTCTTGAGTTGAAATTCGAATTTGTGCTTGGGAGGACAAGTAAGACCCTTCTAGAACCTCCAAATAAGCCTACACATGTCACAAAACTCATAACACATATATATGTATATGAAACTATGTTAATTTCCTAGTTTTTAATCATTAATTCACTTATAATGCATAAAATAAATAACTTTGGAAAATAAGGATTCTAACCCATATGTTTGTGAAGATGATTACTTGATGTAGGGTTTTAGGGCTAGATAGTCATGAGATGAAGGTTAAATGGACATGAAATGATGGAAATATGGATGAAAATGGAAGACAATTTTGAGACTCAACATACCCCCCAACTGAAGTTGTTGCATGTCCTCATGCAACTATTGCATTGATTCATTTATCCATAAGTTGATCCTTTTGTAATGCTTTGCTTCTTTATGAGCTTTGGCTTGTATTCTCTTCAAACTTTGCGTCATCATATTCTCTTTTGCAAAGTGTAATACATTTGATTGCAACGCATATTTTTTATGGTTAGTTCTTGTGTGACAACCAAATTTTTTTAGTATTGGTTCTTGTGTAGCAATACTTTTATTTTTTTGTTGCATCAAAATACATGAAAACATTGAGAATTTTCTTTTCAAGCCCTATAGTAACTATCAATGAATTGATGATTTTCAAAGCATATAATCTTTGGAATCATATTGCAACAATAGTTGATTGGGAAGAATATGCGAGTTGGAATGAAATGAAAATGTGTGATGGCGTATGATATGTAAATGTGAATTAATGTCCCTTCCCCCAACTAAAGCTGTTTTCAGTTTATGATAATATGAGAAAGGTAGTATAAATGGAGTGATGAATTTTCCAAAATTACAATTTTAGCTTTTAAGGAATTGTATGACTAAAAATTAGAAAACAACATACCGTCACTTACCTTCAATGTGGATGAGTTATGTATACTGAAGGGTGTCGTTGCTAATGTTCGATCATGGAGTGTTGAAAATAGCAACAAGAAATGCTAAAAATAACATTGCTATAAATAGCATTTCGGGATACATTCCAATTTTAGTTAGTCCCTGAACTAAAATTGAGAATTAAAATTCGAATTTGATCTTAGCAACTGTTTGAAAAATAATTAATTAATTCATCTTGAGTTAATTAGTTGGAGAAAATCAAACATGAAGTCTATGTGAAGACATGCAACAATTATCCCTTTGATTGAGGAAGTTATCCCTTAATTAAGGAGATCAGGATGAGTTGTACTTTGAGTTGTAATTAGTTAGCTCAGTTAACTGAGTTAAGTCCAGTTAGATTAGTTCCAACAGTTTGTGGAACTGATTGTGAGTTCAGTTAGTTAATGAATGGATGCATGTAACTAGTGTACTTCAGATAACTGAATATTCTCTCATAAATAACTCATGCATGTTAGTTCAGTCAGAGACCCAGTTGAGATCAGAGGATGGGACAATGTACTATTGGTTGCAGGAATATTCCATTGAGAACATCTCTTGCATGTAGAAGGAATTCATTCCTTGAGGATTGCACAGTTATTTTTGAGTTTAGTGAGTTGTGTGAGAGGTGAATTCACACAAGTGGCAGCCAAAGGACCTAGGAGAAACTGTGCAAGGAAATAGGAGGCTTGGAGGACTGAAGGAAGGCATATGTTGTGTCTATTCAGTCTATGAGTAGCATTGAGGGATTGTACTGAGAGCTGGATAGCTTGTGAGCTAAAGCTTTGTGTAATCCAGAGATATTTCCACCTGCATGATAATACAGATAGCGGGGTTTTTAGCTGAGGCTTTCCCCAGAGTATTCTTTTGTGTTCACGTGTGATTGATTTCTCATTCTCTTTTATATGTGTTCTATTTGATCTTGCTCAAAATCGATTAAGCTTCCGCAAGTTTGTATGTAGAAGTAGATCAAGTATTTTGCTTTAGTATATTGCATTATCAGGTGATCTACAATGAGAAATTCTACATGGAGTATGTAAACAAAGGAATTTGATTTGCTTCTTTGTTCTTTTGTGCTGATGACAAGATTGGGATCTTTATTGCTACTGTTACAAATTGATTCCTGCTGCAAATTGATGAAATGATGTAGTCTTCAATCGTTACAAAACCTGATGGTATAATTCTAGTCATGCGAATAAATGTGTTGATGTCGAGCATGAAGAGAAGTCATTGGATTACCGGCCATTAATGAATGCCATTAACCAATGTGAGGCAAAATCACCATTAATGTCAATGAGTGCCAAGGTACCTAAGTACATCTTGCGAAGTGTGAATAGATGAGCTGATGTTAAGCCACTTGCAAGATCCAATGATCAAGGGACATTGATGTATTCCCATGATTGTTAGCGAGAGAACTTGTCATTAAGGCATACAAGCCTCAAGGTACTAATAAGGACTCTAGCCTTGAACCTAGATAATGTGCTGATGTTAATAGGCCAAGACTTGTTAGAAGGGAGGCCTTAATGAATCCTCCATCATCTAACGTGAGCATAAAACAATGATTTTGAAGGACTATGGATGAAAATTTTTGCAGTGGATCAAGGTTTATTTGACAAAACGAAAAGGGAAATGGGATGAATAATCTTTGTAGGGGATATGAATGGTTTATTGATGGGTTACAGGTTAGTGAAAGCGAGGCAGGAAAGTATAATGACTGTGAAGGAAAATGAGATGAAGATTTTATTGACTGAATAAGTAGGAATGCAATGGTAAGACTGGTATTTGAAAGGTTTTGAAATGGTGTGATGGATCTGATTTTGCATTCTTTATCCAAAATCATGTGCTCATGCTTTGGATATTTCATCTTTGATGTTGCCCTGATCATGTTCTTTAAGAAATGTGGTCTTTGAGAGACACTGTTTGTTTGTGTTCATCTGTTTATCTTCCTGGAACCTGCAAAAACTTAGTACTTTTTTTGCAATGAAATGTAAGATTATCAAAAGAGAGAGGTGATCAATCTCTCTATTCATGACATTTACACAAAAAAATTGAGAATTGGTACTAATAAAACAAATTCAAGAAAGAAAATCAAATGATTTTTTACTTGTTTCGAAACTAGTGCCTTAGGTTATCTGTCATGTCTTGTCAGCAATTTATTCACCCTTTTGTTGTTTTAAATTCTGATGAAAGTTTTTTCATTGTGTAGATATCGTCGATATATTTTTGACGATGTTTGAATCGTCGAAAACCGATGTCGTATGAGAAAGTTATGCTTATTTTAAATTTTTGTGAAATAGTGAAAATTGTCATGCGTGAGTGTGGCATGGGAACATGCTGTTGATGTGAAAGATGAAGTAGGCAGATGAGATGGTATGCTGATCATGAATTTTGATTAGAATGTGTTGTCAAAAAATAGATCATTGAATTAAATACAGAGCTGCAGAATTGTTTTTCAGCTGTAGAATTGTGCATTCCCTGCATCTAAAAATCCTGTGTGGACAGTTAGGTTTACACAACTATGCAAATAATCGGTCCAATCTTCTTTGGCTGAAGTCAATGGCAGAAAAATTTTCATTTGTTGATGTTGTAGGCTTGTTTGTTGCTTTGTCTGAAAGACTCAAAGAAACATTATCATTTTGTATAGATTTGTTTGTATAGTTATGAGAGGTCTTTTTCGTTGAAACACATTGACAAACAAATTACAGACTTTTAAAATGTAGAATCTCGAATAAAACTTGATAAATCTAAATGAAAGTGCATGTTTTTTCTTCAGATGAGTTGGATGGTAAGAATCTAAAAAAAAATAAGCAAAGAAAAATGGTCAATCATTCTCTGCCCTGGAATGTTTGTTGTCCATGTTTCAACTGCCTGAGGGAGGGAGAAACAAATCAACCTGAGGTTCTCATTAGCCTTTGCACTTCGCCTGTCAAAGTGATCTAGTGCATCATATAATAAAGTTGCGGTTGATGTGCTTCCAATCTTAAAAATGGATTTAGTAGAGTCGAGCATACGCTGCAGAAATTCCATATTGGAATTGTTGACTCACTACATGAATATTGGCAAAATGTATCACTAGCAAGACTGTCCTAGAGACTTGTGTCTACAAACTTGAAATAGACAAAAGAAAGTTCGCTCCTTTATAAGAGGTGAACCTCTCATTCATAGAGAACTCTCGATCTATCTACTTTCAAAAATAGTTCACAGCTTCTAAGCCATGCCACCACTGGATGTTGTTCGAATAATTTGAAAAACAGATGATCCAATCGCAACAAAGACAAAGAAACAAAGCACAATTGACCCCTCTGGATAAGGATTGCCTTTATTTATTGTTTTTTTAGGCACAACTTCCCTCTTCAAGATGTTTTTTCTTAAACTTAACACATTTCCTATTTGCAAGGCGCCTAGATGTTGTCATTTTTTCTGTCGAGAGATTTCACCACCGATGTTAGATCTGCAAGTTTTGGCTACAATTCTCAACAAAATTTTCGAATATGTTGAGCTCCTTAAAGCGTGGCAACACACAACACATCAAACCTTGCAAAGACAACAATCGAAAAAATCCTTACACCATCACATTCAGGGATCAAAACCACAGGTTCATCATAGAAATATTTCACCAAGTCGTCATAAGGCCCCACCATCACTAACATGTATTCCCAGTATAGTAGTATGCTATCCATTAATAATCACTATAAGAGCTAAACCAACTAATACATCTTAATCAATATTCCTCTTACCCATTTCTAGCACTCTGATCTCGTCAGTTGACCCAAAACGATTTTTAACTATTCTTGATATACGATGTGACAATAAACGATAGAACCATGTCCACAACATGCTCCAAAACACGAGGCCCAACTATATCTCCAACTTTATTCAATATGGATGGAGAACGAGACTGGTGGTATGGATCTCCCACGGCCTCATGCTGGATGGGGTATATTTCCCAATGAGACTTTGTACAACATACATTATGAGTAAAGATTTATAAAGAACAGAGAACTTACCTCAGATGGTAGACATGGTAAAGCGAAATGACGATAAGACTATGGTAGGCAGGCAATGTAATCAGTGACTTTTCAAGCCGTTGGAGATGGATTTACGAGATTTGCGGGCAGAAGCTTCAGCTACAGTTGAGGTTTCCCATGCAATCACAGCCTGGAAATGTTTCTTGGAGGCAGCCGCGGCGGCAACGATCATATTTTTAGCCAAACTGTGGGTGGCCCGTGTTAATTTTGATAGCTTGTCAAAGTGAGCGTCTGCATCGGATTCAAAGCATTCCACTGTAGACTCTGACTGAGATTCGAACTCGACCATGCTACAGTCCATGAGACGTAAATAGGCTTCCTCTACCTACAGAAAGGGCTTTAGCTCTGTGGTGAATGGGTCAATCAAAATGATTTGGCAAAGCAGAGCAGCGTGTTCTGGTTTCACTATCATCATAACTACTGGAACGACCAGAAGAGAGAGAATGAGATATTGGGTATGATATTTGATGCACCTCACAATGAGCAATAAACAAGTGCTTTGGAAAAGACCAGGAGATGCTTCTTATTGTCAGTCAAAGAGAAAAAGAGCCTACCGAATTTATTAGATCAGAAGAGTAGTAGAAGTCTTGGTCAATCATGCTTGAAGAACACTCATAGGGATGGTATTTACTATCCTATTATGAGTGGGAATTGGAATTGGTGTTGTAGATGAATAGGGACTCTCACGACGGTTCATAGTGTTGCAAAACCCAAGCTGTCTTATCCTTGAAATATTGTTGCGTTGCTAGCGGAGCAGGCCCAATCTATTATTAATTTTCAAACCAATCACGACCTTATCCTTATGATCTTGGAATAATCCTTCATACTTCTAGATCCTTCAAAATCGTGTTGAATCCTTCTTTCTTGCTGCAATGTTATGCACGTTTGAATGTTTGGCCTATTAATGATGGCCACGTCATTTTCAACGTGCCACGTAGCACTTATTGGTTTCATTTTTGGTCTAGTGGTAATGTTATGTGATCCTATAGGTCCACGGTTATGATGCATGACAGATTTATATACAGGCAGGTGGATTTTGAAGTGATTCTCTTAGGTTGATCTAAAAAATATCTACTTAAATCTACTTATTTACCCAATGACCAGATTCTCTACCGCACAAAAAGCTTCAATATTGACCATATGTTTGGCTGACGTAAAAGGCAAGAGCGAGATTGGAACTCGATACCTACCCATTCTTTTCTCAATGGAAATTACTCTGTAGCTTATATTGAAAATTTGAAATGGCAGTGGGATTCGATTCTAGGTCTCTCGAACAGATAAGTAAAGCATGTGAAGAAAAGCACTCACTAATACGTATCTATCATTGATGGTATCTCTGACATCAGAAGTTGGCATCTCTTTTTTTCAAGCTGATTTCGAGCATTTCAAATTCTCTAGCCTCCTTTTTTTGTCCCTCTAGCAATGAGCATTCTACAACCGAAAGTGAAAGAGGACAGGCTGAGCATCGAACCCAGGACATGCCCCTTTCTTTGGTCTCTTTATATATATATATATATATATTAAAGGACTAGTTACACTAACATAATTTTTTTTTTTTTTGATCTTTCAGGGCACATAAAGCGCAGGAAGAAAGCATACTCAAGATTTCATTAATTGATTTTTTTTTTTTTTTTTTTTTAGATTCAGAAAATAAATGAGAAGAATCGATCCCACACCTAAAATTATCGCTCTTTAATCTTCTCTTGTGCTCCTTGTTCACAATCGTTTGTTTATTGCAATTTTCCTACCAAGGGTTAGTAAATGGGTGGCTCTTTTTTTTTGCTAAGGCAAGAGTGGATCCTTCTATTTAATTAAAAAGAGAAATATTGTACAAAAGAGACCACGGCTGTGAGGCCTGCCAATACGACATGCCAACCCCAGAACCAGGTCACAAAGCGATAAAGCATATCCAAGGACGTGGGCTTGCCAAAACAAACCTACAGTCCAAAATTAACCGTTGGATCTTGAACTGATGATCCAGCGAATAAGAAAGATATCGGGTGGCCAACAAGCGCACCTTTTAACAAAAGAATCAGACCCGATAAACCCAATAGACCATAATCTATAATCTTATCGGGTCCGTTTTTGGCTTAACCTTCGATCACTTTAACCCTCCGAAATCCACCATATGCGCATGATCCTGGAGAGTTCTTATAAACCGCTCGAAACATAACCCCTGATGTAGACCCACCAACTTGCACGCAAAATCCTAGCTGTAGATTATCCTCGCTTGATCCAACGGTTACGGATCATATCGCGTGGGCTAAGAGTACCGATAGTTAGCGCACGATGAAGGCGGTAATTCCACCCCACCCCTAGCCACGTGTCGCATGGTGAGTGGAATCGCTCCCAAATGAGAAAAACCACTTCCTGCTTGATGAGCTTGCGAAATACCGGAAACCACCGCAAGGGCAGTAAAGCTGTTCACTAGAATAAAAGTTGGGGTTTTGCGGTTACCGAGAAAATCCGGGTTCCGGCTCATGGGCCACAGGGAGATGAAGATCCCTGAGACGTCTAGATTGCCATTACCCGTGTTAATGAGGCTGCCATAGACCTGCCACCTAAAAGGGATCACACTTATGTCAAAACACTTCATGATGAAACCAGAATAACTGTACCCCGTTACTGTGGCTCTGTGTCAGCAAAAACGGTCTCTTGATTTTCCTGATGCTGTTGTCGGTCGCTAAGGGCTCTGGATGAACATCCCTCCTTCAACCTGTCATCTGTTATCTCCTCCCACTAGCAGCAGAGATCAATATGCTTATTTCGTACCCCCTCATTGGCAAGCCAGTCCGCCACTTTGTTGGCTTCCCTACGAACATGCACCAACCCGAGGGTTCTCAGCATTCTTAGGTGCACTTGGATTCTTTGGTAGACTTGCAGAAGCTGCCAATGTTCTGAGATTTTCTCAGGAGCAGCTCCAACATTTATCCTTTTTACTGAGTTAATGACAAGTTCTGAATCAGCCTCAATGATGACATTTTGAATGTTGTACTTGAGCAGTATTTCCAGGCATGATTCCATCGCCATGAGCTCAGCCATATTGTTAGTAGCTTTGCCAAGATAACTGTGGAAGATGACCTGTATGTTTCCTTCCTCATCCCTCAGAACCCCTCCATAACCTGCTTCTCTCAGATTCCCTTTTGAAGCCCCGTCTATGTTGAATTTTAAAAAACCATGAGAAGGGGGTTGCCAAGAAGACTTTTCTGTTGAGGTTTTCTTGATAATCTACATAGAACCCTGAGGGGGATTAACCTTGAGCTCTAATTTCTTCAATATTCTTGCCTCTCTTTGTTCAATAGGTTTACCTATAGCTTCTCCTCCCAGGATATGTACAGTTTCTTTGAGTTGTTTAAGGACCAGTTTGAGGATGTTACTCACCGGACTCACTTTCTCCTTGAAAATCCTATTGTTACGCTCCTTCCAGACATTCCAGATTAAGAATCTTGGGGTCAGCATCCAGGCAGAGTTTATGATCTCATTATCTGAGAAATTTTTCCTCCAGTTCTTCAAAGTGGTGATGATGTCATTAGCATCTCTGTCTGTTTGCTCAAAGACTTCTCCAACCCAATTCCAAAGAGTTGTGGTGAAAGTGCATCTATTCAGGAGATGATTTGTAGTTTCTTCCTGTTGTCTGCATAAGTGACATCTTGAGGGGCCAACAAAACCTCTTTTTCTTAGGTTATCCCATGTCAGAATCTTGCCCTGTTGAACCAGCCACTTGAACAGTTTTACTTTCATCCAATGAGGATTTTCCCATATTTCTTTCCATGTCTTATCAGTGTTGGGATGGTTTAGCCCTGCCTCTATTCTTTTGGCTTCTTTAAGGTTGAAGAGACTTGTCTTGTTCTTTCCCCATCTTAGTTGATCATTCAAGTTTGAGTTCAAGATTTGTCTCTTGTCTAAAATACCTTGAAGGGCTATGGCTTGAGTATGCAACATGCCCATTCCAATATAATCTGGAAGTTTCCAAGTTCTCCATTTCTTATCATTCCTTGCTTGGTCCCAATAATCACTTACCCACTTTAGTCCTTTGTTGATGGTATCAGTGTGAATGTCTGCTAATTCTTCGCTTCGAAGATTGTCCTCTTGCTGCCAATTGTCCTCCCAGAACCAAGCCAGGTTCCCATTTCTGATCTCCCAGAAACTATGGTTTTGGACTAGGGCTTTGTTCTCCCATGCCCTATTCCAAATTGCAAAACCTTTTACCTGTCCTGTCATTCTAATTAGATTTTCCTCCTGCCATTTGCTAGCATATTTGTGCTTCCAGAGTTTTGCCTAGGGGGCTTGAATTTCTTTTAGCCATCTCCACCAGATTTTGGCACCAAGAACTCTATTTAGAATTCCTGGGTCATGAAGACCCAAGCCACCATGGGACTTAGGTTTGCATACTCTGTCCCATGCCACAAGGGCCCATTTCTTCTTTTCTTCACCTTTCCCCCATAGAAAGTCTCTCTGAATGTTTCTTATATTGGTCATTACACTGGTTGGTGCTGGAATGGCAGATAGCATATAGATAGGGATGCTTTGTAGGACAACCTTAGTGAGAACTAGTCTCCCTACTAGATTTAGTGCTCTATTTGTCCATTTGCTGATCTTATCTTTTAGCTTATTAAGAACAGGCTCCCAGATGTCCTTGTGAAGCGGTTTGTCAGTGAGAGGAACTCCCAAGTACTTCACAGGTAGTGTCTCCCTTTGAAAGCCCAAAATTCTGGAAAGATTTCTTTGAATTGAAATATCTGTATTGAAAAAGAATATTTTTGATTTAGTGAGACTTACCTCAGTGCCTGCTGCCCTAGCAAACTCACTCAAAATCTGTTTGAATGCTTTGGCTTCCTTAACAGTGGGAGTGCCTTGAAGCATAGTGTCATCCACAAATTGCTGATGTGTCACCGTGTCCCCACCATGAGTGAGTCTTAGACCCTGAATTCTCCCTTCCTCCTTAGCAGCTCTGATAGCTCTTCCTAACCCTTCCATCATTAGAATGAAGAGGAAAGGAGAAAGAGGATCTCCTTGCCTTAGACCTCTAGAAGGCTTGAAGGTTTTGGAAGGAGCGCCATTAAGAAGAATTGAACAGCTGGCTGTGGTAACTAGCGCCATAACCCATTTTATCCAGTCGTGATCAAAGCCATAGGCTTTTAAAATTACTCTTATATATGACCAGCTAAGTTTTTCATAGGCCTTTGCTATGTCCAGTTGCATTATCATTCCAGCCTGTTTATTGGTAATGAGTGAATGAACCGTTTCATGAACTTGTATTATATTATCTAGAATTTGTCTGCCTTCCACATAACCTGTTTGTTCCTCTGACACTAGGGTTGGGAGGAGAGGTTTGAGACGATTGGCAAAACTTTGGATATAATTTTGTAGATCACATTGCATAATGCTATGGGTCGAAATCTATCTGGAGAGGTGGCCTTCTCCTGTTTGGGGATTAAGGCTATGAAAAATTCATTGAGCGCCTTTAAGACTTTCTTAAATCTGCGCGAGTCTTCCACTACCTCCAGGATGTCCTGTTTCACTATCTTCCAACAAGCCTTGAAAAAGTCCACATTGAAGTCATCCAGGCCTGGTGCTTTCCCATTTTGCATCTCTTTCACTGCTTCCTCAATTTATTCCATTGTTACTGGTCTATTGAGATTGAAATTATCTTCTTTGGTGACCAATTTAGGGATGTACTGAGTGAATTTTTCTGAAAACTGGTATCTATCTTCTGAGGTTTCCTCAGCAATTTTTTGAAAATGCTGGAGTAGAACTTTCTCCATCTCTTCATGAGCGTTTCGCTCTATACCATGTTGATCTGTAAGTTTCACAATTCTATTGTTGTTTCGGTGAGCTATGGTGGTTCTGTGAAAGAATTTGGTGTTTCCCCCTTCTTTGATCCATTGAACTCTGGATTTCTGTCTCCAGAGTATTTCCTCTTGAAGGTATCTATTGTCCCACTCCTGCTGGAGTGACTCTGCCATCTCTTTCCTTTCATCAGTGTATCCTTCTGTGATAAGAATCTGGTTTATATCCTTTAGTTTCTTTTCCACCTCTCCTTTAGATTTGAAGATGTTACCAAATTCCTTTTTGTTCTACTCTTTGAGTTTGCCTTTAATATGTTTGAGCCTGTAGTGAAGCAGGAACATCTTTGTTCCTTGAAGGTGAATATCTTCCTTCCACCATTGTTCTGTATTTGTGAGGAAATCAGAATGTGTGAGCCAAGCATTCTCAAACCTGAAGGGGGTGTTCCTTGGTTTGCTAAAAAGGGAGGCTTCTAATTGGATAGGCCAGTGATCTGAACCCCCAAAAGGTAAAATGAGTGCAGTAATGCTTCTTCCCCTGAGCAGAAGTTCCTCTGAAACCATAAACCTATCCAATTTAGAAGCCACTTGGGTAGGACCTCCTCTTTTGTTGTTCCAAGTGAAGATTCCATTGCTTGTTTCCATATCAACCAACTTCATATCGTTTATGAAGTTCTGGAAGGCAATTGGTATTCTAGTTCCTCCTTTCTTCTCCATAAGTGATTTTGTTACGTTAAAATCACCTCCAAGAATCCATGGTAGAGCTGGTATCTTTTATTCATATCCTCCAGTGTTGTGAGGAGTTGAAGTTTGTCCTCCATTGGTTGTGGACCATAGACATTGATGATCATGTAACATTGCCTGTCTCCCACCGGTTGGAAAATCAGAGAAAGGTGATGTCTGGATGCCTCCGCATCAATCACACCAAATTTCTGTGGATCCTAGAGAGTGAGAATACCACTAGCAGATTTGTTTGCCTTAACTTCAAGGTATTCATATCTATTTAACCATTTGCTATGTTTTTCACGGATCTTCTCCACTGAGCATTTTGTTTCTTGTATGAATACTATGTCAGGTTTTTCCTCTCTAATCCTTTTACCAAGATTCCTCTGTTTTCTTCTGCTCCCTAGTCCTCTAATGTTCCAGGTTGTGATTTTCATTGAGGTGGGGTTATAAAGGAGTAACTAGAAAGGTCTTTCATCCTTCCTGAATCAATCATGAGCTTGCCACACTCCAGTAGTAATTCCTTCTGTCTTTTTCTACCCCTCCTTTTGCCTGGATTCTTTGTTAATTTTCTGGTTATTAATCCTATTGAGGAGGTTCCTTTGTTTTCCTGGTTGTCATGTCCTCTTTTGACTCCTGCAGCTGTTTGATGTGTCTTGTTAAGGAATATCTGTTGGACTTTATCCACGTCCTCCTAAGGGATGGAGTTTATTCCTAGGTTTCCACCCTGTTCTAGAAACTTTTCCAGCTCTAGGTTCTCCCTTTCCAAGATCTCTTGCAAATCTTGATCCTCCGTACCACTTTCACTTTGAGTCATTTCCTGGTCTTTTTCTACAACCATGGTATTCAAAGAGTCCATCGTGTGTTCATTCTGTTCCTAAATGTACTCCATGCTGGTCTCTTTTTCTTTCCCCCTTGCTGTCTGATTCTCTGCACTCTCTTTATCCCCTTCCTCAACTTCTTTTTCTCCTAAGATCTCAAAGCTATTGTAACTTTTTGTTTTATCATTCACACTAGGGCTCTTTTGTGTCTTCCTTCCTCCCCCTTTTCCTTTCCCTCCCACTTTGGTGAAACTTGTTTGGTCTTTTCCTTTGTTGGGATTTAGGTTTTCCTCCCTTCGATTGAGTGGACAGTCTCTGGATAGATGCCCATGCTCATGACATTTGTGACATCTGAATAGGATATGTTCATAGTCAATTGCTTGAACCCATTCCTCATCATAGACTTCTAGAATGACCTCATCTGGAAGGGCTGCAGGCAAAGGATGTATATTTTCCCCTTAGAGTTGCCTCTGAAATCTTTAAGAAATGACCTAATTTATTGCCTATAGCTTTTAAAGACTTTGGCATCCAGTAATCTAAAGGTAAGGAGTATAGTCAAATCCATACCGGTACCGAAGTGAAGGTTTCTCGTTCAGGCACAAAGTTCATCGTCCATGGCCTCATATAGAGCCCAACAGCTGCAAAGAAGTATGGCCCTCCTTCAAAGATTCTGTCTCTGTCTTCCATGTTCATAAACACCACAGTGAAAAAACCTTTGGATCCAAGATGAATATTTAACTCCCCCTTTGGTTTCCAGTTGTATTTTATCCAAGTGTACAACGCTTTCTCTGATGGCTAGATTCCCATAAATTTACATATGATGGCATAGTTAGCCATGTGGTCTCTGTGCGCTTGCAGAGCTGGATCATTCAGAATAACCCGAGGTTTAGTTGTGGTCTTGGGTTTACAGGGCCCCATCTTAGCTCTGTCCTCTGACCCTTGACCTCTGTCTTCTGCTTTTTCCTCCCGACAGTCTTCTTCATGGGCCCCTTGATCTGCATTGGTTTTGCTACCTTCCGTCTTCTGAGTTTCTGTGTCTTTTGTCTTGACCTCCCAGGGCTTTGGGGGTTTGTTATTTTTCCCTCCTCTTCCTATGTCTGCTACCATATAACTGTAGGAGGGAGTGGAGCTCCCTCCTCCCTGTGTCTCCATGGATGCTTGGTACTCTCTGCCACTAGTTTCATTAAACCCTAGAACTAGAGATTTCCACTGTCATTCCCCATTGTAGCCCATAACCAATTGCCAACCGTTGTAAATGGGTGGTTCTTATTGCACTACAAAATTGCAGATTTATCCTAAAAATCGCAAAAACTTGTTTTTATTTGTTGGTCCTATTCTATTGAAAAAGAAATGAAACATTCTCTTAAGTATAAGAGAATTTCCAATGCATCCATTTGCCCAACAAGATCATGAGTAAACTCATATCCAAGCTTGAAAAATAAACCCTAGTTAATTCTTGGACATGATCATGAAAATTTGACGTTAAAGATTGTAGCCTAATGACTAGTTGAGACAAAATTTGAATGTAATCTTTAGGTTTTTTATCTTCTTCAACTGTCATAGCACAAAGCTCTTCAGATCTTGTTTGTTGCAATTGGATTTTTTTTTTTAGTGAATGGGGTTTTTTGATTTGTGTTTTATTTCTATGTTTTCTATATGCAAATGCAAATAAACTTAAATAAAAATGCGTAAATGCAATTAACCCTAAATAAAAATGACCCTAAATGAAAATGCTTCCTAAACAATCCTCCTAACTTAGTTACATCTAAGTTTGCTTCCCCGACAACAACGCCAAAATGTAGGGCGATTTAATTGTATGTTAAATCCCTGTCATTTAATTTGTCAACCCGGGGTTTCGTAAACTTAGAAGCAAACCAAAATATATGGGACCTCAGATGAAACTGTTGTAGAAAGTTTGTTTAGAATGGAAATTCATATTACAACTATAACTAAAGAAAACTGCAAAATAAATCACATGCAAGAAAATTGAATTAAATTCTAGGGATGGAAGTTAAATTCTAAAGGTGGAATTTATGAATGCCATGGCCTTTCTAAACTATTAAAAAAAAAACTAATCTATGAACAACTATAAGAAGCAAATCTATGATAATCTAGAAAGCAATAAATAACAACTAGTGAGAAAGCAGTAAATAACAACTAGTGATTTAGTTGTCAAGCAAGAAAACTAGGATAACTAGTAAGCAAGCAGTTTAATGACAATCAAATCAAATCTAGGAAATGAAATCATACTTGCGGAAAGTAAATCATACTTGTAGAAAGGAAATAACAAAAATCAAACTATGTTACAATTGTATGTAGATTGCGGTTGATGGGGATCCTTCCATTCCTCAATGAGCACACATGAACAACTATCACACCTTAAGAATCAAACAACACTCATAACTCATAATTTTGGAGAAAATGATATTATTCATGCTGAATGAACAATCATAAATATGATGCTAATGAATAACTGATAACTATTGGCTTCCTTTGAAGGATGCACCTCTTATTTATACATGAGTTAGGGTTATCTACTCAATAAATGTAGATCCCTTAAATATCTAATAGATCCATACTTGTCTCAACTTATCCCTAAATATTAGATACAAATCCTATGACTCATAAAGATCTCCATGATCTTTCTCCTTGGAATATGGTCCACCTCTTGAGTTGAAATTCGAATTTGTGCTTGGGAGGACAAGTAAGACCCTTCTAGAACCTCCAAATAAGCCTACACATGTCACAAAACACATAACACATATATAGGTATATGAAACTATGTTAATTTCCTAGTTTTTAATCATTAATTCACTTATAATGCATAAAATAAATAACTTTGGAAAATAAGGATTCTAACCCATATGTTTGTGAAGATGATTACTTGATGTAGGGTTTTAGGGCTAGATAGTCATGAGATGAAGGTTAAATGGACATGAAATGATGGAAATATGGATGAAAATGGAAGACAATTTTGAGACTCAACAATACTACGCGAATTTTATGACATGCTCTATAACCCTTTGTGTAATGTGAATTCTGGATAACCTGAATGTCCCTGTAACTTGACCGAAATATATATTTCTATTTAAAGGACAGAGTCTAAGCCTGTGTGATTCGTCTCTGTGACTAGGTTGAGTCATTCTAATAAATAGCAAGACATTTATTCTCTGTGGACTAATTTCTATAACATGGATGCAAGTTTCTATGCGAATTATTGACCAACCTCTAAGGAATATTTGTGGATCTTTATTGTGGCATCATCTGTGCGATTTTTGTAGTTCGATCTGAATGTGGAATTGAGAATCAATATCACTTTTTTTGTGCACAACTATGTGGCACTTATACATGTGAGCTTTGAGATATCACGTGTATTATGTAGCAAAGGCTATCTATAGAGTTGTGTCATGTATCTTGTACTAACAGTGGTTCACTTTATAGTCATATTAATCATAGGCCGAGTCCAAAAATGATTCATGTTAGCTATGTGGAATTTGATTTATCATATTTCCATATATGCGAACTGTGTGGGATGCAAATTATCTCCATGCATGTGAATTGTCTCCATATATGTTCTCTAGGAATAGTCTCCAGACGTTGGCCCTTGATTAGAAAGGTAGTCTTGCGAACCGTTTATGAAAAATATACGAATATTGAATATGATATGAAATAGTGATGTGAATGTGACCAAGTGAGAGCCATGCACTGTAGTTCCATGAATGCAATCTTCTCGAAGTCACATTGTGGTCCTAAAGAAATTTGAGTTTAATCAAATTATGTGAAGACCTATCATACTCACTATTGTAGACCAAAGTCACTTATACTCTATGCATGAATTCTCTTCGATCCTAAGGATTGAGGATCTATAATCTTTGTGACTAGTATTGATCTCCAACATTGATTGAATAAGTCACTTTTTTTTTTCATTTATAGAAGAAAGGTGTAAGTCACAAATACAACCAAATCATTTTGAAAGCAGGAAGTTGGCCCTCTTGGATTATGTCACGTGGAAAACCATTGAGAAATCAAAGGATATTGTATAAGATCCTTATAGACAAAAACTCTCTTGTAAAGACGTCATGACA
This sequence comes from Pinus tabuliformis, assembly GCA_031772625.1. Classification (NCBI taxonomy): domain Eukaryota; kingdom Viridiplantae; phylum Streptophyta; class Pinopsida; order Pinales; family Pinaceae; genus Pinus; species Pinus tabuliformis. The sequence goes on along the minus strand of CM062819.1, from coordinate 1,490,074,762 downwards.
TCCCTCAAAAGTTATGTCTATATGCCCGCTACAAAAGTTAAAAAAAGAGTTTTGTCATCTATATATATATATATTTACAACTCGGAAGGCAGTGTCATACATTTTTTTTGGTCAAATTTCACTTTAAATTATGTGTAGCTCTGCTATAAGAATCCAAATGAAAGGGATTGTTGATATTTGAATGATGATGATTCTCTTGAAGGGTCAATGAGTAATGCTAGAATATATTATAAAGGTTTTGTAAGATCTTAAAAGAATCTTGAAAGATTTCAAAGATCCTTTGTCTTAGGGTTTAGAAGATTGAAGGATAAAAGAAATTCATTAAACTCCTTGAACCAAAGCATGAGGCCTTGGACATTATGCATAAATATTCAAATTATTGCTAAGATATGAGATTTGATGAAACCATATTCTTGAAATATTTGGGGAATAATGTTATGAAACCAGCTCACAAAAAGATAGAAAAGAGAGATCAACGCCTTAGAATTCAGCCTCTTCGAGGGGGCAACCTCCTTTACATTACACAAATGAACAATTCTTCGATGATACAAATGAAAAGACCTCCTTTCTATATATAGGAGTCTAAGGGGTCATAACATAATTAGAGCCGACATAACAATAATAATGTAAGGGCACAATAATAACAATAGTGGGCTTCTATGGGGCACAATAGTAACAATATGGGAACTACATGGGTACATCAATATAATAAGTGGGTTGTACTAATAACAATAAGGGGTTACACTAGTAGTATAGGGGCCTAACAAATAACCTAAGGGTTTGTAAATAAATCCCTTGGTTTGGGATTGAAAATGATGAGATTAAAAATAATACATGATGTTGATAAATGTTAGGGACCAAAGAGATATTAGGGTTTGGATTCGAAACCCCTACCCAATATTATGATATTGAGCTTATCAATTGATTGCTTTTGATTGAAAGAGAAATCCCTAGCTTCTAAAAATATTTTGACGTCTTAATGATGAAATTGAAATTGAAGGGATGAATATTTAACATCTAGGGGTTGTAAAACCCAGTCCAAGCCTGAAGAGTTATTCGGGTTTGAAGTTATAACCCTATCCCTACTTCGATATAAAAGGGTTGAGAAAATATTGGGCTTATAAATTGATTGCTAAAAGATCTAACATCTTGATATTAAGGTTGATTTATAGGTTGGAATCAAGAAGGCTAAGATCAAGAGGGAGTTGTATTGATCATAAAAATATAACTATGTATCTCATTCATTGTTAATTATTACTGACATTGGATTGATCATGAACCGTAGGTATAGTTTGTATAAATCAGTGGCTTATGGACCATTATGTCTGATTGATAAAAGAAGCCCTGACACTTTAATGTTGATGTATAATTATTGATTATATATTCCTTGTTGATAATAAAAAAACTTCTTGATGATACAAACTCATTGATGAACTCCTTAATGATGAACTCCTTGATGATGGACTCCTTGAATGAATTTCTCTATGATGACATGGAATTCCTGAAAATATATATGGTATGTATTGCTTATGTGAACTCTTTGGTGATATGGACAAGACCAACTTCTTGATGATGAAATGGTGATGATATGGTCAACTTATTGATGATGATTCCTTAATAATGTGGATTACGTGATGATGATGATGACTTGTTGATGATGTATACTACTTGATTATGATGAAGATATGGACTCAGTGATAATACTCCTTGATGTTGATGATGATATGGAATACTTAATGACTTGGACTCCACAAACTCTTTGCTGATGATGAGAACTCATGGACTCGTTGATGATGATGATGTGTACTTGATATTGATATGGATTCATTGATGATGATGTGGACTCATTGATGATGGTGTGGACTCATTGATGATGAGGTGGGTTAGTTAATGATATGGACTCATTGATGATGGTGTGGACTCATTGATGATGAGGTGGGTTAGTTAATGGTATGGACTCATTAATGATGGTGTGGACTCATTGATGATGAGGTGGGTTAGTTAATGATATGGAGTCATTGATGATGATGTGGACTCGTTAATGGCATGGAATCATTTATGATGATGTGGACTGATTGATGAAGATAATGATGTAAGAATGTTGATGATATGGACTCATTGATGATGTAGATGATGTGATCTCATTGATGATGAACTCTTTGACGTTGCAGACTCCTTGATGTGAACTCCTTGATGATGGTATGAATGAAGTCAACCCCTCAATGATGTGGACAAGGTTGACTGCATTTGAGAAGGCTAAGAACAAGAGGGAGTTGATACACTCTCGAAAGATAAGTATCATATTAATTATTTCACTGTGAGTCCCTTGACTTTCTTGGTTGTTCTTGTTCTTCCATATCCTCCTAGTGAGGATTGCAGGCACACAATGAAGACTGCCAAGGTGTGGAAAATCGTTGGAAATGATGGAAGAACAATGTGACAAAAAGACTCATGATAAGCTCTATACTTAGAGAGAGTAGAAAAGATCAACTTGATTGAAGCATAAAGGTTGCTAGAAGTTTTTGAAGACCATTGTTGATCTATATATGTAGATGAGCCCGTGATTTTTCTATGTAGAGGACTTTTATGTAAGAGGGAGTTGCTTTTTATAAAGGCATGATATTGGTGATATCTTTGGCACAATGGACTGTAGGTACATCGATATCTCCTCGATGAATGATTTTAAGAAGCTACAAGACTCTGATATTGACTTGGTCGATTCTCTGATTAGTTCGTTGATCTATTGGTTGATGTTTGTTGCTACTGAATTTGATTATAGTTTGTTTGATTCTACTATGGTTGTGTTGACGCTGCGATCAACACCCTCCAAATTTTTTCCTACACTTGAATTTTGTAGCCTACTGAGGATCTAATGATATGTCGTCCATGGTCACTTAATTATCGACTGATGTTTTGTTAAATGTTTAAGTCTTCTTCTTGGATTCTAATAGTTAAAGTGACCTTCTCACACATGCTCAGTCCTTGTTGAATCTACAAGCATGCTTCTTTATGAAAGTTGGAACAATCATAGCACAGTCCATCAAGACAATGTCAATGCAATGTTAAATCCATGTCAACAGTCAGTGCACTCTTTGATTGGTAGTTGTTGATCAGTGGTTGTCATTGATGTCAACCCAAGCAGCGCCAGGGCTAACCAGATCTTGCATGGGAATTTTGACTTGACAACTTACTCTATTCTGAGTCAAGGATCTTCTGGATGGATTCTACTCATCGATATGTTTCCGCTGATATATGGCACGCCACGTAATTCTTCACGGTTTGAGAGATATTCGTGTTTGAAGTTAGTAACCCCAGTTAGTGGGCTAAAACCCTATGGGGTTGTGGCATGTCACTCATACTTGTTTGTGGTCATCGAATAGTAAATAATTAATATTTTTTTTATTTTTTTTCCTAAAATCTCTCCAACTTTCACTTATTGAGTACCCTCTCAACTCAATACATTCATATAAATAGTGACCATCATATCCTCCTCTAGTAGGGATTTTGTGGCTTCAAATAGGTCATTGTGGAATTTTTGCTATAACTTTTTCCTGTGAAGCTTCGAAAGCTGAAATTAAAACCCATTTGAGAAGAAATCTTGGTGAACCTCAGGACTGAATTTCTGATCTTGGTTCGCTATATTTGTGGAGATATGATTTGAGGAAGTTAGGGTTTTTGCAGGCTCCCAAATTCCATGTCAAACAGGTGACGTTTGGAAAATTGTCATAACTTTCTCTCTGAGCATTGGATTCAAATTTCGTAAATAGTCACAGAAATAGGACGGACTTTAGTTTGTTGAGTAGCGTTTTTAGGGCTGAAGGTCACAACAGTGACACGTGGCACTTTGTACAAGTTCACTCTACTGAACTAGTTTATAATCAGGTCATCGTGGGAGATTGGGCATAACTCTTTCTTGAAGAATCCAATATTGATTAGACCTATAGGGTTGGAAAGAGGACTTAGAGGGCTACCGCAAGATTAAATTTTAGACCTTGGAGATCCAAAATTTCATAGATACAACATATTCAATATCGATCTCCTAGAAGTTAAGAAAAAGCATGCATTCAAGGATCACTGCAGTAAGGTCCACACATCAACAATCAAGGGTAAGTCTCCTCCAACAAGGTATGTATGATTAGTTTTTACATTTCAATTTTGAGTATCATCTCTAGCATATGTTTTTTCAGGACAACGTAAGTATATAGAGTGTCTTGGTTATATCTCTATGTCTCTACATGTCACAATTAGTTTTTCGGATGTCCTATTATTGATACTACATATTCTTGATGCTACACCAAGTCTGCTAAATCTATATGATGTTGTAAGTTCATGTTACTTGTCTTTTCATAGTTGATAGAATGGTCTCTGTTGTTGTAATTAGGACTTGGTCCATCACAAGTCTAGGGTTTGTCATCAGTTTTTATTGTATATATCTTTAGGTCAGTTTTGGATATAGTCTTGCATAGAGTCCAAGCCTATATCAAGAGTGGGTCTTTATCTACTACTGCAACAAGTCGACAACAAAAGTGACAAGAACACTTTAGGTATGCATTGTAATTTTAATTTGTAATTATTCATTATTATGCACTTACATGTGTTTTGCAGGCAGAGGTAAGTTGAAGGGTGTTTTGTTTTGTTTTGTTTTGGGAGTGGTTTCATGGGGCAAATTTTGCATGCAGGTGGAAGAAGATTCAAGTACAACTTCAAGCAAGAATTCAAGAGTAGAAGTATCAAATCAAAGGAAGCATTGCAGCGGGACATCCTTTGAAGACATGACAACCATCTGTATATTTTGAAGAAGTGTCAAGGCCAAGAGTCATCATTGTAAAGTTGTAAAAGAGTCATTTGTAAAAGTGTCATCATTGGAAGAGCCATTATTGTAAAAGAGTCAATCTACCTAGAGTCGAAAATACATTATTGGGAGGTATAGGGGTCTCTGTTGGGATGATGTCATGGTTGGGTTGGAGGTCATAGTGTGATTGGGTGTTCGGTCAAAATCATTGTAAATCATATTGTATCGTGGAGCATTGTCCCTGGTAGGGGAGTCCACACTTTTGTATTTCATTTTTGACTTTATAGGGTGGTAGGGTGGTGCTAGGCAGGTGAATGAATTCACCTATAGGTTGGGGCCTATAAACACTTCAGGGTGGTAGGGTGGTGCTAGGGTGAGTTGAGGCTCACTAGGGTGTTGGGGCATCCATTCAGTTGAATACTGAAGAAACCAAAGTGTTGGGGTGTCCTTCTAGTGGGAGCTAGAGAAGAATGCTTTTCTAGAATTCTAGGAAGTTGTAACTTTCATTTCAGTTGGTGATGAAGATTAAATAATTTATTAGAAAAAAGTTCGGTGGTTTTTGACCCGGAGGAGGTTTTCCAGCTAAAATTCTTGTGCCTATTGTGTTCTTTTATTTAATGTTATTACTGCATAAACATTAATAATAATTGAAGATTAACTAATGCTATGAAAAGATTTAAAAGTGATGATTGCTAAGGAATACTGATTCACCCCCCCCTTTTCAACAATTGGTATCAGAGCTTGGTTCCTTCAGTAATAGCTTAACCGCTGGAAGTCAGTGTTCAGAGCATAGAGATGGGAAAGTCAAAGAAGCAGGTTACAAGGATTTCAAAGGAAGGTATAGGTACAACAAAATATGAAGAAAGTGAGTATTGTGTACCAACCCCTGATTTTGATGTAGATAATTACTAGATATGGGAATCCAGGATGGAAGTACCTTTGCTGGCACATGGAGTATGGGAATTAATTGTTTCTGGAGACACATCTACTAATGAAGCTAAAGGTACAATTCAAAGGGCATGAATGTAATTTTGAATTTTTTCCAAATTTTGCGAACACAAAAGATGGTCAATGTTCAACAACTAAAGCTCTTTGGGAAAAGCTTCATAATCTCTATTCAACAAAGAAATCAGGGCAAGATGTTATTGAAAATTTGGATCCTTTTGATTATGATAAAGAAATTGTAGAAATGAGTAAAACGAAGTTTCAAAATCAAGTGGTCAAGGTGATAAAGGAACTCAAAAGTCAAAAGGAAAAGACAAGACTTTTGGAAGCAGAATTGAAGACAGCAAAAGAAATCATCAAAGAAAATGAAGAGTCAGAGAGTTGATTAGCAGTATTAGAACTCAATTGGAAGAAATCAAGAATACAACAACACGAGACCTCAAGAGAGAAGTCCAACAGAAGCAACAAGAACTCGACACAATGTTTGCAGAGATTAGCAAGATCACACAACAGATGCAGGAAGCAGAAATTGAAAGGAAGGAATCTGATCAAAGATACATATCCACTGTTAACCAAAATAAAAAGGAATTAGAAACATCTTCAGTAGAAATAAGTAGGCTCAGGATTGAAAATGAGAAGCAGAAGGAACAGATACAAGTTCTCAACAGAGAAGTAGAGAAGACCATTCTTCTCAAGCTATAGGTTGAGGAGGCAGAAAAAAGAAGGAAGATATTGAAAAGATGGTTTCAAGAAGATATTGCTCAAAAGCAAGAAGAACTTTATGCAACCCGTGATGAGATCAATAAACTCAAGGGATCGCAAAAAGAACACTTACAAGATAAGACAAATGAAGAAGCAAAAAAGAAGGCAATTAAAGATGGTAAAGCTCCAATTAATGAAGGTACAAGCTCCACATCTTCACAAGATGATTCTAAGAAGGAAGTTGATCAAAGTGAAAAGCCAAAGAAGAATGTTGCAACTCCAAAGAACAAGACGAAATCAATCAAGAACGAAAGACCACATCAAACTACAACACCACCTCCAAAGAAGAATGAAAAATCTTCCAGGTATGTTTGTTTATTTAATGGTTATTATTTTTCATGCACTAACTATGGACATATGGCCAAGGATTGTAAAGTTATTGACATGTAAAACTATCAAGGACCATCGCATCTGAATGAGCCATTTAGGTACACACATTTATTTAATGGTTATTTCTTTTTATGTGCTAACTATGGACATATGGCTAGGGATTGTGAAGTTTTTGACAGGTGCAATAATTATCTGCAAAACCCTATAAGCAAGTTTGCAGGATCACGAGATAGGTTCCGCGATAATTTTGTCAGAAGAGAATACATGTTAGATGGGCCAAACATTGAATATTTCAAATGCCATAACTATGGCCATAGCGCTCACGGTTGTAGATATTAAATGGAATCACCTACTGACAACATTGAATGCGTCAAGTGTCATAACTATGGGCAGATGGCTCGAGATTGCAGGAATAAGAAGGTCTGGAAAAGGAAACAGGTACAGGAAGATTAAGCAGATAACAAGGTTTCAGCAGTTATGTTTGCAAGATTTTTAAAAGAAAAAGGTCATGAGGAATTAGCAGTTGCTTCAGATAATGACTCAAGTCAAGATGGCCCGCTAGGTGTCTCACTATTTTTAACAACTTGGCTTGTTGACTCCTTAATGTTTCTAGAGGAGGAGTCTATGCAGCAGTATATGGCACAAGTCTATGATTGACAGGAAGGTAGTTTGAACAAGATGGCAGTTTCATTACAGGTTAAGGGGAGAAAAATAGTTGAAGGATTACAGGTTACCAGGAACAAGGCAAGATTAGTCTGCAAAGGATATGCATAGGTTGAAGGAATCAATTTTGAAGAAAAATTTGCTCCTGTTGCCAAAATGGAAGCTATTAGGATGTTTCTCGCTTATGCTTGCTCGAGAAAAATAAAGGTCTACCAAATGGATGTTAAGTCAACTTTTCTAAATGGTGAATTGGAGGAAGAAGTTTACATTGAAAAACCTGAAGGTTTTCTGCTCTCTGACAAAGAAGACTACGTCTGTAGATTAAAGAAGGCTCTATATGGTCTCAAGCAAGCTCCTAGGGCTTGGTATGCTCATCTTGATGGATATCTACATCAACAGGGATTCAAGAAAGGAAGTGCTGACAAAAATCTTTATGTGAAAGTGGATTGAGATAACCTAACAATTATCGAAGTATATGTGGATGATATAATCTTTGGAAGTAGTGATGATAGGTTAAGTAAAGACTTTGCCACAAAAATGCAAAGTGAGTTTGAAATGTCTATGCTTGGTGAACTGGCATACCTGATCTGTTGTTGAATGTTAGTTTCGCTGTGCTAATTTCAACTTCAGATTTATAAACAAATGCTTATCTTTTGCTTCATGTGCATAGGTTCCCTTATGGTGTTTGTGAATGAAAACAAGTAAATTTATATAAACTTTTATGTTAAAATCATGAGCAAAATAGCATTAAAGTCAAGTGTTGAACAACAACAATAAAATGTACAACAAACCATCAAAATGAACACTTAACACAGTGTTTTGATGAAGGAGTTCACCCCTCCTGGGCTACATCTCCTTGGTCCAACTTCCATGGCTTGGGCCTCTGTATTAGCTCAATAATGGAAAAAGTGTTATTTACAATGCTCTACTACTCCTAAAACTTGCTTCAATGTGCTCATAACATCAAAATAATCTAGGAACACCTTTTCCTGATCCCAATTTGGTCGAATTTTGCCAAAGTTATGGTCAAAATTGTTTCTCCTAGTAAAACTCCACTAAAATTGGAGGAACTCCAGTTAACTCCACTAAAACTAGAGCTACTGCCGAATTTGGAGGGACTACTAAACATGCTACCAAATTAACGTAGGTTAATTAACAGATAATTGTTCTTAATTAACATTAATCCGGATTAGTGCTTTAAGCGCGTTTTAGGCTAACTGTTAACTGACAGTTTCCGAGGTAGGTAACATGGTGGCATAAAATGTCACAGTTTGTGGTTTTCTGGCCACTGGTTCCAAGTGGTGTGGTCACATGTCTGCGGTAACCGCCGACGGTTTTACCACCAAACTCCACCATGTTAAGACACAAATATGTTTTATAACCATTACATTTTAAGTCACAAAGCGCGGGTGCAACGTGGAGTTTATTTGGGCGAGTTCGCGGCTTCGACTCCGCCGAACTGCACAAAATTTTTGGTAAATCATGTCATTGACACCGATCCTTTGGGGAGGGACACGTGGCGGTCTCTGGGCTTGCCACTCGTCCCCTCCTCATTGGTCCAACCTCCGACTAGTAAAAACATGCCAAATCACCACACTTGCAAACCAATAGAAATGTGCCACTTGGCGAGACCATATTGGACGTTGACCATCTCGTTGACCTGCCCAGTCACCTGCCATGTTAGAAGTACGAACTGATGACTGTGTAGTGACTGTACATTATTTTTGTTGTTGTAAAATTCCACAGTTTGGCAAAGCGGACAGAACGCGCTATCTTCCTCATACGAACTCGGTTTTGAGTGAAACGAATTGCATTGGGACCATATCACCAAGACGGACGCGGTCGTTTAGGTTTCAAGTGATTATGAGAACTTTTATTTTTGAGCTAAATACTGAGAACCTAATCATTCCTCCCCACTGGAAGCCTTTTGGACCCCAAAATATACTATCAATTGTTCAGCAGGTGAGGGTACAACTCCCTCCTTCTCAATCTGCAACCATTTGGCCTTAGAAGGCTTTTTTCCCTTGAGTCCCCCTCCAAGGTATTCGACATTCCGTCTCTTTGAAGTTCTGGTTCTTCTGTCAAGTATGAGATCCTGCTGAAGTTCATCAAGATATCCTGGCGAGAAATCATCTATTGATGGCAGCTGAACTTGCTCTCCTTGATCATCAATCAAAGGAGGCTCAAACAATATCAAATTCTCAACATTAACAACAGAGAATATTTGCATATAAGGAGGCAAATCTAGCTTAGATGCATTGTTACCAATCTTTTCCAGAATTTTAAAAGGATCATAACAGATTGGCTTAAGTTTTGTACCTTCCCCTTGAAGTCTCTCTTTGCTAATATATAACCAAACTTCATCTCCATCTTGAAATTTATGATCGACACGGTGTTTGTCATGCCTTGACTTGTAGCTTCTTTGACTTCTTTCAAGCTGTTCTTGCACTGTGTGATGTATCAACTGAATTTTCTCTATGAACTTCCTTGCCTTCTCGATGACGCTATGACCATCAATGATGACATATTTCTCAAAGATGAAGTCCAATGGCGATCTTGGCAAGTACCCAAAACATGCCTCAAATGGTGATGTGTTTGTGGAAGAATGTGTTTCCTTGCTGTATGCATGTTGTATGGAATGTAACTGTTCATCCCACAACTTGGGATGTTTTCTGCAATATCCTCTAAGAAGATGAATGATTGTCCTGTTGACCACCTCGGTTTGTCCATCTATTTGCGGATGAAAGGTTGTACTCTTCTTCAACTTAGTGTCCATCATGTCCCACAAATTTGACCAAAAATTCCCAACAAATCAAGAATCTCGATCATTTACAAGGGAAGTAGGAAGACCAAAATGAACCCAAATATTTTGAAAGAAAAGATGAGCTATTTGTTCAGCTTTAATTTTCTTTTTACATGGTGTTAGAATACATATCTTGCTGAACCTGTCTACAACTACATACAAGTAATCATGACCTTTCCTTGAAAATGGAAGACCTCCTACAAAATCCATTGAGATACTCTCCCATGGACGTGAAGGTACCGGAAGTGGAGTGTACAATCCTAGTTTCCTATTGCTAGGCTTACTTGTTGCACAAAAAGAACATCCTCTAATGAAACGAGATACATTATCAAACATGCGTGGCCAATAACAATACCTTTGGAGATTCGCTACTGTCTTTCCTATACCAAAGTGTCCAACAACCAATGAAGTGTGTGCCTCCCTTATGATACTATTTCTTTCTCCCTGTGGAATACATAACTTGCTCAAGTGATACAACAAACTGTTATGATATGGTAATCTAACTCTTCAACTTGGTTTCCTTGCCTCAAGCTTATATACACATCTTGAAAGTCCTTATCATATGCATATTGCTCAATGTAACTTTCATGTAAAACATAATTGTGCTTGAGTAAAATAGATGAATTTACAATAGGCCTAGAGAAAGCATATCAGCTACCTTATTGTAGATTCCCTTTTTGTACTTGATAACCAAATGAAATTGTTGTAGAAAACCCATCCATCTGAAGTGCCGTGATTGATGCAACTTTGACTGTCACTGTAAGTACTGCAATGGTTGATGGTCGGTATGGCTAATGGTCTCCTTGCCCATCAAGTAGTGTTTCCATTTTTTGACACTTTATACCAATGCATAAAGTTCTTTGTCGTAAGTGGGATAGTTAGTCACAGCTCCATTAAAAATTTCAGAATGAAATGAAATGGGCTTACAATACTGCATAAGAACTACTCCCATGGCGTAATCACTAGCATCCATTTGAATCTCAAATGGTAGTCTAAGATCTGGAAGAGACAATACCGGTGCTGAACTGATATTTTGCTATAAAGCATCAAATGCTTTCTGCTGTACATCTCCCCAATGGAAGACTTTCTTGACACTAGTCAATGTAAGTAATTGAGCTGCAATGGAAGAAAAATTAGCAATAAATTTCCTCCAATATTGTGCTTCCCCTCGAAAGATTCTTACCTCTGTAACTGTATTGGGCTTGGGACAATTCAGAATGACCTCAACCTTAGAGGGGTCTATCTTCAGCTCACCTCCTCCAACAATGTGTCCCATATACACTAAAGAAGTCTTGCCAAATTCACACTTTGACATCTTTAAAAACAACTGTTCTTTTCTCAAGACATCAAAAACTATGTTCACATGCATGACATTTTCATCTCTGGATTTGCTGAATATAAGAATATCATCTAAATAAAAAATGACAAAGTCATCTAGAAATGGTCTCAATACATCATACATAACTCTCATGAAAGTAGTTGGAGCATTTGTAAGACCGAAAGGCATAACAAGCCACTAAAACAATCCTTGTTTAGTTTTAAATGCGGTTTTCCAAATGTCCTCTTCAACTATTCTAAATTGACGGTAACCACTTCGTAAGTCTAACTTGGTGAAATAATTTGCATACCTCAACTGATCAAGCAAATCATCAATTCTTGGGAGTGGATAACGATTCTTTACCGTTGTTTTGTTTAGTGCATAGAAATCCACACACATGCGCCAAGTTCTGTCCTTCTTTGGCACCAAGACAATGGGTGAACCACATGGCGAATTAGATGGGCGCATGATACATTTTTTCAACAATTATTGAATTTTCTTCTTGATTTCCATACTTTCCATAATCGACATGCGATACATGCCAATGTTTGGAAGTGGAACATCCTGCTGCAGCTGTATCTCATTTTGAATTCCCCTCTTGGGAGGTAACCCCTTTGGTTCCTGAAACATCTCGCCATGCTTGCTTACCACGGCAAACAAATCAGATTTTAATTTGTCATCACAACCTTCAAAAGATTCATAATCAATATCATTCTTTTTCTTAATCATGAGAAGCACAAAATTTTTACTTGCATTTACTATTCTCTTCATCTGCCCTGCATTAACCAAAGAAATATTTAACTTTTTAGATGGGCTCTCACAGTGTACTCTACTCCATCCTTGAGCAAAAGGTATTTGTTCTAATGGTGATAAAATACCGCTTTCCTATCATACAAATAAGGACTTCCCAAAATGATTCCCGAGATGTCAAGTGGAACTACATCTAACTCAACTTCATCAATGAATTTTCCAGTAATGGAAAACTTGAATAAGCATTTCCTTGTAACCTGTAAATTTGCATTATTGACTATCCAACCCAATGGATATAGATTATGATGAGGTACAGTTTCAAGGTTAAGATTTTTGACCAAGTCTTCTGAGATTAAGTTTGATTGTGACCCACTATCAAATAATGCATCAATATTTGTGTGATTTGAAATTACCCTTACATGGAACAACTCTATTCTTGATTCTTCATTTATAGTGTTGTTATGACTATGTGAGGAGCTAGTGCTTCCAACAACTTCTTTTCCTTTTGTAACCATGGCTTAAATCTTGGTCTCATCACCAGAATCTGATCCAAGATCATGTTGTGTGGTAGTGGTTGTCTTTTGTTTTCCCTTATTATTTGGTTTCTTAGGACTTAGTTCGGGATGTAATTTCCAACACTGGGTTTCATCATGCCCCACTTTGGAACAATCTTGGCATATAGTTTTCTCCTCTTCTTTCTTCACACTTGCATTCTTCTTTCTCTTCCATTTTCCACCCTTCTCTTTATCCTTACCCTTGAATGGCTTCTTACTACCCTCTTCCTGAATGTTCTTTCCTCTTGCTTCAAGGTGCGTGGCTTGCACACATACCTCATCTAAATTGCTTGGATTGAACATAAGGATAGTATGTTTTAAGTAGGAATGTAAACCCCCAATATATTTCAACAGTGTATCTTGGGAATTCAAGTTTACTCCTAACAACAAATCCCTCTTCCTAAACTCCTGGGTATAGTCTTGAACTGTTTGGCCCTTGAGTTGCCTAAAATTTTTCCAACTCATAATGGATTTTTGCATATAGGCTAAAGGATAAAACTGTCTTTTAATTGCAGAAACAAATTCAACCCAAGAAATGGATATCTTACCATGAATTCGCATTTCCTCTTGAGTCTTTGCTTCCCACCAGACTAATGTTGCTCCTTCTAGCCTCAATGAAGCCAACTGGATCTTTATGTCATCTTCTTGAAGGTTCTGAATTCTACAATAAACCTCCAATTGTCGAATCCAATTGTCTAACTTTTCTGCATTAACCTCACCATTGTACATGGGAAGTTCAAACTTAATGTCTAATTTGAGTAAGGGAGTTTTTTCCTTTGGGGTTTTTGAATGAGTATGAATAGTTTTTGTGGTGGAAGTGGAAGATGATGTTGTTTGAGATGTTGAGGATGATGAAGAAGATGGTGGAGATGGAGGAAACTTTCCTCCATTACCCTTTGAATCCTTATTTTCTTTTTTTTTTATTATCCCCTGAGCTTCCCTCTCCATGTGGGGGCTTAGAACTCTCTCCAGCCATTCTAGTATTCCTCTCTTCATAGAGGACTCTAACCATGTCATTTAAGTCACAAAAAGCTTTCTTGAATGCTTCCTCTTCTAAAAGACCTTCAGTCTCTCTTACTCCAGACATGATGGTTTTGGATTCAAGCTCAACTTCTGGTAATGCTTGTACCTCCTCAGTCTCAATTGAAGGTAAAAATTGAGGTGCTTCAAGTGTAGCTGGAAATTGAACTTTGGGTGGAGATTGTGGCCTTGTGGCTCTCCTTCTTCTGGGCATTACCTCAGGAGTTGCAACCAATAGTTTTCCTTCTCCTCTCTGCAACTTTAACCTTGTCAGCATCACAATTTGGAAACCAATAAAACCCTACTTGCACAAAACTCAAGAAATCAAGCAAATAATCTTCCGATACCAACTTGATATTTTTTTGAATGTTAATTTTGCTGTGCTAATTTCAACTTCAGATTTATAAACAAATTCTTATCTTTTGCTTCATGTGCATAGGTTCCCTTATGGTGTTTGTGAATAAAAATAGGTAAATTTATATCAAGTTTTATGTTAAAATCATGAGCAAAATAACATGAAAGTCAAGTGGTGAACAACAACAATAAAATGTACAACAAACCATCAAAATGAACACTTAACACAGTGTTTTGATGAAGGAGTTCACCCCTCCTCAGCTACATTTCATTGGTCCAGCTTCCATGGCTTGGGCCTCTATATTAACTCAATAATGACAAAATTGTTATTTACAATGCTCTACTGCTCTTGAAACCTGCTTCAATGTGCTCAGAACATCAAAATCATCTAGGAACACCTTTTCTTGATCCCAATTTGGTTGAATTTTGCCAAAGTTATGGCCAAAACTGTTTCTCCTAGTAAAACTCCACTAAAACTGGAGCTATAGCCGAATTTGGAGGGACCACTAAACATGTCGCTGAATTAATTACGTGTTTATTAACTGATAACTGTGCTTAATTAATGTTAATTTGGATTAGCACTTTAAGCACGTTTTAGGCTAACCATTAACCGATGGTTTCCGTGGTAGTTCACATGGTGGCATAAAATGTCGCGGTTTGTGGTTTGTTGGCCACCGGTTCTGAGTGGTGTGGTCACATGTCGGTGGTAACCACCGACGGTTTTACCGCCAAACTCCGTCACGTTAACACACAAATATGTTTTATAACCATTACATGTTAAGTCACAAAGTGTGAGTGCAACAGTGGAATGTGGAGTTTATCGTGGGTTCAACTCCGCCGACCTCCCCAAAAATTTGGGTAAAGCTCGCTATTGACACCGGTCCTTTTGGGAGGGACACGTGGTGGCCTCCGAGCTCACCACTTGTCCCCTCCTCATTGGTCCAACCTCCGACCAGTAAAAACATGCCAAATCACCACACCTGCAAACCAATAGAAATGCGCCACTTAGCGAGACCATATTGGACATTGACCATCCTGTTGACCTACCCAGTCACCTGCCACGTCAGCACTATGGACTACTGACTATGAGTGATTGTACATTTTTTTGTCGTGCAAAATTCCATTATCTGGCAAAGCGGACAGAACACGATATCTTCATCATATAAACTCAGTTTTGAGTGAAATGAGTTGTGTTGGGATTGTATTGCCGAGACGGATGTGATCATTCAAGTTTCAAGCGATTATGAGAACTTTGATTTTTGAGCTAAATACTGAGCACCTGATCACATAATTTTTAGGGCTTCATATTTCTCAACAGGATAAAGGAATATTCATATATCAAACCAAGTACATTAAAGAAATGCTCAAGAAATTCGAGATGGAAGATTGCAAGCCAGTCCTTACCCCCATAGAATCGTCAAAGGATGTGGACCAAAGGTTGTATAGATCCATGATTGGTAGTCTCTTATATGTGACAGCCTCTCGGCCTAATGTGATGTAGGCAGTGGGACAAGTAGCAAGATTCCAAGCACCACCAAAATAATTTCATATTATTGTAGTCAAAAGAACTTCGGTATCTTAAGGGCACAACATAATATGGTCTATGGTATCCCAAAGGAAATGATCTGGTCATCCAAGCTTATATAGATGCAGATTGGATAGGAAATGTTGATGATCGTAAGAGTACTAGTGGAGAAACATTCTATCTAGGTGGTTGTCTTGTTTCATGCTTAAGTAAAAAACAGTCTTCAATCTCGTTATCCACAACAGAAGTAGAATATATCACGGCAACAACTTGTTGTACACAAGTTCTCTGGATGAAGCAAACTTTGCAAGATCTTCAAGTCAAGTTTGATGAGCCTATTCCCATATTTTGCGTTAACACCAACGCCATCAGTATCTCCACGAATCCTGTGATGCATTAAAAAACGAAGCACATTCCGATTGAATATCATTTTGTTAGAGAGCAAGTTGCTGAAAAGAATATCAAGCTTGAATATGTTGGCACAAAGGAACAAATTGTTGACATCTTTACCAAACCATTACCTTGAAACATTTGAGTATCTTCGCCAAAATCTTGGGATTCTCCCAAGTTCTCATTAGAATCTTTCTCTTATCTACTCGAGTAGAAAGGGGGAATGGAGGTGTGTAAAGGTCTGTAGGATGGTTGTTTGTCAGGGGGAGTTACCCTTTGCCATTGATGACAAAGGGGGAAAGAAGGCAGTAGGAAGAGGTGTCATGATCGCAGGGCAAGGGGAGTACTTGTTTTGCCATCAATGCCAAAGGGGGAGATTGTTAATCAGTAGTTCTCATTGATGTCAACCCAAGCAGCACCAGGGGTTACCCAGATCTTGCATGGGAATTTTGACTTGATCAATTACTCTATTATGAGTCAAGGATCTTCTATATGGATTCTACTCATCGATATGTTTCCACTGATATATGGTACACCACGTAATTCTTCACGGTTTGAGAGATATTCGTGTTTGAATTTAGTAACCCTAGTTAGTGGGCTAAAACCCTATGGGGTTGTGGCATGGCACTCATAATTGGTTGTGGTCATTGAATAGTAAATAATTAATAATGTTTTCTTTTTCCTAAAATCCCTCCAACATTCACTTGTTGAGGACCCTCTCAACAAAATACATTCATATAAATAGTGACCATCATATCCTCCTCTAATAGGGATTTTGTGGCTTCAAACAGGTCATCGTGGAATTTTCGCTATAATTTTTTTCTATGAAGCTTCAGAAGCTCAAATTAAAAACATTTGAGACGAAACCTTGATGAACCTCATGAGTATATTTCAGATCTTGGTTATCTATATTTTCGGATATATGATCTGAGGAAGTTAGGGTTTTTGCAGGCTCCCGAATTCCATGTTAAACAGATGATGTTGGGAAAATCGTCATAAATTTCTCTCTGAGAATTGGATTCAAATTTGGTAAATATTCACAGAAAGAGGATGGACTTTAGTTTTTTGAGCAGCGTTTTCAGGGACGAAGGTCACAACAATGACATGTGGCACTTCGTACAAGTTCGCTCTATTGAACCAGTCTATAATCAGGTCATTGTGGGAGATTGGGCATAACTATTTCTTGAAGAATCCAATCTTGATCAGACCTATGGGCTTGAAAAGAGGACTCGGAGGGCTGCCACGGGACAAAATTCAAACCATGGAGATATGAAATTACATAGATACAACAAATTCAATATCGATCTCCTAGAAGGCAAGAAAAAGCATGAATTCAAGGATCACTGTAGTAAGGACCACACATCAACAGTCAAGGGTAAGTCTCCTACAACAAGGTATGTATGATTAATGTTTACATTTGAATTTTTAGTATCATCTCTAGCATATGTTTTTGCAGGACAACCCAAGTATATATAGTGTCTCGGTTATATCTCTATGTCTCTATATGTCACAATTAGTTTTTCGGATGTCCTATTCTTGATACTACACATTTGATGCTACATATCCTTGATGCTACACCAAGTATGCTAAATCTATATGATGTTGTAAGTTCATGTTACTTGTGTTTTCTTAGTTGATAGAATGGTCTCTGTTGTTGTACTTAGAACTTGGTCCATCACAAGTCTAGGGTTTGTCATCAGTTTTTATTGTATATATCTCTAGGTCAGTTTTGGATATTGTCTTGCATAGAGTCCAGGCCTATATCAAGAGTGGGAGTCTTTGTCTATTGCTACAACAAGTCAACAATAAAAGTGACAAGCACACTTCAGGTACGGATTGTAATTTTAATTTGTATTTATTCATTACTATGCACTTACATGTGTTTTGCAGGCAGAGGTAAGTAGAAGGGTATTTTGTTTTGTTTTGGGATTGGTTTCATGGGGAAAATTTTGCATGCAGGTAGAAGAAGATTAAAGTATAACTTCAAGAACGAATTCAAGAGTAGAAGTATCAAATCAAAGGAAGAATTGCAGCGGGACATCCTTTGAAGACATGACAACCATCTGTATATTGTAAAGAAGTGTCAAGGCCAAGAGTCATCATTGTAAAGTTGTAAAAGAGTCATTTGTAAAAGTGTCATCATTGGAAGATTCATTATTGTAAAAGAGTCAATCTGCCTAGAGTCGAAAAGGCATTATTGGGAGGTAAAGGAGTCTCTGTTGGGATGATGTCATGGTTGGGTTGCAAGTCATAGTGTGATTGGGTGTTCGGTCAAAATCATATTGTATCGTGGATCATTGTCCCTGGTACGGGAGTCCACACTTTTGTATTTATAGGGGTGGTAGGGTGGTGCTAGGCAGGTGAATGAAGTCACCTACAGGTTGGGGCCTGTAAACACTTCAGGGTGGTAGGGTGGTGCTAGGGCGAGTTGAGGCTCACTAGGGTGTTGGAGCATCCATTTAGTTGACTATTGAAGAAACTAGGGCATTGTGGCATCCTTCTAGTGGGAGCTGGAGAAGAATGATTTTCTAGAATTCTAGGAAGTTGTAACCTTCATTTCAGTTGGGGCTGAAGATTAAATAATTTATTAGAAAAGTGTTTGGTGGTTTTTGACCCGGAGGGGTTTTTCCACCTAAAATTCTTGTGCCTACTGTGTTCTTTTATTTACTGTTATTACTGCATAAACATTAATAATAATTGAAGATTAAATAAGGCTCTGAAAATATTTAAAAGTGATAATTTCTAAGTAATATTGATTCACCCCCCCTAGTATTTTCAATAGCAGTTTCCCTCACTTTATTCACATTCGTACTTCTATTCCGGTTAGTTTTCCCAATTGTCAGTTTTGGCGCACCTTCACTATCACAAGTATCACTTTCATGTTTTCAACTATAACTTTTGCTTGCTTTCACTTTAATAAGTGTAATTTTCATGTTATCTTCTCTCTGGCATGTGTCGCATTCATTGTCGTTCACATTTGTAAGTGTTTTTTTTCATGTTTTCTTCCTGTCCCATGTGTGGATTTTATTGTTTTCACTCTTGTATGTGTCGCACCTTCTCACATTACTAGAGTTATTTATAGCGCCCCCCTTTGCATTACATGATCCTACATATCATTATAATACATGCTAGATAGATTCTTACAACTTTGCACACCTTTTGGTCACAATCGTCACTTTTTTTCGCAACTTGTGTTCTAAGTGTTGTAATGTGTCGTTTCCACTGTCGGACATAGAAATAAGTGTTGCTTTGTTGTCATTTCAGGGTGTGATTGCTATCCATGATTCATGTGTATTCTTACTAGTTTGTATTGATGGATTTTATGTGTGTTATCCATGTTTGAGTCTTTTTCAGATGCTTTTCCCTTTTTTACTTTGTTGGTCCCATACTTAGCCATTTTGGAGCTCTTCTTGGTCCTCCTTCCTAGTGCAAGTTACGAAGGGATTAGCCCTCTTACGAGGTGATGAGAATAGATTATTCATGGGTCTCATTGGTGCAACCTTTCTCACAAATACTTATGCACTGAGTCCTCTTCAAGACCATCTTAAAGCATTGTGCATTATGAACCTTCCAAGGACGGTCACCTAACCCTTGCAGCTTATAATGATTCACTGCACTGAGATTTGATCACCTCTACCTTGCATGGAACATAGAGCACTCTTGGATGAAAACATGGACATCTTCTACCCTCTTGTATAAGCAAAATATGCAATGTTAAGGCCCTCCTATCCTCATAATGCAATGAAAACCCTCCTAGGCAAATTGACTTGTTTTCTACTATCTCCCCTAGTGAAAAGCACATTCTAGATGAGTAGTCAGTCATTGTTGGAGATAATTGCACCCTCCCAAGCCTAAGATAAATCCAAACTCATAGTGAGTGCACTTCAAACACACAATGAAAAGTGCACTCCGTGAGAACAAGGACCTTCTCTCCCTTTAAAAGTGCACTTCAAAATAACAATGACCTTCTCTTCTTTTAAAAGTGCATTTCATAAAAACGAGGGTCCTTAATCTCTTTAAAAGTGCATGGAACACTCTCAAGAAATAGTGAGGCATCCTTTTCCACTTTCCCTGCACCCTCACTGATCCTCTTTGGCGCATGGTACACTATCAAGCAATAGTGGTCCCTCCTTGTCCCTTGTAACTGCGCCTTTCGCCCAAGCGGTCTCTTTCTCTCTCCTTACATGCATGTCACACTTTTAGTAAATAATGAATTCATCCATTGCTCATTGCCAACTCAACTACACTTTCACTATCTCATACTCCTTTGATTTTAGCACATGTCACAATTTTAGTCATCAAGCTCATCACACTATCCCTTGAACATGCCCATTTTGCAAGACCTTGAAGAGCCGCTTCTTCATAGTGAATGGCATAGTGACAATGAACAATGGTACCTTTCTAAGCCACTTTTGAGTTCAACTTCACCTTCCTCATCAAGCCCTTTCTTCTTAGTCCTTCCACAGGCCTATCATAAGAAACCTCTTCAATGAGCTAGGTAGAGGTAAAATAGATTATTTCAAGACTAATTTTGCTTTCTCATGGGTGATCTTTAGTGGCAAGAATACCTTCTCAGCATGACAAGGTGATGCTTAAGGAAGATAGAAAGGAGAAGGAACAAGGAAGCACTTGCAAAGAAGAAGCACAAAGAAGAATCAACATAAAGACATGAAGCATATCTAGGACCATGATAGAAAGAAGACATTGCATGGTGACTCAAAATATTCCAATACTAATCCAAGACCCTTTGGAGGGCGAGGATAAGCAAAAAAGTGGATCTGCATGAATATGAAGCATAAATCAGATCTACCATTAAGAATGCAAGACAAAGCAGCAAAGAGAGTAGCTTGGCATTGCCACCTCATCATGAGCTCCATGTCATCATTGTCAAGTTGTAACTTGTACAAGTGTCATCTCTATGTCAAATGTGTCCATGTGTCATGCCACATCATCATGTGGAATGTAATGATGTATTCTCAAGAAAAAAACAAATGTAATGTGTGGAAGTTCAAGAGTCATATGTGGAATATGAAATTCACATAGTCATATATGGACAAAAGAGTCATTTAGAGAAGCTCAAAAGTCATTTGGAAGTTCAAGAGTTGTTTTTAAGTCCAAAGGAAATATTAGAATTCCAAGATTCATGAGGGCAATTCAAGAGTAAAGGGGAGATGAAAGGCCATTCCTCTTATTATAAATACAACCTCATAACTCAAGCAAAAGGATTTTGGAGGCTTGGGCTTTGGAGATCTAGTCCTGACTTCTATAACTTGGCATAGGAGAGAAAACTATTCTTTGGAGAAGCAAGAAGTGACTTA
Source organism: Pinus tabuliformis (assembly GCA_031772625.1). Lineage (NCBI taxonomy): Eukaryota > Viridiplantae > Streptophyta > Pinopsida > Pinales > Pinaceae > Pinus > Pinus tabuliformis. Next base: position 1,490,053,238 of record CM062819.1, on the reverse strand, counting down.
ATGTTCCATTATTGGAACTAGTGCCTCATCATTGTAACCATTTACTTGGATCTTTCACCTAATATTGAAGCTCATTGAGCCAACATACTTTCATGCATGTATCGCGTATGTTTTGAACCATTATTTGGATGTTTGCGGTATGTTTTATTCATATGTACTAAGAAAATTGAATTAATTCATTGGATCTGGTACTTATATTGTTTAATGTATGTTGTATTTGATTTAATGATCATTGTGTATATGTGAATTATTTCACTAGATAACTAACGAATCTTTCTTTTGCTGTTGTGTGCCTCTCTTAGGATAATACTATTACTTTCCTCCCAGAGACTTACTTTTATCTCCCCTCGTGAAGGTCTCCTTTTACACATTGCAATTGGTGTTCCACAATGTCAACTTACTTTCTTATTAGAAGGTTATGTGTATAATATCTTATGATGTTCATTGAAACCAAGTCAAACCTTAAGTTATGGTGGTTGGGTCGATACTCCGGATGGGGATCCTACTCCAAACGGTGTGAGGTCTAGTTGGGAATTCACATTAGGGAGACTATTGAGCCTCAAAACTACTCTTTCCCTAGCAACTCTTCTCATCCCTTTTCTTTGTTTTTCCATGAAGAAAATGCATTCTTATCATCAATGACCAGTATATATTGCCTTAAGGATGACATTTAGTGATTTACATGTTATACTTTTATTTTTTTCTATTTGAATAATTTTTTGTCTTTTGGCTACGACACACAGCCTATTCTGTAGCTAATCGGTTGTTCTGCAGCTACCTTCATGCTTCAACAGGTTAGAGGTGTCAAACGAGGAAACCGGCCACATGGGCATCTCTGGAATGGTCACGACATGGATTCTATCCTAGTCAACCAGTCCAAATTGACAATGAAACCAGCTCAAGACCACAGTCAAAGGTGGAGTTAAATGAAGAAACCCAGGAGAAATAAGACTCTGTGTCCATTCTTCGTGGCTATTTAATAAATCCGACAGCTTCTGTTGCAGCATTTACTTGAACTAGCCACCGGTGATAACTGTTTCACGCAATTGCCTTGCTGACTTAAAGTCACCTGTAGCTGATCAATCCATTCACGCAGAACTGTTGTAATATGTGGACCACTTGTAGCTAAATTCTCTCAAAGGACAGTTAGGATTTTTATTTAAATACCAGTTGTAAAGGACTCAGAAGGAGTTCGAATTTCCTCATGTATTAAGTACATACTTACTGCTTCGTAATTTTGAAACTTATTTCCCCGTTTTTAATATGAAGACCGTGTGTTTTATGGATATCTGAAAGAGTTTCTTGGAAATTGATTAAAGCACGCATAACCTGATCAGTTGCAGAGGGTCCCTGCGCTGAATGAGGTTTTATTTCATTTTGTTTTATCTTTTCTAGTTAAACTGCAAATTCATCACAGTGTTCATAATCATTTTGGTACTAACCTCGTTTATAATGCAACTTTTATTATTTTAGTGTAGAATAGTTTCTTTTTGCTTAATTTCTTTATAGCTTTTATCAGCAGTTAGAAGTTGAAATTCAGTAGTATAATTTAGTTTATTTCATTTACTGCTTTACTAGTCTTTCAATTTTCAAATAGACTGATCAGTGCCATTACTGTTCTTGTCATTTTATTGCTAGTTTATTGACTCATGGTGTTAATGAATGTTTCTGAAGAGCCCTTCTAGTTGATATCTCATCTTAAACTAAGTGGTTGAATCCTTCATTCATGCAATGAGTCTTTTCTGCATTCCTGCATTTATTTTCTCTTAGAATAATGAAGTACGGAAATCCTCAAATGTCATCACAAGGAGATTTTCTCCCAAAATTGAGAGGCAGGGTAATTAAGTATTTCATTTAGCTTTGTTTCTATGATAGATTAGACACTAGTTGCAATTTCACTTTCAGTTTTTACAATCATGATTTGGGAATAATGATAAAACAAGAATAGAAACTTTGTTTTCATTTCTTGCTTAAACTTTGCTCTCAAGTCTTCCTTAAGCTCTTTTGTTTCTCATTTTTAGATTTTTAGCAGTCTTTACAGAAGTTAGATTTAAGATTTTGATAGTTACATTGTGCATCATTAGGGATTAAAGGACCCAAAAACCCCCAAAACAACATAAAACATAAAAACAATGAAGTAAGAAGGGTCATCTAGCACAAACAGTGCACTACACTTCATCAGTTTACGATACTCGGATTGATAATTTATGTAGAGCAATTTAGGACACTAAATTGAACAAACAGAGACCCCCTGTATGTTGGTAGTATCCAACATCGTCAACATTTTGGCGTTAGAAGGAGGGCCATATGACAAGTTGTGTCCATCGAGTATGTTTTGAATCTCTTATCTTAAATTGCTCATTCCCAAATAATAATCCTGAAATGTTTTTCTAACCTATCCCCCGGTAAAATTATCATTTTTGTGGAACAAAATTATGACTTATCTGAATTGAAGTTTGATGGTGAGGGCGATATATCCACAACCGAGCATTTCTTTCAGTTTTTCAAGTTTTGTGAATCTCATGAAATTGAGGATGAAGATATCGCTTTTGTAATTTTCTTCCTCACCCTTGAATGATCCAGGTCCGAGTGTGAAGAAGGACCCTTCCAAGACCTTTTACTTTCATGAAGTGTTAAAATTGCTTTCTAAAAGAACATTAACGAATATATCTACATGCGGAAAAGAAGAGGAACATAACAATCATCAACACATGGAACATAAGTCGTTGATAACGGAGTTCGTCTAGGAGGGACTACGTCTCCAGGCCCTAGTGTCACAATGGTGTAGGCCGCTGCATTGAGTGCTGTCAATAATGATGATGTACACAAGAGATGATGTCTCAATCATACAAGGAAAAATTCCCTCATGCAAGAGTGGCTCTAAGAGATATTCCCAACCGGAATTCTCAATCAAACTCCTATCAGTATGACACAAAAACATGCATGGTGAGCATCTCACCAACATGGCACAAAAGAGATGTCAAAACAAAACACATGCTTGACGACAACAAGAGTATCCCAGCAACATACAACAAGGGGTCTCAAAACATAACATAAAGAGTTATGACAACTAGTACGTCACATAAAATATTCCGCATAACATGAAGCAAGGAATCATGACAACATGAAATAAACAAGATCCTGCATCAATATCAATCAAGGATCCATGCAGCATAATGTAAAAGAAGAAGTACATGGATAATAACCATATACCTCACACCACGGGCCATTTGAAGAAGTGGATGTCTCACTGTTGAAGCTGCTCAGACCATCGATCTCAAGGCATCGATGAAAGAAGATGGCTACTCGCACAAGAATGTGGACATCTGACACATAACTGTCAATAAAAGCTAAAGCTTTGCTGAACATCGATTTCACAGCATTGATTGCAAGAAGAATCGAACAAAGAAGAATCAATCAAAGAAGAATTGATTAAAGAAGCAGAATCTATCATAAAGAGAAGAATCAATCATAAAAGAATAACTGCTCTGGACTTCTCGCTCTGCAGCTCTATGGCTATCTGGCTCTATAGCGCTCTGGCTTATCACTGCAGCTCTGCGATCTGCCAGAATTTCAAGCGCTGTGACTCTATGGCTATCTACGCTCTGGATTGATCAAGCTCTGTGGCTCTATGGGGTTCAAGCATTGCGCTGGCTTTCAAGCTCTCTCTGGCACTCAGGCTCTCGGGCCTCTTCCTCGCAGCCTTTCCACGCAGCCTCTTGGCTTTCTGTCATACTGCTCTCACCCACTGTTACACAGCCTTTTCACGCTCCCTCCTCGGTTCTCTGTCACCATCGTGTGTTATAACATGTTTGGATCAAAGCTGTGCTTAAAAATCGGAGGTTGGTTTTGTTCAGAATAGAAGCCGTTTGCTTAGAAGCATTGGCTGGTGCAACAAAATCCTCGGAATAGCCTTCTTTCTGTTTAAAACAGAAATACACTAAAAACTGATAAATCCGACCAAAATCCTTTAAATCCGGACTTCAAAACATTTTAAATCGGCCCTACAAACCCTATCGGGTCCGCCTTTAGATGCTTATCACATCGCATAATGGATTTCACCAAAACCAAAATACACGGAAATACACTGAAAAGTCTGAATTCCCGGATCTTAAATTTTATCAAATTGGGCTTATAATTCCCATCGGCTCCGCGCTTATCGCTTATCGCTATCGCTGCGGCCAATATCCTTGCATATCAAGGGTTTCGCCGACGCCGATCGCCGGTATCGGTGATTGCTAATCGCATTCGCTACACCCAGGGGTCCTGGTCCTCGGCCTTTGGGTTTTGTCGATTTGCAAGCGCCGATATCGCCGATTTAACTTATTTGATCCCATATATTGGTAATCGTTGATCGGGGGTCTTAAAGTCCACCCTTTACACGATTCCCGATGTGATTTGCCTTATAAAGGCTTTAAGTCCATTTTTATGAGAAAACCTCATTTTTTCAAAGGAACCAAGGCAACTCTTTTCTCGATAACTTCATCATCCAAACTCAGATTAACGAACCGTTCACACCTCCATGATCAGGAAGACAAGATCTACGCTCTGGTCCTAGGTCACCATCATTTTGATCACTTTTATTTTCGAGCGTTCCTAAGCCTTCTTTGTCCTGTGTGTCTTTCTGGAGCCACCTGGATCAATCCTCCCCACTGAGGAGCTTTTGGTCCTCCAAAAGCATAAAAAAATAATCTGCACTCTCTTTGTACCCTATCTATATCATGAGTGTCCTGAAAAGGTCTCGCTTCCATCTCCTTCACCTTTGTTCTTCGGAGCCTTAAGCGACGAACCAACACCTGCTACATCTGCAACCTGTAGTACATTGTTTTGCAAATTACATGCTGAAATGACATGACCAACTAATGACCCAAACGTCCCACACTTGCCATGAGTTTATAACTCATACTCGGGGTTCAAGTTTACAACAAAATGGACGTAATACTCCAGCTATGACAACAAGGCCAACATATCATTGTTGCTTCAAAAAGTGATGGAAAACACATCATCACTGCAACGCATGATTTACATACATAAGGCCAAACACTATTGTGTGGACAAGTGATGGAAACATAACATCACTTTCAGAGTTTTAATATGCGACTCAAAACATGACCAAACATCATTGTTGCTGACCACGTGATGGAAACACATCATCACATTTACATTTTAAAATGCAACAAGTGATTTACAAAAGAATGACCATGAAATGACAACATGTCTAGAAACCATTTCTCACTTATCTTTGTGAATGGGTCACCTCCTTGAGGTGGTTTTGCTTGTCGAACAACTACTTTACCTGGTTCATGCACTGATGCTTTATCTTTAGGGTGTTGCTCTGGATCGAGCTTCCAGCAAGTGGCCTTTTGATGGCCATTTCTGTCGCAATGACTGCAGTCGGCTTTCTTCCTCCATATCTGCTTAACCTGTTTCTTTTCATGTTGTTGAGAGGGTCTTTCACACCTCATGAGTGTTGCCATTCTTTTCCAACACTTAGAAAAGGTATGGTTAGGTAAACCACAAAAGGTACATGTTTTTCAATGCCTTGATCTTCGTTCATTATTAACAACATGATCATAATCAAAATGAAAATTCGAAGATCGAAAGTGATTATACCTTCCTTTGTTGTTTCTGATGTCAGTATGGCGATGAGAGCTTGCCTCAGCTCTCTCCCTACAATGGGAACTGCCATGGGATGATGGGGATGTTTTCCCATCATTCTCTTTCCTCGACGTTTTCTTGGACAAATCTGACACCTTTGAGCACTCTCCTTTAGTGTAACTTGAGCCTGCAAATCGATGTTCATGCACAACCTCCAAAGGTTGAGTGATGCCTTGGTTATTAACACCAAGTTCTTCTTTCTCCTCGTGCCTCATCCTTGTAAGGAGCCTCATGTTTGTCCTTGTAATTGGGATCTCCAAATCTCCAACAGACATCATACTATGTGAGGGTGAAATCGAAAGGAAATCAACATCTTTTACCTTCTCTTTTGATTTGGAAAGAACTGATGAGGGTTGCTCATCATCCGTTGTTGGTGGTTCGCTAACTGTCTCAACGCATTCCCCAACTTCTTTCCTGACATACCCAAGTCCTGCCCGATGGGGTAATTCCTCTACGTTGATGGGATTGACAATGCCTTGGCCATTAACACCCAAGCCTTTTCTTTCGTACCCCATTTTATTCAACAGTTTGGAGCCATTCCCTGTGGTATGATTTTCAAACACAGTGAAATCATCATCAGGAAACAAACATGAAGATGGAAAACTACTTTTTACCCCACATGGGTTACGTTGCAACTTTTCCAAGGCCTCGTCCTTTGCTTGTAGCTGTCGTAGCAAACTTTGTTTTTCCTCTTTCTCTTCATGTAAGCGCATCTTCAATTCATCATTCTCTGTTTGAAGATTATGTTTGTTTTGCTTCAGTTCCTCCATGGCCTCTTCTGTGGCTTTCAACTGAAGTTGTAACCGCTCCTTTTCCTTTGTTTCTTTCTGTAGAGTTTCATACACAATTTCCACTTTCTTGGAAATGTCGAGCATGGTCTCGCACATCGCTCTTTCATCCTCTGTCATTGCACGTTCCATTGTTCACATTGCAATTCACATACACGTAAAGACCGCTCTGATACCACTTGATCCAGGTCCGGGTGTGAAGAAGGACCCTTCCAAGACCTTTTACTTTCATGATGTGTTAAAATTTATTTTTAAAAGAACATTAACGAATACATCTGCATGCGGAAAAGAAGAGGAACATAACAATCATCAACACATGGAACATAAGCCGTTGATAACAGAGTTCGTCCAGGAGGGACTACGTCTCTGGGCCCCGGTGTCACGATGATGTAGGCTACTGCATTAAGTGCTATCAATAATGATGATGTACACAAGAGATGATGTACACAAGAGATGATGTCTCGATCATACAAGGAAAAATTCCCTCATGCAGGAGTGGCTCTAAGAGGTATTCCCAACCAGAATTCTTAATCAAACTCCTATTAGTATGACACAAAAACATGCATGGTGAGCATCCTGCCAACATGGCACAAAAGGGATGTCAAAAAAAACACATGCATGACGACAAGAAGAGTATCCCAACAACATACAACAAGGGATCTCAAAACATAACATAAAGAGTTATGACAACCAGTACATCACATAAAAGATTCCGCATAACATGAAGCAAGGAATCGTGACAACATGAAATAAACAAGATCTTGCATCAATATCAATCAAGGATCCATGCAACATAATGTAAAAGAAGAAGTACATGGACAATAATCATATACCTCACACCACGGGCCATCTGAAGAAGTGGATGTCTCACTGCTGAAGCTGCTCAGACCATCAATCTCAAGGCATTGATGAAAGAAGATGGCTGCTCACACAAGAATGTGGACATTTGACACATAGCTGTCAATAAAAAGCTGAAGCTTTGTTGAACATTGATTGCAAGAAGAATCGAACAAAGAAGAATCAATCAAAGAAGAATTGATTAAAGAAGCAGAATCGATCATAAAGAGAAGAATCGATCATAAAATAATAACTGCTATGGACTTCTCGCTCTGCAGCTCTATGGCTATCTGGCACTATAGCGCTCTGGCTTATGTCACTGCAGCTCTATGATCTGCTTGAATTTCAAGCGCTGTGACTCTATGGCTATCTGCACTTTGGATTGATCAAGCTCTGTGGCTCTATGGGGTTCAAGCACTGCGCTGGCTTTCAAGCTCTCTCTGGCACTCAGGCTCTCGGGCCTCTTCCTCGCAGCCTTTCCACACAGCCTCTTGGCTTTTTGTCATACTACTCTCGCCCACTATTACACAGCCTTTCCGTGCTCCCCCTTGGCTCTCTGTCACCATCGTGTGTTATAACACGCTTGGATCAAAGCCGCGCTTAAAAATCGGAGGTCGGTTTTGTTCAGAATAGAAGCCGTTTGCTTAGAAGCATCGGCTGGTGCAACAAAATCCTCGGAATAGCCTTCTTTCTGTTTAAAACAGAAATACACTAAAAACTGATAAATCCGAACAAAATCCTTTAAAGCCGAACTTCAAAACATTTTAAATCGGCCCTACAAACCCTATCGGGTCCGCCTTTAGACGCTTATCGCATCGCATAACGGATTTGGCCAAAACCAAAATACACAGGAATACACTGAAAAGTCTGAATTCCTCGATCTTAAATTTTATCAAATCGGGCTTATAATTCCCATCGGGTCTGCGCTTATCGCTTATCTCTGTCGCTGCGGCCAATAGCCCTACATATCAAGGGTTCTGTCGACGCAAATCACCGATATCGGCGATCGCTAATCGCATTCGCTACACCCAGGGGTCCTGGTCCTCGGCCTTCGGGTTTCGCCGATTTGCAAGCGCCGATATCGCCGATTTAACTTCTCCGACCCCATATATCGGCAATCGCTGATCGGGGGTCTTAAAGTCCACCCTTTACACGATTCCTGATGTGATTTGCCTTATAAAGGCTTTAAGTCCATTTTTATGAGAAAAACCTCCTTTTTTCAAAGGAACCAAGGCAACTCTTTTAGCGATAACTTCATCATCTGGACTCGGATTGATGAACCGTTCACACCTCCGCGATCAGGAGGACGAGATCTACGATCTGGTCCTAGGTCACCATAATTCTGATCACTTTGATTTTTGAGTGTTCATAAGCCTTCTTTGTCCTGTGTGTCTTTCTGGAGCCACCTGGATCATTGAAGGTCGAGTTATTCGATGGTGTCATAACATACCATCTACTTCCATCCATTCATTTGATCAATTCCTTAAGGAGCTTTATCAATCTTTTTATAGGTATGATTACTGAGATGTTCTTAAAAGGATTAATCAACTAAGAATGTATCCTAATGAATTAATTAAGGATTTTTCTATTTAATTCCTTCACTCATGTTATGAGTTTCCTGGATAAAATACGGATTGGGACTTCCTTAAAAGTAAGTTTTAAAGTTTGGTTCAAACCTCTTTACACGGTGAGTCTAAACCCCCTAATATTTGTGTTCTACCGGCTTTTGTAAATTGTGAGACACCTCCAATCTTAGAGGAGGAACCTACTATTATTTTTATTCCTTATCCTCATCCTTTTCTAGTACTAATCGAGGTGCCTATATGTATTAATGATCAAGTTGGTAAATTTGCAAATCAAATTCGTAATCCATCTTCTCAACATTCATCCACTTCCCATGTTCTTGATTTGACTGAGGATAATTTGGAATGGTTCATGGAGCCCAAGGCAAAGGCTAATCCCTTAAATTCTTAAGAGGATATTAATGCTCATAATTTTAGTCTTGAATTTAGTTTGTATACATGCCATCCTCTATCATCCCATGCTTATGACCCCTTGCCCCTTGATCTTCTTGATCAGTCTCTTTCAAAATCTCCTGTCAATCCAAATAGTGATTAGGTGCAAGGTAGTCTCATTTCACAAGTAAAGGAGTAGGAAGGTGAAGGTTCTTTCGATCTTTCTTCTCTTTTTCAAAGTCCTCCATGTCAAGGTAATGTTTCTTCATTCTCATTTAATTTATAATTTACTAATCTCGGTAGTCAATAAAATAAAACTAGTTTGTTTAATCAATTTGAAGTCTTGGGGAACCATCGTACTGATGATGCTGACTCCATTGATGTATATGATGGTGAATTCCCAAGTGAATCTACTAGTATTTTGGCTTCTCAAGAAGACTTTGATTTGAAAGATCTAGAATCTCATTTGGTAAAAAAATATTGCCTCATGGAAACTTCCTCTTCACCTCACTATCCCTTGTGCCCTATTGTTTGTAATGCATTTACTTTTGAAGAAGATACTCCATGTGCTTCAAGTTCATTATCTAATGAGTTGTATTTTGAATTGACACAAGGTAGTGGTTTTATCCATGATGAAGAAGGAAGCAATCAACTCATTAAGTATCCATTCCATCCCTTGTCATTTCAAGTATTGCATGAAGAAGTTTTTTCAGCTCAGGTTACTCATATGATTGATCCAATCTATCCATCCTTAGATGTTCAATTAGAAGAATATTTTGACTTGAGTAATATATTTGTTGAAGTTGACAAATTTGATAAAATTAGTGACAGAAATAATTGTCATTTGGATATTAATGATCTTATTGAAATTACAGGAAATAGTTGTCCATACCCCATGCATGATTTGATCTAATCTTCACAATGAAAGTATGTGATCTTTGAAAGTTTCAGGACTTGTGAGGAAGTTGAGGCACTTCAACTTCCATTGATGGTTATGTCAGGTTCTCGCAACTCCAGTAAGATCCCCGAAGTGAGTGAAATTTTTATTTTCTCGCAAAATTATTTCCTTTGCATGGTTTCATTGAATGTAAATTCTTTCTCAAAAGATTTTTGGTGTTTCAAACATATATTTTCTAACTTTCAAGGTTTGGTTTTTGATGGGATTGAAGGTTCTGTTTCCACTAGATCATCACCATGCAAATATCTTGTATCAAATTTGGGTTTGGAGTGTATACTTTCCACGGATGTCCAGAGCTATGAAGTCGATAATTTTAAAGATGATATAATTAGCTAGAATATTCATACTTTTAAGATGTATTCGAAAATAGTCAAATAATAGTTTTTCTTGTGAATGTTATAATGCTAATCGTTTTCTTCATGGCATCAGATATCCTCTTCAATGTTAGTGAATGCTTGAGTTGTTTGTTTAATCAAGTTGTTCTTTTTCATCCAATGTATCCTAACTGGTTTCATGTATTTGTTATATTGGCACTCCTTTTCAATTCGATGATTGTGGTGTTGAGTTATTTTGTAACCAATTACAAGGAAATGGTTTATTACATGCAACATTTGAGGAAGACGATTCTATTGTTCAAATCATTTGCAAAGTTGTTCAAAATGAACTATCTTTATTTTCCACTAACCGATAATCTCATGACTTAATCAATCCATCTTAACATAATTCTAGTCCTAAGACCTATGATTTGACTAATCATTTTCCTACTAGTGTATATAATGATATATTTTTTACATCAATTAATATTTATGATTTATCATCCTATTATTTGGATCCTTGTCGAGTAGTTGAGGCACTTCCTCCTTTGCTAATGGTTATGTCAAGTCCTCAATATTTTGACAAGCCTTTTGAAAATGATTGGATTAATTTTTCCTCACAGGATTCTCATCCTGATTCCATGTCCTTAATTGAAAAATAATTTTATCAAAGGTGTCAAGGTTTTGAAGAGGATGGTCATAAATTTTATGATCCAATTTACGATTGGTTGGAAGCCTCGTACTTAGTAAGCCCTTTTTCTAAAAATAAGCTTCGTCTTTTTTGATGTTTGCTAAGTGGGACGACACAAATGAAGATACATTCACAAGAAGCTTTCCAGGTTTGTTTGATTATCCATCTCATTGAAAAGGTAAGGTGGCAGGTTGGTTGAGGTTACTTTTTATGGCACATCTTTCCACCTCTAGCAAATAACTTCTACCTTTTCTGCAAGATATTCGAGTTCTTATTTTTCCCTTTGCACATGATTTTATATCTATTTTAATCACTTATATCTTTGTGATTTCAGGTCGGGAGAAGTTATGGTGGCTACACTGGAAATTTAATTACATTTAGCCCTGACCTTTTTAGCCAGTTAGGTTAGGACTATGTCTAGTTGCATTCTAGTTTCATTTTTCACTCATCCTGCACTCGCTCTCCATCTAGTCTCTGCATTTGTTTTTTTTTTCTTATTTTTTGTTTTGTATGTTCCTTTTCAGTTCATTTATCCCGATCTCATTTTATGTTTTTGTTATGTTTTTCTTTCTTGTTTTCTTAATAAAACTTTGTATGAAAGATTCTCTTGTTTATCTCAAAAGACAATGTGCCAAAGATTGAAAAGGGAATTGCGATGATGAACAATGCTTGGATAATCTATTAACATTTTCTCTATTTGGGTTTATATATCTTTAAATTCAATGAGGTTTGAACATAATATACAATCTATTCTAGACAGAAAGCCTTTGGTCAAACTACAAAGCCTGTATCTTTATTTAGGATCTTCATTTTGACTCAACCTTGTATTAAATGGTGTTTTGACCCATCGACTCAACCAAGTAGAGAAGGGAAAGGAGAAAAACTTTAAACAAGCATATTAACTTCAATTATCTTTCAAACCCCTTAAATAAGGAACCAACCTCTCTTGCAAATTAAAATAAGTTAAGAACCCTCTTCCACCGTCAAAATAAATAATTGTGTTTGCACATTCTATTAGTAACTAAATAAATAGGTGAAGAAGAGAAAGGCTTCCTACACGGAGAGGTGAAGTAAGCAACTTTGTCGGGGTACTGAACAAGCCTGCTGGCAGTGGAATGATGCTTGTGATTCCTTGAGGTGACTCTGCTGGGGTAATGAACATGTTCGATCGCAACGGAGCAACACTGAGGAATGTGCTTCACTCTAATGATCAAAATCTCAGTCTACTTATTATCCTTCTCCCCTATCGAAAAAATTGAAGTATGACTAGTCTTGTAGATGTGTTTCAAGCTAAATAAGGAATATAAGAGGTTATATATTTAACTAGGATAAGTGGTAAATCTAAGATAATCTACATGGAGGATCAATACTTCCTAAAATGTTGAGACTTTTCACTTAAGGATAAAACTTGGACAGAGAAGTAAGAGTTCTACCAATGTGTCACCAAGTTTTGACGTTGCTATTCATTGTCTATTGATGTTGTTTTAAATGTTTAAGTCTTCTTCTTGGATTCTAACAGTCAAATTCACTTGCTCAGTCCTTATTGAATCTATAAGCGCACTTCTTTATGCAAGTCGAACAAGCATAGCTCAATCCATCAAGATAGTGTCGATGCAATGTTCAACCCATGTCGATAGTCAATGCACCCTTCCATTGGTAGTTTCCCTCACTTTGGTTGCATTCGTACTTCTATTCTTGTGAGTTTTCCCAACAGTTGCTTTTGGCGCACCTTCGCTATCACAAGTGTCAATTTCATGTTTGCGATTGTCACTTTTCCTTTTTTCTTTTTTCACTTTAATAAGTTTCTTTTTCATGTTATATTCGCTCTAGCATGTGTCGCTTTTATTATTTTCACTCTTGTACGTGTCACATATTTTCACATTACTAGAGTTAGTTCTAGCACCCCCCCCCTTTCATTACATGATCCTACATATCCCTAAAATATGCGCTATACACATTCATACAACTTAGCACACCTTTTGGTCACATTCGTCACTTCTGTCACTACTTGCGTTCTAAGTGTCATAATGTGTTGTTTCAATTGTTGCACTTAAAAATAAGTGTCTCTTTGTTGTCATTTCAAGGTGTGATTTATATCCATGAGTCATGTGTATTCCTCTTGGCTTGTATCGATGGATTTTTTGTGTGTGATCCATGTTTGAGTCTTGTTCAAATTCTTTTCCCTTTCTTATTCTATTGGTCCCACACTTAGCCATTTTGGAGCTCTTCTTAGTCCTCCTGCCTAGTGCAAGTTGCAAAGGTATTATCCCTCTTACCAGGTAATGAGAACAACCTATTCATGGATCTCATTGATGCAACCTTTCTCGCAAATACTTGTGCACTAAGTCCTCCTCAAGACCATCTCAAAGCACTGTGTATCATGAACCTTCCAAGGACAGTAACCTAACCCCTGCGGCTTATAATGATTCACTACACTAACTTTTATCATATTTACCTTTAATGACACATAGAGCACTCCTAGTTGACAACATGGACCCCTTCCACCCTCTTGCAGAAGAAAACTATGCAATGAAAAGGCCCTCATATCCTCATAATGCAGTGAAAACCCTCCTAGGCAAAGTGACTTGCTTTCTACTATCTCGCTCAGTGAAAAGCACATTCCAGATGAATAGTCAGTTGTTTTTGGAGAGAATTGCACCCTCCCAAACCTAAGCGCACTCCAAAATCATAGTGAACACACTCCAAACTCATAGTGAGTGCACTGCAAACTCAAAGTGAGCACACTTCAAACACATAGTGAAAAGTGCACTCTGGGAGATGAAGAACCTTCTCTCCCTTTAAAAGCACATTTCAGAAGAAAAAGGACATTCTCTTATATCAAAATTTCATTTCGGATAAATAAGGGTCCTATGTCTCTTTAAAAGTGCATGGCACACTCTCAAGCAACAATGAAGCATCCTTGTCCACTCTCTATGTGGCTTGCGCCCTCACTGAGCCTCTCTGGCACATTGTAACACCCTCCTCCCACATCTACCCAAGCAACCGGGGTAAACATGCGACGAGAGGCCACTATGATAAGATTCAATCTCCTTGGTGACTTTAAGGAAATGGAATCGACGGAACATCACATACAATCATCCAACATCATCTAAATAACCTTTAGGAGACAAGTCAGCCACTCAGACTGCCTATCCCTAGGTCCTACTATTGTTTGAGAGACTTAGGGCAGGGTAACGCTCCCTAGACATTGCCCAGGCGAGTTAGTTTCAGGACTAATGCTCCCCAAGTGATTTATAACGCTTCCCAGACACTGCCCAAGCGAGTTAGTCTCAGCACTAATGCTAGCATTTCGGGATTTGAGCCACCTTTTTCGGCCCAGAGCCCGGGACACTGCCCAGAATGGAATGATCATTTAGAATTGGTAAGGATACAAGGTAACAAGGATACAAAAGCAATAATATGAACAAAATCATAACCAGACCCCTACTAGCCATGACAGGCATTTCGTCAAACATATCATCAACATGTAACCTACAGGTGTAAACAACAGAATTAAGTGTAGGGATCTCATACTTATCTGAGAATCGCCATGAACCATTGTTTCCTCATGTCTTTTGCTACCTTATCACTTATTGGGTCATAAATACAATATCCATTCAAACACAAGTAAAAACATGCTGAGATCCAAACATAGTTGCTGCCATAAAATGTACATATAACTAGCATAATAGGAACATAAATACAATGGACATATCAACCATCAAAATCCATATATATATATAAGTACATTTGCCCATGAAAATCAAGGGAATGAATTTATCATTAATAAACGCAATGAACCAACAAGTGATGGGACTACCAAGTTCCACCTGACCATAGATTGGTCGAGCCAAGTCTCTCTTCAACCAATAAACCCCGTGCCATATTCCAAGCATGGATGTGGGACTCATAGAACACATCAAAAAACACTAATCAATGTGGATGCCACTCGTTGCAGTATTTACAATGAAAGATCTGCTCAAAATCAAAACATCATGACAACATGACAACATACTGCATATTGAAGCTTTATACATAGCTCATTACGGTATTTACAATAACCAAATATACATATACACATATGTACATTTTCTCAACCATCAAATAAAATAACATGATGCCTGCATCAGCAATAAGGGAATCCATAGGCTCAACCTCCACCCTCAAAGTAATACCAGGATCCAGCTCCTTCCCAGGAAGTCCATAATCCACTGCAAAGTCAAATATGCATCCAATGTCCAGTGCTATAATCTCACGCCACTTGTCCTCTCAGTGAACAGTTACCAACTCATTGTTCCAGGGTGCACTCCCAATGTGCATCTGATTCCATATGGCAATGATAATGACCAAAACAAATCCATCCGTGACCTTCCCTTCTTTGCTACACAGTCCCTCAGGAATCCGGTCACCCCTTCTGTGCAATCACTCACCTTCCAAGTTCCACTGGCACCCCCATCCCGGGCAGTCCATCCCTTGGCAAGGCTTCCTCGCATCGGAAGATACAAAAACCAAGGCATATACCTGCCTCAACACATCATACCGATCATAGCATGCTCATGGAAATCAATGGACACTATTGGGTACCAGTGTCCCACAATGGCCCTACTCCTGAATACTTTACCAGCATGCTGCTGCATGTTCCAATTTCTTTTGTTGTTGCTACCAATTCTTGCAGTCGATTTCAATCACCCAACTAGGCATGTTCATGCTTCCTGTACCAAGAACATAACTTCCATTAGATTCAAAATAAATTGAAATAACTTCAAATCATACCTCATTGGTAGTTCGTCAATAAGGTACACTTGGAATCCTATTTGCTTCCTGTCACAAGAAGTCAAACTAGCATCTTTGACCAAATCAACATGTATAAAAATATCACATTAGGTTAGCTCAAAACACAACCATCATAGATCAAAATCATAAATCGCACGTAACCATCATAAACCAGAATAATAGATCACATATAATCATCATATACCATAGTCATAAATCACATGCATAATAAAATTGAAATAAAATGATGATACTTATCCTTTCCTCAACCCTTAGCTTTTACCTTTGTCTTTGTTCCATACGCACTCCGGATCGGTTGCCACACTCAACAGACACCCCGTGCCTTCTCCTCAACCATGTGAATAGGTACATAGTGTGCATGTAATGCCCCACTTAAATCTTACCCTGCAAATTTTATTAATGTTTACATTATCTGAAAATATTGGGAAATATTGGTCTAATATAAAATTCATGATTTCTATTATTCAAATTCCCAACTTACCTTCTCAAATTGAATCTTAGGTAGGATATGGTCTCCTTCCATTATTTCAAATAATATATATATATATTCATCTCACCTTCCCCAATGTACCCTCACATTTAGTAGGGAGAAGACATAGTCCTCTCCAATTCATTATCAATATATATATTCATCTCACATTCCCCAATGTACCCTCACATTTACTAGGGAGAAGACATGGTCCTCTCCATTTAATTACATCTCACATTCCCCAATGTACCCTCACATTTACTTGGGAGAAGACATGGTCCTCTCCAACTAATTATCAATATATATATTCATCTCACATTCCCCAATGTACCCTCACATTTACTTGGGAGAAGACATAGTCCTCTCCATTTAATTATCAATATATATATATTTTTCTCACATTCCCAAATGTACTTTTAGATTTACTTGGGAGGAGACATGGTCATATCCCATTAATTTCCCAATTTTATATTCATGTCACATTTCCAAATGTACTCCCAGCTTTACTTGGGAGAAGAGAAGTCAACTGTAAGGATGGATGAGAAGTTAATGACATTAATGAGAGGTGGTTGAGATGGAGAAGAGAGGGAGGGTATAAAAAGGGAAGGGGGAAGGGAGAAAAGGGGAGGTTGGGTCTTGCTTATGATTTTGGGGTTGGTTGTGATTTTTGGAGACCTTAGGAACCTGTGGAGGTTTCTTGGGTTGTTGAGAGGAGGGAAATATTGTTCATCTTGGTTTGGATCATTCATCTTGGACACACACACTACACCTGGTTGGACTTGGGCTCGGAGGGCTAGGGAACCTATGGAGGTTTCCTGGGCTAGGAATTATTTCCTAGTTGGCTGGGAGGTAAATCTAGTTGGGTCAGTCAAGAGGAGCGTTCAGCAGGAGCAACAGCTCAAAGACATCTCCACCAACCATCGGTACATGTATTCTTCTATAGATTACTCAGGTAAATTTATTAAAATGAAATGTTCTCCATAAGTTATAAGGATTAGAATGTAAATGGTAAAATTTTATTTGTTTAAAAGTCTTGTAAGAAAGTAAACTATTGCCTCTTATTGCATTTAAATTCATCAGAAATAGATCTGTTAGAAGACCCTAGGATAGGGCTCTTACACATGGTATCAGAGCTTTGGTTCAAAATCTGGACCCAAAGCCCACTAAACCCCAAATACCGATAGAAGGACTTGAACCTCCAACCTTGTAGTTGTTAAGTTGTAGTGGTTAACAGCCTTTACCCATCAGCATCGCCGCCATGGCTTTCTTTTCAACACAAACAACACCTACCTGCAAATCCGCTGGATTTCCCACTACGGTAACTACACAGCCGGCTGGCTCAGGAGCCCGACGTTTATTCTTAGTCTGCTGGTGTTCATTACAGGGATGAATATCAATAGGTGGGCGGATTCTGTTCTGTTATCCCTACGCTATGGGAACGAAGGCTACAAGATTCCCATAGAAGTGACAAGATTTCTTTCAGAGAATCTGCTACCTTACAACAATTAATAATGGACACATATAAATCAACTATTACCGTATAAATCTAATCCTTCGATTTATTTCTACTCCATCTGATTGGGATTTCAATCAGTAGACACATTAGCGAAGGAAATTCACCACCCACATCCACAAAACCAAACCAAAACAAACCTGGGGAATTCTTAAAAACATAATTATTGTACATGGAAACTAATCCAAGACTAGTAAACAAATGGGATAAGAACTTTTAGAGATTTGGGGTAACGCTCAGGAAATTGCTTGTGATACCGATCATGGTGAGCCGCAGCTCTGGGGCCCAGGTTGGTTAGAGCATGTCGCTGTCCTAGCCTTCTGTTTAATATAAATGGCAGCATAACATTATTTTCTAGAGTGTAAGATATATAACTGTGTGGTCCTCACCATTATTTGGAACTTCTGAAAATAACTGCACTACTTATTATTGATATTCTAACACCATGTTAAGAATCTTGTTTAAGAGAAAACGCTAGAAATGTAATACTATTCGATTCGCAAAATACATCCTTGTAAACCATCACCATGTTGAACTTTCTATCTATTATGATTCGTTATAGATTAAGCTAAGTTTAAATAAATAATTTGTGTATTTTTTTTTTTGGATATGCTTGAATACTTTTTAAATCAAGAGCAAAACTTGTTATAAAATTCAAATTTATAAGACATTTGACATTTGTGACCATCATTTTCATTTTATATTGAAATAACAACTTATTTCATTTGCTATAAGAATTATAACTATTTCATTTGACATAAGAACTGTAATGTTGTTTAGAAAATAACTTGATTCTCGAGCACAAAACCTTCAACATAATACACAACTATATGATGATGTATAACATAATTGTCTTTCTGCCATTGAAGCACATTAGCTTGCATTTTTCTACAGTCAAATAGGCACAGAATCAAACGGCTGCATCTTTCTCTAATTTGTTTTACAGAAGCCAAGTTACTTCTCACTTGGAAAAAGTAGAGAACTAAGAAACAACTCACGTTTAATACGGAATATATAGAACTTCTATGATGAAAAAAGGGAGGTGTGCTCCCATAGTGGTAGAAAGCATTTCAAGATCCATACCCTAACAAGAAAAAAGAAGGAAGAGGAACTTTGAAAGAAGCAGAAACTATTTCAAGATGCACACTATGAGAAGAGAGAGTGTGTGAGAAAAGAGGAGTTTTATATTCATAGGAACTTCTAAAATGCAAACAATGAAAAGAAAAGAAAATTGCAGGGATCTACTAGAGATCAAATCATGCCCAGCTTCTTATTCAAAGCCAGAACATGTCGTTGGATATTAATACTTGATGTCCATTAATAGTTATGCCTAAAAAAAAAAAGAAAGGCTTATGGAAATAGATTTAGATCCTTGGAAACAACATCCTTAGCATTGTGCAGTTGGCCAGCCTCATGCAGCAACTCCAACACTCTCCTCATAGATGGTCGATCGATGGGCAAAGTACTGGTACATAGAAGAGCCACTTTGAGGACTGCAGCCATGTCTTCTCTGAATCAATCTACCATTACTCTAGAATCCAGTATGTCCTGTAACACATCATTTTGCTTCTCAATTCTAGTGCGCACCCACATTACAAGGTCTTTACTCTCCTCAAAATCCTGAATTACTAGCTGCTTGCTTGTCACTAGCTCCAGAAGCACCACTCCAAAACTATAGATGTCACTTTTCTTATTCACCTTAAGAGTGTATGCATATTTTGAACCAAACGACAAAGTGATTAATTTTGAGTTCTGAGATAACAACTCTAATTATAAATTTTCTATTTCATTTGAATGACTTCACAACTCTAAGTTGCTTTAGGGTACTAGAGATTTTACACAAGAGATCCGGTTTTCCAAGTTTTGTATGTCCAAACCTTGTCTAGCTCTGATGCATCTTAAGGAAAACAACTTACCATTAATCCTAGAAACAACTAAACCATGGAATTATAAATAGCACAATCATTTGTGATGAGAGCTAAAGAAAATTTATGGGAAAAAGATTAATTACCATCAAAACTTGTCAGTGTATCAATGGCGCCCTGTGGCACTCGCAACTCAGTAGAAGGCCATGGCAGATACATTTTAGCATTTTGAGGGGCTAGGAAGTGAAGACCCAGCAAAAGACTGTAATCCATGATTCTCTGGGACTCCAGGAACTTGCAGTCACAATCTAATTGTCTGTAAAATATGGCATCTGCTATCAGTCAAATATTTTGGGTGGAACTTCAGCATAGTGAAATTTTGAATTTACATTTCTATTGAAAAGAAAAGGTGCTCTCCAACAATTAATGAATCTGGAGAAAACAGTTGAACTTTAGCATAAGCATACACAGTTCACAGTTATAAAAATAAAATATAAAGAGTAGAAATTAACTTGAAATTAATTAAAGTTTACCTGTCAGAAAACAAACTCTAACGGTAACTAGCAACAAAGAAGAAAAGGATTAGCTATATGGGTACACTACTAGCAGGTAAAAGATTAGTGTAGAGACCTCTTTATGACATGAAAATGATTCAGTGTCAGTTAAAAGGATTGCAAATTTAGTGATCATAAATGACAATAAATATCTAACAGATAGAAGAATACTTTGGAAGTCTGAATAGAAAAATACAGAGATATGCATTTACACATGTAAGGCAAAGTCAAAATCCTTTCATCACTCACGAGGCATGTGGTGAAATTGCTTATTCGATTGAAAGTGTTCAACTACCAGTTTCTTCTCTATACCAGGAGTTCTTCATTCTTGGATGCTAGTGAGCTTTCACCCTAGCTTCCACCTCAACTCCAATTTCTACAGTAGAAACATCCAGCGGCCACATTGGATCACTCCCTAAGGGTCCATCAGTCGAGGAATTTCTCCAAAGGGACATTAGAAGACAGGTTCTCAGGGTGGACATTGACATCCATAGCCATGAGAATGATGGTAACTTACTCCTCTTGACTTTTTGCATAATGATGTTGTATTATTGGTGTCACTAGGAAAGGGTGTTCTACATGGTATTTTTTTTCTTGCTATGGATGATAGAACTGTGAACATATTTGATGGAGTTAGTACTTTGCCTATGTTTATTTCCTATGATATGAAGTTGTGATGGGATTTTCCCTATCTGACTTCACAGATAACATTTTCCAAACATGTTTCCACATAGGTTGAATTCATTACTGCATATTTGCCTCCAAGAAAGGACAAATTTTGATGCTTCGAAATTGTGAAGCCCAAAAGCAGATCAAATTTCCATTATATACTTTTACATTTTATTCTCGAACTCCCCAGAAACCTGGTAGCATTTGGCAACTACTAATCTCTAGGAGATTCTGGGCAACAAATAAATTCAATGCTGAATTTACCCTCACAGGGAAAATAAAATACATTTGAAATTAGAGACTGCTCAGCAAGCAAATGCCACCATTTTTACCGTACCTGTGAAGAACTGCTGGGCCATAATTACACTATATTGAACTAGCAGCAATGCATTTCACAGAGATAACCTTCAAGAATCTTGTGCACCCTTTGGACTATGCAATTGCTCTCCATTCAATAACTGTAGATGCTGAATAGTTTCTTGTGCTTTCAATGGTCTTTGATCATACAAAACAAGACTTGGATATGCAGTTAGACATAGTTTCTATAGACGTTATACCTTTCTTGCAGGCAAGAAGAGAATCCAAGCAAATCATATACTTCATTGAATCTGTCTTGTAGCTTCAAGGTGAAGATGAAATTGATGCAAGACCAAAAACTCCCAACTACTATGATTCCTCAAGAAAGATTCTGCAAATAAAATCTTGAAACCGCTTAGAGTATAGTTTAGGATCGACTGCAGATATTGAGAGGGAATCAAACTGAAGGGACTTGTAGGCATGCTCGAGTTTCTTGTTGATATCATAGTCTTGAAGGATATCTATGATTCCAAAGTGCAACACCTATCATAATATTGCTGTGTGTAAAACAGAGTACTTGAATACCCTTGTTCATGTGTTAGATTAAATATTATAGTGCGATCCATAAAATCATTTTATACATCCCAGGAACACTTCGGGTAGTTTGTCATTCAAGTGAAGTGGCAAGTAGTTTGTCATTCAAGTGAAGTGGCAAGTAGTTTGTCATTCAAAGTAAAGTGGCAATAGATGTTTCTTCTAAAAAAAATAAGTGTGCCATTTGGAGAATTATTTTGGTTTATAGTTTGACTGGTTAGTGCCATACGTATTTTAGATGTCCATGATTTTAGATATGTCAAGCTACCATTCAAAGGGGGTTAGGTATGTTACAAGGAACCCCAAACCTGCATCTGTTCCAAAAGTGGGTTGGCGTTAATAACAACTACTTTTATTAGGCCTTGGTTTTATCGTAGTTGAGATTTTAACAACTGTTGTAACTGCATTTTTGTTATTGTACACAAGCATTTTCTATGTACAGAAACTGCTCTGTATATTAATCCAATTTCTTTTGCAGATTAATTTGACTCTGTTGATTTGTGTGGATATACAGGATTATTCAAAATTTAAGATAAAATGTGTATTATAGATGTTTCTAATTTGCTGTTGGTTTTATCTTTTGAATTGGATATGCAATATTATTCAAAATATAAAATCAAGTGTGTAATGTACACGTTTCTAGTATTTTGTTGGTTTTATCTGTTTGCGGTGTGTGGCCTTGAGATTTCGGGCATTTTACCATTTGGGTTTTTGCTGAAGTCGGTAGACTCTTGGGGTTGGAGTTATTTAATATTTGGTATGTGTGCCAACTGCATGTGAACATTTCGGGCTAACATGAGTGGATAGGCTTTTGGGATGTGAGTTGTTTGATGTGTCTAGGAAATGCTATGTGATGTCGGGGTCAGCTATTTGTTTTCCATTTGGAGTTCGAAGTATTTGGTGTTTGAGTGCAATGCATTTGGGCATTTTCTGTTTAGATAGAGTCTATAATGGTTGCTTTTCTGAGTTTCAACTATTTGTTGTTTGTGTGCAGTACACATTATTAATTAGCTGCTTGAGTTTCTGTTGATAAACTGAGTACACGATTATGAAATTGTACACACTCTCAGATTATCAATTGGCTATTAAGTAAGCTGGTGTGCGAGGTTAGCTAACATAACCAGCCCTTTGGTGTTTGAGCTATTTCAGATGTGCTTGTGCTATAGGCCCCAGTGACTTGCAATCAATTGGCTAGAAATGGGGATTTTGGAATCTTTATTCCATGGTGCATTTTATACTTGGATTACTTTTAGAGTAATCATTGTGTTAAAAGATTCCTCGAGGATTTTGGCCCCTGGAGTTTAGTAATCAACTTCCTTTTAGTAAATGCTAAGACAAAGTTAGAGGATTTTGGCCTCTGAGTTTAGTAAACAACTTTCCTTTAGTAAATGCTTAGACAAAATTAGATTTTGTTCTGCACAAATATGTTACAGCTGAAGCAATTTTTCCCTTTCATCACTTTTTGAGTCCCAGCAAGCTAGTAATGGCCTTCTAAGCAACAGTCTGTATCGAGCCCATTCTCTACATAGACCAGCATTGAGTCTCCTAATATAATATATCTTGCTATGCTGTTTTGATGTAACTTGATGGTGACCAATGAATGGTACCACATTTATCCTTCATGAAAACCTTTCATAAACATGTGTATGTGGATGCTTTTGAAACCAAAGGTGCTTGAATACCTGAACCAATGTGACTTATGTGCTAGTACATTTGTCTTTAATGATAGCCATGCATAAACGCCTATATATGGTCTCACTTTATAAGCCAACGTGGTTGAATACCTGAACAAGTCTATCCATGCGCACACATACTCTCAATATTAAATATTAATGTGCCTAAACAGCCTGGTGTTTGAATACCTGTTCATATGCTAGATAAAATTTTATAGTTTGCACCTCATAAAACCTTCTATCTGTTAGAGAAACCATTCTATTGGTATTTAGAATGTTTGCTATCATAGATTGTCAAGTTGCACTAGAAAATAGATCAGGGTTACATTTACAAGGAATGCCAAACCTGCTGGAAAATTGCATTTATAAATTGTCTTTCTTAAGTGGTTTGGTGTTAACACCGATTACATTTATTTGGCCACGGGTTTCTTATGATTGAGATTCCTTTTATGTAAGAAAAGTTTTTGTTGGAGTTGCGTTTTGACAGTGACAATCACAAAGATTTTTGTATGGATCGTAACTGTTCTGAACATTAATCCGTATTCTTTTGTGAATTAATTTGACCTTGGTGTGTGGATTATTATTCAAAATATAAAATCAGATGTGTATTATATATGTTTCTCTTACGCTGTTGGTTTGTTATCTTTAGTAAATTCTCTTAAATTGTGTTTTCGATAAGCTGCAATTTCATATTTAGTATCAGATTCAACTATCACTCTGGAAAAATACAGTGGAGATCCATGAATTGTAGAGGATGTCGGAGAATAGAAGATTTGCTGTGATAGCAACAGAAGGCACAACATTAGGTCAAACTGGGAAAAACATCTCTTTCTTTCTTGAATTGGGAAGCATGATCAGAAGTATTCTGCATTCATTAGGTCAAACAGGGAAAAACATCTCTTTCTTTCTTGAATTGGGAAGCAGGATCAAAAGTATTCTGCATTCGAATTTCATGTTCATATAGACAGAATTATGTCCCTTGTTAAAAATATAATGCTATTAGTTAATGAGGTCAAAAGGATATTCAGGTAGCCAAATTTAAATAATTCCACATTGGAATAGTTGCGACGGTTTTTGTCTGTGGAGCTGACCATCTCCCCAAGCTTAGTCGACTGCCGCTAGGGATGCTAATACTAGTGGAGTTCCCCAATGCTTCCTTCCCTCTTGTTGGAAGCATCTATTTCCATGTAGAGACCTCCTTCCACTAGAGATAACAATGCAATGATTGGGGACTTGGGGACTTCTAGTGTAGGAAGTATCTATTTCCATGGGGAGACCTCTTTCTGCTAGAAATAGCAATGTAGTCACTCGGGACTCCTTGATCATAGGAAGCAATTCCTTATAGTGGAATCTATTTCTTATCACTAATTCTGTCGTAGGGAAAAGTTTCCTATCACTAGATCTAGGATTCTATGGTGAGTGGGTTGAATTTCATTGTAGATAAATTAATAAATGGATAGCCACCCCTACAACACAATATTGTTGTAGGAAATTGTCATAATGTCATAATGCCAACAATTAGGTATTGGACCATTACCCCTTTAATTTGAAGGGATTTTTGTAAGTCAACTATCTCTTTTTTGAACTGAACTTTTCTCTTTCAAGTGCTTTGGAAAAGATGTTTGCAATTTGCCCATTTGTAGAATGATATATTGGTGGAATGGTTTTAGCTTTGACATGATGTTGGAACAAATGGTATTTGTTGATGTGCTTGGTTCGATCATGGAATTTAGGATTTTTGGTTAATTTGATTGCAGAAATGTTGTCAATCAAAAGTGGAATTGCATTTACTTGTTTCTCTTGCAAAATCTAATATTTTCCTTGAGCTTCATGATTTTCTTTGTTGCCTTTATAGTGGAATCTCTAATTTTGTCTTTATAGTGGGACTTTTATATTCACTAAGGTTTTAAAGAAACTATATGCATGAAACTTATACTAGCACCTTCTAGTGGAATTGATAGTGCACTAATCCGTTGCTTGCCATTATTTTGGTTTTGGTACCACCTTATAGCATATCTAGGTTCAAATGCTATTTTCCATGACAGACAGTTGAATTTGTTTCAACTCTAATTGATTTGAGGAGTTCCACAAGGATGTCACATGAGCATTTATGATGCCCATTTTGACGTAGACAACTACCTATGTTAAGGTTTTAATTTGCAGTTCCATGTTATTTAATTATGAACATTGTGTAATATTGATGCATTTGGTTGAACATGTGAAACTACTTAGGTTTGATTTTGATGATGGAATTATTTGATGTATGACTTCCTTGGTGATGATTTATCTAGTACATGACTTATCAGAGCTATTTCTGTTTCATGTATGGCTTAAGTGGATATGATTTATCTAATGAATGACGTAGTGAAATTATGATTGTTTCCAGTATGAAATACGAAATTGACATGTGGATACTAGACCTAATAATGTGATGATTATATGTCTTGTTGTTATATAAATGCATGAATGAGAGCTAACTTGTAGGGGGAAAGAACTATATGATAGCCGAGAGCTACTCTTCCATTGAGGGAAGGTCGAGACATCTCATGGGGAAGGTATAATGCACATTGTTCTATTACATTTGGTATCTACTTGATATGCACTCTTATGACATGAGTAAAATGCAAATGACAGGTGGCAAAGACTACCTGACTGGATTATTCGATGACAAGTCCAACCAGCTCTGTAGTGTGGTCCGTGTTAGGGCGTTGACCCTAGTTGTGAAGGAGGGGTGGAGGCATTTCCCACCGTGTATCCTCCGAAACTTGGAATTGTGGGAGGGCAGTGGTGGACACGCTCCCCTAGATGTGTGATGATGATTGCCAGTTGCCTGCTGGGGAAGTTAGGTCGATGTATTCGACGCTTCCACCATGTTAGTTTTATCAGTGGTTAGTATGGCCATTGCCACTGATAAAGCAACAGAGGATGGATAGGGTGGGAACGAAAGTAGGTCAGGATGGATAGGAGGATATAGATCAGTTGGAGACTCTTGATGGGAAGTAATGTCATTGTCTGACTTATCAAATTTTATTGCTATAACTCTCTCTGATTTGCTATGCTTTCGAACTCCTTGTATCTTTTCATTCTAACTTCGGGACGAAGTTTTCTGAAGGAGGGGTGTATGTAATGCCCCACTTAAATCTTATCCTGCAAATTTTATTAATGTTTACATTATCTGAAAATATTGAGAAATATTGGTCTAATATAAAATTCATGATTTCTATTATTCAAATTCCCAACTTACCTTCTCAAATTGAATCTTAGGTAGGATATGGTCTCCTTCCATTATTTCAAATAATATATATATTCATCTCACATTCCCCAATGTACCCTCACATTTACTAGGGAGAAGACATGGTCCTCTCCATTTAATTACATCTCACATTCCCCAATGTACCCTCACATTTACTTGGGAGAAGACATGGTCCTCTCCAACTAATTATCAATATATATATATATATATTCATCTCACATTCCCCAATGTACCCTCACATTTACTTGGGAGAAGACATAGTCCTCTCCATTTAATTATCAATATATATATATATATATATATATATATTCATATCACATTCCCAAATGTACTTTCAGATTTACTTGGGAGAAGACATGGTCATATCCCATTAATTTCCCAATTTTATATTCATGTCACATTTCCAAATGTACTCCCAGCTTTACTTGGGAGAAGATAAGTCAACTGTAAGGATGGATGAGAAGTTAATGACATTAATGAGAGGTGGTTGAGATGGAGAAGAGAGGGAGGGTATAAAAAGGGAAGGGGTAAGGGAAAAAAGGGGAGGTTGGGTCTTGCTTATGATTTTGGGGTTGGTTGTGATTTTAGGATTTGTTGTGATTTTTTTGGAGACCTTAGGAACTTGTGGAGGTTTCTTGGGTTGTTGAGAGGAGGGAAATATTGTTCATCTTGGTCTAGATCATTCATCTTGGACACACACACTACACCTGGTTGGACTTGGGCTCGGAGGGCTAGGGAACTTGTGGAGGTTTCCTGGGCTAGGAATTATTTCCTAGTTGGCTGGGAGGTAAATCCAGTTGGGTCAGTCAAGAGGAGTGTTCAGCAGGAGCAGCAGCTCAAAGGCATCTCCACCAGCCACCAGTACAAGTATTCTTCTATAGATTACTCAGGTAAATTTATTAAAATGAAATGTTTTCCACAAGTTATAAGGATTAGAATGTAAATGGTAAAGTTTTATTTGTTTTAAAAGTCTTGTTAGAAAGTAAACTATTGCCTCTTATTGCATTTAAATTCATCAGAAATAGATCTGTTAGAAGACCCTAGGATAGGGCTCTTACAATGCATCACACACATACAACCACACGACATACCACACCATGCAATACATGCATCTACACCTGACATACAACACACACACCTACACCCAGTGTATACAATACAATGCATCCATCTACACCCGATGTGAAATACCACCCAATACATGTACCTACACAGAGTACAACACAACGAGTACGCATGCCACAATACCATGACTACATGATGCACATACATAATACCGCATGCCCATAACACAACATCGACGACATGCACACAATACCACATGTACACCAATACCATATGTACGACATCTATATAGTACCACCGGTACACCACACCGCCTGCACAATGTGTGCACAACATCACATGTACATGGCACCACCTGCAAAACGTGTACACAACGCCACATGTACACTACACCACTGTACAATGTGTACACAATACCACATGTATACGGTACCACACGTACGCTGTGTACGTGACACCATATGTACATAGCATCACATGCACGACATGTACACAACACCGCATGCTCATAGCACCCTATGTACAACATGTACACAACACCACATGCACACAAAACCACTTGTACAATCATGCACACAACACCATATGTACAACATGCATGCAACACTACGTGTACATAGCACTACATATCTAACATGTACATAGCATCATCCGTACACAACACTGCATATCCAACATGCACAGAGCACCGTATGCACACACACCGCATATACATCATAAAGATAATACAATATGTATACAACACCCCATATGCAATATTTGCACAACCCTATTTGTACCATCTTGTACATAACATTACATAAATAACATGTACACATGCTATCTATACACAACACCACATGTGCACACATCATAGATGCAACATGTACAACATATACAATTTATGCACAACAATAGTACCACACATCCAAAACCACACTGTCCATACCAAGAAACCTTGCTTCCTGTATCTCATCCATGCTTATCCTAGCATGCCGCAGACCACACTGCTTTCACTTTGCTGATGTATCCTTCAACATTACCTGTCATAACATAAACATAGGCATAATACAAGTATACAATACCAAATCATATCCACATGATACTAACCTCGTATATTTTCGTGACTACTCTTCCCAATTGATTCCTTGTAAGACCAGGAACCTCTTCATGTCGTTCTCCTACATAAGCAATCATTCCTCCACAAGAATGATCCCTGACAACCTTGTCAGACAGTAACATAGATACATGGATACATACATACGTATATAAATGTTAACATAAAACAATCATGATCCTGTCAGACAACGACATACATACATACATACATGTATACATATATAAACTTCAACATAATCATGATCATAAAATAATTACCAGATAACATAAGGTCTAGGTTAAGAGAACTTCCTTATTTATGCACAACATGCATGATATTGAGAACAAAAATTCCCAACATAGCCAAGGTATCTGACGCCTCAGATCCATTTACTCTACCCTTTTGGTTACCTTTCTCATGTTTGTACCACCACTATCTATTTACCACCATGGGCCCAACCAATCCAACCAACTGTCATAGTCTTACCTTCCGTTGCGCCTACTCATGCACAAAGCTTCATATGGGTCTTATATCATCGGTTGGGTACAACACATATCTCCTGATTTCCATCAACTTTCCTCTTTCCCAACCAATTCCCAAGACTCAAAACATAAAAGGCAAGCCAAGAAACAAACAAGAAGAAAATCATGAAAACCAATAACAACAATACGACACCACAACCAGAGTGGCAAGGCCTTGCACCAAACATAAAAAAAACCACAAATCAAGCTCAAAAAATCATAAAATACCAAAAGCACAAGACTAGAAACAAACACCATGACTCAATCCCCATGGTTCCTAAGGAAAACTCAACCCAAGCCTTCTTCAAGATTTCATGGCACCCTGTCTTGCCATGCAACTCCCTACGTTATACTATCATTAACACATAAATATCAATGTATAAATAAGCATAACAATACACTAGTTACCTCATCTTGTTTTGCCAAGCATGTTGCTTGCAACTGAACACATCCACGACATCTCTCAAGGGACTCCAATCCTTTGACATATCCTCCTGTAACTAAAGGCTAGCTAATATACTTGTCAAGTACATTTTCATGAATCTAGCACATATCCACATAATGTCAAACAAAATCAAGGTTAAGAAGACTCCCTGTATGCAAAGCACGCATTCGTTTGGAATTAGGGTTTCCAAACATAACCAAATGAATTCTTGTCCAACTCCTTCCTTTTACCTTTTTACTTTGCTGCAACTATGTCTTACTATGCGCTGTCACATCACCCAACTATTAGTTATATAGACACATCAACTATTACCTTGTCATGCTAATACGAAGCATGTTATTCTGCAACTGCTCACAGATGTCAACCACATGTTCCAAATATCAAGACAATCATATCTATTAATTTGAAATCAACCGTTACCAAGACTAACAATCATGTCATAATCCATAGTCAACTCATAGTTATTAGTCATAATACTACAACTATCACCTACTATACTCAAGTACATATCAACCGTCTCAACACACACATGTTAGTACAATCATCTTAAAACAAAATCATTTGAACACATACTCATATGAAGCAATTAATCAATCATTCAACCACTTGCAAACATACCATGTTAATAAATTAACTAGGCACTAAACACTCAAACACCAAATAGACGTCATAATCAAACAACCAAGCACCAAATATACGACATAAGAAAACTCATACCTTAATGTCTATTAGGGGAGGTTATCTTGTCTAGACAATCAATATAGTTAGCATGATATAACTTTACAACACATCAAATCAAGCACTCATAAGATCATGATATCCATAGCAATATCTAACTAACATGTTCACATCGTAATTCATACACAATTATCATTCACACATATGCAAAGTCAACCTAGATTAATATGACACCATCTCACAAATATGTCGGTTCATACCTGAATATCGCAACCATAACCATCTGCATAGGTCAAACTGGGTTAACACAATACATATAACATCAAGATATTCAAGGCAATGAACATAACCATCACGCATATGACCAATCCAAGTTATAACATCAATATCTCAATGAAATGACCCTAATCATCAAGTTAATAGAATATAACAAAAATAAGCTATATATCATGCTCATCAACAAGATAAAACCAAATATTCAAGCTAACTATCATATAACAATCAACAAGTTAATCTATAAAATACTCATCAGCAATAGATATCATAATCACCAGGTTATCTAATATAAAACAACAATAGCAATGCATATAACTACAGGTTACTATCATTCTTGACTATCCGACAAATGTGCATATAACTACACTAATCAACCAACATCTATCATGAATGTAACCATAACATCAAAAGACATGTACACAACCTAATGTATATAAACCTAATTCATATAAAAATCCTTAACTTACATACCTGCATGCCCACATGCAATACTTGTATGATGATCTGCCCTTGCCTCGAGGTCTAATGCTGTAACTTCACTTTGATGATCTGCATCTCTTGCTTTATCTCAGCCAACTCATTAGCATCATAACAACCAATAGCACCATGATGAACTAAATTGTATACAATGACTTCACAAGGCATGTTTTACCTACTATACATGCATAATCATAACCAAGACCATACATGCATAACAACTACATATACACACATAAAAAATGAGTACCAAACCATATACACATCATTCCAGCTAGAGTCCAGTCATCAATGCATGACCATATCAACTACACAAACCATGACCTCATGCATGACAACAACCATTACTCCATTGTACACATTGCCACATGCAACCAACAATATGCATAAGCAATGCCAAATCAACTACACCTATGCATAAACGCATGTAGTCAAACATAAGCGATCAAATCTTGTAATAAACCTACAACACTGAGGCATGTAATTATAATATTAAAAAATGTAGCCTAACATACAAGGATTAAGTAGGTATCATGGAATCAACATGTAAGCAACATATAATCCATAGACAGTCAGTCACATACTTATTTCAAATAAATTTCATGAAATCAATATCAAATTCTCCATGATAATCATACTACAACCCTAATCCATCATCAAGCAAATGCAACAAGCACATGAAATGCAAGTGTAAGAGACACACATGCAACTGACATGCATGCATGACCAACACCTTCAACCCATCTAGTCCAAGAGTTGAACCATGCTCTGATACCACTTTGTAACACCCTCCTCCCACATCAACCCAAGCAACCGGCCAGCCAGGGTAAACATGCAACGAGAGGCTGCTATGATAAGATTCAACCTCCTTGGTGACTTTAAGGAAATGGAATCGATGGAAAATTACGTACAGTCATCCAACATCATCCAAATAACATTTAGGAGACAAGTCAATGACTCATACTGCCTATCCCTAGGTCCTACTGATGTTTGAGAGACTCAGGGGAGGGAAACACTCCCTAGACACTACCCAGGTGAGTTAGTTTCAGGACTAACACTCCCCAGACACTGCCCAAGTGCTTTATAAGGCTTCCCAGACAATGCCCAAGCGAGTTAGTCTCAGCACTAATGCTAACATTCCGGGATTTGAGCCACCTTTTCCAGCCCAGAGCCCGGGACACTGCACAAAACGGAATGATCATTTAGAATTGGTAAGGATACAAGGTAACAAGGATACAAAAGCAATAATATGAACAATCATAACCAAACCCCTACTAGCCATGACAGGCATTTCGTCAAACATATC
Source organism: Pinus tabuliformis (assembly GCA_031772625.1). Taxonomy (NCBI): domain Eukaryota; kingdom Viridiplantae; phylum Streptophyta; class Pinopsida; order Pinales; family Pinaceae; genus Pinus; species Pinus tabuliformis. The sequence goes on along the minus strand of CM062819.1, from coordinate 1,490,020,510 downwards.
ATCAACATGTAACCTGAAGGTGTAAACAACAGAATTAAGTGTAGGGATTTCATACTTAACTGAGAATTGCCATGAACCATTGTTTCCTCATGTCTTTTGCTACCTTATCACTTATTGGGTCATAAATACAATATCCATTCAAACACAAGTAAAAACATACTGAGAGCCAAACATAGTTGCTGCCATAAAATTTACATATAATCAGCATAATAGGAACATAAATACAATGGACATATCAGCCATCAAAATCCATATGTATATATAAGTACATTTGCACATGAAAATCAAGGGAATGAATTTATCATTAATAAATGCATTGAACCAACCAAAGATGGGACTACCATGTTCCACCCGACCATAGATTGGCTAAGCCAAGTCTCTCTTCAACCAATCACCCTCGTGCCATATTCCAAGCATGAATGTGGGACTCATAGAACACATCAAAAAACACCAATCAATGTGGATGCCACCAGAGTTCTCTGCCTACACCATGAGGAATTTGAGTGTCTCCTAGTCTCTCAGGCTTTACCGTGCATCTGCAGTCTGATCCAAGGATCACTAGGCCCTACACTGAGACATACTCTCCAGGATTTACCGTGCATTCCATCCCAGAATCACTAGGCCCAACGGAGAGAAAATCCACCTCTTGGCTTTACCGTATATCCCACCATTCATTGGCAAGGATTCCTAGGCCCACCAAGGCACACAATCTAGCTTTACCGCAACCCACAGTCTGGTTCAAGGGTTACTAGGCCAGTGGCTTCATGCATCCTCAGTCTGGTTCAGGGACCACTACCACCATGTGTTTGTCAATTCGGAGATCCACCCCACTCAGCTTCGAATCCAATCTGGCCATCCCCCACAAAACGCATGAGAGAACCCATCTCATTAAAGCTATTAGGAAATGGCAAGGCTAGGCTGAAAATACTGTCACACCTAGCAAAACCCATGCCATGGTAGAAAAGAAACACATGCAATCCCATGCATGCTAAATATAACAAGGAAAATACACATGCAAGTTGATACCTGTAATGAAGCTCGTTGTAGCTACTTGATCTTGCTTCTCCCTGCTTGATCTTTGCTTCCTCTTGCCTTCTTTGCCTTTCTTGCTCCAAGAAAACTCTAAGTGTCCAAGAGTATGAGGGAGAGAGAGAGAATAATGAGAGAGATCCAAAGCTAAACTAACCAAGTCTTGCCCACTGATACTTAGAAGCCTTGTTGAATTGAGGCTTCTGTGATCCATATCAAGTTTATGAGAGATTTTTTGGCGTAAATCACATGATATTTCATTTTTCGACGTGTTTCGAACCAACCAGTGTGGTTCATCGTCAGGACAAGTTGAAGAATCAGATCTAGATTGCATGTTAAATAAGCAGAGCAGAACCTCCAACGGCTATAATTTTTGACCAGGCAACGACTATATTAACTAACAGCTATAATGACTAACTAACGGCTATATTTGACTAGGAAACGGCTAGTAGGACCGGACCCAGGGAAAAAAAGGGGGCAAAACTATATTTAATAAAAATTAAAAGTTAAAATAAGTTAAAGTTAGGATTTAAATAATTATTAAATTAATAGTTAGTTATACTATTATTAAAAAATGGGACATATGAACATGCACAAAAAGGTATTCTATATTTATATTATTTTTTATTAAATATATAAATATAAATAAATAAATAAATAAATATATATAAATTGATTTAAATATTATATAGTAAGAATAAATCATTAATAATTTTAAATTATAATTATATTTAATTGTTTATTTAAATTGTTAAAATGTTTAATTATTTTAATTATAAATTAATAAAAACATATTATCATAGATCGATTTAAATACTACATAATTATTTTTCTTTTATTAATTAAGTTACAATTATCAACATAAACTAAATGTTAATAAAACCACACATCCAAAAAACAAAGGCAAAAGAGAGAGGGGATAACGAAGGGAAAACTAACTCAGCTGATTAGGAAGTGAGGGCTGGGACCTAACAATTACTGATTTTCCAGCTATCCTCCCTATTGAGATTGCTCAGCCTTTTTTCAATTTCAAGGGCTTCCCTAAATTTACGGTGATGGAACTGTCAAACCCTAGCAATAACACTGACCTCCTCTATAAAAACATGATGTTTGATTTTCTCCGCATGCTCTGCTAAAGCGAAAGAATTGGTTCTCCTATGTTTAAGGTCAGCTGCATGCTCACTAATCCTCTAGGCCTCTATTTTCTTCATTTTCTATTATTTTCCTTCAATTTCCTCCTCACATGCAACATGTGACCTTTCACCTTCATTTTCTCCTAATTTCCATTATTTTCATAAATAAATGTGCCAAAATACCTTTTTGCCTCTTTAATGCCTTAGCCATTGCCTTTTCCAATTTCCTTAGCCATAAACAACCAAATGAACACACACTAGGATGTCCTACCCACCATTCATCTTGGAATACGTGTCCCATCATTCTTGGTATTTATATATTTTTACATGGAATTTTCACCAGGGCTATTACATGCATGACACACTATCAAGCAACAATGGTCCCTCCTTGTCCCTTGTAATCACGCCTTTCACTAAGCAGTCTCTTTCTCTCTCCATGAGTGCATGGTGCACTTTTATTAAATAATGAGGTCATCCCTTGTTTAGTGTCCAGATCAATTGCGCTTTCACTGTCTCCTACTCCTTTGAGCCTAGCGCATGGCACAATTTTAGTCATCAAGCTCATCACACTGTCCCTTGCACATGTCCATTGTGCTAGACCTTGAAGAGCCCCTTCTTCATAGTGCATGGAGAAATAATAGTGAACAAAGGTTCCTTCCTAAGCCATTATTGATTTCAGCTACGCCTTCCTCATCAAGCCCTTCCTTCTTAGTCCTTCTGTAGGCCAATCATAAGCATCCTCTTCCATGAGTTAGGTAGACGTAAAATATATGATTTCAAGACTGGTTTTTCGTTGTCGTGGGTGATCTTCATTGGAAATAATACCTTCTTAGCATGACAAGGTGATGCTCAAGGAAGATAGCAAGGAGAAGTAACAAGGAAGCACTTGCAAAGAAGAAGCACAAAGAAGAATCAACAGAAAGACATGAAGAAAATCCAGGACCATGACAAAAAGAAGACATTGCATGGTGACTCATAAGATTCCAATACTAGTCCAAGACCCTTTGGGGGGCGAGGATAAGCAACAAAGTGGATATTTTCATGAAAATGAAGCATAGATCAGATCTACCATCAAGAATGCAAGGCAAAGCAACAAAGAGAGCAACTTGGCATTGCCACCTCATCATGAGCTTCATGTCATCATTATCAAGTTGTAACTTGTACAAGTGTCATCTCTATGTCAAAAGTATCCATGTGTCATGCCACATCATCCTGTGGGATGTAATAATGTATTCTAAAGAAGCAGATGAATGTAATGTGTGGAAGTCCAAGAGTCATATGTGGAATATGAAAAGTCACATAGTCATATATGGACAAAAGAGTCATTTAGAGAAGCTCAAAAGTCATTTGGAAGTTCAGAGTTGTTTAGAAGTCCAAAGGACATATTAGAAGTCTAAGGTTCATGAGGGTAATTCAAGAGTCAATGGGAGATGAAAGTTCATTCCTCTTATTATAAATACAACTTTAGAACTCAAGAAAAATGCTTTCATAGGCTTAGGCTTTAGAAAGCTAGTCTTGGCTTCTCTAACTTGGCATAGGAGAGAAAACTATTCTTTGAAGAAGCAAGAAGTGACTTAATGACTTAATGTTCCACTACTGGAACTATTTCCTCACCATTGTAACCATGTACTTGGATCTTTCACCTAATATTGAAGCTCATTGAGCTAACATACTTTCATGAATGTATCACGTATGTTTTGAGACTATTCTTTGGATGTTTGTGGTATGTGTTATATTCCTATGTACTAAGGAAATTAAACTACTTCATTTTGATTTTGTACTTATCTTGTTGAATGTATGTTATATTTTATTTAATGATCATTGTGTCTATGTGAACTATTTCGCTAGATAACTAATGAATATTTCTTCTGTTGTCATGTGCCTATCCTAGGATAGTACTATCACTTTCCTTCCAAAGACTTACTTTTATCTCCCCTTGTGAAGGTCTCTTTTTACACATTGCAATTGGTGTTCGACAATGTCAACTTATTTTCTTATTCAAAAGTTATGTGTATAATCTCTTATGTTGTTCATTGAAACTAAGGCGAGCCTTAAGTTATGATGACTGGTCTAATAATCCGAATGTGGCTCCTACTCCAAATTGTGTGAGGTCCAATTTGGACTTCACATCGAGGAGACCCCCTGTATGTTGGAAATATCCAGCATCGTCAACAAGTTGCTAATTCCTACTTCATTGAGAAGCCACTTATTATTTGCTAGATTCAATTATGGATACTGATATTCGCTTCTGTGAGAAGCCATTTATTATCTGCTAGATTCAACTATAGATATTGATATTCGCTTCTATGAGAAGCCACTTATTCTCTATTGGATTCGACTATGGATATTGATATTCTCTTTTGTGAGAAGCCACTTATTCTCTGTTGGACTCTATTATTGTTGTCGATGATTTCTTTTATGAGAAGCCACTGCAGAATTCTATCTTTAGTTGTTAATGTTTTCTTCTGAGAAAGGCCCCATTTGAATTTGAATGAACAAGTTGAATGTTGTTTTCTGAAATATTTGAGATCCACCATGGCTACATTTCTAATGATTAACTGGTTGTTGAGAATCCTCTTGAAGAGGGAGCACTAATTACAAAGCATCATATTATGGACCATCTCCTGTAGGCAGTGTACCATGAGACCTTATGGTCGGAGATATGTATTGTTGATTCCTCTTGTAGGTTGTGTGCCATGAGACCTTGTATTCTGGGAGGTGTATTATTGATTCCTCTTGTAGGTTGTGTGTTAGGAGACCTTGTGGTCCGGAAAATGTATTGTTGATTCCTCTTGTAGGTTGTGTGTCGTGAGACCTTATAGTTTGGGAGATGTATTGTTGATTCCTCCTATAGGATGTGTGTTGTGAGACCTCGTGGTCAGGGAGATGATTTGAGATGGATGCTATGTATCTTTCCTTATGATGAGACTGATGATCTCTCCCTTAGGTTGTGGGTTGTGAGACCTATAATTGGTCAAGGAGATTGATCCTGACAGAGAGAGAGATTTGTATTTGTGATCTCTTCCTTAGGTTGTGGGTTGTGAGACCTATGATTGGTCAGGAAGATTGATCTTGAGAGAGAGAATGAAAAGTACCTCCCTGGCTAAGAGGGAGTGTTGAAAAATATGGTAGCCATGGTCAGTATTTTCATCTTAAAGAAAATTTGAAAATTTGAATTTTATTTTTGCCTTAAAATTTATTTCAAGTCATCCTAAAAATATTTTAGGTCAGTTGGGCCCTAAGAGGCATGAATTCGACCCCCACTTGAAGGATATATAAAGGAGATCATTTCTCCTCATTTGGATACACAATTTTGTCTCACACATCTCTGATCTAGCAAAATTATAGGAGGGCCGAAATTTTAGGAGGTAGCCAAAATTCTAGGAGGACCAAAATTTCATGAACTTGCCTTTTTGACATGGCACTTGATCACGATCTTGTTTAATAGTTTGGCTATTATTTTTCTATGGTTATTTCTTTTGTATTGATGAATTTGGAACTCTCTCTCTCTCATAAGGAAATAAATTTTGGGTTTTCCCCTTGTGGGTTTTGCCTTGGCTATGTGCCTAATTTATGTGTCTCTTGTCTCATGGTTTCTTGATATTTCTACTTCTCTTTTATGATTATGAATGATTTTCTTATCACTATTTAGTGAAATAAATGTTAAATAATACTAATAATTTTTTGATTCTGTGAAAAAACTGAAAAAAATTCTAAGATATGCCCTAGATAAAAATTCAACACAAAGGAAGAGCTAAATCAAGTTCAACTCACGAGAGCCACACCAAAGATAGTCGTTCAAAGAAGGTTATGTCACCTAGGAAGGAGACACAAAAGATGGTTAAGAAAATTTGGAGGAAGAAAAAAAATTATAGCCATCGCAACAACGGTGGACATCAGAAAGCCACATGTTGGGAGCTCCGTCCAGAGCTATGCCCAAAGAAGGACAAAAAGCCTATGAATGCACCTATGAAGGGACTAGCTGATGAAGCAGTTCAACAAGGAAGCCAACTCCAGGGAGAAATCCCATTAGCCTGGTTAGCTAAGAGATTGGAAGCCTTTTTAAGTAGTTGAGTATGGCCACCATTTTAAATCACATGTTGTTTTTTAAAAGACCCCATAGATGGGCAAGAACTTGTAAAAGTGACGAAATGTATAACATCACTTATGTATGCAACATATTGATATTTTGACCTTTAATTCGATAATAAAGGATATGGGTTCTGTTGTAAATCAGAGAAAACATGTATGATCTCTGTATGTAACTTTTGGGGACCAAAAGTCCTTCAGTGGGGAGGAATGATCCAGGAGGATCCCAAAAGGCCTAAAAATAAAATTCCTCAAATCTCAGTGAAATCAACATCAAATCAAGTATATCATCACAAGGAATCCAATGGCGCACCACGCCTTAATCCTAGTTCATATGCAAAATTTATGCCCAGTCAAAGTTATAGTCAAACTTGGCAAAAGGACAAAATTAGTTGGCACTAGCTAAATTTGAACTAGTGCCAAAATTGGCGATCTGACCAAATTTGGTAGTTGGGGGGCTAACATTGGTATAGATCTAAATAAAAGTAGCGACACAGTGACAGTTGGAAAAACCACCAAATATGGTGGCATCCACTAAATTTGGCAGTAGGTTAGTTGGCTCGATAGCATAGGGTCACGTAGGCTAATCAATGATGCCACATGGCACCTAATTAGTAGCTATATAGATCCCCAACTGACCCATGGCTGCACAGTGGAGGTTATAACCAAGTTTAAAAAAAAGTAAAAAAAAATGTTTGGTTTTTAATAAAAAAATGGTTCGGAGGGGCATGAACCCGCAACCATGCCAGACCCAACACCATATTTAAACCGTGCCATCCAACTTCCTAATGGGCGGGGCTTTGTTATATCATCCAAGCTTGTGATATTTAAACTGATTGTTCCCATTTGAACGAGACAACGAATAGGAGGAGAAAGGGGCGACAAGAGGAGGCGAAACCATGAGCACAGGACCCAAGAGGCCATGGAATCTTGTGGGTGCGAGTATTGAGAAGAATATTCTTAGGGAATATTCCATAAAATATTCTTAGGAATATTCCCAAAATATTATACTATGGAATCTTGGAGATTCTCTACTGCTCCAGAGTTAACGATGTCAGAATTTGGTTGAGTTTATACTCATTTTAGTTAGAAGTTTGCAAGGATTTCACTGATGCAGTCAGATTTGGGATTTTAGAAGCATACAATTATGCATTTTTCCATTTAATTTCCTTTATTTTTCTTGTGATGATTGAAGAGTCCTCTCCACTTTGAAGTTGGGCCCGAAGGCGTAACTCACACATTATTGTTATCAAACATTGGTGCATTGCCTTTATGTTCTCTTTTATGTGTTTCTTCTTCTTTAAGTGTCACATTTATGATTTGACATGCTATTTTATGCAATTACACTACATCATCGAAGAAAAGATCTCAGATCATTAAGAGTTGAAGGAGTTAATTCTAACCACTAGTATGTTATTGGGTTGTGCTATAACTGAGCCACTAGGAGGAAAATGAGTTCCATTATATTCGAGTGCATCTTGTTCCACAGATGAGCAGAGTCGCTGAGACTGGATAGGGAGATAGAGGAAAAAAATGTAGTTTGTGCACTATAGCAAACCATGGGATGAAATCCTCACTTCTTTGTACTTGCATCCATTTCCATTCAGAGAAATAGAGAGCATAGAAGCCTCACCTTCTAGTTGGGTTTTCTCAAGTCATATATTGTGTTATTATGGTTGTGAGTGATTGTATTTTTGTCTATTCTTTGTTTTCTACATAATTATAATTTGCATGTATATGTAATAAACAATAATTAACAGATCCAAGAGTCTAAGGAGCAATAAACCCTCATAGTGCATATTTTCATATTTTCTAATATATATTATTAGATATCTTATGAAGAATTGTCCAATGGAATATCCATGGCAATTTTACAAATCATCTAATCCTTAGGGATTATGGTAAATTATAATATTCACTTGAGAAAGAATGTGAAGAATCACAAGTGTATATGAACAGCCATTGGGAGTTCGAGAGAAATTTTGGAAGATGAATCCAAAGGTCATATGGTCATTTATTTATGGGTTTATTGCTAATGAAAGGTGCATCACAATATTATCTAAATATCTTATCCATTTTCATGTGTCCAACAATGGTATCGGAGCCTAAGGGAAATCTTCCTTGCTTGGGTGAATATATTACTTGTTGGGTGATTTTTTTTGTGCCTAGCTATGTTTTACCTATTAGCCATTATTTTCCAACCTTCCTCTAGTCATGCACATCTCCTTTTTCTCTACAACATTATTCGACACTTACTCTAATTACATGAGAGCCATGGTTTTGTGGTCACAACATTGACGCAGAGGGGAACCAAGTCAACACCATTTTATTGCTCCTTGTATCTTCTTTTCTCCCAAAGAAACCCCACAATCTTGAAGTTTTGAGTCTTCTCTAACCCAAAAGAAGCCCTACATTTTCATAGCAGCAAACTCTCATTTTATAGACTCCCATAATTATTGGTTTGCATGGTGTGGCATCTCACCTACATCATATTTGCCTTCGAGGAGAGAAACAACCCTTTGTATTCATTGGTTCCCTAGCTTGAAAATAAATTTCCTTACAATTGAAATTGTTGAAGTTTCAATTGAAGAAGTTGAAAAGGTCGCTCCTATAGAGATCTAAATTGAACAAACTTCTAATGTTCTCCCTTTCCCTCTTTTCATTTGAGAAATGTGTCGTGATTCTATTGCACTACAACTAAATATTGTGCATGGGATAACTATATCAACTCCATAATCTCTTTATCCTCTCTTCAAATCTACAATATTGGATCGCGTTGAGTGTTTTAATCTACCTCGAAGGGGGAGACAATATCATATCAAAATGCCAAGCGAGAAGATAAAAAAAAAATGATCTAATAGTTAACAGATTATTTGATTAATATGGTGGAGCACTTAAATAAAGCATTCAGGCTTGTTTTTGATAGGTTTATTTAATCCCATCTATGGGGGCATCAATCAACTCAATCTTATTTGAAATGAAAAACATTTATATCTATTTGACTAAACAACAAAGAACACATAGAATTTGATGTATGTATCATATTGTGTAGGGGACAATGCCAACATGTTATTGCAAGTTTAATTGTATGTACAAGCATTTAAAAAACCTCCATCTGTTATGCTTTGTTATTTGTGAAGGGTAATCTCTTTCTACATAGAAGATTTGAGAGTTCTTACCTGTTGTTTGACTCATTACATTAACTAAAGAGGCATCTATTTGTGTGATTTTTTTTTAACAAGATCAGATAGTGGATATATTACCAAAAGTTGTGGTGGAGAAATCTCCTATTACAATCAACTATAGCATAAGTGGAAACTAAGCCGTGAGAATGTGTTGGGAATGCAGTCCCTTCTCCTGTGCTTATATTCAAAAATTCATAGATTTCTGTAGCTATTCTTGAATACTGTCTAACATATTGTCCTACTAGTAAATAAAATTTACATAACATTAATTCTCTTGTATTTTTTCATGGTTTGTAGACTGACTACTCCTGAGAGGGCTAATTCTTCTTGTCTTGAATTCCATTTGGTTTGCTTCCTTATTTTTCCCCTTGGGCTGCTTGTTGTTCCTTCTGTTGTTGTGTTGTTCCTTCTGTTGTCTGTTCCTTCTGTTGTTGTGATGTTCCTTCTGTTGGCTGTGGCTGTTCCTTCTGTTGGCTATGGCTGTTCCTTCTGTTGGCTGTGGCTGTTCCTTCTGCTTGTTGTTCCTTCTGTTGTTGTGTTGTTCCTTCTACTTTCTATTCCTTCTGTTGTTGTGTTATTCCTTCTATTGGCTACGGCTATTTGTTGTTCCTTATGCTTGCTGCTTGGCGTTCCTGAGTGTGACTGACAGGGAGGAGAGGTGTTGGTGGGGGTGAGGTAGAGAGGCAGAATTGGTCACTAGAGGGGGAGAGAGGTTGGTGGCTGGAGGTTTGCACGACGTAGATGGCTGGTAGCTTGACATCTCTCCAGAGAGCCCTGAAATGAAGATCTCCTCCGTGTTTGGGTTTTATTTCAAAATTCCGAGTACAACGCTCAATCTGAGTGTTGAGGCCAATGAATGCAGATCTGCCTGCTGTAGCTTGGTTAAGGCAGAGGATGAAGCGAGCAGGGTCCTCCATTGAGACTAAGGTTTCCTTGAGGCAACAGACAACCTTTATTTTCCAGAGAGTCTGCTTGCTTGTTTAAATCCCACAGAATGTGGTAAGAGTCAACTCTATCAAAATATTTCAAAGTGTTTCGGATTCGCTGCAGAGTTTTGTTTAATGCAGGATTACAAAAATGATATTCGGAGTTTAAAAGTTTAATCAGAAGCTCTGAGTCTTCGAAAATTTGAATTATTTTATAACCTAGCTCCTTTGCAATCTGACAAGCTTTTAAGAGACTGTAACTCTTTGCTTGATTGTTTGAACTAGTTCCTAGGCCCCAATTGAAGCCGGTTTCACTCGAACTATCCAGGGAAAGAATCAACCCCCCTGCACCTGTAGTTCCTGGGTTCCCCTTGGACGCTCCATCAAAGAATATTGTGGCTTTTGAGGTCGCCTGCCACCACGTGTAAAATTCACCTTCAGTGAGTCGCAAGCGCCAAGAAGGAGCATTCAACAGTTTTCTGATTGAATCGTTCCTCTCTCCTGTCGAGAAGGATCCCAGCCACGCAGAAGATTCTGAAGGTAAAGAGGAGGTGGGAGCTGATTTACCTGCAATTTCTAGCAAGAGGGCTTTCACTTTGGCCGCCACTACCACTGAATTCGGAATCCTGTTGTTGAAAACACAGTCGTTTCTAGCCAACCACACTTTCCACCAAAGGCATTTTGGAATAGCTTGCCAGATGTTGTTCCAGACTGTGTTTTTAGCTTTTTTTCTCTGGATTTTGGTCTATCCAGGAGATGTAAAGAGAAATGACAGATGTTTGGGAGGGGGAGGGAGCACTAAGACTGTGAAGGACCAAATTCTAGACTGCTTGTGTGAAATCGCAGTCAACTAGTAAATGATCAGAGGTTTCAGCAGCAGAGTTGCATAAGCAACATCTAAAGGGGTCGTGGAACCCTCTTTTGTTCAGATTTTCACCTGTTAGTGCCTTTCTATGCATGAGTAACCATGTGAAGAAATTCACCTTTGGTAGGCTAAAGGGGGACCAAACTAATTTCCAGAGCTTCGGTGTCAGTGAAGGGGCATGAGTAGATTGTAAAGAGGAGAAACCTTGAGCTGCTGTGTAAATTCCTGTTCTTCCCCACCCCCATTTGTCCTTGGATGAGCAGTGGACAGGGGCGAGGCCAGAGAGAGCTGTATACAACAAGTTTTTTTGAGTGTGAAGAGGTTTTGGGACCCTTGGAAAAGTCCATCTTTCCCAATTCCCTTTGCTGTCCCAAGAGCAAATGTCTGCAAGCCGGAGGAGACCTTTGTTCACTAGCCAGATCTTTAACTCATTGCAGGAATTTAGGGAGGCCAAAGGGGCATTCCCTTGAATAGTATCCTCCCACAGTAAGGTTCTCAGACCATTGCCTGAGATTTTGTATAAATGCTGCTGTAAGTGATCGATGCATCTTCTGCTTAAATTCCAAATTGCTGTTCTTGTTGGAGTAGATGCTGTTGTAAGGTTTCTCAAGGAGCCTCCCTTTAGGTATTTCATCCAGAGGATCTTGCTGACAGGATGTTTTTTGTCTGCATACAACTAACATAAGATTTTTCCACCAAGAACCAAATTTTCCAGGCCTAGATCCCAAATCTGTAACTCACCTTCTTGGAGTGGTCTTTTAAGGATATCCCATCTTACTAGATGTAACTTGATCTGGTTGTCCTTACCTCCGTTCCATAGAAAATACCAAAGGAGCTTGGACATCTGTTTTGTGATAGACTAGGGCGCTAGCAGGAGGGAAGACTGGAAGATGGGGAGGGCGGAGAGGACTGCCTTTATCAAAACTAGCTTCCCAGCATTTGTTAGCCATTGGCTTCCCCAATATGCTATCTTTGCTTTTATCTTACTAATTACTTCGATCTAGAGGGAGGGAGGGCTCGGTCCCAAGATTAAGGGAAGGCCTAGGTATTTGATCTTTTCCCATTTGTCATACCCAGGGAATCCCAAGGAGCAAGCGATTCGAAGGATAGTTGGATGATCTACATTCCAACCGTAGACAACACTTTTTCTTTTGTTGATCAAGGCTCCTGTAATTAAGCAGAAGTGTTGAAGAATTTCATTGAAAGCCCTTGCTATCTTAATCGAGGCCCCTCCCAAGAGGAGAGAGTCATCTGCAAAGAGGGCATGATTTATAGGATCCACACCTCTTACTGCCTTAATGGCTGGGATAGAGCCTACTTCCCTTTCAACTGTTAGCTTTCTACTTAGGGATTCTGCTAATAGGATATAAAGAAAGGGTGACAATGGGCACCCTTGGCAGAGCCCTCTTGTAGCTTGGAAGAAATCAGCAGGTCTGCCATTGACCAGGGGTGCCATCCAAGGTCTATATGTGTAGGCTTTAATCAAGTTGACGAACATAACACTAAAACCAAAAGAGAGAAGTATTTTATAGAGGAATGAGAGTTTAACCCGGTCAAAAGCATTTGACATATCCAACTTGATGAGCATGTCTTTTTCCTTTCGAATGTGGCTAGAGTGGAGGGATTCTTGCACTTGGATCACATTATCTATGAGGTGCCTTCTTTTGACAAAACCGCCTTGAAGAGGGGAGATCAGATTCCCTAACAGAGGCTTGAGTCTATTGGTTAAGAGTTTGGCCAGAATATTGTATGAGGCATTGCAGAGTGAGATAGGCCAGAACCTGTCGAAAGTCTCTGGGTTAACTTCTTTTGGGATTAAAGCAAGGAAGGTGGAGTTGGTGCACCCTCCCACTTTGGCTTTCTTTTGGAAGGCTTTTATCCTGTGGAGGAGATCGAGTTTTATTACATTCCAGCAAGCTCTGTAAAAATGGATGGTGAAGCCATCCAGCCCAGGGGCTTTATCCGGCTCCATTGACCACATGACTTCCACTATCTTTTTTTTAGTAAAAGGCTTCAATAACCCAACGTTTAAATTTGCAGTGACAAGTGAAGGGATGTTTGACAAAAAGTTAGCAGCCAAATCATCATCAGAAGAACCATCCTCCTGAAACAGTTGCTGAAAATGAGATGTGGCAGCCTATTTTAAAAGAGGCTGTCCTTTCATGACTTCCCCCTCCTTGGTGGATATTTTCGAGATGTGATTTCGAGAGAGACAAGCTTTGCATTGTCTTTGAAAGAATGATGTGTTTCTATCTCCATCTTGCAGCCAGAGGCTGCGAGACTTGAGGCGCTAGTACTCCTCTTCCCGGCGAAAGGAGAGAAAAGAGTTGAACTAGGCATTCTGTTCGATGAGCAGCTGAGCTTTGTTGGTTTCAATTTCTTCCATGCCTAGCTGAATCTCGGCTAAAGTATTGCTCGTTGGAGTGGAGAGGGTTTTTTTTTTTGCCCAGGTTTTTAAGGCATACTTAGTGTACTTAAGTTTCTGCTCCCACACAAAGCTGGGGGATCCTTCAACTGGTTGCGACCAAGCTTGAGCCACTATGTCCATAAAGCCCTCTCTCGCTACCCAAAGAGGATTGAATCTAAAGGGAATAGGGCCTAAGTCTTCCTCTTTTTCTAGCAGCAGCGAGATGGGGTTATGGTCGGATGTTATCTTGGGCAGAATTTTTGAAGAGATTAAATGCTTCCCCTCCATCAAAGAACTTTGAACTAGAAACTGGTCTAGACGAGCAGTAATGTTGGCATTACCAACTCTATTGTTGGTCCAGGTATAACAACCTTTCTTAGGTTTGAGGTCAAGGAGGTCCCAAGCAAGAATCAAAGACTCCACTCAGACATGGAAGGGATCTTTACCCTAAACTCCACCTTTTTTCTCTTTCGGATCTAAAGTGATGTTAAGGTCCCCCGCCAGTATGATGTTAGGGGGAGTGTAGATTTCTAGGAAGTCTGAGAGAGAATTCCAGCAGTCCTTCTTTTCCAGGAAATTAACAGGGACATAAAGATTGAAGAGAGCCAAAGAAATCTTACTTGGAAGATGTTGAAGTTCTGTGTATATCCAGTGTTGGGTTGCAAAGGAGCTTTTCAGCTGAAACATATCCTCTGACCATAAGGTTGTAAGACCCCCTGAAGTACCTTGGGCACTGACTGCTTTTCCTGAGTTCTTATTCCACTTGATTCGACTTAAGGATAGAAGAGCATCCTCTTCTATCTTTGTCTCTTGGAGCAAGAGGATATCTGAGGGTTCCATTCTTGATAGATCTTTTACTGCTTCAACTTTCAATGGGTTCCCCAAACCCCTGCAATTCCAAGAGACAATCTGCATTATTTACCAAGGAAGGAAGGAGTAGGCCCTCCCTTTGTGGGTTGAGCCCTTGTGTTTCTGCCTAATGACATTTCGATTGTGGACTGACTACCCTGCATCTTTAATCTCTCTGCCTCTTCTTCTCTGATCTCCTTACGAGACTTCCTTCCTGACTTTTTGGTGGATCGCTCAAAAGATTCTTCTTCAGAAGAACCAAGGCTGTCTATCATCTTTTTCTTTTTGATCATTTTTGCATAAGAGAGTTGGGATATGGTGCCTACTGGAGAGCCATGGGTTTCCTGTGGGGTTGCGTCTACACAAGGGATTTCTGAGGTGGCTACTCCAGTTTGTTCCTGAGATCCTGAGTTTATTTCTGCGTCTGCTATCTATTCAATATACTGCTGCACCTCTCCCTCTTCAAGTTCTGGTTGGTTTTGATCTTCTGGAGGGTTTAGAACAACAAAAGGATTTGTTGAAGTGGTGGCATTTGTTGTGGCTTGAACTTCAGGTAGTCTCTTCCCAGAAGAGGGTCCTCCGGTCTCTACATTCCCTCCTTTCCCTTTCACTCTGTTGGTCTGCTTGGATGTGCCTGCTTTTCGGGCTTGTGTCCACTATTCGCCCTTCTCTTTTTCAGATTCTTCCTCAGTTTTCTTCTTGCAGTTTCGAGCGAAATGGCCATAGCCGTGACAATGTCGACACTTGAAGGGGAGTTGTTCATAATCAAGTTCCTGTATGTGAGACCAACCAGCTACAGTTAGCTTGATCGCCTTGGGAAACCCTATCTCCAAGTCGACTTCAACACATATTCTGGCACATGAATATTGTTCTCTCCTTTTAGCCCTATCAATGTATTTTCCTAGTTTGTTCCCGATGGTTTCCATAGATTCCGGGTTCCAGCAATGAAGAGGGAGGTGGGGTAACCTTACCCAGACAGGAACGACTGAAGGAATATCCTGGGAAGGATCAAAGTCTGGCATCCATTTATTCAGATAGAGCCCTTGGGGGCCCATGAAATATGGACCGTTTCAAAAAATAAGGTCTCGATCTTCTGCTGAATCGAAGACAAAAACGTAATAGCCTCTGCCTACCAGATGATTTCAGATTCCTTCAGAGACAAGGGGCCTCCAGTTTCGCTGGACCCATCCATCAATAGCTTTGGGAGAGGGCCAGAGGCTCGTAAATTAACCAATGAGCCCACGTTCTGCTAGGTTCAGCGCAGTTTGGCACGGGCATCCCGCGGGCAGTTCAACAGAGGGGATGGATTCGACTTTCTTTACAAACTTTTGCTGATTCGTGTTTGCTTTCCTCTTGCCACAGGAGGCTACCAGATGTTTGAAGGCATCGATCTCAGGAGGGAGGGGAGGACAGGGGCCCCCTCCGACATCCATGTAAGAAGAACTCGAACTTTTACCAGTTGGATAGTTTTAGGGTTTACCAAGAGCCAAAATTCTTTAACTCTTGTGTGATTTTGAGTTGTGGCAACTAGCTTAGAAAAAAAAATCAAGAATATTTGCAATTTGTAATTTTTTTGTAAGTTTATGTGTACTTCTTGCATTGTAAATAGGTTCATTTTCAGTAGAAGTATATACCATTTATTTGTTGAGCTTGAATTGTTAAATTATTAGAGTTATTAAATACTCTAATACTCTCTATTTTCGACAAAGAAAATCTTACTCATGTCTTAACTTGTTTCCAATTTTCGCCAGACAAAATTGAATGTCTCTAGCTTGAATATGAACTTCAACAAGACGAGTTACAACAAAATAAATAACATTTTGACTACCTCGTGTTCAGAGTAATTTTACGTTTGAGTTTGACAAAGATTATTGTCAATAGTAATCATATGATCAAATTATTGATGCCATTTCAAAAGCATATTAAAATGAAGATAATTTTTGTCATAAACAAGTTCCACTTAAACTTTCCAAGCCCATCATCAAACTTTGGGAAGAAATCATCAACAAAAAGTGAAAAGTAGGTCTTGGATACTAAAAGGAAGTGACGCCTCACATTCTAAACTAATCTAATCCAATCCAATTCCAAAGTGTTGTATTCCTTCAAGACAATTCATCTTCACCTACTCTAATTCAAGAAAAGATTCCTAAATGCCAATATTGTCATTGAGTTAGCCAAATGGAGGATCAGAGTTTTTATCTTCATCCTTGTGGGCATTACGAAAAGCATAATCATCATTTAGACAATTGTTCCAACAATAAGAATATTGCAAGAGCAAAAATTCACTACGGGTTGAAAGGTTCATGGAAATGATCATCAACAACTAAGAATATATATTAATCATATTGTGGAATCATTTCTCTAATATTGACACATCTTATAGTGGGGATAATTTCATCTTCTCACCTTGTATTTGACAGGGGGAGGAGGGAATTAATTGTTCCCTTCAAGTTTTTAATTCCTCTTAATTGAGCATAAATGAGCGAGCCTAAACCATAGCCACAACCAGAGCCTCAACGTAGAGTTACACTTGTAGCTAGAGCCATGTTCCACAAGCATGATTTGGTTTGTGTTCATCCAAAAACCACCATTTAGATTGTGGTTTTCCTTAAACCATATTTTAGTAGAAGACTAACAACTTCTACTAGACAATAATTTATTGTCGTCTTTAAACCACCATTTGAGTGCAGTTCCATTTTGTAGAAGAGATCAACTTCTAGCTAAATTAAGAAATGTTTAGGGAATTATTGAGCCTTTCAGCCAAGTTCTAGAGTTTGTGGTTATCCTTAAACTGCCATTTGATAGAAGAATTCAAATTCAACTAGCCATTTTGGTTTGTGGTAATCCCAAAACGACTAAATTTAGAAAGCACACTTAGCCATCAACAACTATCCATTTCCAAATATTATCTCTCTACTTGGACTCACATATATCCCTTTGGGTTAATGGGGGGATATTTGAAATACAATCCTTATGAATTATGGTAAATTGTATGATTCAAATGACAAAGTATATGAAAAATCACAAATGAATATGAATAGCCATTAAGAGTCCAAGAGACTTCTTGGAATATGAATCCAAAGGTCATACGATTTTGTATTTGTGTGTATCATATTAACGAAAGATGCATCACATGCTTATCTAAATATCTTCTCCATTTTCGTATGTCCAACACAACCTTTGTCTCAAGCTTTTCCTCCATGCCTTATATTGAATGCTTTAGTTGGACCTTCACTCTCATTCTTCTAACCTTTGTTCTTCCTATATCAACAAACCTATAGTTTCTTTGAAATTTGGAGTTTCATGTCAAAAAAATATACAAAATGATGTTACAAAATTATGATACTTATCAGGAAAGTTATTGAAAAAAATAGTAATCAACTCCATCTTTAATTTCACTATAAATTTTCATAACCGATTCTTCAATTCCCTAGCCCTAAGGGTTAGCTGAATTGGTCGAGTCCTCATAGTTAAAGCACCTTTCCTATTGAGAGGTCACAGGTTCAATTTTATCGACACTCTTGGGGTTAGGATTCATGGTTGAGCCTGTAGGAATTGATCCCTTCAAGTGGATCTACCTGTTACAAATATTCCATGGATGTAGCAGTCACTGATCTTCGGGGTTTGCGAACCATAGAGGTAAAAAAAAAACTCATTCTTCAATTGCCACAATTTTTTAATAAGTTAAGTTACATGATTGGATTCATCCATATTCAAATTTGTTAATTTGTTTTGCAACAATAAATATAGAAGTCATCGAAGGTCTTGATACATATTTTGTAACATCTACACTACTTCAATAGTGGTGCTAAGACCCTCTAATATGTGGAAGAATGTCATCCTCGAGACCAAAAGTTACAGAAAGCATGACCAATTTTTTCTTCTTCTTGTAGTCTAGATTCATTGCATTTAGTTTTAAAATGGTCCCAATGACTATCTCCCAAAGGTCACAAAAGAAAGAATCTACTCCATTGTTTGCTTCCATAAGTAATTTTTTCCATCCAAATTGTGGGATTCCAACATCATAAAATTATTTATACTAACAATATAAGCTTGTATCTCTAAAAAATTATTATCACTTAAAAAATATGTTGCTTATAACTCTTAAAAAAATATCTTGTTATTCCATTAAAAAAAATTGTTATGACCCCTATGCAAACTTAGAACTCTGATTTCTTTACAAATTTTGTTTTAAGATAAAAATGATGTAATTTGTCCTCGATAGAGGCAGATGAGCACGGTACATGGGATCTCAGGGAGGGTGCCTGCCACCCCACTAAATCCCATGAAGATATAGGTGGGGGGTGGTGTGGCATGCCTACCACATGCACAAGCTTGTGTGACGTAAATTATATTTAATGTCGAGTTCGGCCATGGAAAATCGTTGGTGTGAAGGTAGAGTTATGTGGGAAATCGTGGTAACTGTTCTAACTTTAATTTCGTGGCTAGAACTTAGGTTTTGTGCCCCTGTGTGCTATTATGGTGATTTCACTCACGAGCCCTTGCCAGTGTTCAATAAACTAATAGGGTGGCATAGGAGTGGTGGTTCCCCTGTGTTGAGTTGGTCGACGTTAAAGGATTTGGTCTTGCAACTTAGGGGTTATAATTTTTATGGATGTCGAGACTTACGGAAAATCTCATGTCGCTATTGTTGGTGTGTCATTGGGGTAGGGGGGAGAAAATCCCTTTAACCATTAGAACATTGATAAATAATTTACATAGTGTCAACTTCTTGATTGTGGAGGATGGTGACTATGGCCTTAGTTGTGATATTCTTCCAGGCAACACAAGGAACAAGCACGAGGTATTACGAGTTCTCACTCTCAATTGGTTGCATTTCATGGTTAATATTTTGCGTTGGTTGTACTGACATTATTAACATTTTCCTGGTGGTAATATATACAATGTTGTTTGTATTCATGGCTTTGTGAGTTTTCTGTTCCGATTTGAGTTGATTTGGGTCCTATTCATTGTGTGGGAGCTAAGATTGAGTGGGGAGATTCAACCCTTAGGGGGTCTGGGTAGTTTCCCTTCATTATGGCACTTTGATGATAATTTTGGAGGTGAAATTATGTTGGCCATACTACTTGTAGTCTGGTGGGTATGGAATTCCTAGTTTCAGACTTCTAGTAAGGCCTATGACCTATGTTAGTGGGGTGTTGGGCGGTTTGTGGTTTTCTATGGTGGTAGTTTTTATGGGAGGTGGTCTACGAGGGACATTGCATCTGTTTGTTGTGGCAACTACTACCTAGGGTATTTTGTTTACTTTTTTGGTGACACGTCGAGGATGCCTCGCCAACATGGTCACGTGAGAAGATGGGATGAGGGAGGCGACAAAGGCCAATCTAGCCGACCCCCTTGACCGGGTTCTCCTCTGGGCGAGGAAGTGGCACATGCATTTGTGGGTCCACCTAATTTTCCTGGGCATGAGTCTGCTCAATTGGTTTGTGAATAATAGATTAGGCAACTCAAATTACTTGTGGTGCAACTTACCAGGGACAAACTTGAAGATAGAAATGCAATTATCTCCTTTTTAAATGGTTTATAAAGAAATCAGTGGTACATGTAGGACAGATTGGGAAGTCTGCAAAGGGGAAAATGGTGTTTTTAGGAAAAGTTGCATCGTATGGAGGGTCGTATGGCCCATATGGAGAAACATGTCCACTATGAATTCAAACCCATGCCGCCTCCTGGTTTGCATTTGGAAAATCCGGTTCTGGTAATCTCATCAGATACTTTAATGCATTTGGATGTACTTTGATACTACTGGTGTTTTGTTTCTTTGTCCCTTTTCGTTTCTAGATGCTTAAATCATTTTTTCAATGTATGATCTTTTTGGGAAACTACCTACTGACAAATCTGGTAAGATTGAGGCCAATAAGATTTTGGAAATTCATGAACAAAAATGTAAACATTCTGCATAAATAAAAACGTTTGACTTGCAACTTATATATATATATATATATATATATATATATATATATATATATATATATATATATATATATATATATATATATATAGATATAATGTTCCTAATATATGGACAATACAAATTTAGATCTCAAAACTAGCTCCTTATTATTTTTGTTGTGAATTTATTTCATTTTTTTCTTTATATAAAAAATTAAAATCCCAAATATACATTCATAATAATGAAATATTTACTTTTACAAACAAACAAAATATGCATACATTTTTTATAATCCTCTTAAAATTTTCGAAATGAAATTAAAATTAATATATTTCTAAATGAAATTATATGCCTACTACCCTCAAATTTATGCCAAACACGAGGAAACAATGTGCCTACTACACTCAAATTTATGCCAAACGTGAGGAAATTGGGTGCCTACTACCCTCAAATTTATGCGAAACCTGAAAAAACTATGTTTCCACTACCCTCAAATTTGTGCCAAACATGAGGAAACTAGGTGCCTATGTGTCTTGAACATCACTTCACTTGGTGCATCATACCATGTGCTGCCAAGATTAAGCATAAATTCAAGCAGAAGAAGTGAGACTTTGGATCTATGAACCCAAAGTAGAGCAAAGGCGCCCCCAGGCCACAAAGAAAAGGGAAGAGTCAGGCCACGACCCCCTAGGAAAACTCCTCAAAGCCGAAAGCTAAGAATAATGGGAAGGCGAAGAAAGACACCAACAAGTGGTGTGAGTTCCATAAAACTCTGACTCACAACACGAATGAATGCCACATGAAATAAGTGGTGGTGGTCAAGCTAAAAGACTCAGAGACATATGCATGCTCTATTTCTGAGCCAAAACCTGACAAGGGAAAGAATACGATTGAAGTTGAATCCACTGCGACTATAGCCACAACCAAGCTCCTAAAGGTGGAGCCCGAGGTTCCAAAGGAGGGGGAGTGCCTCTTCCACTCGCAGATGTGGGTAAAGGGTCACTGATGAAATTCATCGTTGATATCGGGAGGCAGAAGAACCTAATCTCAACTGAGGTCATTAAGAGATTGAAGCTTCCAATGATGCTGCACCCAAAACCATACACCATCGGGTGGCTTCACCAAGGGCGAGATATTCGTTTCATCCATCACTGTTGCCTGGCTTATAACATGAATCCCTTTACAAATGAGATATTGTGTGATGTTGCCCCTCTAGAAGTCTGTGATGTTTTATTAGGTCAACCATAACTATGGAAGTGTCATGTTGTATATGAATCTAGAGCTTGTTGTACAGGATACTAGAGGTATTGCCGCCTACCACCTTAACTTTGATCTATGTTAAACAATGCAGTAAGATCACTTCCCAGACTAGGAAAATTGTGTTCCTTATGATTCGCCCTCAAAGCAAGAGAAAGATTGTGGCCACATCCATAGCCTCCAAAAAGGTTTCCTCCACATGATAGAAATAGATGGACAAGGCCATGGAGGAGTACATGGACATCTTCACCTCACCCACAGGGGTACCCCTACACTATCAGGTCAATCAATCCATCGATCTGACCCTGTGCGTGCTGCTACCTAATAGACCAATCTACCGATGCTCTGTTCTAGAGAATGATGAAATAAAGAGGAAGATTTAGGAGCTATTGCTGAAAGGGCACATCAGGCCAAGCTCATCACCCTGTGGGATCCCGATCGTGTTGGTACAAAAGAAGGATGAAACCTGGAGGCTCTGTATTGACTATCGGGAAATGAATAAACTCATTGTATGGAATAGGTATCCAATCCCATAGATTGATGACCTTCTAGACCAGCTTAAGGGGGCCAAATATTTTAGCAAGATTGACTTGAAGTTTGGTTATCACCAGGTACCAATCGAACCCTCTGATGTGTGGAAGACTGCCTTCAAATCCAAGGAGGGCCTTTTTGAATGGCTGGTCATGCCTTTCGGGTTGACGAATGCCCCGCAACCTTCATGTGGCTAATGGACGACATCTTGCAGCCCTTCACCAACTCGTTTGTGGTAGTATATCTGAATGACATACTGATCTTCAGCTAGAGTTGGGAAGAGAACATACACCATATTCGACAGGTCCTCCAAACCCTGCGACAACACAAATTGTGTGCCAATTTGGAGAAATGCACTTTTGGTATGACCCAGGTTCAATATATGGGGTACATCATTGATGAGCAAGGTGTGCATGTGGACCCAACCAAGATACAAGTTATTTGGGATTGGCCAACCCTAACCACTCTAATAGAGCTCTGCAACTTTTTGGGTCTTGCCAATTTCTATCGCAGGTTTGTGTTGGGATTCTTTCATATCACTTGGTCTTTGAGTCAAGTCACCAAGGGCAGAGCGAAAGAAAATTTCTTTTGGTTTGAATCCTAGCAGAAGGAATTTACCGAGTTGAAGCATCACCTATGCTATGCACCAATGCTTACCTTAACAAACATGTAACAACCATTTGAAATTGAGAGAGATGCCTCTGACTATGCTGTTGGTGAGATTCTTACCCAGCAGGGGCATCCAATGTCATATCAAAGTGAGACACATTCAGATACAGACTGAAAGTATCCCACCTATGACAAAGATATGTACTCCATTGTGCAGGCTTGCCGATAATGGAAGCATTACATTCTGGGGAAGGAAATGGTCATCCACATAGACCATCGACCCCTTTAGTTCATACAAACACAAGGAAAGTTGTAGAATGATCACCAACATAAATAATCCATATATTTACAACAATTCCATTTGAACATTAAGTACAAGAAGGGAAACACCAATAATGTTGGAGACTACCTTACCTGACCCCTAATTATGGTGTTGACCATTGTGCTCGAATCTTGTGGACACGAGACTTCGGGATGGCTGCATCTTTACAAGAGCGATCTAGAATTCGGAACCACATACCAGATGCTTCTGGAAGGTAAGTAAGTTCCATACTTTCACCTCAAGGACACACTGTTATGCCACCTAGGACACCTATGTGTTCCTTCAAGTGAGCATGCCAAGGTGATTTGGGAGGTGCACTAAATTCGGGTCGTTGGAAATTTTTGGGTACAAAAGGCAGTGAGAGTGTTGCAAAATTATTTTATTGGCTGAACCTTTGATAGGATGTTGGGAAGTACATCAAATCTTGCATTGTCTGCACCATTTCCAAATCTACAATCAAGAATCAAGGTTTGTATACTCCTCTGCCTACTCCTAGCCAAACCTAGGAATCCATCTCCATGGATTACATGTTGGGTCTTCCTTCTACCAAGCATGGAGACGGCTGCATTTTCATGGTTGTTGACAGGTTCTTTAAAATGGCCATTCTGGGGGCTTGCAAGAAGAGCATCACAACAAAATCCACTTCCAAACTCTTATTTGAACAAGTATGGGTACATTTTGGGATCCCACAGTCCATTATCTTAGATCGGGATAACAACTTCCTAAGTACATTATGGTCAAGCCTCTGGTTGTTGTTGGATACCAAGCTCACTAAGTCTATGACCTTCCACCCCCAAACTGATGGCTAGAGAGAGGTTGTCAACATGATGATCGTGAAAATCCTGCACATGTACAACTTGAAGCATCCATGCGCATGGGATGAAAGCCTCCCCTATGTCCAACACAACTATAACAAATCTTTCCACAACTCAACTGGACACAACCCCTTTCAGGTGGGATTGGGATTGCGATTCCAACCACTATGTCCCAGTGATGTTGTCATACCACTTGCAAGTACTCAGACAAATTCTACTCATGTCCAATCTGAAGTGGATAGAGCTAACAAATTCATTGAGAACATTCATAACATTCACTAGCAAGTCCATGACATATTGGACAAAGAAAATCCTAAGTACAAACAACGTCATGATCAACATCGGGTGCCACACAAGTTCTAGGTGGGCGACAAAGTTTGTTTAAATTTGCAGAAGGAGTGCCTCGCTGAGGCCCGTCACAAGATTTTTCCCGCTATGATATGGGCCTTACACCATCACTAAGGTTGTGGGGGACAATTCTTTCGAGCTCAGTATGCCACCATTCCTTGGCTAACACTCAACATTCAATGTGGACCTATTGTTGTCATACTTTCCCCCATTGTTGGACACATCCAACGTTGCTGAGAAACTGACACTGACAGAGCTCAACCCAAGTTGTATCGAATAAGCCAAAATTGAAAGGATCATGGACACACTAATCAAGAACACTTGCTAACAGAGGATCCAACTATATCGAGTTTTCAAAGTAGGCCAACTCCTTCACCAAGGAAAGTGGCTCACTAGGGATGAGGTTCAACAGATATTTCCTCACCTCATGGAAGCTCTGCACATAATGGGGACCATTTCTTCCTAAGGGGGGAGGACTGATCCATGTGGATATTGGTGGCCACCTACCTATTCCAACTGGACTTCTAGTAAGTTTCATTAGTTCCCTTGATTATAGCACAATATACTATTTTCAACATTTTTTCGAATCCTAAACTTTTGAAACTATTTTGACCCCCCTAAACGACGTTTTTTTAAGGTCCGCAACAAGTCCATTGCCATAAAAAGGGGCTTGTTTCAAATCTTGTAGTACGTAGAGAGACCTTTCTGAGGTATCGTACACTCCAAAAAAATATCATATGACCAAGTTACGGCACAGGGAAGTTGGCTTTCCAACTAACCCGAACGTGACCCATAAACTCTTGGCGTTCCATGTCCTAGGGTTATCATTTTGGTTGTTTAGGGTTTCCCTTTGTTGTTCAATAATAAAAAGGCCATTGAGCGTCATTGTAACACAGTTCAGAGGCATGTAGCCGCCACATATCTTCTCAGAGGTAAACTACCATCGCCCGAGCTAGTTTATTTCCATTATGTAGTAAGCATGTTTAAGTTCTTTGATATTAATGAAATGAAGATTTATTTCTGTTGTATCTATGTGTTTATGTTTATATTTGTATTATGTTCATTCCTGCATAAGTCTGAATCAAATAATGGTTGTGGTCCCTATTTCCACCTCTTGTTTTCAACTTGAACCCTAGAATTGAAAAGCCATACCATCCAACCATTACTTGAATAATACTTCGAGGGGAGTTACCTACCTTCAATGTGAAATTAAACTCCAGGGGGAAAACTAACAAAACATCCAGAGAAAGGTACTTCATGTGATTCTGGATTTTGTATTGGAAAGATAATAGGACTAATTTTCACAATCCTAGGCTTTTACTCACAAGACATAGTCTAGAAAGTAATTTATTGTTCAATTAGGACAATATAAAGATCATTCCCTCTCAGGACTTGTTCATTTGTTTAGATGTGGTGTCGATAATAGCCAAGGAAGAATTGGGAGGTCATGAGTCTAGCAAAGGTGTTATTGGTGCTTTGTTTGATTTTGAACTAATGAGTAACATTAACATATCAAAGGATACCTAATAGATCCATTGAAGAGAGGAAATTTTGAAATGCATAAAGAAAAAATTGAACCCTATCAGCCCGCTCTTAGATGAAAGCACCAAACTAAATGAAATTCATGTCTGATGGACTTGACTATTGTTGGATCCTTTATAGGAAAATAAATGAATAATAAGACCTTATTGGAAAAGTATTATGTATATTAAGTGAATTTTGTTATTATTTTTGTTAGGAAATTCTCATCTAATCCTTTTCATCATAATAATGTCTTGAAATGTCACGTTTTAATATTATGCATAACTTTATATTGTAATTTTATAACATCACTTTATACCCTTATACTACATAAACATTACAATGATCTTTAAGATGTTCTATGTAGACATGGCTAGGCATAAGAATAGGAATAAAGTTGAATGCGTGGAAGCCAAATTATGCCAATCTACATGAATGGATTGTTGGTTATATGGAAGACATTAATTTGTTATCAAGGTTTGTGATTTGGATGGGTCATACAATTTTTAAAACATGCAATTTTGGTGTGTGGTTGAGATTGCAAGAATGTGTAGGTAGAGGGAATGGGAGAGAGTGAAAACTTGTAGGTAGGTGTACGTGATACCTTTATGGATACATATGAGCTTTTCCATTGCTAAGGAACATGATTTATTGGAGTAGGTGGTGCCTATATTATGGACAAGTTAATAGGATGTCGAAACAAGTGAATGTGGTAGATCATATTCAAATTTTTTTAAAAAGAACTTGTATAATTAATTGACAAGTTATTTTTAAAATATAGAATTGTGAAAAAAATATGAGTTTAAGATTTTAATGTAATGAAAAAAATCAAATAATATGTATTTTTTTTTTTTTTTAATTTATGTTTTGTTTTTAAGTCAATGATTTCCAACCATAGTTAAGTTATTATTGAGCCAAGTTATGCAATAACAAATTATTTTGAGGAGGGAAGATTTGGATATTTTTCTCAAATGCATAAATTTGGAATGTTTAACGAGGATTTATGAATGAAAATTGAGCTAGTGACACATTGTTGAATGGCCATGATTACACTCGGTTCCATACCATTTTGTAGTGAAATATGGTATATGAAGGGTAGTCGTATTCATATCTCCACACTAGTCTATGCTTCATGATGAATTGATTGTGTTGATCGAGGTCAATTTCTTTTTTTTTAACAAGGTTGGGTAGTTGATATATTAACAAAAGATGTGTTGGAGCAAGCTCCTATTACAATCGACTATAGCATGATAGTAAACTGAGCAATGAGATGGGAGCGCAATCCCATCTCCTATGCTTGAGTTCAAAATTTCATGTATTTTTATGACTATTCTTGAACACTGCCTAACAAACTGACCTACTAGGAAAGTAAATTTACAAATCATAGATTCATTGTAACTTCTTCATGGCTTATAGACTGATTGTTCCTGAGTTGGCTGGTTCTTCTTGTCGTAATTGACCGAGTTCTCTCCTTCATTGCTCATTGTGTTATTTTTGTAGTATGCCACTGCTTCTTCTGAGATCCTTGAGTGACTCTTGCAGTCGATGAATCATTCTTGATCTTCCTCTTGTGATGCTTACTGTTCCTTTCTCTGCTGTGCTTCCTGAGTCTTATTTTTCCTGAGCTACTACTTCCTTCACTGTTGCTGTCCACGCTTCTTTTGTTCTGTGCTTCCGTGACTGTTATTCTGAATATGACATAATAGAACTGAGGTCGATTTCTGCTTAATGCCTTCCGTGGGAGCATTGCTCCTTCATATTCTCTGATCTCCAATCGGTGCTTCATCGGCCATCGGAGAATCGGCCCATCGCATATCGGCACATCCATTCCCTGCCAGCTCTCTGATCCGACGGTCCAAACTTCATTGCATTTCCCTACGCCGCTCTGATCTCTGCCATCCATTACTCCATCAGATCTAACTCTCCGTGGTTGATCTCATTTTAGATCCGACGGAAGTGAATTCACCTAGTCAACAAAATGATCGGTGATCCTCCACCGTTGATCATTACCATTGGATCTGACGGCTGACAGTGATTTTAGGTGGACCACTTGTATGGTGGTTACTCACCCAAAAAGATGTTTTTTCCTCTCTCCTCCGCTGCTACGTGCCGAGCAGTTAATGGAATCAGGTGCCCAACCCGAATTACCACTAACTACTTTTTGCTCGCCCGAAATACCATTTCCTGTATGAAAACCACCTTTTCGCTGGCTATCTTCAGTGTGCCTTCCCCATGTGATGATTGTTAGATCTGTCGATCTATCAATCGGACGACTCTCGCTCCCCTTTAAAAATCCGCCGATGTGATATGAATACTCCGCTCCATGCCATTGATCTGATTTTAGATCCGACGGTAGTGACTTTGCCTGGTTAAAAAAAATGTTCGGCAATCCTCCACCGTTGATCACCACCACTGGATTCGACGGCTGACAGTGATTTCGGGTGGACCACTTGCACGGTGGTTACCTGCCCGAAAAGCTGTTTTTCCTCTCTCCTTCGCTGCTACGTGTTGATAAGTTAATGGAATCGGGTGCCCAACCCGAATTACCACTTACTACTTTTTGCTCGCTCGAAATACCATTTCATGTATGAAAACCACCTTTTCGCTGGCTATCTTCCGCGTGCCTTCCCCATGTGATGATAGTTAGATCTGTCGATCTATCGATCGGACGGATCTCGCTCCCCTTTAACAATCTGCCGATGCGATATGAATACTCCGCTCCATGCGAATTAATTCGCAGAGAGGCAGGGAAGGTAATAGATTTGCGCGAAGGGCTTGGAGAGGGTGACAACCCTGATCACTGAACTGGGGAGCAAAGAAACTCTGAGTGAGCACAAATTTGCATGAAACGCTTGCTTGAAATATTCGATTTCCTTCTGCTTTTATAGCATTTCTGAGCACTCCAGTGACTGCCTTCGATGGGATGGTCTGCAACATGATTCTCGTGACCAAGATTGTAATCTTGCTGCCTTCCTATACTCATGCGAATTTCTAAACTACTGAGTTGTTTCCATTGCGTTCTCGTGACTTTCTGCCTTTGTCTGCAATGGAGTGTCCTTTGATGATTTTTGACTATTGATTTATTTTTTGTTTCTTTTATCATTGTGCTTTGTTCCTTATTTTTGGGGATCCTCATACTTATGATCTTTTGCTGATTATTATGGGACTGAGTTGTGATATTCCTCCTGATTTTCACGAATATTCCCTTCAATTTTTTCCACTGCTTGATTTGCAAAATAATCCGCCTATTGATTATGTGTTCTCAAGACATGTCTGAAGATTACATCGCCAGAGTCTTCAAGGTTCTTCCTGATTCTTCTGAGAATTCTGTTCATGAACTCATTACTTGGGCTTTTGTTTCGTGCCCTTGCCTCTATTATTATGGCTGAATCTCCTATTATTATAGGATTTTTTATTTCTCTTTTTTTGATCATTCTTGATCCCATCAACAGTCTGTATGCTTCAGCCTTATTATTTTAGATTTGTCCAGTCCCCATTCATATGTGACAATTTCTCTCCCATTAGGATCAAGGATTAATCCCCCTGCCCTTGCCTTTCCCAGATTATGCTTTGAGGCCCCATCAAAGTAGAGGCAATATCTGTTCTGATTTTTTTTCCATATTTCTAGTTCCTCTTCACTCATTCTTATTTTCCAAATATTTCCTGAGTTTGCTTTCCTCTGTCCTTTTTGTCCATTGTTATTTATTATGGCTTTGTTGAGCCAATCTCGCTCTTCTTGTTGTAGAATGTTGTGATCTGTTGGTGCTGTTCCTTTAACGTTGAGGATTTCAGAAGTTAATCCCCACATTTTTGATAGAGTTTTCCCTATTCTTGGAGTTTGGTTTTTGAAGATGCACTTATTTCTTGTCAACCAAATTTGCCAGCATAGTACTGCTGGGATGCATTTCCATATTCTTTGAATTGTGACTTTCTTCTTTGTTGTATATGGATAGGCCTTCTCATTTCCAAGGGGCTTATAAGTTGTTGCCAACATTCTTTGGCAAAAATGCATTCTTGAAATAAATGTTGAATGTTTTCTTCAGCCTGTTGGCATAATGGACATCTTGATGGACCTTGGAAACCTTTTTTTTTTAAGTTTTCACTGGTTAATACCTTCCCTTTTAAAAGAGTCTAGATGAACATTTTGATCTTAGGCAAGCTTTCAGATTTCCAGGCTATTTTCCAAGGGTCCCAATCTTGTTGGTTTGGTTGTTCTTGTAGGATTTTGTATCCTGTCTTGACTATGTAATGCCCACCACTAGGATCCCAGAGGTATCCATCTTCTTCATCATAGTTGATTGGTGCTGCCCCTTTTAGGAGCTGCCTAATTTTGCTCCATTGCCCTTCCAGATTTGCAGGTATTGTTGAGAGTTTCCAGTCTTGCCAATCCTTTTGGTTCCATAGAGAAATTGAGAATAGAGTGTTAATACCTTTTCCTTTCATCCACTCTTGGATGCCTTCTATTTCTGGATGAGTCTTCAGTGGTTCTTTTCCCATGATTCTATCCTCCCATATCGATATTGTTTTTCCATTGCCTGGGGTTTTAGAGATGTAGCTACTCATTAGAGGAATTGTTTTTTTTACTAGCTTCCAAGCTTGAGTACATTGTCTTGTTGGGATATTTCCATTGAGCAATCTTTCCCTTGAACCATCCATGTATTTTGAGATGAGAGTTTTTTTCCACCAGCTCTCTTTTCCCGTGATCAATCTCCATACTATCTTCATTCCCAAGGCTGCATTCATGAGTCCAGGTATCCGAATAGAAAGGCCTCCTTGTTTGTATGGTAGCCCTAATTGCTCCCACCTCACCAGGCTGAATTTTTTGTTTTCTTGTTTCTCCCCCGCCATAGAAAGCTTCTTAAGATTAACTCCATTTGTTTGTGTGCACTTGCTGGGGCCATGATTATTGCATATTGGTAGATAGGTAGTGCTGCAAGGAGTGCTTTGATTAAAATAACCCTTCCTGCCATATTTAACCACATCATACCCCAGCTCTGAATTTTGTTTTTCATTTTTTCAATCTGCTTAGTCCATATTTCTGCCTTCATGTTCTCTTTTGAGATTGGAAGTCCCAGGTAAAAGAAATGGGTCCATTTTTCCTATACTAGGATTTCTAATATTTGTGAAATCCTTTGCATGATTCTGGGGGGGGTGTTCCATCCATATATTCTACATTTTGTGTTATTCAGAAGCCCACCTGAAACCTGTAAAAAATCATCTAATTTTTTTTTGAACCTTCTTGCTATTATTGTTGATGCCCCTCCCAGCAGCAGGGTGTCATCCGCAAAAAGTGAGTGGTTGATTGTTTTTACTCTTTTTGTTATTCTGAGCCCCATAATATTTCTCTCTTTTCTTTGTTTTTCCAAAGCTCTGCTTAGAGTTTCAACCATTATAATATATATGAAGGGTGAGAGAGGGCATCCTTGCCTGAGTCCGCTTGTGCTTTGAAAAAATTCACTTGGCCTTCCATTTATGAGGGGGGAAATTCAAGGGGTGGGGATACATGCCTGGATGACTTCTATTATTTCTCTTGAGAAACCCAGTTTCTGAAGAACAACCATGATATATGGATGGCTGACCCTG
The DNA here is from genome assembly GCA_031772625.1 of Pinus tabuliformis. Classification (NCBI taxonomy): domain Eukaryota; kingdom Viridiplantae; phylum Streptophyta; class Pinopsida; order Pinales; family Pinaceae; genus Pinus; species Pinus tabuliformis. The sequence continues at coordinate 1,489,989,127 of CM062819.1, read as the reverse complement.
TCAAATGCATTTGCCATATCTAATTTAGTTATTATGCCTTTTTCTTGCCTTAGCATACTAGAGTGTATAGCTTCCTGTACAATAATTACATTATCTATGATTTGCATGTTGGGCACAAATCCTCCTTGATTTTTAGATATGATTATTGGTAGCACTTCCTTGATTCTATTTGCAATTATTTTGTTATCTTATAAGAGGAATTGCACAGAGATATAGGGCGATACCTGTTGAAGGTGGAGGGATTTGACTCCTTTGGGACTAGAGCGAGGTAGGAGGATTTTGTGTTGCTTCCTATTTTCTTTTTTGGAAAACATTCTTCACCATTCTTAAGAAATATTTTCTGATTGTATACCAATGAGATCTGAAGAATGCTATTGTAAATCTGTCCGACCCTGGGGCTTTATCTGGATGCAGGCTCCATATAGCCGCCACTACCTCTTCTTCAACGATTTCTTTACACATTTCTGCGTTTTGATCTCTTTTTATTTTTTATTTTGTGTGTTGAAGGAAATATTCATATTCAACCATTTCTTCTTTTGCTGACAGTAAATTTTTAAAGTGCTTGTGGGCTGCTTTTTTTAATTCCTCTGCACCTTTGACCTCTTGATTTTCCACTTGGATTTTTTCTATTTGATTTCTTGCTCTTCTAATCTTCATTGAGTTATGGAAAAAAGATGTATTTTTATCCCCTGCCTTGAGCCACAGGCTTCTGGATTTCAGTCTAACCTCTTCTTCTTCTTTCCTGTTTTCCCTGTATATTTCCCAAAAGATTTCCTTTTCTCTTAGATAATCTTGCTTGCCTTCTTCTCTGCCTTCCTTTTCAATTTGCATGCTGTCCATTCTCTGCTGTAATTCTTTTTTTTTTTAATTTCATTTGCTCTTGCCCATTCCTTTAACTTGATTCTTGCATTTTTTAATTTTGTCTCCCAAATATATTGTGGTGATCCTGATATTCTTGGCTCCCATGCTTCCTTAATTAATTCATTAATTTCCGTATTGCTATCCCAAATTGAGCTGTATCTAAATGGGAGCGGTCCTTGATTTTCCATTTTGCCCATGACTATTGCCACCGGTTTATGGTCGGATGCCGTGGTGTGAAGGATTTTTGTTTTAATGGCACTGTACGCTGCTGCTATGTTTTCTTGTATCAGGATTCTGTCCAACCTTTATTTTATGTTGCTTTTGCCCACTCTTTTATTGCTCCAGGTGTATTTCCCGTTGCTTGGGGGGATGTCTAAAAGATTGTGTTGTTCCATTATTTCTTCTAGTGCATCTCTGGATGGTCTGTGTGATATATGCCTCCAAAATTTTCTTCTATACTTCTTACCAAATTTAAGTCCTCCTAGAATTATTTTTCCTATTTGCGTTTCTTTTAGTGCTTCTTTTATGGTGGCCCAACATTGCTCTTTTTCCTTGTAGTGGTTTGGGGCATATATATTGATGACACTATACTTCTCTTTTGTACTGATTTGCATTAGATCCATTTGTATCCAGTGCTGTTATTTTTTGTGGTGTATTAATTCCCATATTCCTTTCTTCCATATTGTGCAGATACCTCCTGACACTCCTATTGCCTGTATTGCTTCACCTTCATAATTTCTGATTTTTTTTTGTTGATATTTTCAGTTTCTTGGCTATTTGTTTTTGTCTCCTGAATCATAAGGATGTCTGGGTTTTCTTTTTCCAGAATGTCTCTTGTGGCATTTTCTTTAACGGATGATCCCAATCCTCGGCAATTCTAGGAGACCACTATCATTATTTGCTTGTTGGGTGGTGCATGGCTCCTTTCCCTCTTTTATGGCTTTTTTCATTGTTTCCTGTGTTCCTTCTTAAGAAGGTTTCCATAGGTTGCTGTGTTACTAATGCCATTTCCTTTGCTGCTGCTTCATCCCTTAGCTCTTTGTTTGTCTTTCTTCCTACATTTTTTTTATTTTCTACATTTGGGAGAGCTTCCTTTGACTGCTTTCTAGTTAGGATTCTGTCTACTGAGGGAGGGGGTGAGATTTGGGTGGTTGGGGCCAGAGGGGATGGGGGGGGGAGGGAGTGTGGTGAGGGGATCTGGATCTGGGTCCAGGGGATGGGGGGACAGAGGGATCCAGTGGCTCAAAAGGATTGAGGCTAGAAAGAGAATTGTTGTTAGCTTTTGGTGATAGAGGATGGAGATCAGAGGATATGGAGGGCTGCGTGGAAGAAAGATTTGGTTATTTATGGATTGCCTTCTTTATTTTGACCTGTTCCCATTTGTTTTCTGGGTCTTCAATCTTTTCGTTTTCATTATCCTTTTTTTTTTTACATCTATTGGAAAAATGACCATATTCATGACATACCTTGCATTTGAAGGGGATTTGTTCATAGTCCAACTATTGTATATGCGTCCACTGATCCACTTTGATTTTGATGGCTTCTGGAAGCCATTTTCCTAGATCCACCTCTACACAGATTTTGGCAAATGCGTGCATGTTTTCCTTTGGCTCACACTTGTCTATGTATTTCCCAACTGCATTTCCTATGGCTTTAACTAAATCGTCTCCCCAACAGTGGAGGGGAAGATGCGGCAATCTGACCCAAACGGGGACAACATTGGGTATATCCATTTCTGGGTCGAAATCTGACGTCCATCTGTTTAGATACAAACCCCTTGTATCCATAAAGTACGGGCCATTCCTAAATATTAGATCTCGATCCTCCTTGGTTTCAAAGTGGAAGGTGTAGTATCCTCTTCCACAGAACTTGATTGAGATTTTTCTGTTTATTGTTGCAGACCAGTTCCTTTCTACCCATTTTTGGACCATTTTGGGCGATGGCCATAACCCTGTAAACTGCCCAACTAATCCACGTTCCGCCAGGGAGAGTGCTGCTTTACGAGGAAGAGCTGGAGGGAGTGATATTTCCAGGATGTCTTCCAATCTTTTAACAAACTTGGTGACTGATGGTCAGTTCTTTGCCGGACCCATTGCAGAAATGAGAGAGGCGAAAGCTTTTGCTGTTCCTTCATTTTCTCGCTGGTTATCTGAGGGAGGCTCTTCGTCCTCTGATGATTCCATGTTGATCGTTCCTCAATAGCAGGAGGCCACTGAGGGCAGCTGCGTGCTGCTGCGTGAGCTTGTTGCGATTAGGGTGCCGTGAGCTGCTATGTGAGGCTACTGCGGCTACGTTTTGATCGAGGTCAATTTCTTATTATAGTTAAATTTTACCAAATAATTTAAGATCGAACAATACAATTATAAGGTTTTTATTTTTCAATGATATTTTCAACAATTATATGCTTATTTTGTCAACATTGTTGACAAAGTTGACATGAAAATAGTATATAACAAGCCTCTAATTACCTTTCTAATTACTCACAGAGGTATCAAAGGGTTTTCACATTTAATTGTCAACCTAGGGTTTATATCGAACTTGCAAATTACCATGCAACGTATATGTAAGCATCATATTCTTCTTTCACTAGTTAGTTCAGTAGTCGTTTCAATGATTACTTTTGTAGGCAAAGTATAGACATTTCATAGGTTTTGGCAAGGTTTTGAAAACTTTTGAAAAGGAAATGATGATCACACTTGCGAAAAGGAAATCAATTAAATATTGTATTGGAAAGGAAATCACACTTATTGAAACTAAATCGCTCTTGTGGAAAGGAAAATACATTTGTTGAAAGGAAATCATGCTTCCTAAAAGGAAATCATGCTTGGTAAACAAAAACACACTTGCTAAAAAATGAAATCTAGTCCTTGCCAAAATGATAATTTTTATTACTCAAATATTAAACGTAATCATTGCATTAAGAAAAATCCTTGGAATATCTTATTGAGGTGAATGCAATGAATATAGCCTGCAAATGTATTTACAAATGATATATCATTTTACTTAAATAAATGTAATATATCTTAAATACAAATATACTAAAGTGGTATATCTATTTTTTAAAAAAATTATAGTTTTACGAAAATAAATAGAACTTATCAAGCAACTACAATCTATAGAAATAAAACTAAGAGAATATGAAATATAACTCCAAATAAATATAAGTTAATAATAGTATAATTTAACCACTAAATGCAATCTACATAAATGAACTATTGCATAAATAAATTAAATCACGCAGCCATAAAAGAAAAACTAACTAAACTACACAATACTTTTTCCTTTTGGTGTGGGCCATGCCTCCATACAACAAAGCATTGATATTAATCTACATCAACACTCACCAATTCTATAACATAATAAATAAATAAACAAAAATAAACTGATATCGATATTAAAGAATAATAATTACAATCCACATCTAATACTCCTATCTTCTCTAGCATCTCATTTTATACATGAGATTGCTCTAGGAAAGAAATAACAAATGTTTGAATATAGATCCACTTGAGAATCAACAAATCTCAAGTGGTTGCAACCATTTTACAAATTTATAAAGTATAAAAAATGATTTCCATATTCATTCTTAATGAATTTTAGAATTACTTCTATTGTCAGATTTGTAATAGGCTATGTGGGCTCTAACAACTTACCTAAAATATGCTCAAAATAATTATTAATGATGTGGATATCCCTAGATCCATGGCATATATATGAGAAGTTTCTAATTTTGTAATAAAAGCATATATGCATGCATGAGCACATAAAAATATGGCTCACTATAATTTTAATCATAAAATATATGTTTTATTCTCTTGCTCAAGTGGCTACATGATTGGTGGTGGTCAATTTCCTCAACTGTAGCATGTTTAATTTGCAACACATGGGTCTACAAATTCTTTGCACCACTCATTTGAATTTCCTCCAACTTGTTGCATACGATCTTCAATTAATATCCTATAACAACTTGTTCACAAATAAACCATTATTTAGAAGTACACATTTCTCCTTATTGAAGAATGTAACTAGTGTCGATCTTCATAATTGTATTTGAGTCATGAAAAAGAAAATCTATTTATGTAAAAAAAATTATTGACTTATTAAAGCATGGGTTTCATGCTTGGGCCAATGGTCAATAGGTTAAAATCACTCATTGTGTTCCCTAGGGTTTGTGTCTTATGTCAAAAATCAATGTCATGATGTATAAGACCCTTCTTGGGTTAATTGCATTAATGAAAGAAATTTATTTTAGGCATGTTAACCCCTCCACCATCAAGTCGGCCTCAATCACAAGAAATTGGCATCAAACGCAAGAAGTCAACCTCAAGCAACTGTCTAGTTGGCCTCATAAAGGGACACATCCACCTTATGAAGACTATATATAAATAAGCATCCAAAATTGAAGATGGCACCATTCAATCTGCAATTATATTGAAGAAATAAGTTTGTATAAACAATAAAGAAGAAATACCTATGAAGATGAATAAAGGTATTGCAGGAGCCGAAGTTTCTATGATTGCAAGAGCCGAAGTTACTATGATTGCAAGAGCCGAAAATAAGAGATGATAGGTGTTGGTGCACTAAGATGTCTTTTTACAAACAATCTTAATTCCTACATTAATTGTCAACCCAAGGTAAGTATTTTTATCTCAAGAGTGTCAGCACTATATGTGCAGTGAATTCAGAGGTTATCTAATGATAAATCGTTGCAATCACTAATAACTATTTCTTCAACTCACTCCAAACAATTCTGAAAGAAATAAATATGGAAGAAATAACTCTTGAAAGAACTCTTAACACACTATGCAACTCTATTTAACTTGTTCCAAAATCAAATGAATTTGAATGAAAATGCAAAGAATCATGCTTGGAAATCTTCAAATAGAATTAAAACTCACTCACTCAGGAAAGAGAACTGTAACAACTGAACAATAGTGATAATCTATAGCAAATCCGAATTGAACAACAAATCTAATTGAACGACAAATCCTAATTGAACAACAAATCTCAATTGAACGACAAATCCTAATTGAACAACAAACAAGCATATAATGATAAATGATATCTAAATAGCAAATGACTTATATAAGCAAGTTATGGAAATTGATCAATGCTATCTCTAAGATCTATGATAACATAACTCAGAATGGACAACAATCTACTACTGAAACTAACATAACCAATCCAATCAAAGCGTTACTTAGATATATCACACAGCTAAGTCTGAATCTAAATGAACAATAGTATGAATCGGAATCGTCAATCTTCACAATAAGCGAAATGATATTAACTTAACAGTAATAATCAGTAAAGACTAAATAGAAAATATTATAACACAAGAAAGCAGTAGAACTTCTCTTGATTGGGCCCAAAGTCGCCAGAAGTCTCCACTAAGAAATACTCAGAATATAAGTATGGATCAAACACAATCTTTCTTCATTAAAATAAGCAACACAGTTACAACATCACTGAGATGATAGTATATGTCTCAAAAGAATAATTACAAGTTATGAAATTCTGAACTCTATGCAGTTTTGCCTTTCGGCCTTATATATTACATTTAGAAAATAAATAGATAAAAGTGAATCCTCAGGATCAGGGGATCCTAAGGATTTCGCTATACATAATCTGATTCTGTCATGAAATAGCATCAGTCTTCCTGGTCTCTCGCTACCTTTGCTGCCTCAGATGCTGTCTTTTTCCTTTTACGGCCTGATGCTGCTCTGTCGATTGAACAACTATTGTTCAATCACGTCTTCTGCATATAAAGATAGAAAAAAGTCAGTTTCTCGTGCTAGATTTATCTAATTTGTTACCAAGTGCTTTTACCCAACTTTAGCTGTTATTTCCTTTACTTTGATCCATAAAAAAAGATAATCATGTGATGATAAATGTTGAATAAAGCTATTTACAAAGAGAAAACATACCTTTTTCCTGACCCAACATACTCCCCAGCTTACCTTGTTGCATGTCCTCATGCAATTAAATAGTTGATGTGTAGCTGAGTTAGGGAATACGCAGGGTATACCTCCTCATAATTTCTGAAGCCATTTTTCTTCTTTAGTATAGAAAAAGCCTGGGTAATGTCTTGATCCTTCAAGGTGTAGTCACAACGATACTTCTCTGGAGGATACCATATGATTGGAGTCCTATACCGACATCCTATCCATTCTGGCCCCATGGTTAAGACCATGTTACTGTACTTGTGGAAACAAGAAGAGGCAGCTTTAAAGTTCTGGTATCCAAATGGTTCTCGATTTCTAACAGTAATGCTGGAGACTTCCCACCTTTGTTTGGCTACAGACAAGGCTTCCTCCTTAATCTCTTGGAAGTACTCCTTTCCAGCTTGTATAATATCTGTGTGAAATGGCCCCAGTTGGCCCACAACACCATCTCACTTCATGAATTGCTTATGTCTGACCGAGAGATGTAGGGGTTTGGTTGGTTCCCCTCTCACCCATAGGTCGATTCCTTCTTCATGCTTCCTAAAAGTATTGTGAGCCTTGGCCCACTTGAGTTGATTAGTGGCAAAAGAGAGAAATGCTTGGAGTTGTACATCCCCTATAAAGGGGCCAGGGTTGCTGTCTCTGTCATCTTCCAGAAAGAAATTGTGCATATAAAGTTCACAGAGGAGGCATTGTACCTGCTCGTTCTGTTCTCTGAAGCACTTGACAAAGTTTGGGGTAGTTTTGATTTCCACAGACTTCCCAACCTTAACAACTTTGACTTTCAGCAGGAGGTATCTCTCCAGGAGGAATAAGGCATAATTTGTAGTAAGGGCTCTGCATGACAGGGTGTCTGAATAAAGAGAGCAGACAGTTTCCAACTGCTCTTTAGCCTTTTGTAATTTGTCCCGTGCTTTCTCAACCTTTTTCTGTTTAGCCTTGTACTAAGCAAAGGTCTCATCCTTAGTCACTGTAAGTGCCTCAAACTTTTTCTTTAACTCTTGATGTATCCGTAGGGGCACTACCTTTTCTTTGTGCTACGTTAATTCCTGTTGAACCTTCAGTAGTTCATTCTACAACCTCCGGATGACTGCCTCTCTTACCAAAGGAATGTAAGAAGGTGTCTCCTCTGTTTGGGTTTCTCCATCCTGGGTCTCCATGGGATCGGTCTGAACAACAGCTTCAGCTGCCTCTTGAATCATGCAATGACCAATTTGAATGTCCTCTTCAACATCTGTTTGAACAACAACATTCACGGTAGGGTAGTCCGTTTGGGTCTCCTGTGAGAAAACACAGGGGTCTTCAGTCTGCATTTCAGTGTCTTCTACAAGACATGGCTCTATCTGAGTTTCCTTTGGACAGGCCAAAAGATCCTCAGTTTGGGTTTCAGCATCCTTTCCAGAACAATGTTTTGTCTATGTGCCTGTGGTCTCTTTTTCTACTTTCAAATTCCTAGCTCTAATGGCTTCTTTTAACCACTACCTTAGCTGCCCAATTATTCACTTCTGTTTTCTATACTTCTTAAGCATTTTTCTGAGCCTATCCTTGTAGGACTTCTTTATTCTGGGACTTCCAACTGGTGGTGGGTTGACTGCATTGTCCTCTGGTTCCTGTACAGGTGGTATTGTGTCAGCATCAGGGAGGGTTCCAACTGGAATTATATCTCCCAATGGAGCTTCACCTTCTAGCTCCTCTTTGTCATGGATTTCTCTTTCAGGAGATCCCAATACAATGGTGTCTCCTGAACAATTTTCATTCTCTGGGTTTTCTTCTGGGTAGGCCTCGTCCTCAGGGGACTTAGAAAGAATAGTATTTCTTGGTTGATTTACATCTCCCAAGGTTTCATCTGCAGGATTTTCTTCAGCTGGGGGGTCCACTGGACTAGTATCTGTTGTTTGATTTTCTTCTCTAATGACTTCCTCTTCATGCACCTCGGCTTCAAGGGGTTTTTCCACAAAAGGGATTAGTTCCCTCTGTTCCTCCACGAAATCAGTAAATGGCAGGGTTTGCTCACGACCAGGGCTGTCAGCAGAGGCAGACTGGTTGGGGGTACAATTATGTTCTTCAACATTCCCAGATTTTTCTCTACCCTCACCAAATATCCCCATGTTTTCCAATACCCTAGCCACTTCCTCCTCATAGTCTTGCAAAGGGGAATTTTGTGGACTTGGAGGTGGTGTGTGGGATGGTCCAGCCTCATTTGTTTGAATTGGGATACGTCACTGGGCTCTAACCTGCATAGAGCGCCTACGTTTTGTTGGATTCAAGGGCATAGAGGAATTCTTTCTTTTCAGTGTCCTTCTCGAACCTGGGGTTCTTGGCCCTTGCTGCTCTGTTGCTATGTTTTCTGGAGGTGGGGCTAAAGTAGGATTTACAATATTGTCCCAGGTTAACTGCTGCTGGGCCAGTCCATGCATGATAAGCAATTTAATCAGTCCATGATGACTGATGACAGTGCATGGGTCCTTAGCTTTCCTAACTCGTCGAGTGACATCATGCAATAGAGAATTCAAATAAAACGACAAATTAACTGAAATTTTCTATTTTAGGATGGCTAACAATTTGAGTTGACGGGGCTTTACCACATCCTGGCAACCATCACATGTGATATACCATTGCACGATGACTGCCAACTCCTGCCAAGGCTGTCTTAACGCTGAAGGGTGAATCCCTTTCCCTGTTCGGGCTAACTGCTCATCCGGGTCCTGGAACACTGCAACCGCATTGTGCAGAAGGATGTGCTTTTCTGTCCATTTGGTTCCCTCAGCCGGAAGTCCAGTGACTTCGGCTATGACTGCTTCAGAAACTGTTATCTCCCTACCTTTGACTGTGGTGCTGCCATTCTGCAAGTTCTGTAAGAATTTGAGTGTCATTTCTTCGTGAAATCCTTGCAATTTATTCAGATATTGCAGCCATCCTGCGCGCTTGATAATTTCCTGAGCCTGGTCCGATACCTTGAGTACTGAGGGCTCATTTCGGATAGCTCTTCCTCCCATGGCTGTTGTACCTATGACTAGTTCACTTGTATGCAATTGTTTTACACTTCCACAATTCAGAACAACAACAGAGAACGTTAAAGCAATTAACAGAGAAATGACGATGTTTTGAGAATTAATATCATATTTAGTTAAATCATTTGTCTCGTCAACCACAATTAACGCTAGATCATGAGTCCGCATGCTAGCCATAATGGTTTCCGTCCTTTCCCCAATCAGAAATACTTGCTAATTATTACGCATTCATAATCATCATGCAGTCCTTACCCGGAAGTTAATTCAAATGATTATCACACAATTATCCATAATTGTCACTCATGCCATTCATACGTAGGCCATCCCCCTCTGACGAGAAAAGGGCGTCCACGTCCTTCAAGCATGTGAAAAGCAAGCGAAAGCATTGACAATTCATAAATGCCGACAACCAATCCAAAAAAACGGCGTGCTAATCGGTAAGGCAATTAAAGCAATACACGTCATCAGATGTGAAATGGCCGAGAAAAAAAATTAAAACAAAGATTTTAATTCATTATGAAAAAATATTTTCACCATAAGCGGTATTAATAACAAAGGCATAATCGGTAGTATGTATTAATGACTGTCATAAAATGATTGGACAATTAAAATATGATGAATATATAACATAAGTTACCATGCAGGTCGGCTTGTAAGAGTGTTGTTCAAATGGGAAATTCCCTTTGGAAACAAATCCATAGGTGGTAATAGATAGAAATCATTTGGCAGTGTAAGATGATACTCCAATACCACAAGCAGAGCCACTGCTGCCAGCAGGCATTCATAGCCTCGACAAGGTTGCTTTTTAACCCCACAAATGAGCCAGAGTCCTCCTTTTAGTATGTAGATGGTTCTTCTTTTCTTGTCATAAAGAGACCACTATGCTGGCATGGTGACCAGATGACCATAGTGCCATTCACTAGGATATAACAAGTGATCAGGCTGGCTCATGATGAGACCCCCTGTCCTTCTAACAGTTTTAATCATCAAGAAGGTCATTACCTTGGTTTGGTGGCCAAATTGGAATGTCCCCCGTTACATCCTTATGAGCATGGTAGGTTGGCTCGAGATGAGACCCCCTATCCTCTTTAAGACAATGTTTGATGCATTTTCATATTTCATTATTTCCATTTTTTCTTTTGAAATTTTTATTGTAACAAGAGGGAGGCTCATTTGCTCCTTAAGAGTTAGGGATGGTGTAAGAAGTAAAAATATGCCAATGAAGGTTTATACTCTTACCCCCATATCATCATATCAACGAGATTTATCCATTTGAAAGTGTAAACATAAGCCAACATGGTTTGAAAATAGTGAATCATTTTATGATGTGTCCAAAGAAGAGATGTTCAGTCAGTCATTATAAAGATACATCGTATCAGCTGTTGAATAAAGATAACCATCAAAAGGCTTCATAGGTCATAATGATATTATCATTATTGTTTTTGCTTATATTAGGCACAAATCCATTCAAATGGTGTTTATTCAAAACATAAAAGAAAAAATAAAGATGGCACAATGATCGGTAATTAAAGAATTCATAGTTTGTCCTATTTAAAAAGACCAAAAGTGCGGTTCAATGGATTGAACAACAATCGTTCAATCGTTTGAACAACAAAAATCACAAAAAATGTAAAAGTGATGTTCAATCGATTGAACAACAATTGTTCAATCGTTTGAACAACAAAAATCGCAAAAATGTAAAAGTGTTGTTCAATCGATTGAACAGCAATCGTTCAATCATTTGAACAACAAAAATTAAAAGAAAAAACACGCAAAAGTGTTGTTCAATCGATTGAACAAAAATCGTTCAATTGTTTGAACAACAAAAATCACAAAAAATGTAAAATTGTTGTTCAATCGATTGAACAACAATCGTTCAATTGTTTGAACAACAATAATTAAAAGAAAAGAAAAAAACATGCAAAAGTGCTGTTCAATCGATTGAACAGCAATCGTTCTATCGTTTGAACAACAAAAAGCGAAAAAATGTAAAAGTGTTGTTCAATCGATTGAACAACAATCGTTCAATCGTTTGAACAATAAAAATTAAAAGAAAAAAACACACAAAAGTGTTGTTCAATCGATTGAACAACAATTGTTTAATCGTTTGAACAACAAAAATCGCAAAAAATGTAAAAGTGTTGTTCAATCGATTGAACAACAATCGTTCAATCGTTTGAACAACACAAATTAAAAGAAAAAAACACACAAAAGTGTTGTTCAATCGATTGAACAGTAATCGTTCAATCGTTTGAACAACAAAAATCGCAAAAAATGTAGAAATGATGTTCAATCTATTGAACAACAAAAATTAAAAGAACAAAAAACATGCAAAAGTGTTGTTCAATCGATTGAACAACAATCGTTCAATCATTTGAACAACAAAAATACAAAAAATGTAAAAGTGTTGTTCAATCGATTGAACAAGAATCGTTCAATCGTTTGAATGACAAAAACAAAAATGGGAAAGTGTTGTTCAATCGATTGAACATCAATTGTTCAATCGTTTGAACAGTGAAAACCAAAGATGTAAAAGTGTTGTTCAATCGATTGAACGGGAATCGTTCAATCGTTTGAACAACAAAAAACAAAAAATAAAAGTGTTGTTCAATCAATTGAACAACAATTGTTCAATCGTTTGAACAACAAAATCAATAAAAATGTAAAAGTGTTGTTCAATCGATTGAACAACAACATTCAATCGATTGAATAACACTTATCAAGCACTCAAAAAAATCCTCATATTTACATGGTGATGCCTAATCTAAATTGCAATCAATAAAAAAGAATATATACATTATTTACAATTTAAAGAAATCTCAATTTTTTGAAAGAAAAGCTGCTGGGTCATCACTCCCTGCAGCTAAGATTTGCATGGAGGGGTCCTCGCGTACCTGCTCGTAGAAAGACTCCTTGGTGAGCGGTTTGTGATAGAGATGCACTCAATGCCCGTTCACCTTAAAAGAATGGCCAGATCCATCAATGGTAGTCAAGGTAAGAGTACCATTGTTATGCACTTCTTGAACCTCATAAGGGTCGAGCCATCTTGTTTGCAATTTTCCCGGAAAATCCTAGAATCTGGAGTCGTAAAGGAGTGCCCAATCCCCTTTTTGAAATGTCTTCCTCTTGATAAGGTTGTCATGCCACTTTGCCCTTTGTTGCTGAATAATTGCGGTCCATTGCAAAGCGAGCAGTCGAGCCTCATCTAGTTCATTGATCTGTTGAAGTCGCTTGGTTTGGGCTTCTGTTAGATCCAACCCCACTTCCTAGGCCGTTCTTAGAGTCTTTATTTCGAATTTGATCAGAAAAATAGGTTCTTTTCCGAACACAAGTTGGTATGAAGAGTATCTAGTAGTATTCCTCCAAGTCGTGTGATAGGCCCACAAGGCCTCTGGCAGTCTAGCAACCTAGTCTCGCCGGTGTGTTGAGACTGTCTTGGTCAGAATCGCTTCAATGACCTTATTGGTGCTTTCTACCTGCCCGTTCGCCTACGGGTGATACGGGGAAGTGATCTTGTGCGTAATATGATGGTTTTTGAGAGTGGCAGTAATCTTGTGTCCTACGAATTTCCCTCCCCCATCTGTGATCACTTCTTGTGGTAAACCATACCGCACAAATAGCCCAAAAAGGAAGTTAATCACAACTTCCTCTGTGGCTCTTGGTAAATCTATTGTTTCCACCCATTTCGTCACATAATCCGTGGCAACCAGTATGTAGGCCTTCTGATTGGATGGCAGATGGAATGGGCCAACAAAGTCCAATTCCCATCTCTCAAAGGGTTCTATGACTAGTTGGGGTTGCAGAGGCATTTCATTAGATTGGCTAGGCCTGCCCATCCTTTGGCAGCTATCACAAGCCTGGGCATATTTCTTAGCATCCTTAAAAATAGTGGGCCAATAATAGCCCATCTGTAATACCTTATGCCCTATCCTACGATCTGCGAAGTGTCCCCCGCAGGGCTTGTCATGGAAAGCTTTCAGGATGTCATAAATCTCATCCTCACGAATGCATATGCATATACACATGTTGACCCCTGTGTGAAAAAGATATCTGCCTATCCAAGAGAATCAGGCGCTGCGTTGAATGATCTGTTTCCTCTCTCTTGTCGTCAAATGCCTAGGTAGCTTCCCTACTGCCAGATAATTTTCCACATCTGCGTACCATGGCATCTTGACTGCTACGACAAATAGATGTTCATCTGGAAATTGGTCGTCTACTGCTAGTGGATCATTCACCTTTGGGATTTGAGATAGAAAATTGGCAACTAGGTTTTCCTTCCCTAGACGATCCTTAATAGTAATGTCAAACTCCTGCAAAAGAAATAGCCACCATGTCACTCAACCATTTGTGATAGGTTTATTAGCTAGATACCGAATGGCAGAGTGATCAGTATACAGAAAGACTTGGTAGCCAATTATATAATGTCTAAACTTGTTTATTGCATAAATAACAACTAAGAATTCTTTTTCTGTTACTGTATAATTAAGTTCTGCAGAAGTGAGATTTTTGCTAATATAATATATAGCATAAGGTTTCCTGTCCTCCTCCTGGCCGAGGACAGCGCCTATAGCTACATCTGATGCGTCCGTGGATATGTGGAAAGGCAGCTCCCAGTTTGGTCCACGTAATACTGGTGCTGTTGAGACTAGTTTCTTTAGACCTGTAAAAGCTGTGTCACATTTGTTAGACCATTTGAAATCAACATTTCTAGTTAAAGCATATAAAGGCACAACAATTTGTGAAAAGTTTTTAATAAACCTATGATAATAGCCTGCATATCCCAGGAAGCTACGTACCTCTATTTGAGTGTAGGGGGTAGGCAGTAAAAGAATTACCTAAATTTTTGTTGGATCTACCTGTATCCCTGCTGCAGAGATATAATGTCCCAAGATTATGCCCTCGGTCATCATCATGTGACACTTGACATTGCTTAAACATAACCTGGTAGCAATGCATCGTTCTAAGACTTTTTCTAATGTTTGCAATGCTTGGTCGAAGTCATCCCCATATGGAGTAAAGTCATCCATATACACCTCAAGTCCTTCATTTATCAAATCAACAAAAATGCTGAGTATAGCTCTCTGGAATGTAGCCGGGGCATTACACAAGCCAAATGGTAATACTCTATACGCGAATGTACCCTAGGGATAGGTGAAGGTTGTTTTGTCTTGGTCTTTAGGGGTGATCTGAATCTGATTGTAGCTGCTGAAACCGTCTAGGAAGGAAAATAACTACTTCCCTGCCAAAGTATCAAGGACTTGATCGATGAATGGGAGGGGGAAGTGATATTTCTATGTTTCCTTGTTCAATTCCTGGTAGTCTACATAGATACGCCACTTCCCATTTTTCTTGGGGACGACCACCAATGGAGAGACCCATTTACTGTCCGAAATAGGATAAATGAAGTTCACATCCAACAACTTTTGTAACTCTTCTTTCACAATGTCCTTGAGATGTGGATTCAATCTTCATTGAGGCTACCGGATGGGTCAAGCATCCTTCTCCGTATAGATGTGGTGTGTACATAGCTGTGGGTCTATACCCTTCATGTCAGGATAATCCCAGGCAAAAGCCCCTTTATATTTCTGCAGGACCTGTATGAGCTTTTGCTGCTGATCGCTATCCAAACTATCATTAATGTTTAGAACTTTGCATGGTTTGATCTCAACAGGCTTGTTGTTATGAACAACGGTCGTCTAGATATGCTGGTCGTCGGTATCCTTCAAAGGATCTTCCATGGCTTCATTATCAAGGATTGCTTTCAACATTTGACACTTTACATTGCTCACATCAGCTGGTTGATTGATAAAATTGTTGATAATGTCATCTTCAGTCTGATCTTTGAATTCCAGTGCCTCTGCTACTGTGAGTGGTGAACGGATGCTTTCCTCCAGGTATGCTGGTGGTTGTTTACATATTTTTACAATGGGTAGACTAGGCTTGGCAGGAGGATATAACACAATATTTTTTACAGCATCCCCCTTTGCAATAGTCATGTTGCCTTCTCGGCAGCCGATATAAGCATCAGCTGTCACCAGCCAAGGTCGACCCAGAATCATAGGATGCCCATCCAATCGACTCTTTGGGTTTATGACAAGAAAATCTACTGGATATTCCCATGAATCAACAGAAACTGTAATATCCTGTAAGGTCCCTTCTGGCCTTACCACCGAATGATCAACCAGTTCTAATAAAGTGGTGGTTGGTTCCAGGGCTGTAATACCAAGTGCTTGACAGGTTTCTGCTGTTAAAATATTAATGGCTGCACCCAGATCAACTAGTGTATTGGGAAAAGAGCAGCCATATATCTGAACTGTCACTATGGGATTTCTAGGATCTTCATACTTTACCAGAGTTTCCCCTCCCAAGAGTAAATCAGATAAGGTTCCTACAACATGAATGGTGGGTGAAGTTTTTGCTTTCCTCACAGGCTTCTTTACACATAGCTCTTTGATTGTTTTAGCATAGATGGGAATATCTTGAATGGCCTGGAGGAGAGGAATTTTAATACAAAGATTTTTTAGTTCCCCTACAAGATCAAAATCTGGGTAAACAGTAGGTTTGGGTATCGTTAACCTTTCGGGGAATGGGGGAGAAGTGACTGTGAGTTTTTCAGGGTCTTCACGCTGATCTGTCTCTTCCCCTTGGTTTAGTTCAGTATTAATTACAGGTGGTGGTATATGTACAGGTGGGGTTTCAATTTCAATTGATGGCTGATCCCTGTTTTCCCCAGGGGTGATGATACGCCCTGACCTCAATCTAAGTTCATTACATTCTTTTTGCTCAATCTCATAATCTGAGCTTTCGATAATTTGTACCAACTAGATTGGTCTGTTATTAGGATTTGGATTTGGCTGAGCTGGCAATTGAGGGCACAGAAGAGGTTGAGGATTTTGCTGTAATGTATATGGAGCTGATAGTGCAGGTTGAGGCTGAGGACCTGTCCCCATAGGTGCATTGGATATCCCCAGCGGTTGCTGCCAATTTGTAGACCAGTTCGGATTTTGAGAGGTGGAGGCAGGCCACTGGGATTGATAGGGATTTCCCTGCCAAATAGGAGTAAAAGGAGAATTTGGCCAGCCATTACCTGGAAAGGATTGAGTTGGCCAGGATGCCATAGGGAATGGCTGGGTTTTCCAATTTGGGTAAGGTGATTGGCCTTGCCATGCTGCCCCAAGGTTCTGTTGCTGATTAAACTGTGAAGAAGGAAAGAACTGGGATGCGTCTTGTGACATACCTGTAGGTTTAGCCTGCCACTGTCAACGTTGGTTCATTAGATACACCAGCTCTATTTCTTCTTTTGCTTCCTTGAATACTGCTTTCAGCCCTGACAGTGATGGACATTGTTCAGTGGCATGATCTTTGGTACAAATAATGCATGTCTGGACCATGTCTAATGGACACTCTCGTTGGCTGTGCTTCTTTCGACAATGTGGACAGAAGATGGCCAAGTTTTGTTCTGCTAAGGCTTGCTTTTGTTTAGCCTGTAAGACGTCCAGCTGTGTTGTGAGAGTGCCCAGGATGTCCGTCTTGAAATCTTCCAGGAGGTTACCGATTTCCATCCATGTTACACCTCCACTATGTGGTTTGCTTCCCCTGCTCATGGGATCTTGGCTTCCTGCTCCTATGCGTGTGCTTCCTCGTGAACACCTGATACACAAGCGAATGATTTCATCATAATCTTCCTGAGAAATATCTCCTTTCCCCATTAAATTTAGAGTTTCTAACCATTCCTCTTTCATCCCTTTAATTAAGATAGCTCTTAGGACTTCTTTAGGTAAGGTGGTGTGTGGAGATCTCTGCAAATTATAATTAAACCGTTTGACATACTCTTCTAGAGTTTCATTATCTTTTGCAGTCATCTTAAAGATTTCATCTTTTAGCTCCCTAGTCTTGCAAAAGTCCTGGTATCTTGTGAGGAAGGAGGTTTTCATATCGTCCCAAGAATTAATAGTTCGTCCACCCAGACCCATGAACCATCTTAAGGTTGCTCCTTTCAGAGTAGAAGGGAACAATTTTAGCTTTTGGGGGTCAGTGGTGTAGTCATACCCTCTGTAGAGGACATCAAACTCAAACAGGAAGGCATCAGGATCCTCTGTGATCATCCCGTGAAAAGTTGGGATGCTCTGCAGAGGAATAGCCTTCATGGGGGCATTGGCCACTTGATCGACTATGGGATATTCCAATGTTGAGGTTTGACCTTGAGGTGGTTGGTTTGCCATTTGGTCAAAGATGTGCCAATAACCTTCAGGGATTTTAGGGGGTGCTTTTTGAGTAAGTGGGGGATTAGGAGACCCCTGTTCAGACAGCTGTCATTCTGCCTTAGCAGTTCCACTGGTTTCTCCTTCTCCTTCTCTTAAGTTACACGATTTTCCCTCTTGTAGAGGATCAGAATGTAAACTTGTTGTAGCTTGAAGACTCTGTTTAGATCCTCTAATTTGGCTTTGAATCTCAGCGTAAGCTGCAGATGGTGAGCCTGCTGCTTGAGGGATTACAGTAGGAATTTTTCCAGATACTGCTCGAAATCCTATTGATGCTTGAGACTCTGCTTTTCTTACGATTTCGTCTATAAAGGTTGTTCTCCCAAGGTTCACCGATCCTTTGGGTTTTGTGGATTTAGGTGGGGGGTTCTACTCTTTTTCTATCTTTCTATTCCTAGTCATTCATAAAAACCAATTCCTATTTAACCTCTAAGATTTTGCTGAAAAGCGGGCTGGTAAGAAAGCACTTTACTTGCTAGGCACACAGGTTCTTACCTTCCATTTTTAAAACCCAATTCTTTCACAGCAAGATAAAAAGGAAATCACTTTGAAACACTCTCCCCGACAACAATACCAAAATGTTGGTGCACTAAGATGTCTTTTTACAAATAGTCTTAATTCCTACATTAATTGTCAACCCAAGGTAAGTATTTTTATCTCAACAGTGTCAACACTATATGTGTAGTGAATTCAGAGGTTATCTAATGATAAATCGTTGCAATCACTAATAACTATTTCTTCAACTCACTCCAAACAATTCTGAAAGAAATAACTATGGAAGAAATAACTCTAGAAAGAACTCTTAACACACTATGCAACTCTATTTAACTTGTTCCGAAATCAAATGAATTTGAATGCAAATGCAAAGAATCATGCTTGGAAATCTTCAAATAGAATTAAAACTAACTCACTCAATCAGGAAAGAGAACTGTAACAACTGAACAACAATGATAATCTATAGCAAATCCGAATTGAACAACAAATCTAATTGAACGACAAATCCTAATTGAACAACAAATCTCAATTGAACGACAAATCCTAATTGAACAACAAATCTCAATTGAATGACAAATCCTAATTGAACAACAAACGAGCATATAATGATAAATGATATCTAAACAACAAATGACTTATATAAGAAAGTTATGGAAATTGATCAATGCTATCTCTAAGATCTATGATAACATAACTCAAAATGAACAACAATCTACTACTGAAACTAACATAACCAATCCAATCAAAGCGTTACTCAGATATATCACACAGCTAAGTCTGAATCTAAATGAACAACAATATGAATCGGAATCGTCAATCTTCACAATAAGCGAAATGATATTAACTTAACAGTAACAATCAGTAAAGACTAAATAGAAAAGATTATAACACAAGAAAGCAGTAGAACTTCTCTTGACTGGGCCTAGAGTCGCCAGAAGTCTCCGCTAAGAAATACTCAGAATATAAGTATGGATCAAACACAGTCTTTCTTCATTAAAATAAGCAACACGGTTACAACATCACTGAGATAATAATATTATATGTCTCAAAAGAATAATTACAAGTTATGAAATTCTGAACTCTGTGCAGTTTTGCCTTTCGGCCTTATATATTACATTTAGAAAATAAATAGATAAAAGTGAATCCTCAAGATTAGGGGATCCTGAGGATTTCGCTATACATAATCTGATTCTGTCATGAAATAGCATCAGTATGCCTGGTCTCTTGCTGCCTTGCCTGCCTCAGACACTGTCTTTTTCCTTTTACGACCTGATGTTGCTCTGTCGATTGAACAACTATTGTTCAATTCGCGTCTTCTGCATATAAAGATAGAAAAAAGTCAGTTTCTCGTGCTAGATTTATCTAATTTGTTACCAAGTGCTTTTACCCAACTTTAGCTGTTATTTCCTTTACTTTGATCCATAAACAAAGATAATCATGTGATGATAAATGCTGAATAAAGCTATTTACAAAGAGAAAACATACCTTTTTCCTGACCCAATAATAGGAAGGGTCGAAAACCTTGTTCTTGAAGAACTATTTTGGAAGAAGACTACTCTAGGATGGTATCAATTTGATTTTGATTCTACTAAGGAAGATTTTGACTGGGTTTTCCCCTCCTTAGGGGTTTTTCCCTGGTTGAGTGCCTACATCATGTGTTGTCTCGTTGTTTTTGAAGTTTTGGCGGTTTTCTTAATTATAAATATATAATATAAATGATGAATAAGTAAGAACTAACCACAAGATATTGTCAAGTGAAAGACAAATCAATTTAATAAGAAGCCCTAACTATGCTGCCCTGTATTTCTCAACATGGTATCAGAGCTTGGTTTGTTTGTGTAAGGGTAGGAAGAAGGTCAACAAAAGCTTCAAGGAATCAAGGAGAATCTAAAATACCTAATACTTAGCTCCTAAAGGCATCCAACCAAAATATAGGCACATCTAGAAGCCCCAATCATTGTGTTAAGGCCTTAGGTCTAAGGAGAAAAGATCGATGGTTTTGTGAGGCTCATAAGCCTTGTTATGGAACACCGAAAGGCTGGTTTAATAACCTACATTGAAGGCCAAATGTATTGGTATAAAGATCAAAATATTTGGCGTATTCCTCGAGGTCTGAAATCACTATTAAAGGAAACCAAAATCTCTATGTTACCTCAAAAAACTGAAATTTATGAGTATATCATTTTGGAAAATTATTTTGAAGTACAAATATTCAAGATATATTTTTTAAAAATAAGTCGAGACTTCTTTATAAAGGTTTTGTGCATAAATATATTTCATATCACTTGAATAAGGAGCCAAGAAGACTTGAACACACGCATTTTGGAAGGCTTGTCATCCATATACAAGCTAACCACAGTCTTGAAGGAGAAATGCAAACCCATAACAATGATATAAAATCCATGAAGTTGTAACAACCCTATGATATATATATATATATATATATATACAAAGTTCAAGCCCAAAAAGTGAGGTCGACCTTGGGAACCAAAAAGAACAAATATTCTAAGCACAATTTGAATTCTAGACACCCATATATAATAATGTTTTTAGAAAGCCCTATTAAAAGGGTCATCTCAAGAAAAGAAGAAGTTGTTATTCTTTGAAGGTCATCCTTTGAAAAAGCTACTGACATCTAGAATAAATTGTAACAGTGATTGAAGAAGCATCTCTAAGCCTTGAGAAGGAATAGTCTCCTGGATAGAAGAATCTCTTTGATTGTCCTATAATAGTCAATGATAAAAGGAGCATCAACATATTATATTTGTTTCATAACTGATCTTAAATTTATAAAAGCAAGAAAAGAAAAATACAACAAAAGGCTAGAATAAAAATTAAAAGAACATGGCATCCTTGTAGCAGACCTTGTAGTACCCTCTATAATCTTAGAGGACAAAGGTACATAATCATGAGGGATGTATATTATATTAAGGATCTAACATGAGATATTTTAGGGTTAGTTGTTTATATGATTCTAGAGTTTGTTGCCTTCAATATCAAAAGTTTTTAATATTAGTATTGATATCTAACACGTAAACCCTAGGTGACACATAGTCATATAGAAGCTTTAACCCTAATCTCTCATTAACCTTGACTTATATGGTTTATAGGTAATATAGGGTATAACCTTAGTGTTGATTGAAGGAGAAGATAATATTATTTTTGCTAGATCTAGGGTTTGTACCTAGAAGGTCTAGATAGAAACCCTAAATAGACAAAATTTATTTCATGATTTTGGTATCACATATTTTTCTTGGTTGTATTTGTCAATAAGTGTTGCGGGTATAAATATTATGAAGGAGCACTTCAAGGAATCTCTATAAGGTTTGTAAAGGAGTAACTGAGTCAAGGTATGTTCAAAATTCACATGATTTATTGATAGTCTTCCTCACACAAAAAGGTACGATTGTTTTGGAATTTACTATGCATTATTAACTCTCTCATGTCTAGGTTTTTGAATTGTAAGGATTCTTGTTAGGGTGATTAATCATCAGATTAAATCCACCCTTATAATATTATCTCTTGTTTGTTCAATTTTTGGTGAGACCCTAACCTTTAGGGTTCACTGTAAAACCCTAAGCTTTTTTATGCTAAGGGTATGTCGATGTTAATAATGAAACCCTAGTCTACTTAGGGGTTGTTGATAAAGTATATAACCTATAATGATATCTTATTCTCTTGATGTTTAGGGTTTTGGTAATGTTATGTTAAAACCATAGCCTTTTTAGGGTTTATTGTTGTTGTCTAGGTTATATGATAAAACCCTATATTTTTAAGGTTTGGTGAATTAGGGTTTATGAAAAAACCCTTGTAATAGCTAAATTAAGGTTAGAGCAATCAAACCCTAGGTGTATATTCTTATGTATGAGAAAAACCCTAGCCTGATTAAAATTGTTGCATATCTAACTTCTATCTCTTGATGTTTGTATCTTGGGTTTACCTAGTAGACATCGATATGAGATGTTAGTGCATGATAATGAAACCCTAGATATTATATGTGAGTATGCTAATGATTTAATTTTTGAAAACTAGAGTATATTAAAAAACCCTAGTAGAATTTGTCATGAAATTCTAAAAGCATATTGTTGCAACCTTAGATGTATAATACTATGATTGGATTGATATCTTGATTAAGTTGTTGATACTTGAGGCTTCATGTCTCGAAAATGGGGTCTAGGATTTGTGACAAAACCCTAGAAAGTTTTTGAAGTCTAGTATATAAAAGATATACCCTTTGTTAACTATGAACCTAATCTAGGTATTTGAGGTCTAAAGTTGATTATTTTAATGCTTCCATTGTAATGATATAATTTTGATTGCATGCTCTTGTACATAATTATTTATGTTTGGTTGTACTTGTTGAATATATGCAGGTACATAATCTTCAAGATGATGAAGATGCTTACCTCATATAATTTGATGACGTTGATCATGATGGAAAGAGGTAGCTATGAGAATCTTGATAACATTAAAGTATACATTAAATTTTGGTAGATGACCTTGTTGCGATGTGAAGGAATTATGAAGTTTTGGAAGGACTAAAATTCTATGATAAATTGTTGATGCAAAAGAAAGAGCCTGTGTGAAGAATCATATAGTTGATGGACTTGTCTTGTATTTATCTCCATAGTTGAGAGGGATCCTGAAGAGAAAAGGCCATGATCATGTTTGAAATCATAAAATAGCTAAAGCACTGCAGATAGGTTATTCATGATTTATGAAGTTGTAAACAAAAACTTGGTTATGTTAAAAAGTGTTTAGGTTGAGTTTGGTGCTATTGGCAAATTGAAAAAGGAAGCTTCTAATGAGATGTATTTGGATGATGATTTAAGTAACATTAAAATAACCAAAAACCCTGAATATTTGTGCTAAACATATATGTATATATTGAAAGTTTAATATTGATTGGGGTTGTGATTGTATAATATCTCTCTGTAAGAAGGTTAAACATTTGAAGCATGCTTGGATTAGTGGATATATCTGGTTTGGTTGATAAGGAGAGATGAAGCATCTTGGGGAAAAAAGATGCTTGGGAAGACATTTGGTTGGCCTGTGATGATGTCTAGATCCAAAATTAGGGAGGGTTGCATTAGTATTAGAGCTCTGGCCTTGGATACACACCTAGATCCATGGGTTGGTGTTAGAGTGGAAGATTGATGGTACCTAGAGTGGCCGATCCTTGGAACACACCTTAGTCCCAAATATATTAGATACCTTGGTCAAGTATCTAATCTGTAGCACTACGTGTGTTGTGACTCTTTGTAGAGTATATCATTTTGAGATCTTCCATATATATGTAATAATGGATACCTCCCTAGTTAAGATGGAGTGTTGAAGAATGTAATTATTTTCGGCCTTCATAATTGTATTTGAGTCATGAAAAAGAAAATTTATTTATAAAAGAAAATTTTATTGACTTATTAAAGCATGTGTTTCATGCTTGGGTCAATGGTCAATAGGTCAAAAGCACCCATTGTGTGCTCTAGGGTTTGTGTCTTATGTCAAAAATCAATGTCATGATGTATAAGACCCTTCTTGGGTTCATTGTATTAAAGAAATAAATTTATTTGAGTCATGTTAACCCCTCCACCGTCAAGTCAACCTCACTCATAAGGAATCGACTTCAAACATAAGAAGTCAACCACAAGCAGCTGTCTAGTCGACCTCATGAAGGGACACATCCACCTTATGAAGACAATATATAAAGAATCATTCAAACTTGAAGATGGCACCATTCAATTTGCAATTCTATTGAAGAAAGAAGTTCGTATAAACAATAAAGAAGAAATACCTATGAAGAGGAATAAAGGTATTAAAGGAGACAAAGTTTCTATGATGTAGGAACCAAAAGAAATAAATGACAGGAAGGGTCGAAACCCTTGTTCTTGAATAACTGTTTTGGAAGAAGACTACTCCAACTGAAAGGTTGACTTGATGGATGATGAGAGGTTTAGGTGAAGAGTCTCAATTGATTTTGATTCTACTAAGGAAGAGTTTGAATGGGTTTTCCCTTCTTTAGGGGTTTTACCCTAGCTGAGTGCCTACATCTTGTGTTCTTTCGTTGTCTTTGAATTTTTGGCAATTGTCTTGATGATAAACATATAATAACAATGAAGAAGAAATAAGAACTAGTCACAAGAAATTATCAAGTGAAACATAAATCAATTTAATAAGAAGACCTAACTATGCTTCCATATATTTCTCAACACTCCTAATGTTATTTGGATTTTTGAATGATATACTAAAGAAATGCAATAGAAAACAACTTATGCCAAAATTATGGTTTTAAGCATAAAGAAAGATATATATGGGGTTATGGGTGAGTAAAAAGGCATGTAATTATTGATGAAAATATAACAATTCTAATACAACATAAACATAAAGCAAAGTTCTTGAATGAGTTACATGTAGTAAAGTATGAACACTCTTCAATTTGTAAAAATGTTACATTATGTTGAGTGACTAACTATATTGTAATAAAGTGTTAATGGTGATGGTAATTAGGATAAGTGAGAAGCATAATGACATAAAGTGTGGCATACAAAATGACCTTCCTCATTGTACTAAATGATATCATTTATTTCCAATTTATATCTCCCATGTACTTGTATCCTTCTTAGTCCCTACCAAAAGGTTGGGCCACTATAGTGACCACTTCATCATTGGCTACAAATCATTTTAATTGATTTTTAATTTTTTTAGATTTCAAAAGTTTATATAGGTAAATCTAGTAAATATTGTTTATTAGAATTAAAACAAATAAAAAATGCTTTTTCATCTTCATTTGTATTGGACTTCAACTTTGAAGCTTTATTGTGGGCTTTGTTTCTCCCAAATTTTTTCGTAAATTAAACCCCAACAAACAATTAAACTTCCTGACAAGAAATTAAACCTTGACCTAAATTAATCCCGACAAACAATTATCATCATTAACATATATATTAATGTTTTTTTCTAGTTGCATTTGGCACTGGACCACCCTTTCTCATCCATGTTCCTAAACTGCTTCACTACCTTTTTATCATCACTAACTCTATAACACCATGATCTATAAACTGTCATGGATATTGCATTAGATAGTTTGTCATAACAGATCTAATAAAATTATATCTAAAATATGAAATCTACACTATGAAGGTTAATTTCTCCTTACATTTTCAAATTCATGAATTGCTTTGTAATGCTTATGTATGCAACAGATAAAATATGAAAAAAATAAAGAACATCTAAATAAAACTTACAACCATAAGAACACAAGATATACCTTGGGAAATCTTTTGGGAGAAAACTCAACTAGAAGGTGAGGCTGCTCCAACTACTCTCTCTCTACCCACTCTCAACTACTCTGCTTAGTTATGAAACAAATGCATTGAGTAAAATAGAATTTATTTTCCTCCTAGTGGCATGGTTATAACACATCTTGATAGCATACTAGTGGTTAAGTTTGACTCCTTCTGTAAAAGACCTAGTGAAAATTCCATGTAATAAAAGTTAATAAAGGCAAAATAATAACCACGGTTGATGGGACACTTATTCCAAGCTGAATGTTGGGAAAGACATCCTAGTGTGGGTGTTCATTGGTTTATTATGGCTAAGGAAATTGGCAAAGGCAATGGAAAAGGCTTTGGAAAGGAAAAATGGCATTTTTGGCACATTTATTTATGAAAATAATGGAAATTAGGAAAAAAGGAAGGTGAAAAGTCACAAGTTTCATGTGAGGAAGAAAATGAAGGAAAATAATGGAAAATGAAGAAAATAGAGGCCTCATTAATAAAAAGGCTTCTGAGGATCAGTTGGTACCTTTTTTCAATTCAGTTTTGGAGCTCTCTCATTATTCTCTCTCTCTCTCACTCTTGGACACTTAGAGTTTTCTTGGAGCACTTTGGCATTGGATCAAGAAAGGCAAAGAAGGAAAGAGGAAGGAAGATGTTAGGCCCCTATACTACTAGTGCAACCCCTTATTGTTATTAGCACAACCCCATTATTATATTGTTGTACCCATGTAGTCCCCATATTGTTACTATTGTGCCCCATAGAAGCCCACTATTGTTATTATTGTGCCCTTACATTATTATTGTTATGTCGGCTTTGATTATATTATGACCCCTTAGACTCCTATATAGAAAGGAGGTCTTGTCATTTGTATCATCCAAGAATTGTTCATTTGTGTAATGTAAAGGAGGTTGCCCCCTCGAAGAGGCTGAATTGTAAGGCGCTCATATATCTTTTCTATCTTTTTGTGAGCTGGTTTCATAACATTTGGTATCAGAGCATCAAGAAATGAATCCGACCATATCTTGTAAAGCATTGGAAGAAATTACCACTCCTCAAACTCTCAATATAGAAGGACATATCAAGAAGAAAAAGGTTCAAGTAGTGAAAGATCACATCGAGCATCAACAACAAGTTCTCCAACTTTTAAAGGATAACGCCACTTTGGTGCAGAATCGAATGAAAAAATAGGTAGATCAACATCGTAGTGAAAAATATTTTGATGTAGGTGTTTGGGTATTTTTACTGCTACATCTCAAGCAAGCTATTTATGAGAAGGAAATGTTGGCAATACTACATGCACTTAAGAAATGGCGACCTTACTGAATGGGAAGGCACTTCAAGGTAAAAATGGATCATGATAGTCTTAAATACCTTTTAGAACAACTATTATCTTTAGAAGAACAGAAAAAATGGGTCACAAATATGTTGGGTTATGACTTTGACATCATCTATAGAAAAGGGAAGCAAAATTTTGTTGCAGATGCACTCTCAAGAAAGGATGAGGATGTGGAAGCATTGTTTTGTGATATTTCTATTATCCAACCAGATTGGATAAATGAAGTAAGGGATGATTGGAAGAAGGATGAAGAGGTGTGGCCACTCATTCAAAATTTGCAAAACATCCCAGTTCAAACAATATTCCCAGAACTTGAAGAGGAAGGAAAAATCATATTGGAACCTAGAGCAGTCACAGAAATAAGAACCCGACAGCTACGAAATCGATCAATTTCATAGTATCTCATCAAGTGGAAGAACTTACCTACTGAAGATTCCACATGGGAGAACAAGAATTTTATACAGAAGCATCAAGAACTACTCAAGCATTGAGGACAACACTTTTTGAAGGAGAGGGGCATGTTAGGCCCCTATACTACTAGCGTAACCCCTTATTGTTATTAGTACAACCCCCTTATTATATTGTTGTACCCATGTAGTCCTCATATTGTTACTATTGTGCCCCATAGAAGCCCACTATTGTTATTATTGTGCCCTTACATTATTATTGTTATGTCGGCTCTGATTATATTATGACCCCTTAGACTCCTATATATAGAAAGGAGGTCTTGTCATTTGTATCATCCAAGAATTGTTCATTTGTGTAATGTAAAGGAGGTTTCCCCCTTGAAGAGACTGAATTTTAAGGCGTTCATCTATCTTTTCTATCTTTTTGTGAGCTGGTTTCATAACAGAAGAGTAGGATCAAGTAGCTACAATAATCTTCTTTGCAAGTATCGATTTTCATGTGTGATTTCCTTGCTACATTTGGCATGCATGGTATTGCATGTGGTTCTTTGCTGTCATGGCATGGGTTTTGCCAGGTGTGACAGTGTTTTCAGCCTAGCCTTTCCATTTCCGGATAGCCATGGTGTGATGGGGTTCTCATGTTTTGGTTGAGCTGGATTGTTAGATGGATTCGAAGCTGAGTGAGGTGGATCTCCGAAAGAAAGAACACATGGCCTAGTGATCCCTGAACCAGACTATGAATTATGGTAAATTCACTAGCTTAGTGACCCCTAAATCAAATTGTGGGTTGTGGTAAAGCCAGGTATATTGTGCCTTGGTGGGCCTAGGAATCCTTGACCGGTTAATGGCGGAATATACGGTAAATCCTAGAGGTAGTTGCCCTTGATTAGGCCTTGGAATCATTGCCAGTGAATGGTGGGATATACGGTAAATCCCAGAGGGTGGAGTCTGGGTTAGAGCCTGGTGATCTGGTGTGGATTGCAGTAAAGCCTAGAGACTAGGAGACAGGGAAATTCCTCACAGTGTAGGTGGAGAAATCTGGTGGCATCCATGCTTGTTTTATGACCTAATGTTCTAGGATGTATTGCGATAAATCCTAGTTCTATTGATGAGGGTGAGGTGGTGTAACATTGGGAAGCCCTAGTTGAGTTTGGTTTTAAGTCCCACATTCATGTTTGGAATATGGCACGAGCATGATTTGCTGAAAGAAAGATTTTGTTAAGCCAATCTATGGTCAGGTGTTTTGTGGAAGTCCCAAACCTAGTTGGCCTTTGCATCATTAATATGAGGTTATTTCTCCTTGTTATTTCACATGTATTATACTTGTTTATATGTGGATTATATGGTTGTTGTTTCCTTGGTATTTTTGTTGTTGTTATGCTGGTTATGAACATTTATTATGACAATAGCTATGTATGGCTCTCATCATATTTTTACTTGTAAATGAATGAACAAAGTATCTATGGCCTAATAGATTAAATTACAGCTAATGTGTTGAGGCATTAATGCTTCTTAGTGATTCTCAGATAAGTATGAGATCAGCTCAGTTCTGCTATTAAGAACTGTATCTTTCATGTTTGTGACATGTTTAATGAAATGCCTATCATGGCTAGTAGGGGTCCAGTCTAGTCCTTGTTGATGTTTTTGTAAATGTATCTTTGTTCAGCTGTGAATTTCATTTATGAACCTGTCATTAAGTTCTGGGCAGTGACCTGGGCTTTGGGCTTGAAAAATTGGCACAAATCCCAGAGTCGTAGGCACAGGACCAAGGAGAAAAGTTCCTAGGCGCACCCATGCCTTCTTGTGGGAGCAACTGGAGCCTTCCAGATGCACCCTTAACCATATCAAAGATGTGTACATGGGTTTAATGGTTTAAAAGCTTAGTGGGACCTAGGGACCCGTCATGGGGATGACTGGGAAGGCTTATGGGAGTCCTCTAGCAGTTATAGAAGGTCTGTGTTGTGGGTTTCCATCGATTCCACTTCCTTAAGGTCACCTAGAAGGTTGAATCCCATTATAGTGGCATTTCATCATATATTTACCCCAGTTGGCTGGTTACTTGGCTAGATGTGGGATGAGGGTGTCACACCTTCAAATAGTAACTAGAGTTACAATATCGACTCTTCTTGAGTCTTATTCATCATGATCACGTGGATAGCCCATTTTTCATGAATAATCTGTTGAAAATAGCAACAAGAAATGATAAAAATAGAACCCATAAATTCTAATTTAATTTGTCCTTGAATTAAATTGTGAATTAAAATCGAATTTAGTCTTAACAACTACTTGGAAATAATTAATTAAGTTATGTTGAATTAATTAGTTGGATAAATTCAAGTTAGAAGTCTTTCTGAAGTCATGGAAGAGTTATCCCTTAAATTCCAGTGGAGCCTCATTCCACATGACTGGTGATAAAAGTTTATTCAGTGCCTTGGAGGAGAAAGACCTCAAGATGCGCATAGAGATGGGTGATGACGGAAGGTATAGTGTTTCAGGAGTGGGCACGGTTGCTTTTCAGAGGGAGCATGGAGCTCCTATCACCTTAACAGATGTGAAGTATGTGCCTGGACTAAAGAAGAACTTGGTATCAGTCACGATGTTGGAGGACAAAGGCTACGATGTTGTCTTCAGTAAGGGAAAGGTTTTCCTTAGACACATCACCATGAGACAGGTGAAACAGATCGGTTCACGAGTTAAGAACTTGTATGCTCTTGAGGTTCAAGATGCATGCAAAGCCTTGAGGAGCAAGGCAAATGTTAGAGACTTGGTGGTTGAGAGGGAGAGTAAATTACCTCTCAACATGCAGCCCTAGAAGAAGTCTCAGACAATTGTGGAGGAGCCACAATTGGAGAAGCAGAGAGGAGACCGAGTGAAGAGATCCACTCATGCAGATACCTCCATTAGGGGGGAATTTCGATCCAAGTGGGAAGAGGGATCACATGTAGCCATACCTCCAGGTGTGAGGTGGGGCGATGTGAAGTGATAGTCCCAAGAAGGCTGAAATTGGGCAGGGTCCATTGAGAGGTTTTATCTCATGGATTGTACCTTGCTACGGGAGCCCAAAGTACATAGTAGCGGGAGGAATCAATGGGATTGATGCAGTCAGAGATCAAAGTGACAGAGGCTAGAGCAGTCAGATACTGAAGAGTGCAGAGAAGGATTGAAAACAATGCAGAAAGGCAGAGTCAGCAGAAGCGCAAAGTTTTCAGTTGACAGAGGCAATAACAGTCAGAGACTTTGATGATAGATGCATCATACTGATTCAGGTTGGATGTTTTTTTTTTTTTTTTGGAGTTTTTGGAGCAACAACACTAGAGAGAAGTGTTGCATGCATAAAATTCCAAAGGTTCACGATCAGGATTGAGTTGAATTCCTTTCTTGTTGAGAGGGAGTGTTGAAAATAGCAACAAGAATTGATAAAAATAGAATCCAGAAATTCCAATTTAAATTGTTCTTGAATTAAATTGTGAATTAAAATCGAATTTAGTCTTAACAACTACTTGGAAATAATTAATTAATTTATGTTGACTTAATTAGTTGGAGAAATTCAAGTTAGAAGTATTTATGAAGTCATGCAAGAATTATCCCTTAAATTAAGGAGATAAGCCTTAAATTAAGGAGATAAGATTGAGTTCTATTTGAGTTGTAATTAGTTAACTCGGTTTACTGAGTTAAGTCCAGTTAAATTAGTTCCAAACTGTTTGAGGAACTAATAGAGAGTTAACAGTCAGTTGATGCATGCATGCACTCAACTAGTGTACTACAGTTAACTGAAGATTCCCTCATCAGAAACTCATGCATGTCTATTTTGAGAAAGACTCAGTTGAGATTAAAGTCAAGGACAATGTACTATCAGTTGGATGTTTTTTCTTATAAAGGAAACTCATGCATGCAGAAGGAAGAAGGTTCCTTGGAGGATTGCATAGTTTAAAGTGTGTGTGATCAGGTGATCATCCACTTGGTGAGGTGAGAATCATCCACTAGGAACAACGCAAGGAAATAGGAGCTTGGAGGGCAGAGGAGAAGGCTTGTGAGAAGCCAGGATTGCCTGTGAGCATCTGTGAGGATTGTACTGAGAGCTGGCTAGCTGTGAGAGCTA
This sequence comes from Pinus tabuliformis, assembly GCA_031772625.1. Classification (NCBI taxonomy): domain Eukaryota; kingdom Viridiplantae; phylum Streptophyta; class Pinopsida; order Pinales; family Pinaceae; genus Pinus; species Pinus tabuliformis. Next base: position 1,489,957,437 of record CM062819.1, on the reverse strand, counting down.
AGGCTTTGTATAATTCCTATCTATTTCTACCTTGTATGATAATATAGATAGTGGGGTTTTTAGCTGAGGCTTTCCCCAAAGTATTTTCATGTGTCTTGTGTGACTGATTCTTCTTCTTCTGGTTATATTGTTCAACTCGATTCAGCTCGATCTTTAAGCTTCCGCAAATTGATAGTAGAAGTAGGTTATAGTATTCTGCTTTGGTTATATTGCATTATCGGGTTAATCTACAGTCAGATTTTCTACATGGTCTTAGAGCGAGATTTGTAGAGAATTTGCAGAATTTCTAAATAATCAAGGTTGATGTGGCATCCTCTTGAATCATGGTGGTCAAAATAGGAACGTTAATGTTTGGGTGGCATAACTTTTTCATATAGACTCTGATTGAGGTGATTATTGCTATGTTGGAAAGGTAAGTGTGTCTAGAATAATTCTAAGGGATGCCATGCTTAAGAAACAAGGTATCACCCCCAAAAAATTCCATTTGATGCCTCAGACTGCTTCCAGAAAATTTCATACCCCAATTTTCCAAACTAGGACTCACTAGTAAAAATGGTCCTGTGAGCTAATTTCTCCACTTTTTCCACAGTCTCTAAAAGCATCAATATGGATGAAAAATAATATAATGAACCATTTTGGATCACACCTCCCCCACAAACTTCTACATAATGAAATGAGGAAAATTTTCCTTCACCTTCTCTTAGGTGTATCATTTAGCCTTACCTAATAATTGTCCTTTCAAGCCAATATTCCAAAGGTTGTACTAGCCCTGTCTTGTAGTTTTGGAAATGTTCTGAAAAATTGTATCCTCATTCAACTCTGTTGAGAAATGGCAACAAGAAATTCTAGTTTAATTTGTCCTTGAATTAAACTGAGAATTAAAATCGAATTCTATCCTCATAGCAACTTGTAAATAGTTAATTAAGTTTAATTAACTTAATTAGCTTAGGAATTGTGAGTTGGAAGTATTTTTGTAGTCATGTATATGTTGTCCCTAAGTTTTAGGGGTCCAATATGAGTTTAAATTGAGTTGGAAATTAGATCACTCAGTTTACTGAGTTAAGTTCAGTTAAATTAGTTCTAAATTGTTTTTGGAAGTAATAGAGGACTAGTAGTCTGTTGGTGCACTAATGCATCTACTAGTGCTACTCTAGTTAACTGAAGATTCCCTCATAAGAAACTCATGCATGTCAGCTTATAGAAAGACGCAGTTGAGACTAGAGTGCAAGGACAATGTACTATCAGTGGTATTATTTACTGGAGTGTAAATATCATGCATGCATTAGAGATTGATCCTATTTTTGGATTGCGTAGTTTTGGAAGCATGAATTCCCTTTAAATACAGGTTATTCATCCTAGGAATTACGTAAGAGGTCAGGAGCTTGGAGAGCTGCAAAATTGGCTAAGTGTTGGCCAAGAGCTAGCTTGTGAGCTGAGAGAGTTGAGCATACTTCTGCGGAATTGTTCTGGTATATACAATATAGATAGTGGGGTTTTGAGCAGTGAATTTCCCCATATACATCTTGTGTTATGTGCCATTGATTTATCTTCTTCTTGTTCATATTGTTTTCATCGATCTATTGGCTTTCGCTGGTTGAAAGTAGAAGTAGATTATTGTCCTATGCTTTAGTACATTGCACGAGCTTGTGAATATACATGATTTTCTACATGGTATCAGAGCTGAGAATAATATACTAGAGGAGATTTCTAAGTTTTGATTTTTGGGTTACAGGTGAAATTTGAATTTGCAATACATACTTCAGGATCGACAGATAGTGTTCTATGGTTTGTGGCTCGAGTATGCCTTAGAAGGCATCGCAAATTTTATAGCATGAAGGGAAAGAATGGAAGTTGTGTTAGAGGATAATGGCTTGAAGGAACTTGTTGAAGAAAGTCCTAAGCCAACAGCATTGGATGCACAATATTAGCTGAATGGAAGAAGTGTGTGGCGAAGGCGAGGCAGATAATCCTTGAGGGTGTTCGAGACCACATTGTCTCGAGTCTCCATGGCAAGGAAACTCCATATTCTATGTGGAAAACATTGATGGACTTGTATTATAACAACAATGACCAAATGAAATTGGCACTGAAGGAAAAGCTTCGAAAAATCGAAAATGGAGAATGGCAAGAATATTCCAAAATACTTGATCAAGTTCACTCAATGTCGTGATGAACTTGGAAGTGTTGGAATCACAGTTTCTGAGGATGATATGGTGAGTCTTGCTCTTCTAGTACTCCCAAATATTTGGCATAGTTATCAGGACTCTGTTAATGGTCGGGAGAAGCTGCCAGATTGGGAATGATTGTGGTCGGATTTGATGCAGGAGGAGATCAAGAGGAACACCAGGGATGGCTCTTCATCAAAGACTGATGATGAAGAGAACTATTCCTTAGTGATTAAGGCGAAGAAGGGGAAAGAGAAAGCTTCCCATCCAAAATTGGATTCTTATCATGGAGGTAAGAAGAAATACATGATGAAAGTTAAGTAAGCTGGGCCATTTTGCAACAAATTGTCCACTCAAGAAATGCAAGAAGTCTTAAGGAGGAGCGGCGTGTGGGGCTTTGGTGTCTCAATTCGAATTGGACTTTTCCCTCATTACATGCATGGTATCATCAATGATGGGAAGTGTATGGTACTTAGACAGTGGAGATTCATTCCACATGACTGGTGACAAAGAGTTATTTAGTGACCTGGAGGAGAAATATCTCCAGATGCATATCGAGATGGGTGACAACAGGAAGTATAGTGTTATTGGATTGGGCACGATTACTTTTCAGAGGGAGAATGGGGCTCCACTCACCTTGAAGAATGTTATGTATGTGCCCGGGCTGAAGAAGAACTTGGTATCTGTTGCCATGCTTGAGGATAGAGGCTATGATGTGATCTTCTCGAAAGGAAAGGCATTCCTTCGACACATAGCCACAGGTCAGGTAAAGAAGATAGGGATTCAGGTGAAGAATCTCTATAAGATGGAGGTAGAGGAGTGTGCTACTTTGAGCACAAAATCAGAAAGGGTGCAGAGCTGAGATGTTGACGAGTTGTGGCATAGGCGATTGGACCACTTGCATAAAGGGGTTTTGAAGATATTGCAAGGTATGCTTGAGAAAGTTGATACATGTAAGGGGTGTACTTTTGGAAAACACACCAAGTCTTCCTTTCTCGATAGAGGCAGTCGAGCAGAGGCTATTCTAGAGTGAGTCCATTCAGATGTGTTCGGATCATTCTCGACAGCATCCATGAAAAGCCACATGTATTATGTTATATTTGTTGATGACTATTCTCGTAAATGTTGGATATTTTTCATGCAGAAAAAGGATCAAAATTTCACAAAGTTTTGTGAGTTTAAAGCATTGGTGGAGAAAGAGTCGGGCAAGAAGGTTAAATCTCTATGGAGTGATAACAGTGGTGAGTATGTCTCAAACAATTTTAAGAACTTATGTGCAGTGGAAGGGATTAAACGGGAGTTGATGACACCCCATAACCATCAGAAGAATGGGGTGGATGAAAGGAAGAACATAAGCATAATAGGGGTAGCGAGGGTGATGTAGAATGATTAGGGCCTACCACTACACTTATAGGTTGAGGCATGCAACACAATGGTTTATGTTTAGAATCGTAGCTCAAATCGGATACTTGAGATGAAGACACCATAGGAGGCTTATTCTGGTAAGAGGCTAGATGTTGGTCACTTCAGTATTTTTGCGTCATCGGTATATTGCCATGTGACCAAATATGCACAAATTAAATTTGAGCCGACAACAGAGTTGGGGATATTTGTGGGGTACACTGATACACCTCACAACTATCGGGTGTACTTGCTGACCAACATGATGACACTGGTTCACAGGGATGTCATATTCAATTAGGAGAAGGCCATGTGAGTTTCCCTTGAGAGGGAGCTTGAGCTACATGCAGATGAGGAGATTTTAGCTCCTAAGGTTGAGGAGCCTCAGATTGATGTGGAGTAGCCACATGCAGAGGATATGGGAGTGGAGACATCCACTCAGGCAGAGTCTTCCAGAGAGGGAATAAAGTGCACCAGAGAGGCTGACAGATTGTTGGATGATGCATGGGAGAATTTGGGAGCACCCACTTCTCAGCGCGGGCAAAGGAGGTCACATGAGAGGTACCCTAGATACATGGCCCTTATGGGCGAATGTGTTGCGATAGAGCCATCTTTCTTTAAGGAAGCAATGCATTAGCTAGTTTGGGTTGATGCTATGGTGGAGGAGTATGACTCCATAGTTCGTAACAATGTTTGGGATGTGGTCCTGAGACCAAAGGACAAGTCAGTGGTGAGCTCCTGTTGGCTTTACAAGGTAAAACAAGCTGAAGATGGTAGTGTGGAGTAGCATAAGACTAGATTTGTGGCCTGTGGATTTTCAAAGGTAGAGGGGATTGACTATGATGAGAACTTTGCTCCTGTTGCAAGGTACTCATCAATCAGATCTATATCAACACTATCATCATAGATGGGTTGGAAGATACATCAGATGGATGTGAAGACAACCTTCCTTAATGGCATGATTGAGGAAGAGGTGTACATAAAGCAACCTGAAGGTTTTGAGATCTTTGACCGTAAGTCGCATGTGTGCTGGCTCAAGAGAGTGTTGTATCAGCTGAAGCAAGCACCGTGTGCTTGGTACACTAGGATAGATAGCTACTTCACTGGTTTGGGCTTCACGAAGAGTGAAGCGGATGAGAAACAATACCACATAGTGGTGGAAGGTAAGTTGTTGATTATTGTACTTTATGTTGATGATCTCATAATGATAGGTGATGATCATCTGATCAAATCTTACAAGGAGGACCTTGCAAGATAGTTTGAGATGAAGGGCATGGGGCTCATACATTACTTTCTTGGCATGGAGGTATGGTAGGGAGATGGGGAGTTGTTTGTGTCTTAGGGCAAGTATGCCAATGAGATACTCAGGAGATTCCACATGGAGAGAAACAAACCCATGGAGACTCCTCTAGCAGGTAACTGGAGGAAGGAGGATGCTACTTCAAGGGAAGTAGTGGAAGCTATTGTTTACAGGAAGCTTATGGGTTCACTCATGTACTTGGTGAACACATGACCGATATGTGCTATGCAGTTAACCAACTTGGTCAAGTGATGGTTAGGCCTACTAAGCTATATTGGAAGGCGACAAAACATGTGTTGAGATACCTTAAGGGCACTTCTCAATATGGATTATGGTACAAACAGACAGAGGGAGTAAAGATTCAAGGATTCATTGATGTTGATTGGGCAGGGAGTCCATTTGACCGGTAGAGCACATCAGGAGGGATCTTCAGTATTGGGTCAGTGACAGTTTTTTGGTACAACAGGAAACAAAGATCAGTTGCACTCAGTTTGGAAAAGGCAAAGTGCATGGCTGCGAGTCATGCAACATGTGAATCCATCTAGATGAGGAAGATCTTGGTTGGTTTGTTTGGTTAGCAGATGGATCCAACTGTGATTTACTGCAATAATTAGAGTTTTATCAAACTCTCTGAAAATCTAGTTTTTCATGATCGGTCAAAGCATATTGATATGTGATATCATCATCTCAGAGATTGTGTATTGAGGTGGATTATGTTGTTAGAGTACATTCCCACGTAGGAGAAAGATGCTAACATTTTGACAAAGGATTTGTCAACATGTAAATTCGAGTTTCACAAAGACAGGATTGGGGTAGCTGATAATCCCTTTCTTATTGAGAGGGATTGTTGAGAAATGGCAATAATAAATTCCAGTTAAATTTGTCCTTGAATTAAACTGAGAATTAAAATCTAATTCTATTCTCATAGCAACTTGTAAATATTTAATTAAGTTTAATTGACTTAATTAGCTTAGGAATTTCGAGTTGGAAGTCTTTCTGTAGTCATGTATATGTTCTCCCTAAGTTTTAGGGGTCTAGTATGAGTTTAAATTGAGTTGGAAATTAGATCACTCAATTTACTAAGTTAAGTTCAGTTAAATTAGTTCTAAATTGTTTTTGGAACTAATATAGGACTAATAGTCAGTTGGTGCACTAATGCATCCACTAGTGCTACTCTAGTTAACTAAATATTCTCTCATAAGAAACTCATGCATGTCAGTTCAGAGAAAGGCCCAATTGATACTAGAGTGTAGGGACGGTGTACTATCAGTGGTATTATTTACTAGAGCGTAAATATCGTGCATGCATCAAAGATGAATCCTATGTTTGGATTGACAGTTTTAGAAGCATGAATTCCCTTTAAATACGGGATATTCATCCTAGGAATTACACAAGATATCGAGAGCTTGGAGAGCTACAGAATTGGCTAAGTGTTGGCCAAGAGCTAGCTTGTGAGCTGAGAGAGTTGAGCATACTTGTGCAGAATTGTTCTAGTGAGAACAAGCTTTGTATCTTCACTCATATTTATGATATATGTAATACATATAGTGGGGTTTTGAGCAGTGGCTTTCCCTAGATACATCTTGTGTTATGTGCCATTGATTTATCTTCTTCTTGTTCATATTGTTTTCATCGATCTATTGGCTTTTGCTGGTTGAAAGTAGAAGTAGATTCTTGTCTTGTGCTTTAGTACATTGCATGAGCTTGTGAATCTACAAGATTTTCTACAAACTCTTCTCGAGCATCTTGTGCCAAATCCTCTATATAAGGTAGGGCCTATTACTCTTCCTAATATAACATATAAGGATCATAAAGTTTTAGATTCTCTACATTCACCACTGAGTAAATGCACATGTATGGGGGCAGACTAAGTCTATAAGAATTATCTCCCACCTTATTGAGTATCTCAAAGGGACCATATCTTAGAGCCTTGATTTTCTTACTAGGGTCCTGTAGTTGCTCCTTGCTCAATTGTAACCATACTCTATCTCCCACCTTAAAGGCATTTTTTTTGTGTGTTGATCATGCTCAGCCTTGAATTTTACCCATGATTTATGTAGTTTGTCTTGAACCTGTAGATGGATCTACTTGATCTTTTCAACAATTTTTTCTTCCCTTAAGGCATCCCTTGTAAAATCTTCCCTCACTTCTTCTTACTGCCCATATGCAATATCCAAAGGTGAAGGTGGTAAATATCAAAAACAAGTTTCAAATGGGGACTTACCAGTAGAAGTGTGGATTGGTGTATTATAAGTGTTGTATATATACCGGATTTTCATCCCAAGTCTTTGAAAGCTTTTGATTATAACCCCTCAAATGTTGCACCAATGTCTTGTTGATTACTTATGCTTACTCATTTGTCTATGGATGGAATGTTGTATAACTCTTCAACCTTGTTTCCATATTTTCCCACAACGTAGTCCAAAATGCACTAAGAAATCTCATGTCCCCATCCAAAACAATGCTCCTTGGTATCCCAAAATGCACCCAGACATGTCCAAAGAAAAATTTCACTTCTTTCTCACTAACGGTATTTTTCATAGCATTAGAACACACATACTATTGACCTTTTCAACTACCACAAACAAGTAGTCATGTCCCTCCCCACTTATTGGTAAGTCTCCCACAAAGTCCATGGAAATTCTTTCCCAAAGGACAGTGGGTATAGGAAAGGGATGATAGATCACATTTCCCATTATTATGATTTCTTATACAACAAAGCATGCATCCTCTTATGAACCTAGCTACCTCTTATTGCATCCTAGGCCAATACACATATCTATGTAGGTTGGCCACAATATTTCCTACACCAAAATTACCTACAACCTTGGAGGTGTGAGCCTCTCTAATGAGTAATGGTTGCTCAAGTTTAGGAACACAAAACTTATCTAACCTGTATATCAACCTATTTTGGAGATGGTATTCAATTATGTTGTCATCATTATGCAGATGACTCTAGCTCTACAACTACTGCAACACCTCCTTCAATCCCTCATCCTCTATGTATGCCTCTCTATATTCATCATGGGTGAAAGGCTCCATATGCACAAGAGTTCCCAAAGTTGTGATATTTGATGTGGGTGGTATTGAAAGCATGTTGGCCAGCTTTTTTATGTTTCCATTCTTATACTTGATCATTAAATCAAATTGTTGTAGAAACACCATACACTTGTAATGCTTGGTCTATTGTAGCTTAATCTGGTCCTATAGGTACTGTAGTGGCTAGTGATATATGTGGATTATTGCCTCATTTACCATCAGATATTGTTTCCACTTCTTCACATCTTGTACCAGGGCATAAAGCTCCTTGTCGTAGGTAGGGTAGTTAAGAACTACCCCATGAAATAATTTAGAATGGTAGCATACAAACCTTCCTCCCTATATAAAGACGACTATGATAGCATACCCACTTGCATCTGTCTCCACTTTGAAGGGCTACTGCAAGTTTTGTAATGTTAGAACTAGTGCTTGAGTGACCTTCTTCTTTAACTCCTCAAAGGCTCTTTGCTAACCCTTTCCCCACTGAAAACTCTTGCCACTCAGTATTATGGCATCGAGTGTTGCTGCATTGTTGAAAATGAGGCTATGAATTTCCTCATGTACTTCTCTACCCCAATGAAAATCCTACCCTCAAAAAAATTGGTGAACATTGACCACTTCATGATGGCCTCCATATTCATAGGATCTATCTTCAGCTCTCCCCCACTTGTCACATATCTTAGATACACCAGAGACTATTATGAAAACTCACAAGTCTTGAGATTTGCCAGGAATTGGTGCTTCTTTAATGTCTCTAGAACCTACGTCAAATGTGAAATGTGCTCCTCCTAAGTAGCAATGTACATCAATATATTGTCCAAATAAACAATAAAAAATGAATATATAAAATGACGTAACATATCATTCATTAACCTCATAAACATAGTTGGTGCATTGCATAGGCAAAATGACATGGCTAACCACTTATACAAACCTCGCCTGGTTTTGAAGGCGATCTTTAAGGTATCTTCTTCTCTAACCTGAACTTGGTGATATCTTGACAAGTGTAGCTTGGTGAATCATTTGGCTTGTTGCAATCTATCTAGCAGATCATATATCTTGGAGGGGGTACATGTTCTTGAGTGTAATTTCATTTAACTCCCTATACTCAATACATATATGAAAAGTACCATCCTTCTTTGGCATAATGATGATATGAGATTGACATGGTGAGGTAATTGGTCGAATGAAACTCTGCTCCAGTAGTTGCTACAATTGCTTCTTCACCTCACTTGCTTCTATAAAAAATTGCTCATACATACCAATGTTTAGCAATAGGGTGTCCAACAATAACTCAATCTTGCGCTCCACTTCTCTCTGATGGTAGCATTTCAGGCTCTTAGAACACACCCATGTATGCTTGTAGCAACTCTTCTAATTGATGTTTATGTTTCTTAGTATACCCCTCTAGGGATGACTTTACTTTCACTGACTCTTCTACAAACTTATTTTCTCTTAAAAATAGTAAAACATACTTCTTTCTATAGATGATCAATTTATTTTCTTGGTTGGCACTTGTCAGCGAAATTTTGGACTTGCTCATGTGCATGTTAATGGTGAAGGATCTTCCATCCTTGATGAGGTGGTATTGGTTGGCTCTCTACATGAATATTGCATCCCACATGTATATATAAGGGCTTCCAAACACCACTCCATATTCATTAAAGGGGGACTAAATTTAGTGCTACTTCATCAATAATGTCAACACTAATGGAAAATATGATTTTCCATAGTTTGGTTGCCTTTATTTGTGCATCCTTATTTATCCATCCCATTAGATATGGGCTTGGATGATCATGATTTTCCAACCCCAATTTTTTGACCAACTACATTGCAATGAGATTCACCTGTGATCTTTAGTCGAACAAAGCATTAATTTTTATCTTCTTGACATGTATGTTTGTATGAAAGAGTATAGTCATTTACTTCTCTTTCTATTTCTGAATGCTACTCAAATCCACCCACTTCTGCATCAATGTACAAAAATTCTTCTCATCCATGTCTGACCTTCTTTCCACCTGGTTTTCTAGATCAATGACCATGAGATTTTTATTCTTAGCATATTTATTTTTGTTCTTTGGGTTGAGCTCTGGATGCAACTTCCAACACTTATCCTATATTTGATTGTTTCAATGTTATAATGGTTGCATTGGTTGTTGGGATCTTTGAATTAATGTGTTGTGGTTGTTTTCTTTTCATCTTTCCCATTTTCCACTTCTTCTTCCCCTCCTTGGAAGCTTCCTAGTGCTCCTTTTTCTTTGACCCACTCGATTTCTCCTTCTAGTCTGTGTTCTCCAAGTATTGTTCCTTTACACAAGAATTTTCCATCAATATAGGTTTGAACAACATCACTACTTCCATTAATAGCTATGTAGTCCCCCTAGATACTTGAAGAGTACATCTAGATTCTTTTAGGAGATACCCAAGATTATGGCCATATTTCTAAATTTTTTGGTATATTCTTGTACACTCTATCCTTGCTTCTACATGAAGTAATGCCACCAAATCCATTGGTCCTCCCCATACCCAATAGGGTAAAACTGTGACTTTATGAGAGTCTTGAAATCCTCCCTTTTAATCACTGGAGGGTCTCCCTCTAATCTCAGGGTCTCCATGTGGCTTTCATACCATGTCATGGCATGGCCTTCTAATTTCAACCAAGCAAATGAAATCTTTTGTTCTTCCTATATATGATGAACACTAATATAAAATTCTAATTGTTATAACTAGTGATTTAAATTTAGATCATTGATATCACATTGTTATGGGTTGATGTTTACCTTCACTTCCATCTTGAATAAGGATTGTGAATCATTCACAACATTCGAACTAGGTTGATCCTTTTTGAGTTCTTTTGTAGATTCCCTCTCTGGTTCTCCCTGATCTACCCATTTCTCCTCTAATCCAATCTATGCATTAGAAACTCTATATTCTCTAAATAACCCAAGCTTATTGGTCAAGACTGCCATGAGGAGGTTCAAATTATGATTTTATATCTACATCTTGTGTTGGCTTATAGGGGCCTGACCCAAGTTCAAAGTTAATTTAGCTAAACAAATCCCAGTACTACTGGCCCTTTCGGCAACAATCCACGGAGCGTGGATTGAGGTCTCACCTGAAGTAGTATGGGAGGGTGCTAGAACCAAGTTTGCACACCCTGGAGATGTATGATGAGTTCAAGTGGTTCGCGGTTTGACCCTGTGCGCAGGTTACTTTGCGCACTTTCTTGTACTTCGCAACCCGATATGTTGCCTTCACGCAACCTTACCAAGGGGCTGAGTGTCGCGCTCTGCGTTATTACCCAATATCTTACTATTATTCCAATGTTAGTTGATTATTTAAGTCTACTTGTGTGCTTTAAGTTATACTTAACAACACAGCCCATTCATACAGGCGCGCGCAGTAAATAAACAATATATTTGCAAATTATATAAATAATTTATTAACCCAAGAACATATACACAAAATGATAACAAACTTCTCTTTATTAATTCCTTCCTCGGTTATAGACTCGACTCCGCCCTGCGCACTCAGCTGCAAGGGTCCACGCACTCAGCTGCGGACTACTAGGCCTCTGCGCACTCAGTTGCAGAGCCTTCTCCTACTCTATGACCCAAAGACACACTTCACTTAGTTACTTAGACTCGTTACTCTTTTCTATCGTTATCTATCTTTTGCACTTAGAGCCTCACTCTATTTATACAATCCCATGGTCTGCAAACCATGGGTAGGTCTATCCAGCCGACATTACATTACAAAACTAGAGAGTGTAGAAATTCCCACTATAGATCACCTAATAATGCAATATACTAAAGCAAAATACAAGATCTACTTCTACAACAAACTTGCGGAAGCTTAATTGATTTTGAGAAAGATCAAATAGAACACATATAACTGAGAATGAGAAATCAATCACACATGAACATAGAAGAATACTCCGGGGAAAGCCTCAGCTAAAAACCCCGATCTCTGTATTATCATACAAGTGGAAATATGTTTAGATTACACAAAGCATCAGCTCACAAGCTATTGTTCTCTCAGTACAATCAAACAATGCTACTCATAGACAGTGAAAGGCTTCTCACAAACCTTCTCCTCTGCCCTCCAAGCCTCCTATTTCCTTCACACTTTCTCCTGGGGTCCAATGCTGCCACCCGTGTGAATTCACCTCTCACACAACACATTAAACTCAATAGTAACTACGTAGTCCTGAAGGAGATCATTTCTTCTGCATGGATGGGTTTCCTGTATAGGAAAAATCCTCCAACTGATAGTACACTGTCCCTTCCTTTGATCTCAACTGGGTCTCTGACTAAACTGACATGCATGAGTTATTTATGAGAGAATATTCAGTTATCTGAAGTGTAGCAGTTGCATGCATGCATGCATTAACTAACTGAACTCACAATTAGTTCAAAAAACTGTTGGAACTAATCTAACTGGACTTAACTCAGATAACTGAGCTAACTAATTACAACTCAAAGTACAACTCATCCCGATCTCCTTTAATCAAGGGATAACTTCCTCAATCAATGGAGAAACTGTTGCATGTCTTCACATAGACTTCATGTTTGATTTTATACAACTAATTAACTCAAGATGAATGAATTAATTATTTTACAAACAACTGCTAAGATAAAATTCGAATTTTACTTCTCAATTTTAGTTCAGGGACTAACTAAAATTGGAATCTATCCGGAAATACTATTTATAGCAATGCTATTTTTAGCATTTCCATTTTTCATTCCTTGTTGCTATGTCCAACATTGGTACTTGAAATGTTATTTATAGCAATGCTATTTTTAGCATTTCTTGTTGCTATTTCCAACAGGGCAGACAACCCTATGACTCTATCATACTTTCGTGCCTTGTGCCTGCAATTCGCGGAGCTTTACAACAATATTGGGTCAAAACTTGGGCTTTGAGCCCAAAAACATGCTTTGGGGGGGATTCCATGCCCAACAGGCCCCCAACACAAACATCGTGACTCGCCCTCGAGTCACTCTATCGATGCGACGATCTTTGCGTGGAGTCCCTCCAACTGTTCTTGAATTGCACGAAGGTCAGCAATGCACTGAGCTGTTGCTTGCTGGATCTGCTGCATACGCTATTCCGAGACCTTTGTGTCTGAATTGCTTTTCTACATCTGTACCGGTATCTATTGCATATGTTTATAGTCCCGCGCCTTTGTTCGGATCCTTGGAGTGCGAAGACTGTGCTTCCACCGGTTAGTCAGATAGCCGGGCCACCCGTGTAGGGCTTCAAGCGGCTGCCATTCACCTTGCCTGGGAAAGGCTCTCCATTTAGTTTGACTAGCTGTACTGCGCCTCCGTCTGTGACCTCCTTAACCACGTATGGTCCCAGCCAATGCATTCTAAACTTTCCCGGGAATTTTTCAAACTTACTGTCATACAACAGTACTAAGTCATTTACCTTGAAGGTGCACAACTTAATATGGCGATCGTGCCAGGCTTTTTCACGCTGCTTTTGTACTTGCTGATGAAACCCAGCCAGGAACCATTCCTCCTCAAGTTCTTCCAATTGCGCGAGCCTTTCTTCCAAAGCTTCACGGTCTGTCATACCTATGAGCGCTGCTATGCATAGACTAGGTACAATATACTCCATCGGCATGACAACTTCCATGCCATAAACTAACCAGAAAGGTGTTTGTCCCGTCAGTTTCTTGCACGTTGTCTGATAAGCCCATAGTACTGCAGGTACGCGCAGGTCCTAATCGCTTCGCTGTGCGTTGCATACTTTGGTTAGTGCAGTCTCCAGTATTTTGTTGAACACTTCTATTGTCCCATTGGCTTGTGGGTGATACGGTGTGCTTTTCTGATGATACACTTGGAACTTTTTTGTGAGCGCGCTGATGGTTTCATTCAGGAAATATGTACTGTGATCACTCATTAAGATTTGCAGACAGCTAAATCGGGTCAACACATGTTCAAACAAAAACTTCGCAGTCGTAGCGGTCGTGTAGTCTTTGACGGCTGCGCTTTTGCACAGCGCCTCAGCTACTCCGTCGCGGTGATGATGTATCGCGCGCCTGTTTTTCCCTGAGGTTTGATAGGTCCCACAAAGTCAATTGCCCACTTTTCGAAGGGCTGCATCGTCATTTGTGGATTCAAAGGCATCTCGTCCCTTCGCGATGGTTTACCGGTACTTTTGTTGAAAATGCAACAAGATGATAGAGCTTAGTGAAAAGAAGTCACCTTCACTAAGTGGGCCCGCAGGCTATTTTTGGCGCAAAGTCTATTTTTAGACATATGGATCATGGTTTATGAGTTGCAAGATGCTATTTATGGATGATTGGTCATGTTGGTAAAAATAGATGGACCTCTATTTTTAGACATATGGGCGGAGTCTATTTTTAGACTGCTGGTCAAAAAATAGAACAGTCGAATATTATGAGCTCTTAATAATATTTGGACTATAAACATTATCTTATCCTCTTGAAGCACTTCAGTTCGAGCTACGGATGTGGCACATGCAACTTCCAGAAGGAAATACGCTTTTCCTATGGGTTAGTTGAGCTATTGCATGATGGACTTCAGTTAGAACTCAAGTGATTGAGTTTGGTGGAGTTGATTGAGGAGTTGATGGAGTTGTGTTCTTGACTTAGTTGAACTAGTTGTATTTAGTCTAACTGCCAAATACACTAGTGATGAGTGATGTGAATTAATTATTAATTAATTCACTAATTATTAACTCATAAATCAACTAAAGAATACATCAGTTAACTCAGTGCATGGACAGTTCAGTGGAGACAAGTGTTAGAGGTGGGTGAAAGGGTGAGACTACTATCAGTTGTGACTATAGCTGTGCATGAGATTTGCACAACGATTGATGGAGATTGCCAATGAGGATTGCGCAATACAAGCCAAGGAAATTCGAACTTGGATCTGATCTATTCTCAACTTGGATTGCGTAGTAGAGGTAGGCAAACAGTGGAGGAGATTTGAACCTTTGTTCAGATCTGAGCTAGTTTGTGTGTAGCATGTGGAGATAGTACTGAGTACTTGTGAGGAGTATTGTACTATGTATTGTTACATGTTCTCTATCATTATAATATATAGAGAGTTGGGGGTTTTCAGTTGTATGCTTTCCCCATTACATACTGTGTTGATATGTGTGACTGATGTTTCAATGTGCGCATGCGATTGTTTTTTTTAATTTCGCAAATTGATGATCAATGGTAGAGGAGGTTATGCATTATGCATGCATTACGCAAATAGTATATAATCAAGATAATCTCTGTGAATAAGTGTTATATTATTCAAATTTCTACATGGTATCAGAGCGAAGTTGATCATCAGATCTATTATTCAGAAAGTGATTACATTTTATTTCTTCAGACAGAGTCTGTAATCGGGCCAGGTAGCCTCTGGATTCATCCTTCTTTTGGAAGGTGAGATATCTGGTAAATGCCCATACAGTCAATCTCTGTACGAGAAATACTTTGTTCTCACGAATTTTAGATCAGAAGCGGTTGAGTTTTGAGCTGGTGGAATTCGAATTTGCAGCAGTGTTTTCTTGGTGTCAAAGTTGAAATGTCTTTCAACGGATTGCGATTGGAGTATGCCCTTGAAGGCAGCTCGAATTATATTGCATGGAAAGACAAGATGGAGGCGGTGTTAGATGACAATGGGTTGAAGGAGTTCATAGATGCTGAGGTCCCAAAGCCTACTGATGCTGCTCAAGTTGAGGCTTGGCAAAAGAAGATAGCAAAGTGTCGAAGGATTCTGTTGGAGGGCGTGAAGGATCACATTGTATCCAGCCTGCATGGAAAAGCTACTCCATACTTGATGTGGAAAGCATTGACAGATTTATTCCAAAGCAAGAGCGACCAGAGGAAGTTGGCGCTCAAGGATAAACTCAGAAACATTAAGTGTGAGAAAGGAGACAGTATGCCCAAGTATCTCACGAAGTTCACCCAATGCCAGGATGAGCTGGGAAGTGTGGGGGTGACTGTTGATGATGAGGACTTGGTGAGCTTGGCTCTCCTTGGTCTTCCAAAGAGTTGGCATTCCTATCAGGACTCTATCAATGGTCGAGTGAAATTGCCAGGATGGGAGAGACTTTGGTTTGATCTTGTGCAAGAGGAGATCAGGCGAAATACCAGGGATGGATCTTCATCAAAGGCATCTGATGAAGAAAATTGCGCTTTGGCTACCAAAGCAAAGAAGGGGAAGAACAAGAAAGCTTCTCATTCCTGTGCGAAAGGCAAGAAGCAAGACATGTCCAAGGTGAAGTACTTTCACTATCACCAGCATGGACATTATGCCACAAATTGTCCGCAAAAGAAGAAAAATAAGCAAGCTGCTGGATTTGCAGTGGGAGAGGCCTTAGCCTCACAGTTTGAGCTGGATTTTTTGCTGATCGCATGATTGGTATCAAGTGTGATGGGATCGGTATGGTTCTTGGACAGTGGTGTGTCTTTTCACATGACAGGAGATCGAGATTTGTTTTCTGATCTGGATGAGAAAGATCTTGGAATGCACATCGAGATGGGCGATGATGGTAGATACAGTGCGACCAGTATCAGTACCATTTCCTTTGAGAGGGAGTCTGGTAAACCCTTCGTATTGAAGGAAGTGATGCATGCTCCAGGATTGAAGAAGAATCTTATCTTTGTGGCAATGTTAGAAGACAAGGGATATGATGTTGTCTTCAGCGAGGGAAAGGCTTTCCTGCATAGTAAGACAACTGGAGAAACCTGGAAGATAGGGGTTCTAGTCAAGAACCTTTATCAATTGCATGTAGATGGCTGCGCAGCAATGGCATGCAAGGTAGAAGGATTGGTGAGTCGGGATGATGGCGAGCTGTGGCACCAGAGATTGGGCCACCGTCACCATGGAGCCTTGAAGATACTGCAGCAGATTTCTACTGGGCTTCCTAAAGGCACTCTTGCGCACTCAGATCAGTGCAAGTGGTGTACTTTGGGAAAATTTGTGAAAGCCACCTTTCATGAGAAGAATAGTTGCGCCACGATGATCCTTGAGAGAATTCACACAGACGTGTGTGGAACTTTCTCAGTAGCTTCGACAGCAAAGCACAAGTACTATGTGATCTTTGTTGATGATTTCTCTCAAAAGTGCTGGATCTTCTTCATGCAGAAGAAGAGCGAGACATACTCAAAGTTCTGTGAGCTCAAAGCACTGGTCGAGAAGGAATCGGGAAAGAAGGTGAAGGCTCTTAGGAGCGACAATGGTGGTGAATTCATCTCTGGCGAGTTCAAGGACTTCTACAGCGCAGAATGGATTCGAAGAGAGCTCATAACTCCCCATAACCCACAGTAGAACGAGGTTGCTGAGCGGAAGAATAGAACGATCGTGGGTGCTGCACGGGAGATGTTGCATGATCAGGGCCTACCCCTTCACTTGTGGGCGAAGGCATGAAATACTGCAGTATATGTGCAGAACTGTTGTCCTCACAAGATACTTGGCATGAGTACACTCGAGGAGGCTTATTCTGGTAAGAGGCCTGATATTTCCCATTTGAGGATTTTTGGTTCTCCTGTTTACATGCATGTGACGAAGGATGCCAGGAAGAAGCTGGAGCCGATCGCAGAGGTTGGGATATTTGTGGGGTACACTGATACGCCCCATAACTATCGTGTGTATTTACCAGACAGTCGCAAGACTGTTGTGCGACGGGATATCAAATTTCAGGAGGAGAAAGCCATGAAGTGTTCGCTTGAGAGGGAGCGATACTTGCATGCAGATGAGGAGCTATTAGTTCCTAAGGATGAGCTTCAGGATGTGGATCAGCCACAAGATGAAGTTCATGGAGTGGAAGAGACCACTGATGCAGCGCCAACCATCAGAGGGCGAAAGCGCACTACAGAAGCTGAGCGATTGGATCAAGATGCAGAGAAGGTTGTAGGACCACCTATAGCACAGCGCAGACAGAGACAATCACCTGATCGGTACACTGGATACATGGCTCTTGTGAGCAAATGTGTCGTGACTGAGCCATCCTCTTTCGAGGAAGCTGTGGAGGATCTCGCATGGGTAGATGCCATGGTGGAAGAGTATGATTCGATTGTCAAAAACAGTGCATGGGAGATTGTCCCAAGACCGGAGGGGAAATCAGTGGTGGGTTCGAGATGGATCTACAAAGTGAAGCAGGCATCTGACGGGAGTGTGGAGAAGTACAAGGCAAGATTTGTTGCCCGAGGTTTCTCATAGATAGAGGGGATCGATTATGAGGAGACATTTTCACCTGTCGCAAGGTATTCTTCCATACAGATGATTCTTGCTCTCTCAGTGCAGATGGGGTGGCACATCCATCAGATGGATGTGAAGACTTCATTCCTCAATGGAGTCATTGAGGAGGAGGTGTACATAGAGCAGCCCAAAGGTTTTGAGATCTTCAACAACGAGTCGCATGTGTGTAGGCTCAAGAGAGCGATGTATGGGTTGAAACAAGCACCTCGTGCTTGGTACACACGGATAGACAGTTATTTCACTGGACTTGGATTCTCCAAGAGTGAGGCGGATCCTAAACTATACCAGATTGTGGTGGAGGGTAAGTTGCTGATCATTGTACTTTAGGTAGATGATTTGATTTTGACGGGAGATGAGCTGTTGATACTTTCATGCAAGGAGGATCTTGCTAGAGAGTTTGAGATGAAGGACTTGGGCCTCCTTCATTATTTCCTGGGATTGGAAATTTGGCAGCGCAGTGATGGACTATTTGTTTCTCAGGGTAAGTATGCCTGGGAGATATTGGAGAAGTTCAACATGCATGGTTGCAAGCCTGTTGATACTCCTCTTCCTGGAGGTTGGAGGAAGGAGGATGCTACTTCAGCGGAGGTAGTGGATGCCATTGTTTATTGACAGTTGGTGGGGTCGCTTATGTTTCTAGTCAATACACGACCCGATATATGCTATGTTGTTAACCAGCTTTTACAAGCTATGGTTAAGCCAACCAAGCTCTTCTGGAAGGTAGGCAAGCATGTATTGCGTTATCTCAGAGGCACATCAGGATATGGATTGTGGTACAGACAAGAGGATGAGGTGAAGCTATGTGGCTTCATGGATGCAGATTGGGTAGGGAGCCCAACGGACAGAAAGAGCACATCTGGAGGGATCTTCAGTATCGGGTCGACAACAGTTTCTTGGTACAGCAGGAAGCAGAGATCCGTGGCACTCAGTTCAGCAGAGGTCGAGTATATGGCAGCAAGTTTGGCTGCATGCGAGGTTATATGGATGAGGAAGATCCTGGTTGGGTTGTTCGGGTCACACTTGGAGCCTACTGTGATTTATTGTGATAACTAGAGTTGCATTAAACTCTCGGCTAATCCAATATTTCATGATAGATCCAAGCACATCGACATCAGGTACCATCATATCAGAGATTGTGTGCAGCGGAGAATCATGTTACTTTCATACATTCCCACGGAGGATTAGGATGCTGATATCTTGACGAAGGCGCTCACCAGGAGCAAATTCGAATACCACAGAGACAGGATAGGGGTTGCAGATAATACATATCTTGTTGAGAGGGAGTGTTGAAAATGCAACAAGATGATGGAGCTTAGTGAAAAGAAGTCGCCTTCACTAAGTGGGCTCGCAGGCTATTTTCAGCGCAAAGTCTATTTTTAGACTATGTCTATTTTTAGACATATGGATCATGGTCTATGAGTTGTAGGATGATATTTATGGATGATTGGTCATGTTGGTAAAAATAGATGGACCTTTATTTTTAGACATATGGGCAGAGTCTATTTTTAGACTGCTAGTCAAAAAATAGAACAGTCGAATATTATTAGCTCTTAATAATATTTGGACTATAAACATTATCTTATCCTCTTGCAACACTTCAGTTCGAGCTACGGATGTGGCACATGCAACTGCCAGAAGGAAATACGATTTTCCTATGGGTTAGTTGAGCTATTGCATGATGGACTTCATTTAGAACTCAAGTGATTGAGTTTGGTGGAGTTGATTGAGGAGTTGATGGAGTTGTGTTCAGTTTGACTTAGTTGAACTAGTTGTATTTAGTATAACTGCCAAATACACTAGTGATGAGTGATGTGAATTAATTATTAATTAATTCACTAATTATTAACTCATAAATCAACTAAAGAATACGTCAGTTAACTCAGTGCATGGACAGTTCAGTGGAGACAAGTGTTAGAGGTGGGTGAAAGGGTGAGACTACTATCAGTTGTGACTATAGCTGTGCATGAGATTTGCATAACGATTGATGGAGATTGCCAATGAGGATTGCGCAGTACAAGCCAAGGAAATTCGAACTTGGATCTGATCTATTCTCAACTTGGATTGCGCATTAGAGGCAGGCAAATAGTGGAGGAGATTTGAACCTGTGACTTGTTCAGATCTGAGCTAGTTTGTGTGTAGCATGTGGAGATAGTACTGAGTACTTGTGAGGAGTATTGTACTATGTATTGTTACATGTTCTCTATCATTATAATATACAGACAGTTGGGGGTTTTCAGCTGTATGCTTTCCCCATTACATACTGTGTTGATATGTGTGATTGATGTTTCAATGTGCGCATGCGATTGTTTTTTTTAATTCCGCAAATTGATGATCAATGGTAGAGGAGGTTATGTATTATGCATGCATTCCGAAAATAGTGTATAATCAGGATAATCTCTGTGAATAAGTGTTATATTATTCAAATTTCTACAACTTTGACATATATCGCAGGCCTTATAGTGTGCTTTTGAATCATGATGAAGGGTTGGCCTCCACAACCCTGCGTGAAGAATATTTTGTGCTGTTGCTTGTCCTGCATAGTGTCCTCCTGCAGCGCCCCCATGTGCTTCCGTGAGGATCTGACTTCGTTCAAATTCAGATACATACCTTCACAGTATCTCATCATTTCCCATTTTGTATAGGTGCTCCACGATGACAGAAAAATCGGCTGCGTGCACCACCAATTCCTTCTTTTGTGGAACAGAGTATTCCTTTGGCACAGTTCCTGTTGTCAAGAAGTGAATTATATCTTCAAAGTGTTCATCCGTGATGCACACAACAAAGAGCTGTGCATTAGGTAATCCTTCCTCCAAACTAGTAGGTTCCTTGCCCATCTCAATACGTGACAAGTGATCCGGTCCTACGTTTAGGTGTCCAGGCTTTACCACGACCTCAAAGTCATATTCTTGGAACAATAAGAGCCACCTACATATGCGCCCCCCCAACACAGGCTTATTGACCAAGTATTTTAGCATGGAATGGTCTGTATACATCTTGAAATGTCCTCCTAGTAAATAGTGCCAGTATTTTTGGAGCGCGTACACCATAGCCAATCCCTCACGCTCGGTTGTGGAATAGTTCTTTTCAGTTTTGGACAATCTACGACTTGCAAACACGATAGGGTGATCCAAGCCTTCTCCACCCTCTTGTGTGAGCACCACTCCCAGCATGATACATGACGCATCAACATGGACATGAAACTCCATATCCCATTTTGGGAAGACCAGGATTGGAGCGGAAGCCAATTTCCCTTTGAGGACATCCAGGCTCTTCATGCAATCATCATTCCAGTAGAATGTGACATCCTTTTTGAATAGTTTCTCCATCGACGTGTTGATCTGGGCATAACTTTTGATGAACTTCCTATAGTACCCTGTGTGTCCCAACGTAGTGCGCAACTGTTTAACACTTCGCGGTGCTTCCAAATTTAGAATTACTGCAATCTTCGTGGGGGTCTACCATTGGTCCCTGTTTGCAGACGACATGTCCCAGCAGGTTCCCAAAGGGAACGAGGAATGTACACTTCTTAAGGTTCAGCGCAATCTGGTGTCATCGGCAAGTATCCAACATCAAGCATAAGCTTTCTACGTGGTGCTTAACCAATCCAAAGACAGTCCAATCATCCAGATAGACCTCCAGGAATTTGTGGATATATTCTTTGAAGGTGGCAACAACTATGCGCGAAAATATGGCTGGCGCGTTTTTTAACCCAAACAGCATGACGGTGTATTGAAAGCAGCCCCATTCAGTGGCGAAGGTGGTCTTTCTCCTGTCTTTCGGTGCGATTTTGATCTGGTGGTACCCTGAGAACCCATCGGTGAAAGAATATGCTTCTTGCCCGCCGACATTTTCTAATACTTCATCTGTGAATGGGGTTGGGAATGGGTCGTGTACATAGGTGTCATTCAACTTCCTAAGGTCCACACATATTCTTATCTCGCCCTTCTGCTTTTTCTCCTGCACTACCATAGGGCTCACCCAGTCGGATTCTTCCACCGGCTCAATAATTTTGGCTGCGAGCATTTTGTCTAGTTCTATGCGGACCTTTTCCTTGTACTTCGAATTCAAGCAGTAAGGCCTCTGCTTAACCGGCTTCACATCAGGTTTTAGGGTGATCTTCATCATCCCTAAATCACCAATGATCCCCTTTAAGTCCATAATCTTGGTCGGGAATAAGTCTTGGTATTCATGGAGTAGCTCAATGACCTTATCCACCGTGGCATCATCCCAATAGTCACCGAGTGTTGCATACTTCAGTTTAGCCTCCGTCCCAATGTTTACCTGCTTCGTTTTTAGTGGCGCAGTGATGTCAGGATCTTCAATCAATGGTCCTTGAACCTCGCGATAACCTTCAGTTTCTGGAATGTTAATTTTTCGTAGATCCTCATCATCCTCCTGAATATTTACATTGTAACACTCCAGCGCGCAGCTCAGCTGGGTTGCCCATTCCGGCTGAAGCACTTCTATTGGCTCCTGGGGTATCCTAAATATAGCTGCTTTTACTGCTTGTAGTGCATCATCAATAATATCCCACCAACAATCCTCAAACATGAAGGTTAATAGGAATCCTTCGCACAAGATATCCCATTCGCTCGTGCCATAGTGGAGCTCCATCTCAGTATACCAATTCATGGGTATGATATCCAGGGTATGATAGAACAGGTGCACCCACTCAGGTTGTGGCTCTTCCCCGTAGACCTTTTTCCATTTCGTGAGGTATGCACGTGGATCATCTCGTTCGTCATACTTGTCTATTAGTCTCATCTGAGGTATCCCAAACTGCATGTGCATCATCCTTCTGCATTCGCGCCAGTCCTCAAAACTTCCTTGATGCGTACCCCACCATCTTGTGGGCGTAGCACGCAGTACCAATTTCAGAGTGTCGAACCGCTGTTGTTCTGGCACTTCTTTTTCAAATTTGTTCAGGAAGTCATCCACCTCGCTCAACCCGTCATACATAGGTAGGTCTCTTACCTCTGTTGCCACGCAGTGCAACGACCTGGTCATCATGTTACAGTTGAGCGTGGTTACCTCGTGTAACCGGTTCTACCATCGCTCTATTTCCTCCTCCGAATTTGAGGTGCATGAGCTTTTGCGCTCCCATGAGAGTCTGCCATCTGCTATTGGATTTACCCAGTCTTGCTCCCACGCGGTTATCTTGTAGATACAGTCTAGATCATCGTTGTTACCATAGTCACGCTCGTTGTCGTTATCATAGTCACGCACCGGCTCCGTGTAGCGCGATCCTTCCGCAGGGTCTAGAGGTACCACTACGCGTAGTGAATTTTTCTCAAAAATCATCTTGTGCTTCTTTATATTTATCACTCCATTCATGTCAGTGGCCCAATCTATTCCCAGTAGTGCGGGATAGGGATTGTTGTCATCAACAATCTCTATCACTTTGAAATTTGCAAGCACGCTCGCACCTTCGATATCTACCATTATTCCCTACAATCTTCCCATAGGTAGGATCTTTTGTTGGTTCACCATTCACAATTGAATAAGAGACCATTGCAACATAGGCCTGCCCATGCATTCCCATGTCTACTTTGGCAGGACATTCGTGTCTGATCCTAGATCCAAAATCACTTGATCCATTTCATATTCCCCAATCTACGCGGTCAATCTCATCTCTCTTCCTGTTCGCGTTGTGTGCTTCCCGAGCTTCCGGACTACGCACGGTTCTCCTGGTGCGGTCCCAACACATCTAGTTATGAGTTCTTGTAGCCCCTTCACAGCCTTGCAGTCGCGCAACAACTTCATGCATGTCTCTAAAAAGGTAGTGAGAATTGATGGGTCCATTTTCAGTCCCAGTTTGTCTTTACTACCTGAAGTGGAGGCCTCCGCGAAGCTCTTATTAGCTTCCATGAATGTCTCCTTAGTGCTCTCCAAATCAAATTATGGTTCCTTTGTGGGAGCCTTGTGAACCCAGGCACTTTCTTCGGGCTGCTTGCCCTTGTCATCCCTTGTCATAATGCCGCTTCGGAGCACGATATTTACATTCGAGATTTCCTCACATGGCTCAGACCTCATCATTTGCAGGTTTTGAGTCGGGGGAGGTTGGAATGTTCCTTTATTGCGCAGCCTCGCTATCAGCGTGGGACAGTCCTCTGTCTCATGATCAAACTAGGTACAATATAAGCATGATGGTCTCCTCGGATTTGTACAATCATGAGTATAATGCCCCGGTCCTCCGCAATTGTAACATATCAATTGTCCGTGACCTCTTCCTAGTCCCATTCCACCTCGACCTCGTCCGCATCCTTGAAATACAGTGCGTTCCATCCATGCATTTTGATCGAGGGCCTGTGTTTTGGTCTGAACTCTGTAGGTAGGAGTCCGATCCATCATCAGTTCATAACTTCTACAGGTGCGCTCATCATGGCCTACTGACCTGCATAAATTACAGAACAATTGCTGGAAACTCTACGTATACTTCTGTAATAGATGGCAGTTATCTGTAGCATGCTTCCCTCCTATTTGAAAAATTGCACACCATAATGCAGGCGCTGTGCTCGGTCCTGCTTGTACCTCTGGTCTCAATGGCATTGGTCCTCCTCTCACCAGGTAGTTCGTGAAGACTGGACAATGGTCCTTGTCATGTCCCTAGCCCTTGCACTTTACGCACCATACCTCCTTGCGTGCTTCTGGGCGAGCTGTCCTATCTTGTTTCAAACTCTGCATTTCAAGGCATAAGTTTTTCAACTATGCATGGATCTGTTGGACTCCCAGGTTAGGATCTTGTATCGGGGTCTCATGCAGTCTCATTGCGATCTCCAAGGATCTCGCCTGGAAGCATCACGATTTCCTTAAATCCGATGATCGACTGTGTCTCTGATTTTGGCCTGCTGAATTCCTTGTTTAGCGCAGCTTGGATATCCATGATCCCTGTGTTTGGATTGTCATTGGAGTGCTTAATGTACCACATCAGTGTGCGATCCTGCAGAGTGCTCACCAACATTGCTTTCTTTATATTGTCATCCGTGACTCCTTGCGCTTCCCATACAGCCTTTACCATGAACCAAAACTGGTTTGGATCTTCATTCCCTACTTCTTTGAACACCGGAAATTTTATCGTGCTTGCTATTTTGAATTGTGGTGGTGGCGAAGGTGGTGTGGGTGAAGACAAGGGTGAAGATGGTGAAACTGGCGGTGGTGTAGGTGGAAGTGGTATGCACGGAATTTGCTGCTTTATCAAACTGATCGCACTTCTTGGTGAGACTTTCGCGAGCTCTTCCTCGCTTTCTTGTGGAGGTGAAATCAAAGGACTAGTTTCTATTTCTGTGCTACCTTCGTTTCTGTAGATCCTCGCACTTCGCATAGCCCCAAACATCAATTTATTCACATAACTCACTTTTCACACAGTAGCATTTAATCCAAGTGTTCAAAGATTTAACGTACTTACCTCGCGGCCCTTTGAGGAAGCGTCGTTCTACCTCGCTATAGTTGACTGAAGTATCTACCACGAACTGGGTGATAAATCCCCCTATAATTCGATCGAGCCAGTGATCCACAATGCGCGCAATCTTATCTTTTGATGCTTCCAGTTTGCACACCAACTCTGGAGTCCACACAATAGGTTTTTCGAGCAAACACCTTCCTTGACTATCTGTTAGCTTCGCGATCCACTCGTACAACTCAAAGGTGAAGGATGCAAAGAAAATTTCATGGATTTTCGTATATAAGTAGCAATATAACCACTCTTCCTTTGATAATCATGGATTCCTGTTTTCCTGTGCCATGAACTTGTGAATATTTATGTCCAACCACTCTTTAATTCCTTTCTTTGTCGAATTCTAGTGATACAACATCAGACATCTCTATGCAGATCCCGGTCCCGGAAACAAAACCATTTGTTGGCTTATAGGGGCCTGACCCAGGTTCAGAGTTAATTTAGCCAAACAAATCCCGATACTACTGGCACTTTCGGCAACAGTCCACGAAGTGTAGACTGAGGTCTCACCTGAAGTAGTATGGGAGGGTGCTAGAACCAGGTTTCCGCGCCCTGGAGATGTCTGATCAGTTCAAGTGGTCCGCGGTTTGACCCTGCATGCAGGTTGCTTCGCGCACTTTCCCGTACTTTGCAACCTGATATGCTGCCTTCGTGCAGCCCTACCCAGGGGTTGAGCGTCACACTCTGTGTTATTAACCAAGATCTTACTGGTATTCCAATGTTGGTTGATTATTTTAGCCTACTTGCATGCTTTAAGTTATACTTAACAACATAAACCATTCATACAGGTGCGCGCAGTAAATAAACAATATATTTGCAAATTATATCAATCATTTATTAACCTAAGAAGAGATACACAAAATGATAACAAACGTCTCTTTATTAATTCCTTCCTAAGTTACAGACTCGACTCAGCCCTGTGCACTCAGCTATAGGGGTTTGCGCACTCAGCTGCAGAGCCTTCTCCTACTCTACGACCCAAAGACACACTTCACTTAGTTACTTAGACTCGTTACTCTTTTCTATCCTTATCTATCTTTTACACTTAGAGCCTCGCTCTATTTATACAATCCCATGGACCATGGGTAGGTCTATCCAGCTGACATTACATTACAAAACTAGGGTGGACAACCCTGTGACTCTATCATACTTTCGCGCCCTACGCCCGCAATTCGAGAAGCTTTACAGCAAGATTGGGTCAAAACTTGGGCTTTGAGCCCCAAAATAGGCCTTGGGGGGGATTCCATGCCCAACATCTTGTGCTTCCAACAACACAAACCTCTCCTCTACAGGATCTTGAGGGTTATTGATAGATTTTTCAGCCATGGCTAGGGTTTTATGACCTTCATCTTAACATATCTCGATCCCATAAAGATCCCCATAATATACCCAAAGAAACATGCTCTGATACTAATATGATCCATAAATTGTTGTGGATATTCCACTAGCCAATTTCTCACAATATATTTGATAAAATTATACCTTAAACCTGAAATCTACATTATGAGGGTTAAATTCTCCTTAGATTTCTAGATTTGTTAATTATTATGTTATGCTTCTGCATGCAATAGAGAAAATATGCAGAAAATAAGAAAAAGTGAAATAAAACTCGAATGTAAGGTGAGGCTTCTATACTCTCTCTTTCTAAGAATGGAAATGGATGCAAGTACAAAGAAGTAAGACATGAGGCTTGTGGGCTACTACAATGCACAAATCCTCTTTGTTTTACATTCTCTCTCTCAATCCACTTTAAGCTACTCTACTCATCTATGAAACAAAATACATCAAATAATGGAACCCCTTTTCCTCCTAATGACCCGATGATAATAGAGCCTCAGAGCCTGCTAGTGGTTAAGTTTGACTCCTTCAACTATTAAATAGCATACAATATTGACTCTTCTAGAGACTTCTTCATCATGATGCCATGGATATCCTATTTTCCATTAATAATGGGGGTTGATGTAGCATATTCTCTAAACATGGTGGTTAAAACAAGAAGGGTAACTTCTTGGTGGCACAACTTTTGTATATAGACTTTGATTGAGGCGATTATTGCGTCAATGGAAAGGAATATATGCATAAAATAGCTATAGGGGGTGCTTGATTTAGTGATAAATTTTTATCCCCAAAAACTCCATTTGATGCATCAAACTACTTCCGGAAGGTTTAAGATCTCAATTCGCCAAATTGGGACCTTCTAATAAAAATAGTCCTGTGAATTGATTACTCAACTTTTTACACTCTAAAAGCATCAAGATGGATGATAAATGATATAATGATCTATTTAGAAACACACCATGTTATAAATACTTGAAAATTTTTTCATATTGATTGAATTGACATTGGAACCTTTGGGTTGAGATAATCACATTGCCCACCACATTCAACTATAATAAATTTTTTTATTATAATATACATTGATCCTTTTGAAATATAAATAAGAGTCCCCATAGTATGAGCCTATGGAATCAATCCTATCATTATCACATATCCATTCCTAGAACTTGGCTCCTATCTGGTTCTTGCATCGTCACTATCCACAATATATGTGTCATATCTCCATCATTATTTGTTTCAAATATCGAGAGATAAGCTATATTAAAATTTTGAAATCCATGCATATGAAATTAAGAAGTTGTTCATCTTATAATGAAATTGTCATCCAAATTATCTATTTCATATAGGTATTTATTACTTAATCATAGGCATGCAAGATTTTGTTCCTATGGTTGAGCATTAATTGTGAAATTTCTCTGTTGGACTAATTAAAGAGATAGGACAAAAAAATCAGACAGACATGGCAAAAAATTCTCCAACTAGTTTCATCCAAGCAAACCTCAAAGGTTCCATCCATCTTTTCCTCCTATATATTATCTACATGTAGTTATGGTTTATTGATTAGAGCTTCCAAAGAAGGGTATTTAACACTTTTAAGTCTCTTACAAGGTAAGTTGTGATATTTAAAGCCTTCTACTACACAAAGGTGATTGATTGGCCCTTAAAAAACATAAAGAAATAGGTAGATAAACCACACAATGCGTGCCCCCACCCCCCGACCCACCCCCCCCCCCCCCCCCCCCCCCCCCCCCCCCCCCCCCCCACACTTGAAAAGAAGTATGCAATAGTGAGATAAACCCTAGAAGCACCAACTTTGCACACACAAAACACTACCACTTTTAGGTTTATAGTATTTAATCTATTGATTTTAGGAGCCATTGAATCAAAATTTTAATATACATACAATATATAGTTTAAATGTGAATATTAAACCCATGATATATGTACCTTTAGAATGGGAGTTTCTATGAAACTCTCAAACACACTACCTCTCAATCAAATGTATTTCCAAAAACATTTAACTTCTACTTTAAACAATCCAAGTACTTGGTTCTTTTAAATCCACTATATATTTTTGCATGCCAACCATTAATTCATGTTATAAACTGAGTTATAAATTTTGTATATCTTATTAGAGAGAATCTAACAAAAAAATATAACTAAATAATATTTTATTGCAACCATGCTTACATTTTTTTTAGATCTAGTCATGTCACATTTTCAAAATTATTGCTAAATGATTGGACTGA
This sequence comes from Pinus tabuliformis, assembly GCA_031772625.1. NCBI lineage: Eukaryota > Viridiplantae > Streptophyta > Pinopsida > Pinales > Pinaceae > Pinus > Pinus tabuliformis. Next base: position 1,489,928,260 of record CM062819.1, on the reverse strand, counting down.
ATGATGCATTATCAACCAACAAACTTGACTAGATTTTCTATTTTAGACTACTAATAATTTCAATATTGCAAAATTATTTTAAGAGGGATTGGTCAGATTGTTTTTGTACAGGTTGTGGATTACCATTTCAGAGGTAAAGCTGAGTTACATTTGCCAACTCCAACTAGATACATATGGCCTGATTGAGGTATTGGTTCCATTAATAACTTATATTATAATTAAACTATGTATACATATGTACTAATTTATGTAATCTTATTTTTTCATGCATTTTTAGAAGCAACATAAATGAAATTCATTTGTGTGTAGGGAATTGAAAAATAACAAATGTAATGTTACAAGATTTCCTTAATCCTTTGTGCTCTACATTGATATGCCTTTCTATTTTTGATAGACTATTATCATTAGAGGAAACACTTGCATGTAAATGAACTTTCAATGTCGTGTGCACTTTAATTGTACTTTGTCGATCATTAAGATTTGTTTGATCCCATAAATAATTATAAGACCCAATGATGTTGCCTAAAATTTCTCGAGTTGTAGTGGGAGATAAAGATGATTGAAATTGCACTTTAGTGCCTTTCTCTTGGATTGAGTTCTTCATGTAAAAAAATTGAAGGGTTCATGCAAAAGGGCATGTCAACTTCCACTTGATAAAGAAAGAGATCCCAATGACTATCATGGGATTGGCCTTGATCAATCTACATTCACAAGCCTTGATATTTTCTCTATCCCCATATTCTATGATATTATTGATGCAATCTCCTCAAGGCCACATCTTAATCCAAGCCAAATTAAATCCACCAAAGAACCCTCCCTACCCCTTTAATAGCATGACCTTCAAACATTCTTAATTTACAACATAAACAATGATTGTCTTAACTATTCATGTAACTCGAGCACAAGCGATCCTTTCTTTCTCTTCATTGCTAGGAAAACCAAAATGATTGATGAAACATGTCCTCAAGCCAACCTTGAATTCTCAATGTCTTCCCTTCTTGCGTGTTCAGTGGGCTCCTTCTTTTCCTGCATGCTCAAATGATAAGTGGCATCCAATAATGCTAAATACGGGAGATAAAAAAATGTGTTGGTTCATGTCGAGTTTGGTCTTAACACCATGGAGGCATCAAACGATCAATTGGCCATGTGTCATGGTTCACAAGTTGCATATCATGTCTATACAGGATTAGAAATAGTCGTTGTGACAATCGATATAGTTATTATGATGCATACAAGAATTGGGTTACACTTGGCCAAAAGCATAGTACAAGATATATGGAGAAGTAGTCACAACATGTTAATATGGAAATGATGGAAGATGTATAAGAGGTAAATGTTTGGCTCATTTTATATGCCAAGATATTGTCCCCCTGCAATGATAGACATGCTATCGACCCACCTACCTATATCTTTCATTGTTATTGTGTTCTCATCTAGAGCGCACTTGATGGATTTCCACCATTCATCTCACTCATAACAAATGCAAGTGAGTTATTATGACAAATGCATGTTATGGTGAACAAAGACAGTAATGATTGGTATCAGTGGTGACCAATGATTTGTAGGTCTTAACCCCGTACAGAAATTACCTGCATACGAATTCTAAAACACAAAAAATAAACAATGCGAGAGCATAACACATAAAACACATATACATAGAGATTTTCCCCTGGATCACAAAACCGGGACTACCAGCTTGATTTTTCATTATGTTCCTTTCAATGTTACAATACATATTTATACATGCTGAAGCATCCAATACCATGGACCGAAAACCATCGCGTCCAAAACCATGTGCGAAAAACATGCACAAAACCATAGGTAGGTCCACCCAACCTAATATAGGGTCCAAAACCAAAATTTTCTAGGGCGCTGCCTCGGACCCCATAGAGTGGGGTTACCTGCACCCCTCAAACCCCCTATGACTCCCCTCGCTACACAATCGGCGCAACGAAGGGGGGGCTCCGCCCCCCTTCTAACCCCTCGGTTAACTACGTGGGCTAGTCGTGGAAAGAATATAACACAACCCAACATTCTCCCACTTGTTGTTTTCCTTCCACACTGGGCCACAAGAGAGCTTAGTCATTTATCCAGCCCTACAACGCCCATTGTTTCTCTACACCAATAGAACTTATCTGAGCTCACATATTTTTTCAATGCATCTGCAGTATTCTTCAAAGTGTCCACCTTTACCAGCAACACCTTTTTGTCTTCTATCATATCCCTCACAAAGTGATACTGAACATCAATGTGCTTTGTCTTTGAATGATATGCAGGGTACTTTGCCAAGAAAATTTCACTTTGGCTGTCACAGTCTATCCTTATAGCTCCCTGTACTAACCCTATACTTGAACACAATCTCTGCAACCAAACTGCTTCCTTGCTTGCATGAGTGGCTGCCATGTATTCTGCCTCTATAGTTGATAGTGCCACTACAGATTGTTTCTTACTCATCCAACTGATTGCACCTCCAAATAGGTTAAACACATACCCACTTGTAGATCTTCTTTGATCCAGATCTCCAGCCTAGTCAGCATCAACAAAACCACGAATATCCAACACTCTGTCCAATCCTGGTCTTCCTTGGTAGCACAAACCATAATCACTAGTGCCACACAAATACCTAAAAACCTGCTTCACTGTTGTCCAGTGCTCCTTCCCCGGTTTTGACATAAACCTGCTCAATACTCCCACTGCATGTTCAATGTCTGGTCTAGTACAGACCATCACATACATTAGGCTACTGACTGCACTTGCATATGGAACATGGGACATGTCCTCTTCCTCTTCTTGTGTCTTGGGACATTGTTCAACAGATAACTTTACACCTACATGAATAGGAACCTTCACCGATTTATTGTCCTGCATATTAAACCTCTACAATATTGTCTCGACATACTTCCTCTGGTTTAACCAGAGCTTCCTCTTTGTCTGATCTCTTTTAATTTCCATGCCCAAAATATAGTTTGTAGCACCAAGATCTTTCATGTCGAATTTGGAGGACAAATGGATCTTCAAATCCTGGGTAATTTCTTTGTCATTTCCAACTAGCAACATGTCATCCACATACAAGACCAGATAAATAACATGGTCACCAATTAATTTAAAATACACACAGTGATCTGCTTTGCTTCTGGTGAAGCCAAGTCCCCGTATAAATGTATCAAATTTCTGATACCACATCCTTGGTGACTGTTTTAACCCATACAGAGACTTCTTTAACTTGCATACCAGTTCTCTCTTACCCTTCACCGTAAAGCCTTCAAGTTGCTTCATGTAGATCTCCTCTTCCAGATCCCCATGAAGAAATGTTGTCTTCACATCCATCTGTTCTACCTCAAAATCAAAAGCAGCAACAACAAATAAAAGTAATCTAATAGAAGTTTCCTTGGCAACAGGAGAAAAAATATCACCAAAATCAATTCCCGGCACCTGGGAATAACCTTTTGCTACAAACCAAGCTTTGTATTTCCCCATCTTTCCTTCAGCATTTGTCTTCTTCTTGAACACCCATTTGTTGCCAATGGGTTTCCTTCCAGCCGGCAACTCCACTAGATCCCAAGCCTCATTTTTGTGCAAAGATGCCATTTCATCAACCATGGCCTCTTTCCATAATTTTCCATCCTCTGAATCTACTGCTTCCTTCACAGTTCTGGGATCATCATCAATAATAGATAAATAAAAGTTTGAACATAAAGCAGATGGACTATACCTTTCTGGCTACCTTCTTTCTCGAATTGATCTTCTCACACCCGGAGTTTGTGGCTCTTCATCTTCTAATTCCTCCTCTACTGTAGAGTCTGATTCTTCCTCCTTTAGCTCAAACTCTATCTTCTCAAATTCCTTTGGTTTGACTTCATGTTTAATAACATCTTTTACCTCTTTGAACACCACATCTCCGCTGTACACAACCTTCCTTGTTATTGGGTTCCAAAGCTTATAACCCTTTAAACCATCCTTATACCCAATCAAGATGCACTTTTCAGATTTACTATCCAACTTGGTTCATTTATCCTTTGGAACATGTACATATGCATCAAATCCAAGTACCCTCAGATGTGAAAGAGAGGGTTTATTACTAGTCCATACCTCTTGTGGAGTCTTATCCTCCAACGCTGATGAAGGTGATCTGTTGACTAGGTAACATGCTGATTCCACTGCCTTTGCCCAGAATTCCTGTCCTAACTCGGCACCACTGAGCATGCTTCTTGCCCTTTCCATCAACATCTTCTTCATTCTTTGTGCAGCTCCATTTTGATGAGGTGTATATGGAGTAGCCTTCTGTCGTGCCATACCACACTTCTTACAGAATTCTTCATAATTTCTTACTACAAAACTCTCCACCGTTATCTGTCCTCAGCACTTTTATCTTCTTCTCTGTCTGGTTTTCCACCAGAGCCTTAAATTATTTAAACCTGTCAAAGACTTCAGATTTCTTCTTAAGGAAATATATCCATGTGTTCCTTGAGAAGTCATCTATAAATGATACATAGTACACAAACTTACCCAGTGATGGAACCTTCACAGGTCCAAACACATCACTGTGCACAAGCTCTAATATCTATTTTTCCCTCTTACCACCAGAGGGGAAACTCACCCGATTCTGCTTCCCATATACACAATTTTCACAGAAATCAAAATCCAGAGAGCTATTACTCATACCTTCTACCATACCTTTACCATGAAGTATTCGAAGGCCCTTCTCTCCAATATGTCTAAGCCTTTGATGCCACAGCATGGTCTTCTCTCCAGAGACCACTAGATTTTCTGCTCCACTTTCAGGAAACACAGAACTGTTGCACCCATCAACAACAGTACTACCTTGCAGCTTGTACAGAGTTCCAATTCGAACTCCCCGCATCAATACCAGTGCTCCCCGAACCATCTTGCAGGTATCCTTCTCAAACACTGTTTTTACACCTGCATCATCCAGCTTGCTTATAGAAATCAGATTTTTGGCCAATGCAGGAATATGTATAACATCCAGAAGTGTTCTAACCCTTCCACCTTGCAACTTCAACTTTACTTTTCTGTGACCAACGATTCTAGCCTTCCTATCATCCCCTAAGAAGACATCACCACCATCATATTTCTCATACTTGCAGAACCACTCTCTATGGGGAGTGAAGTGAAAGGATGCACCTGAGTCAATGAACCATGCCTCATGATCTACATGTGTACTTGAAGAAGCCAAGTACACATCCCCACCTTCATCTGAGGTGGTTTTCGCCTCTGCAGAAGGAGCATCATCAGATCCCTTTCCTTTGTTAGGATCTTTAGATTTACAGTCCCTTTTCTAGTGCCCTTCCTTTCCGCATTTAGATTTACAGTCCCTCTAGATTTAGATCTCCCACTCGATGACTTATTTTTGTTTATGTTCTGGGACCATCCTCATACAGACAAGGCATCACCATTCTGGCTCTCCATTTTTTTCCGTCTCATCTCCTCCGTCAGTAAGGATGAGACTATTTCATCAAATTGCAAGGCAGTTGCATTGCTACCTATTGTAATAACCAGACTATCCCACGAATTTGGTAGAGAACAAAACAAACTGATGCACTTATCTTCATCTGAAATTTTAATATCAACAGACAATAACTGACTTACCACAATATTAAATGCATTCATATGCTCTGTCACCGAGTCTCCATCTTTCATCATCTGGTTATACAACTTTTTCCGCAGGAACAATTTATTCACCAGAGACTTAGATTGGTACAAAGACTCTAACTTGTCCAACAAAGCCTTCGCCGTAGCTTCCCCTGATACATTCAACAATACTGAATGTGAGATGCACAATCGTATTATGCTCTTTGCCTTCCGATCCAACTTCTTCCATTCTTCATCGAACACTTCTGTTGGTTTAGTACCCGGATCTCCTGCGATCCACTGATCTTTATCCACCAACAGATCCTCCATATTGAGTTTCCACAACTCAAAACTCTGACCATTAAATTTCTCAATCTCTATCTTTCCACTACTCGCTATCTTCTTTCACTACCAAAATCGATCCTGCAGATCTCCCACTGAACAGGGTCTACCACAGGCCCGAGCGAAATCCCTTAGCAGCAAAGGCATCCCCTTGAAGCCAAAAAAACTCTGATACCAAATGTAGGTTTTAACCCCGTACAGAAATTATCTGCATACAAATTCTAAAACACAGAAAATAAACAATGCGAGAGCATAACACATAAAACACATATACACAGATATTTTCCCCTAGATTCCAAAACCGAGACTACCAACTTGATTTTTCATTATGTTCCTTTCAATGTTACAATACATATTTATACATGCCGAAGCATCCAATACCATGGACCGAAAACCATCGCGTCCAAAACCATGTGCGAAAAACATGCACAAAACCATAGGTAGGTCCGCCCAACCTAATATAGGGTCCAAAACCAAAATTTTCCGGGGCACTGCCCCGGACCCCATAGAGTGGGGTTACCTACACCCCTCAAACCCCCTGTGACTCCCCTCGCTACGCAATCGGCGCAACGAAGGGGGGGCTCCGCCCCCCTTCTAACCCCCCAGTTAACTACGTGGGCTAGTCGTGGAAAGAATATAACACAACCCAACATGATTTATTATGACAAATGCATGATATTGTGGATGCACCCCTTAGAAACAAATGAAAATACAATTCCAACTAGTTGTGGTTCATTTCTCTTGGAAATATCATCAAAAATTGATAGCATTTATGCCTTGAAAAATTACACAACATTGTCATCTACATGAGACAAATGTAAATACACTTTGCAATTGGATGTAGTGAAGTTCTTATGGTAATGTTATCAAGCATCAATACCATGTATGTCTTGCACTATTAAGCAATATTGTTACCCGTGGATGTGTTTTCCATGGCGAAGAACCAACTTATCCATCAACAATTAACTCACCATCCTTTTTTTGTTTCAGCGTACCTGAGAGGCCTCAATATATGTACATAGATGGAGTGACAATGGATCAAACAATCAAGGGGTAGCAACGCACCTGGGGTTTATTCTCTAACTGGGCACTTACAATGATGCTTATTAACTTAGGTCTTAGTGCTTTTTCACTGGAGGTTATGAACCTATAATTAGTTAAGGACTAACTGTATCTAGGACATACTTTGATTTAGATGGATCTATAACACAAGCTTTTTAAGTCCTTGATTCCCCAATGTAGCCTCCTTCATCCATCGCAATTTTTTTGGAACTGCGAATAATGTGAGAATTTTTATAGGTGAGTAAGGGGAATTTAAGTCGTTTCTCTTCATAGTGTTTTTAGGAACGTAAATGGGAAGAAACTGTTAATAAAAATCTTGTGCACACAACACTGTAATCTTGGAGTAAGAGAAAATCTATTAAAGACTTATTTTATCTTGCGTTATATTTTCGTTAATATCAATCAATAGGTACATTGCCACAAGAATGGCACTTGTTTTTCTACATGGTGTTAAAGCATAATATTATTCAAAAGTATGTGAAATTGTAAATGTATTTATGACTACAAAAGATGGAGACTAGAGTTTGATGGCTTATTAAAGAAGAAAAGTTTATATATAAAAAACGTTTAAGTTTTTTAAAGCTTTATAAGACTTCATAGAAATGTTAAAAAAGTATAATTAAGAGCTAAAAAAATTTAAGAAAAGAAGAAGCTCACACCAAGAGATATGAAACATATAGGAGCATGACTGAGAGAAAATGACAAATGCATATAAGGAAACAACAATATGGATCAAAATGCAAGACAATAACACATCAAATCCCTGAAATATAGAATAGCCACTCAAAACACATTTAAAACTACTATAAACTATAACTTAAATGTTCGATGTAAAAAAAATCACATAATAAACATACTCATGACAAGATACCATACCATTCCAAGGAGAAACTTTGGAAACAATGAAAAAAATTCCATTCAACACTAGCAACAAGAATGAAAAATCAACTTGCCACTCAAAGCACACATACTCATGAAAAACAAAAGCTATCTATTTTTCAACTATACAAACATGAAAAGCAAAGTTTACTAAGGTGAATACATTTATCTTCTCTACCATTTTAAAATTTAGTAAAAAGACATTTTATTTAAAAAAAAAGCACAAAATAATTTAGATAATCTTAAGTGCATTAACTTTCCAACATGAAAAGTAAATTGCAAATAAAATTGATTAAAATCAGTATATGGAGTACTACAAGTGGTGAAAAACCAAATCTACACACGATGATAAAATAATTTAACGGGATTAAAAAGATAATCATTAAAATAAATTATTGATTTGAGAACGTTATATAGTCAACTTCACATTAGAATTATACTTTAGATAAGCTTAACCACATTAACTTTCCTATATGAAAGGAAAAATGCAAATACACTTAATTAAAATCAATATATGGAGTATTACAAGTGGTGAAAAATCAAATCTACGCATGATGATAAAATAGTTTAATGGAATTAAAAAAATGAAAAAGTAAAACAAATTATTGATTCGAGAATGTTATATAGTCAATTTCACTTTAGATTTTTCTAAAATATTGAAAGGAAATATGATAACAACTAAATAAACTTCTCGATAATCTCAAAGGAATTATGCCAATAATTAAAAAAGTTATTTAACTTAAAGATTTAAAATGCATTATTTATATTATAAAATCAATGTTTTGCATTTAAAACAAGGGTAATAGTTGCAACGATCGCACGATGATAAAATAGTTTAATGGAATTAAAAAGATGAAAAAGTAAAACAAATTATTGATTCGAGAATGTTATATAGTCAACTTCACTTTAGATTTTTCTAAAATCTCAAAAGGAAATATGGTAACAACTAAATAATCTTCTCGATAATCTTAAAGGAAGTATGCTAATAATTAAAAGAAGTATTTAGCTTAAATATTTAATATGCATTATTTATATTGGAAAAATAATGTTTTGCATTTAAAACAAGGGTAATAGTTGCAACACAATATAGTCATTGTCGCTACCACTAAGTATCTAGTTCCACATTTCACATGTATTTATGTCTTACACATGCTTTCTTCGTACAGGTTCCTCCACACACACTTCCTTCATTCTTCCGCACAACCAGCTCCACACATGCTTCCTCCACATAGGTTTCCTCCTCACAGCTTCCTTCACACACACTTCAACATTGAAAGCTCTATGCACAAAGCTCTCTGGACAATCATTTTTTAATAATAAATATAAGTGCGTCGCGATGTTCTGCACTTCCGTATAATAATCAATATGTCTGTGTTTTGAATACTGCTACCTCTACCATTGAGGGGATGGACTAGGTGTCACGTATGCTACTATTGGTAATATTTTAATATTAAATAATTCATATCTCTCTATTATGAATATCGCTAATTAATTGATTAAAGGTTGTGTGGAGTGTAGGAAAAACTCTCCATACAAGTGTCCACGACTGCACAATCAACATCTTTGCACTTCAAATCCAACATACAATACTAAATCTACAAAGTATCCACATAAGCATTTCAAATGTGCTGTGATGTTCCGCACTTCCATATAATAATCAATATATTTGTGTTCTAAATAACGCTATCTCTACTGCTAGTTAATGGACTGTTTCTTTCCTTTAATACTAAATAATTCATATCTCTCTATTCCAAATATCACTAATTAATTGATTAAAGGTTGTGCAGATTGCTGCTAAAACTCTCAGTACAAATGTCGACGACCAGACAATTAACTTCTCCGCACTTCAAATCCAACATACAATACCAAATATACAAAGTTCTCCGCACAAGCATTTCAAGTGTGTTGCGATGTTCTGCACTTCCAGATTGTTTCTTTCTCTATAATGAAGGATCTACGCACAAATATATTTGCAGTATGAAATCTTTGCACATAAGCATTTGTTAATAATAAAAAACAAGTGTTTTGTGATGTTTCAGACTTTCGTATGCATTGTATCTCCACGCAATTCGTACTCATACTTGCTATTATATATTATTGGTAATATTTTAATAAATAATCCATATCTCCCTATTCTGAGTATCACTAATTAATTGATTAAAGGTTGTGCAAAGTAGGGAAAAACTCTCCGCACAAATGTTAACAAAGCCCCCTCGGAGGCCGAGCGTGGAAGTGCGGAGAGTAGTGATTTTGGCGCACTCCTACATAGTCAGTTTCTTTAGCAGTAAAGACTCTACACTTAAGGTTTTTTCTCGGAACATGTGCTGGAGCGTAGAGCTTGTTTTGAGTGCCAAGAGTGAGTGTGCAAAATCTCAAAGCCAACACACAATTCTTCAAAGTCAACATACAATACCAAATCTCATTTATCAAATTTAATGTCGCATATTGTACTTGTGTTTGGTGCAATTTAGCATCAGTGTTTATGACATATTATATTACGTAATCATTTTGATCATAACAGGTAACGTACAAAGTGTTCAAAGCGTTTAGTACTAGAGCATGTGAGAAAGGACATATGTGTTATACGCAAAAGCTGTGTAGAGATGATAATGTTTACGAAGATGTAGAAACTTGGAATTTGTAACAAGCATTAAAGTATTAATTAATGCTTACCAGTGCTATTGATGTATATTCAACAAATCAATGTGCAATCACGTTATTGCTCAAATTTTGAATGGCATTTACTGTGATGAATTGTGTAATAATTGTTGATTGAAAGCATATCAATAAAATCGTATCTATCAATATTATAAAATACTATTTTTGATATTTATAAGCATACACAATTCTTTTAAAAGAGCAACACTTACCATTGGATACAATCCTCCTCGATTGGAGAAGAAAGGATGAGTTTTGGAAGGAGATATTGCTGGTGTTGATGTTATTGCTACTCGTGTTAGTGATAGGTAGTTTGTGTGTACGTGTGTTTAGTAAGAGAGATTAGTCATAAGCAAAGGATATGTGGAGAAAGTACAATTTAGTCATTGTGTCCTTGTCTTCCATCATGGCAAGCTGAATCAATTTCTGAGGCTATTTCTATACTAAATAGTTTGAGACCGGTTTCTATTATGTTTTTCCTATATGAAGGTGCAATCCAGATTATGTAGGGCACTATTTAGTGTTAGCTTTCTGATGGTGTTCCCAGCTTAATGGTACATTTTTGTTAAGTTGTTATCAATACTGTAATCCTTTCCTTTTTGTTTGGCATAAATTGATACTTAGTTTGGTTTAGAAATGCTTCCAACATTGTCGATTGTTCTAGCTTTTTCTTTTCCATCTTATTTGATTCTTTTGGTCGATTGAAAGCAATGTTGAAATGCATGAACGAAAGGATAAACATAAAAAAATTTGAATACACCACATTTTTCCATTTCAATAAACACATGTCAATTCTAATGTTAATTATCACTAAAATGTTCAATTTCAGAATTGTTAATGTCTAATGCATATAGAATATTAAACTTTCACAAAACTCACTTGTAAAAAACTTTCATTGTACAAAGCTTACAATGAAAGCTTTCATTGTACAGAAGAAGCTTATAATAGTTTTGGAATGATAGTTTTTAGCTTAACATAAAATGGTAGAAACTATACCAAGTCATACATTGTTACTTAATTGACTTAATTGAGTGAACAAAGTTCATTTAATATTTGGATAATATGAGTTCACGTGACAAATGTGAAATCACTAATGCAGAACTGGATGATAGAAAAACAACTTTACATAGTAAGTGTCATGAATATGCGTTCGTTTACTTTATAAATGCCGAAAAAACTTGTATTTATTGGCATAAGAGCTTTAGTTAATCAATTCTGAAAAGACGTATTTATTGGCAGAAGAGATTTAGTTAATCAAAATAGAATGCGATTTAGGATATTAATAAAATAGTATCTCGATATCGATTTCTAAAGCATGTGAAACAGATCAATCATGAAACATTAATCATATGAATTGGACTATTTCGATTTGGAATTTAAGTAAAATGGATATGATTTAAAGTAATGGATTTGACAATAGTCTTTTGTGATTAAATATGAGGCAAATGATTGGTAGCGAAATATAACGATCACTAGTTAATGAGTACCATTAAGATCGATAGTAGTTAAATGTCATTGTAGAACTTAGATGTCAATTCATGATTTAGATGACTTATCACCTTTAACACATTATATGTATGCCCATTCACTGTGAAAGCAATTTGTCAATGTTCATGTTATTCTAGAAATCTTAGTACTGAAGTCGACACTAAAAGTTATAGGCAATCGATTTGTTTTGTTTGTTCTGAAACTGATAAATATTTTCAGGATTGCTTTATAATTTGTCTATTATTTTTTGAATTTTTTGCTAAGAGAGAAACAAATGGCTCAAAGAAATAATGACAGAATCACAGAGGAAGAGATACATGCAAAAATCCAAGATATTCTAATGCTCAGCCACGATATCTTAATGCCTAGTCAAGATATTTTAATGCTAAGGGATAATATATTGGGATACGGCCGAGGTAACCACAAACCAATCTTTGGATTGCAGGTCCTAGCCTACCTGCAATCAGAGAGGGCTCTCTCTTTATGATTTAGCTTTGTTTAGGGCTGATTTTAGGCTAGATGTGATGCTCTTGGGTTTTGTTTAAGTTTTGGTGGGAAGGATGATGCTTTCAAGCAGAGTTGGGATGCATAGTGTGAGAAGTTCGAACCATTGGGCATGGAGTCATGGTTTAGGGCTGCTGGTGCGTTTTCTTGGTCACAAGAGGAATACAGAGCAGGATAGCTACACATAGAACAACATTCAAGCTGAAATAAGGGTGAAATGGAAGTCAGAAATGAAAGGCAACTAAGAATCTTTCATCTAACTAACAGAGGGAAAGGTGAATGAAATTTATCTAGGAGCAGTCAAGAATTCCTAAATAACAGTCATACATGGATGAAATAGAGCAAATATGAGCCATGAGGTATTCATATTTATGCCTAAATCAGAAGAAAACATATAGAAATCACAGAAACTGAGCATAGAGTGCTGCTAGGCAAATTCTAAGCTAGTCTTTCTTTCTGCAACTTGGATCATGACATATAGATGATATAACATATATAAATTGAAAAACAGAGACAAGGAAGACTTATTGAGCCATGTGGGAGCACGAGAATCCTGTATTCACTCTTCAGCCATTAAAACATCCAACAGAAAGTCCATCAACAGGCTCTTCAGCAATCTTTGATTATAGAAGTTCACAAATATACAACACAAGTCTAGAGTGATGCAACTCAACCAACCAACCCTTTAAACAATGAATCAGGGTGGTTTATATAGGGAAAATATCCCAAAATATCTATTACAGCAGATCTTAAATAGATATGAGGGAAATGAGTGCCTTTTAATCTAACTTATCCTGAAATAAATGCATAATGATCTATCTAAGTGCTGCGCTGGGTAGCTGCCTCCAAAAAATGAGTAGAAATACGTCCTTATGGCTCTGTGCTGTTCACTTAGCCATAAGTGCACATTGGTCTCTGATCCACTGATCTTATGTGGCTTAAATGCTCTAAACAGTGATTTGAGAGCCTTGAACGGCTTTTGCCGCTTTCTTTGACTTTGATGGAGGGCTCTTAATGCTTCCCTGCTGCAGGCTTTATGTTTTCCACTGATATTTCGATCTGATACACTTCGCCGCTTCACTGATACACTTTAAATTTAATTCGGGCTTTATCTTTCCTCTGATACACTTTAACACTTGAATCGAGCCACTTTCTCTCTCTGATACTCTTTAACTGTCTAATCGCCCCTTTTTCTGCCAATTTAATGCAAAAATAACTGCTGCAATGATTTCCGTGGCCTTTGGAATGCTATCGGTGCTTGGCCGATCAAAATAATGCTTAATCTGAAGAAAACTGCCAAACAGAGGAGGATCTGCAACCTGATAATTGTGTTGAGGCCGAGGCTGGCTTTCTGAAGCAAAACTGGGCTTTGGAGCAATCCAAAATGGCTTAGAAATGCATGATTTTCTTTAACTGGAGCCGGGCGCGGGCGCTGGAAGAAATCCTGTGAAAAATGGCTATTTTCCCTTTACACAGCAAAAGACCCATTTACACGCAAAAATCGCGAAAATTTGGAGCGGGAGCGACACTGTAGATTTGCTTAAATCCTGGCCGTTGGATCTAGTGCGGGCAGATCCAACAGCTAAGATTTAATCGCTAAGTCGCATCGGCGAAGACCATCGGGGGCGGGTATTATATGTATGCATGTGAACAGCGACATAGCGATCGCCGATATCACTTCGGCGATCGGCTATCGGGGGATGCAATGGGTGATATATGATATATGGGCGGAGCGATATGGGGGGGGCGCGATTGAATATGGGCCGTCAGATCTGAGGGCTCGATCCGACGGCCACGATTAAATCGGCGCATCGGCGATCGGCGGGGGCATTGTAATATGTGATATGATATATGCGCGATGCGATATGCTGTCGGGTGCGACGGCGATATCGCATCGGCGGAGGGAGAAGGGGGCATATAACTCTGCGATACGCCGATTGCGAAATCGCATCGGCGGGGAACGGATCGGGGAGAACCATAAAGGGCCAACACTTGATCGCTGCGACCTCCGACAGCGATATCGCGTCGGAGGGGAGGGGGAGGCAATCAGAGGCATGTTTATACATCGGCCAAGGCATAATATGATCGGAGGAATGATTTATGTGATCGGAAAAGGCTTTTTAAAGCTTTGGAAGGGTTCTTGAGGCCTCAGAAGGGGTCCGATAACCAAAAAAGAGGAATTTCATGCCTTGGAAGGAGTCCAAAGGCACTTTGAAGGGAGTTTATGTGTTTTGAGAAGGGTTTTGAGCCTTGAAAAGGTTAAAACATGGCTAATGGAGGGATTTTTCACATTAGAGGAGGGAAATTATGCATAGGAAGGGGTCCAAATGCATTGGAAGGGGATTTGTGAGCAAAATGAGGGTTCTCACTAAGTTTCAGGCAAACTTAGTGATTCCCTATCATATTTATGGTTATTTTTCAACCAGGGGGAGGGGGTATGTATTTAGGGGAGCTATTTAGCATATTTTAGTAAGGGGAAGGGAAAATAGATAGGGATTTACATAGTAGAGTTAGAAATTAATATGGTTTGTGACAAGAAAGGGCTAAGGATAGAAATCCTAGGCTATAAAGGGGAGAAATGACTCATAGAGTGAATAAGAGTACTCCTAAGCAAATTAGACCTTTACTTAGGTAAATGATATGAAAAATGATGAAATTAAGAGATATCAAGCAGATCTTGACCTCTTTAGGGGAAGTTAGTGAGTGATTTGGGGAAAAATGAGGAAGGAGAAGTTAGACATGCCTCGCTTGAGCTGATCCAAATGGAAAACTGCCTCATACTTGTGATCTGAATAGATATAATATTTGAAAACATGAAATGCATCACAAATCATCATTCTGCCACCTCAGAACTACCTACCTGACCTACTTACCTAGCATTTTTTCTTCTTTTTTGTTTGGGTGCACTTGAACTAGCAAACCCAGCTCTTCAACTTTTCTTTTGGCTATCCTCCTATCTAAATCTACCCTTATTGCATCCAGGGGCTCAGATTAAGCTGTTGAGCGCCCAAGATTCTCTACCTATCTACCAATCTGCCAAGATTAAACAGTTTGGACAGATATACATCTCTATATTCTAAAACAAGCAATTGAAACCTAGGGAGGCCAAGATTAAGCTGTTTGGCCTTCCCTTAACTGAAAAAACTCTTCAAAATGTTATGATTCTTCAAAAATGGTCCTTGATGGAAATATGGAACTTTGCAGCATGAAAAGATGACATATTTGGCATTTTCTACTGTCAATCATGAAATATGAACACCTATTGCAATAGGAGGCTAACAGTGGCTCCACTTGGGGATGGCTTTTCCTTGTGAAAAGCCAAGAACAGCAGGTCAGGATGCCTTGATTTTCCATGGTTGCTGTAGAATGAAATTTCTCTGTTTTTTGATACAATTGACTGAAGCTTTTGAATCCTTTATGCAGCACTTTTAACTGATTTTGCTGTAAAACAACAGCGCTGTTTGCTTTCTTCTGCGTGTTGTAAACATATACAAATCTGCTTTGAGCACTCCTTTGGAATTAATTAAAAAACAGAGATAAAAAATGAAGCGTTCCCTTTGATTCCTTTCTTCAAAACTGTGCTGCGTTGTTCCCTCTGAGAATAATGCAAACATAGAGATCTGAAATGGAGGACTTGCTTTGGCTCTGCCCTTAAAGAACTTTGCTGCACTGTTCCATTATTCGGCCTGCTATAAAAGCAAAAACAAAGTGCTGAAAATATAAAATATTAATGTACAGATAATATACAGAGCTGCGTTGCATCTAAAAGGGGTCATGATAATGCTTCAACATGCGGCCATTAACAGGGCCTTCCTCAGCTGTGCTGCCATCTATAGTCTTCAGGAAATATGTATTGTTGCCCTGCACAGCTGAAATAATAAAGGGGCCTCTCCACAGGAAATCGAACTTGCCATGTTTCCCTTTGTCCTCCCTTCTTGAGTCCCATCTTAAGACTTTGTTGCCTATGTAGAAATCTTCAGCCTTTGTTCTTTTGTCAAACATTTTCTTGAGCTTCTCTTGTAAAATCTGAGCTCTGTTAAACACTTGCTCTCTTGTCTGCTGAAGATGGATAGTCTGGTTGATTCTTCGTTGAATATCATTTGGTTCAGCTTGAATTTCTTGTAGCAGCTTGATAATAGGAATGCCCAAAGATGAAGGAAATCTGGCCTCCATGCCATATACTAGCTCATATGGGCTCATTCCAATGGATCTCTTGGTTGACAGTCTGTCTGCCCATAGGGCATTTACAAGCTTCTTGTGCCAGTTCTTCTTGTTTTCCTCCAGCACTTTCTTGATGATGTTAATGAGGGTCTTATTGGATGATTCGGCCAAGCCATTACCTTGAGGGTAATAGGCTGTGGAGTGGCCTAAGGTAATGTGAAATTTATGGCAAAAACTGATCATTTTCTTGGATTTGAAGGCAGCAGCGTTGTCTGTAATGATCTTTTCAGGGCAGCCAAATCTGGACAGAATGTTGGTCTCTAGGAATTGGATAATGGTGGAGTCATTGGCCTGCCTGCATGGGATGGCTTCAATCCACTTGGTAAAGTAATTTGTGGCTGTTAGAATCCATTTGTGCTGGCCTGAGGAGGAGGGATGGATTTCTCCAATGAAGTCTAGACCCCATTGTTGAAAAGGCTTCTCGGTTGAAATGGGCTTAAGGGGCAAGGGCAGCAGCTTTCTTTTGCCTTCAAAGATTTGGCATTTGTGGCATGAAATAGCAAACTTTCTCACATCAACAAACAAAGAGGGCCAATAGAAACCAGCCCTTAGAATCTTATCAGCAGTGGACTTCCAATATAGGTGTCCTCCACAGTCCCCTGCATGGAATTCTTTCATAACATTGTCAGTTTCATTCATAGTTAAACAATTAAGCAATATGCCTTCATGATTTTTCCAAAACAGGGCACCATCTAAGACACAAAACTTTGATGCTTTCATCTTTAAAAATCTCTTTTTGGTTCTGGACAACCCTGGGGGAGCAAACAGGTTTAACAATATAAAACAAATATCAGCATACCATGGGGATTGTAAGAAAGTTTCACTGATCTGTGGAGTCGCCAGCTCCTGTTCATTGTCCAGTTCATTAATGTCTAAGGCTTGAAAATTTGTTTCGGACAGCAGTTTGGCTAAACCTTGTCCCTTTATGAGCTTGGTGGGTTTTATCTCAATATCATACTCAAGGATGTTGGCAATCCATTTGCCTCTTTTGCCTTCTAATCCTTCTTGAGTTAATATGTCTTTTACAACAGAATTTGGAACATAGGCAATCACATGTGAATATAAAATGTAAACTCGGAAATCTTTAATTGCTTTAACAAGAGCATAAGCCTGTTTTTCCATGATTTGGTACTTTAATGGGGCATCTCTAAGGGCTCTGCTGAAGAAAGCAATGGGCTTTTCATTTCCTTGATCATCCTTTTGCAAAAGGACAACAACTATGGAATGTTCAGATGCAAATGAAAAAATGATGAAATCTTTATCAAATTGAGGACTTGTGAGGACTGGGGCTTGGGTTAAGGCAGATTTTATGCCCTCAAAGGCTTGCTTGGCCTCTAAAGTCCATTTTACCTTGGAATCCTTCTTGAGCATGTTATTTAACAGTCTTATCAGCTCGGCCAAGTTAGGGATAAATATCCTTAGGAAATTTATATTTCCAAGGAATGCTTGCAATTCTTTGATATTTCTTGGATACGGGATTTGCAATATGGCTTGGATCCTTTCCGGATCAATCCTAATACCATCTTTTGAAATGATATGGCCCAACAATTTGCCTTCTTCTAGGCTGAAGAGAGACTTCTTAGGATTTAAGGAAATGCCATATTTCCTACAGGTTAGGAATACTTGCCTTAAGTGTTTAAGGTGCTCTTGATCAGATTTTGAGAAAGGAGTAAGGTCATCAAGGTAGACTACCAAGAAATCATGGATTTCCTTGGCAAATGCAATGTCCATGGCCCTTTGAAAGGTAGCACCTGCATTCTTTAGCCCAAAAGGCATTTTCACATATTTAAATGTTCCCCGCGGTGTTGTAAAGGTTGTCTTGTCTTGGTCATCCGGGTGAACAAGTATTTGATTAAAACCTGAAAAGGCATCTAGCAAAGAGATTCTAGATGACCCCACTACTCTTTGTAGAATATGGTCCATATTTGGCAATGGGTAGTGGTCTTTAAGGGAGACTTGGTTCAGATTTCTTAAGTCCACACATAGTCTAATCTCACCTGTTCTCTTCCTTGTGGGAACAAGATTGGACACCCATTCCGAAAATCTAATGGGTGCTATTATACCAGCCTCAAACATTCTTTTCACTTCTTTCTCAATCAAGGGGAGAAGCACATGATTGATTCTCCTTAGTTTCTGTTTGAAGGGCTTTTGATTTGGCTTTAAGGGAATGGTATGTTGAATAACAGAGGTGTCATAGGACTTGAGGTCCTCATAACTCCAGGCAAAGACATCTTGGAACTCTTTAAACAGGTCAACATATTTTGGCTTTTGATCAGCAGGCAAAGACTTGGATAGTTTAATCATTTTGGGCTTCTCTGCTGTCCCAATATTACAGTCTTCCACAACAGCGTTTAATGGTTGCATCTTTGGCTTTCTAGGGACATCATTTGCATCAAAGATGTCTTCTAATGGAGTGAGGCCAGCAGGCAGAAAATTGTCTTTTAAATCAATGATTTCGGCCTCTGTTTCAGCTATCTCTTCTAAATGCATTTGCTTCAGCTCTTGCATGTTTTTCTCATAAAAAATGGTTGGGTGCAGCATTTGATTTGCTGCTTCAGCTGTTATAGTTTGTTGATTTTCGTTCATTTGCTGTTGTGGGTCATCCATGGCATCTTCATCAATGTTCAAGCTTGAAAACTCTTGCTGTAAAGTTAAGAAATTGTTGATTTGTGCATCATTCTCAAAGACTTGCCAGTCTTTGACATTATTAGGGACAGCAGGCCTGTGCTTTATCTCAGCAGTAAAGTGGTGATTGGGCTCAAAAGGCAGCTTACAAGTGCTAGCAAAAGTAGCTAGGCTGTGCGCATGTATGTTATGGCTTCTAGAAATCTTGGCAAGCTTGGATTCGGTGAAGGAATTGAGTATTTCTGTGGCAGCAGACCTATAAGCTCTTAGCCTATTGTCGTTAGTGACAAAGTTGCCTTTCATTTGTTGTATGATCAGGTCGGAGTCACCTAGAATGGAAACTTTTGCAGCTCCTAGAGCTTTGAGCAGTTTAAGGCCTAAGAGGAGGGCTTCATACTCTGCCATGTTGTTGGTACACTTGAAATTCAATCTATAGGCATGACCCTCTGCATGATTGTTTAGGCTATTATGGATCCATACTCCTGCCCCTGCTCCTAGCTTGTTAACTGAACCATCAAACTCTAAATACCATAGGATTTCTTGCTCTTGCTCTTGCCTAGTATTGAGAGTTTCAATCATTTTAGGAATGGGCATATTTGAATTTTCTGTTTTATTGAGTTCCTCTTGTGTGCTGGTTGCATTGATTGTTTTGACAATTTCTTGGGTATGGGCAACCGTTTCTTCATTTGTGCATGTTTCTTGTTCTAAAGCCAAAGGCTTATCATCAGTGGGAGGAGACACATCATCATTAAACAAAATAAATGAATCCATATCAGAATGGATTGAGTAAATTGGAAAGTTTTGGGGCTTTTCCTCACTACTTACCACATATTTCATAAGTGTTTCTCTATACAATCTCTTTGGTTGCCCAAAGACTGAAATAGTGGCATAAGAGAGGTCTAATTGTAAAGATCCTTGGAGTTTGGCTCCCCAAGATCTTGATAACAGCATGCCATACTTTGGTGGAATGTCAGCAACCACCACATCCATTAGTATTGTTTTGTTGGGATATTGGACTAAAGACACACATAAGTCTTTGATTAAGCCTAAACACTTGACCTGACTTGAGTCAAAGGAGAATAAGTCTTTGTAGGGTCTTGTAACATCAAGGTTTAGTTTCTCCATTACAGCTTTGGGCATAAGGTTGTGTGAGGCACCTGAGTCAAACATAGCATTATGCAATACTTTATCATGGATGTGCAAACTCACATAAAAGGGTAGGACAGCTCCATTAGCAGATTTGCCATCGACTTCAGGGCCAAAAAGGAGCTCAGGTTGATCATCTAACACATTCACATCATCCCTATTCTCTGGCATTTGCAGCGATCTTTTGATTTGCTGCCTATAGATATCATGCTTTGCAAGTTCAGATAAAGGGATGGATATCTTAAGTTTGGCAATTTCTGCCTCTAAATCAAATGGTTTATCCGATTGGGTTTTAGTATTGTGAGAGGCAGGCTTCCCTTTTTCCATTGGAGTATCAGCGATTTGCTCTTGTTCTTCATTGATTTCTTGAACTATTTCTGATTTGGAAAGGCTTTTAGGAGTGCTGTTTACATTTTCCTTTGAGGGAAAAAATACAAAAGGCTGATTTTTAGAGGGCTGAACATCTGTGACATCCTCTATGGTTACTTCTTTTGGATTTGGGACTGTTTTATCAGCAGTTTCTATGAGGGCAGCCTTTTCTTTGATCTTCTTAGGCTGCTTGGTATCATTTGGTTTAACATTTTCGGGCACATCTATGGTTCTTGTCCTCAGCTTATACTGTTTGTGGACCTCATAAACAGCTGAATCATAACCTTGTTTAAAGTCAAAAGACTCACCAGACTTAGTCTGAAATTGATTTATGTCATGGTCATCTTGGTCTTCCTTAGTTAGGAAAACATATTGTTCATTCTTCAAACCCATTAGGTTTATGTGAGTGTCTTCTATTGGTTCGCTAGATGTGGATGCTTCAGCATAGTTTTCATGAAAAGGAGGTCTTATATCATGGTCAGGATTAGCCCTTCCAACGTTTGGGTTCTGATTTTTCCTAAAATTTGGGTTTCTGATAGTATTACCTTGTTGTCCTTCCCATGATGTTTTTCTTTCAATAGTTCCCATTCTATTTTCAAAGCTGTCCATACCTTTGATGATTGTATCCAATTTTTGCTCAAAGGCTGAAGGTTCATCTTTAAAAGTAGTTCTTCTCTCAGCTCTTGCTCTGTTTCGTTTGGCAATCAGGTTTGCCTCCACACTAACAGCTATATTCTGCATCTCTGCTAAGGTTTGAGGGGCTCTTTCCCTCAATTGATATGCCATGTCAGAATCAAATCCATCAGGGAATTTGTATAAAGCAAGATCAGGTGGAGGCCTAAGGTTTTGTGGAATAGCATTGTAAATATTGTTGAACCTAGCACAATAGTCTAAGACAGCTTCTTGAGGGCCTCTTTTGATAGTGTCATACTCAGATAGGATTTGCAGTGGATCTTTCCTTTTCTCCCATCTGTTGAGAAATGTCTGGTAAAGGGCCTCTGGGTCAGCTATGGAATTTGCAGTAAGAGCTCTAAACCAAGGCCTTACATCTCCAGTCAAACTTTGGACAAAAATCTTCATTCTTACACCATCATCATCTATTTCATAACTCTCAAAATAGTCCTGCATTTTCTTGGTATGTTGCAGGGCTGTGCAAGAACCAGTACCATCAAAATATGTGATTTTGGTTTGATAATCCTGAGGCATAGCCCCGGGATTTGTAGGCAGCTGTAAAGGTGCATACCTGTTAGCCATATTTACAGGGATAAGTGGAACAACAGGGATAAATGGAACAGCTGGAACAGGGGTAATAACAGTGGTAGTAGTGGTAGTATGTGCAGTGAATGGAGGTGTGGAAAAGGTGCTTGGAGAGGTGGATGATGAACAAGGGGAAGTAGGGGATGAACGAAACAAAACTTTAACAGGGGTTGGAAAACAGCTTGGCTGAACTGTTTCAGGACTAGAATCAGCAAGATCTTCTTGTTTTTGTTTGCTGAGGTTTCTAGGGATTAAATTGGGATTATCAAAAACAGCTGGGGGATTTGGGTCTGGATTTGACCTTGTATTACGAGTTTTCTTCTTGGGAGCCAGCTTCTAACTTGTTTTTTGGAATTTTCTCAAAATGTCCCCAGTGGAGTCGCCAGTATGTTATCACTCAGGTTGTCCCTTGGCTCCTTAAGGGATACGGCCGAGGTAACCACAAA
The DNA here is from genome assembly GCA_031772625.1 of Pinus tabuliformis. Taxonomy (NCBI): domain Eukaryota; kingdom Viridiplantae; phylum Streptophyta; class Pinopsida; order Pinales; family Pinaceae; genus Pinus; species Pinus tabuliformis. Next base: position 1,489,905,674 of record CM062819.1, on the reverse strand, counting down.
CCAATCTTTGGATTGCAGGTCCTAGCCTACCTACAATCAGAGAGGGCTCTCTCTTTATGATTTAACTTTTTTTAGGGCTGTTTTTATGCTAGATGTGATGCTCTTGGGTTTTGTTTAAGTTTTGGTGGGAAGGATGATGCTTTCAAGCAGAGTTGGGATGCATAGTGTGAGAAGTTCGAACCATTGGGCATGGAGTCATGGTTTAGGGTTGCTGGTGCGTTTTCTTGGTCACAAGAGGAATACAGAGCAAGATAGCTACACATAGAACAACATTCAAGCTGAAATAAGGGTGAAATGGAAGTCAGAAATGAAAGGCAACTAAGAATCTTTCATCTAACTAACAGAGGGAAAGGTGAATGAAATTTATCTAGGAGTAGTCAAGAATTCCTAAATAACAGTCATACATGGATGAAATAGAGAAAATATGGGCCATGAGGTATTCATATTTATGCCTAAATCAGAAGAAAACATATAGAAATCACAGAAACTGAGCATAGAGTGCTGCTAGGCAAATTCTAAGCTAGTATTTCTTTCTGCAACTTGGATCATGACATATAGATGATATAACATATATAAATTGAAAAACAGAGACAAGGAAGACTTATTGAGCCATGTGGGAGCACGAGAATCCTGTATTCACTCTTCAGCCATTAAAACATCCAACAGAAAGTCCATCAACAGGCTCTTCAGCAATCTTTGATTATAGAAGTTCACAAATATATAGCACAAGTCTAGAGTGATGCAACTCAACCAACCAACCCTTTAAACAATGAATCAGGGTGGTTTATATAGGGAAAATATCCCAAAATATCTATTACAGCAGATCTTAAACAGATCTAAGGGAAATGAGTGCCTTTTAATCTAACTTATCCTGAAATAAATGCATAGTGATCTATCTAAGTGTTGCGCTGGGCAGCTGCCTCCAAAAAATGAGTAGAAATGCGTCCTTATGGCTCTGTGCTGTTCACTTAGCCATAAGTGCACATTGGTCTCTGATCCACTGATCTTATGTGGCTTAAATGCTCTAAACAACGATCTGAGAGCCTTGAACGACTTTTGCCGCTTTCTTTGACTTTGATGGAGGGCTCTTAATGCTTCCCTGCTGTAGGCTTTATGGTTTCCACTGATATTTTCGATCTGATACACTTCGCCGCTTCACTGATACACTTTAAATTTAATTCGGGCTTTATCTTTCCTCTGATACACTTTAACACTTGAATTGAGCCACTTTCTCTCTCTGATACTCTTTAACTGTCTAATCGCCCCTTTTTCTGCCAATTTAATGCAAAAATAACTGCTGCAATGATTTCCGTGGCCTTTGGAATGCTATCGGCGCTTGGCCGATCAAAATAATGCTTAATCTGAAGAAAACTACCAAACAAAGGAGGATCTGCAACCTGATAACTGTGCTGAGGCCGAGGCTGGCTTTCTGAAGCAAAACTGGGCTTTGGAGCGATCCAAAATGGCTTAGAAATGCATGATTTTATTTAACTGGAGCCGGGCGTGGGCATTGGAAGAAATCCTATGAAAAATGGCTATTTTCCCTTTACACAGCAAAAGACCCATTTACACGCAAAAATCGCGAAAATTTGGAGCGGGAGCGACACTGTAGATTTGCTTAAATCCTGGCCGTTGGATCTAGCGCGGGCAGATCCAACGGCTAAGATTTAATCGCTAAGTCGCATTGGCGAAGACCATCGGGGGCGGGTATTATATGTATGCATGTGAACAGCGACACAGCAGTCGCCGATATCACTTCGACGATCGGCTATCGGGGGATGCAATGGGCGATATATGATATATGGGTGGAGCGATATGGGGGGGCGCGATTGAATATGGGCCGTCAGATCTGAGGGCCCGATCCGACAGCCACGATTAAATCGGCGCATCGGCGATCGGCGGGGGCATTGTAATATGTGATATGATATATGCACGATGCGATATGCTGTCGGGTGCGACGGCGATATCGCATCGGCGGAGGGAGAAGGGGGCATATAACTCTGCGATACGCCGATTGCGAAATTGCATCGGCGGGGAACGGATCGGGGAGAACCATAAAGGGCCAACACTTGATCGTTGCGACCTCCGACAGCGATATCGTGTCGGAGGGGAGGGGGAGGCAATCGGAGGCATGTTTATACATCGGCCAAGGCATAATATGATCGGAGGAATGATTTATGTGATCGGAAAAGGCTTTTTAAAGCTTTGGAAGGGTTCTTGAGGCCTCGGAAGGGGTCCGATAACCAAAAAAGAGGAATTTCATGCCTTGGAAGGAGTCCAAAGGCACTTTGAAGGGAGTTTATGTGTTTTGAGAAGGGTTTTGAGCCTTGAAAAGGTTAAAACATGGCTAATGGAGGGATTTTTCACATCAGAGGAGGGAAATTATGCATAGGAAGGGGTCCAAATGCATTGGAAGGGGATTTATGAGCAAAATGAGGGTTCTCACTAAGTTTCAGGCAAACTTAGTGATTCCCTATCATATTTATGGTTATTTTTCAACCAGGGGGAGGGGGTATGTATTTAGGGGAGCTATTTAGCATATTTTAGTAAGGGGAAGGGAAAATAGATAGGGATTTACATAGTAGAGTTAGAAATTAATATGGTTTGTGACAAGAAAGCGCTAAGGATAGAAATCTTAGGCTATAAAGGGGAGAAATGACTCATAGAGTGAATAAGAGTACTCCTAAGCAAAGTAGACCTTTACTTAGGTAAATGATATGAAAAATGATGAAATTAAGAGATATCAAGCAGATCTTGACCTCTTTAGGGGAAGTTAGTGAGTGATTTGGGGAAAAATGAGGAAGGGGAAGTTAGACATGCCTCGCTTGAGCTGATCCAAATGGAAAACTGCCTCATACTTGTGATCTGAATAGATATAATATTTGAAAACATGAAATGGATCACAAATCATCATTCTGCCACCTCAGAACTACCTACCTGGCCTACTTACCTAGCATTTTTTCTTCTTTTTGGTTTGGGTGCACTTGAACTAGCAAACCCAGCTCTTCAACTTTTCTTTTGGCTATCCTCCTATCTAAATCTACCCTTATTGCATCCAGGGGCTCAGATTAAGCTGTTGAGCGCCCAAGATTCTCTACCTATCTACCAATTTGCCAAGATTAAATAGTTTGGATAGATATACATCTCTATATTCTAAAACAAGCAATTGAAACCTAGGGAGGCCAAGATTAAGCTGTTTGGCCTTCCCTTAACTGAAAAAACTCTTCAAAATGTTATGATTCTTCAAAAATGGTCCTTGATGGAAATATGGAACTTTGCAGCATGAAAAGATGACATATTTGGCATTTTCTATTGTCAATCATGAAATATGAACACCTATTGCAATAGGAGGCTAACAAATACTACATGAAATAGTTTTTTTTAATAGAAAGTGTTGCAAATATGATAAATCAATAAAACAACGTAAGAAATCAGATTGGAAAGAAGCAGACATGATAAGACATAGTGAAAAACATTGTAAATGATATTAGTAAATAACATAGTACAAATATGTGCAAGCATTATGCAAAGTGCATTAGAGCTAAATCGAAAAGCATGACAACTGTTGTCAAATATTATTAAACACAACTTTTGCTTTATAGGAGCGCCAAACAAGTATTAAGGATTCATATTCCCTGAATTTAGTGGAGTACTTATGCATAATGTGAAATGTGGAGGCGTCCTCATTTCATAAAAGCTTCCAAAAACTGCACACCTCCACACATTTTCGTTTACGTCATGATACATAGGACAAAATTATTTTTAACTATAGGCAATGCTAGCGGGATGACTCCATTAGCTAGCAACACTATCATTGAAAATTGATTCATTGATTATGTTGTGTAACCAATTTGTAAACAATTAAAAAAATAGTAAATAATCACAGTAAATAGCATAATACAAAACAATAAATAACATAGCACTAAACATAGAACTTGAACAAAGAAATTCATCGAAATAAGTTCTTGTATAATGTAATCAAATCCCAATCTCCTGTTAAAAACTCTGCAACAATGCTCAAATTCTTGAACCATAAAGTAGAAGACGATGTTAATATAGAAAGTACGAATATGCAAAAGTATGGAAATACACATGGGCTCTACCCTTTTCCAGTAGTCAATGGTACATTGTTCCACAATTTAGTTAGGTAGTATAGGGTAAGATTAAGATAGCTTGATAATGCAAGCAACGAGAACTATACCATTACTGAATTGCCTAACAATGTAAACAAATTCCATAACCAAATTGTAATATTATCTAATGAGTTATAGAATTTGCAAATTTGATAAATCAATAAAACAATGTAAGAAATGAGACTGCAAGAAAGAAAACACGACATAGCATAATGAACAACCATACATAACAATTAAAACATAGTAAATAATCTTAATAAATAGCATAGTACAACACGATGAACCTAAAAAAAGTAGTTCATTCAAATATGTTCATGTACAATGTAATGAAATCTCATTTCTCTGTTAAAAATCGTTCAACAATGCTCAAATTCTTGAACCAGAAAATAGAAAACAATGTTAAGATTGCAAATATGGATATGCAAAACAATGCAAATGCACATAACACTCTACTCCTTGCCAACAATCGATAGTACATTGCTTGATAATGTGAAATCAGATTGCAAGTGTCCAATGAAGCAAAAGAGTTGCTCGACAATAGTCAAATTCTTCAACAAGAAAGTATAAGGTAATGTGAAGATTACTTGGCAATGGAAGCAATGAGAATTGTACTTTTACTAGATTGTTCGACAATATAAAGAAAGGAAATCGTCATTGTATACACATAATCATGTTTTGATGGTCTATCGTAAATGTGCCATGTGTCTCGAAAGCATACATGACATATCAATAACAATTGATTTATTTGCACAATATTGTTCATGGGTAACTTTTTACAGTTGAGGTAATACTTTTTCGAGTTCCACTCCTCTTAGAACACATTGTTGGGCCTCGAATATGCCCATTTTTCATCGTACAATATATCATCCATAACCTAAATTCCTATACTTTTACACTCATTTCGTACCATAATTCCACAACTTCCCGCCAATACATATCCTATGCCTCATGGCTGATTATCATTAGTTTTCTTAGCTTTTCTATGATTAGAGATGAATTTGCTATGATTTTCTAATGATGGTTTTTTCTAAGTTCATTTGCTGCAAGATTCCATAGATGAATTTCTTCACAAGTTAATTAAACTAGTTGCTACAGGTTAAGTACAGAATAAATTCCTTTAGGTGAAAATCTAAAATTTGTGCTCAAATGAAGAAGAATCTAGATATTCTCATGCTCGGGTTTTGTTTAGAGTACCCTCATTTAGGTAACCTAGAAACTGTTTGGTAAAATTGGGCATTATGAGGAAGTTATGATATGGGAAATTTTAAGTACATATTAATGCCTGCGTAAGTACAACATCGTTGAACGGTTTCGGGTCAGCCACGAGTTGCACGATCTAAAATATTTCAAATTGGTTTATCATCTACCTATTCTCTTGCTTTATTTAGCTTCGATCTATTCCTTACTCTCTTTAGTTAATTTGTTATAACTATTAGCTGAACTGTTAAAAGGCCCGATGGTTCTATATGTAATGGGGGGGAAGATATGGATCTATATAGTCTCTATACAGGAGAGATGAGAAGAGGAATATATAGGATTTTTGTACAAGGAATCTTTGCCCTCAGTATATGATGTATTTTCCATTTGAATTATGAACCTCAATAGATAACTTCACTTCGACATTTAATTATATGTGAGTATTATGGTTTCATGTGAATTTTAAGAGCATTGTGTTAATCTAGACTTGCTCCAGGAGTGGCAAGGGCCCACCACCACCTCAAAGCAAGTTTTGCAGTTAATATAGGAAATAAGAATTATGTTTGATTCAGATTTAAAGTGTGGATTTCATTTTGAAGAAATTAATGATTAAATCTCATAAATCTTTTATTATGTACCTAAAGTCTTTACTCTATCTTGCAGATTTGAATAAAACGCTATAGATCTTGTTTTTAATTGTTATAAACCAGCGAGGACTATGTTAAATAATGATTTTCGATGCACGAATGATTTCTTCAATACACTCTCATGGTTGAGAATGTTTAAAAGAGTGTTTTCTAATTTGGATGAATACAAACTTTGATAACCGTGTCATAATCTTGAGATTGGAAATGGTTTTATAATTTTACATCCTGTACTTTTCTTATGTAATATTGAATTTTGTAGCATTGTATTTGACATGGAAAATGCCTAGCAGTCCCGTGACAAGATATTCAATTGAATCTGCAACTTGGTTTCAGGACTTAGCACAATTATAATAAGATTGAATTGAAACTTAAAGTTAATGCTTTTCGTGAAATAACTTTCTGAGTTTTAGTTTAGAACAATTTTTGGTCCTTTGAATTTGAGTATGTTAATATAGTTAGTTTAGAATATCGATTTAAGGTTTGTGTTACTTAGTTTCTTTTGAGTGTTTGCATAATTAAATGCTTGTTGATTTGTTACATGCATCCTGGGACTTAGGCTCAACAAATTAGATTTCGTTTTATTGGATTTTTCCCTTAGCATCAAATCGTTTTGATTGAGCATTAATTTTTTCTGGGTTGAGTTTAGTATGATTTCGATTTTGTAATGAAGGCATGAGTCTAGCATGAGTTTGGTTTGATTCATTTAAAGAGTGAAGTTGAGCTTTTGAGTAGTTTGTCTCATTCGAATTGAAGGTTCTTATTGGAGAATGTTGAGTGATAAATTGTAGTAATTAAATTGTGATAAGTTCCTCCTAGATAATGATTTGAATTTCTTAATTTAAGAAATCATTTCTCTTTTGTTTACATTTTGATCAATGAAACTAGGATTGATATCATAGTTCAGTTTATATAGTGGTTGGATTATTTAAGTAATGATTGATATTCTTTTGCAATAGAAATCTATGTTGCTTGAACTATAAATTTTGAAGTAGTTTGCGTAATGGATTTGCATCAATTTGTTTGTTTGCTTTACCATTAAGTGAGATTTGAATTAGCCAGGTTATGGTCAAAATAGAGTAGTGATTAAGGTTTGAATATAATAAGAATTTAGCTTGATAATATTCTTTGCTTCAATTTGTCTGATTGGAAATAGTTTGAACAATTCAACGATTCTGTACTTAGACAATAAATTAATTTCATGTTCTGGGTTAGGTTAGATGCTATGATCCTACGTTGCATGTGCTTGTGCCTTTAAGTCTTACGACCCTGGATTGATAATTTAATGTTGGAATTATTAAACATATAATTTCACCAACATTTTTGGCATCGTTGTCGGGGAGGTGCTAAAGGGATTAGAGCATAGTTTCTTTCACAAGTTTTTTTTGTGTGATCTTAGTTGTAGGGAAACTAGAGGGCGAAGAAGATGGTAAGATGTGAGTGAAGAGCCATGCATCCGCTTTGGTTTGGGGTCGCTCCAAAGTCTGGTTGTCCAAGTAAGCGAGGAGTTCAAGTTTGGTAAGTTTTATTGCAATTAGTTTTAATTCATTTAGATTAAAAATTCAAGCTCTTTAAAGATAAAACATTTTTGGGGTGCTGTAAGAACCCCCAGGTACTAATCCATGTTGCTAAACAGGGAACAGGAGAAACTAAATAATGATTGAGAGCTTGAAGAATTTCCTTCGAAGCACTTTCTCAAATCCTAGCAGTAGCTGGGGTATCTGCTTCTCAGGAAGAGTTCATCCTGACCACATTCAGGAAATTATCTATCTCTCCACAGTCAGAAAAGGATTTGGAAGTCTCCCTTAATTCCTCATGCCTATCTACTAAGGAGATTGAGAAATCATGTACCAAAGATCTAGCAGAACCTGAGATCGAAGAACTTTCACCATGCCCAACAACAAGTCTTGTATGCATTCTAGAGACCAATTATCCAAGTTTGTCTGACATGACTGAGGAGGACTTTTAGAGTGGTCCAAATGAAGAAATGGGCCAATACCACCAAGATTACATCGAGCATTGGTTCTAGATCACAATCTAGTCAAAGTACCACTCTCATCTTCAAATACTCTTTTTATCACATTTTTCAAAACTGCTAATTTTTCATGCTCATGTACCTTCTAAAGTTTATATGTTAAATCTGAGCATGAATATATCCTTGTACCAGATCTGCACATGGCTTCGTTGTAGGTTTTAACCCTGTACAGAAATTACTTGCATACGATTCTAGAACACAGAAAATAAACAATGCGAGAGCGTAACACATAAAACACATATACACAGAGATTTCCCTTGGATCCCAAAACTAGGACTACTAGCTTGATTTTTCATTATGTTCCTTTCAATGTTACAATACATATTTATACATGCCGAAGCATCCAATACCATGGACCGAAAACCATCGCGTCCAAAACCATGTGTGAAAATCATGCACAAAACCATAGGTAGGTCTACCCAACCTAATATAGGGTCCAAAAAACAAAATTTTCCAGGGCGCTGCCCTGCACCCCATAGAGGGGGGTTACCTGCACCCCTCAAATCCCCTGTGACCCCCCCGCTATGCAATCGGCGCAACGAAGGCGGGGCTCCGGCCCCCCTTTAACCCCCGGTTAACTACATGGGCTAGTCGTGGAAAGAATATAACACAACCCAACATTCTCCCACTTTTTGTTTCCTTTCCATAGGGGGCCACAAGAGAGCTTAGTCATTTATCCAGCCCTGGAACGCCCATTGTTTCTCTACACCAAGAGAACTTCTCAAAGCTATAGATTTTGTCAATGCATCTGCAGTATTCTTCAAAGTGTCCACCTTTACCAGCAACACCTTCTTGTCTTCTATCATATCCCTCACAAAGTGATATTGAACATCAATGTGCTTTGTCTTTGAATGATATGCAGGGTTCTTTGCCAATAAAATTGCACTTTGGCTGTCACAGTCTATCCTTATAGCTCCCTGTACTAACCCCATACTTGAACAAAATCTCTGCAACCGAACTGCTTCCTTTCTTGCATGAGTGGCTGCCATGTATTCTGCCTCTGTAGTTGATAGTGCCACTACAGATTGTTTCTTACTCATCCAATTGACTACACCTCCAAATAGGTTAAAAACATACCCACTTGTAGATCTTCTCTGATCCAGATCTCCAGCCCAGTCTACATCAACAAATCCACGAATATCCAACACTTTGTCCAATCCTAGTCTTCCTTGGTAGCACAAACCATAATCACTAGTGCCATGCAAATACCTGAAAACCCTCTTCACTGTTGTCCAATGCTCCTTTTCTGGTTTTAACATAAACCTGCTCAATACTCCCACTGCATGTGCAATGTCTGGTCTAGTATAGACCATCGCATACATTAGGCTACCGACTGCACTTGCATATGGAACACGAGACATATCCTCTTCCTCTTCTTGTGTCTTGGGACACTGTTCAGCATATAACTTTACACCTACAGAAATAGGAACCTTCACCAGTTTACTATTCTGCATATTAAACCTCTGTAGTATTGTCTCGACATACTTCCTATGGTTTAACCAAAGCTTCCTCTTTGCTCGATCTCTTTTAATTTCCATGCCCAAAATATAGTTTGCAGCACCAAGATCTTTCATGTCGAATTTAGAGGACAATTGGGTCTTCAAATCCTGGATAATTTCTTTGTCATTTCCAACCAGCAACATATCATCCACATACAAGACCAGATAAATAACACGAACACCAATTAATTTAAAATACACACAATGATCTGCTTTGCTTCTGGTGAAGCCAAGTCCCCATATAAATGTATCAAATTTCTGATACCACATCCTTGGTGACTATTTTAACACATACATAGACTTCTTTAACTTGTATACCAGTTCCTTCTTACCCTTCACCGCAAAACCTTCAGGTTGCTTCATGTAGATCTCCTTTTCCAGATCCTCATGAAGGAATGTTTTCTTCACATCCATCTGTTCTAACTCAAAATCAAAAGCAACAACAACTAATAACAGTGATCTAATAGAAGCTAAAAAATATCACCAAAATCAATTCCTGGCACCTGGGAATAACCTTTTACTACCAAACGAGCTTTGTATTTCTCCACCTTTCCTTCTGCATTTGTCTTCTTCTTAAACACCAATTTGCTGCCAATGGGTTTCCTTCCAGCCGGCAACTCCACCAGATCCCAAGCCTCATTTTTTTTGCAAAGATGCCATTTCATCAACCATGGCCTCTTTCCAGAGTTTTCCATCCTTTGAATCTACTGCTTCCTTCACAGTTCTGGGATCATCATCAGTAACAGATAAAGCAAAATTTAAACAGAAAGTAGATGGACTATACCTTTCTGGCTGCCTTCTTTCTCAAACTGATCTTCTCACACCTGGAGTTTGTGGCTCTTCGTCTTCTGATTCCTCCTCTGCTGTAGAGTCTGATTCTTCCTCCTTAAGCTCAAACTCTATCTTCTCAGGTTCCTTTGGTTGGACTTCATGTTTAATAACATCTTTCACCTCTCTGAACACCACATCTTGGCTGTACATAACCTTCCTTGTTACTGGGTTCCAAAGCTTATAACCCTTTAAACCATCTTTATACCTAACAAAGATGCACTTTTTAGATTTACTATCCAACTTGGTTCTTTTCTCCTTTGGAACATGTACATATGCATCACATCCAAATACCCTCAGATGTGAAAGAGAGGGTTTCTTACTAGTCCATACCTCTTGTGGAGTCTTATCCTCCAACGCTGATGAAGGTGATCTATTGACCAGGTAACATGCTTTTTCCACCGCCTTTGCCCAAAATTCATGTCCTAACCCGGCACCACTAAGCATGCTTCTTGCCCTTTCCATCAACGTCTTGTTCATTCTTTCTACAACTTCATTTTGCTCAGGTTTGTATGGAGTAGGCTTTTCTCATGCTATATTACACTTCTTACAGAATTCTTCAAATTCCTTGCTGCAAAACTCTCCACCGTTATCTATCCTCAACACCTTTATCTTCTTCTCTGGCTGGTTTTCCACCAGAGCCTTAAATTCTTTAAACATGTCAAAAACTTCAAATTTCTTCTTAAGGAAATATATCCATGTATTCCTTGAGAAGTCATCTATAAATGATACATAGTACACAGACTTACCCAGTGATGGAACCTTCACAGGTCCAAACACATCATTGTGCACAAGTTCTAATATATGTTTCACCCTTTTACCACCAGAGGGGAAACTCACTTGATTCTGCTTCCCATATACACAATTTTCACAGAAGTCAAAATCCAGAGAGCTATTACTCATACCTTCTACCATACCTTTACCATGAAGTATTTGAAGGCCCTTCTCTCCAATATGTCCAAGCCTTTGATGCCACAGCATGGTCTTCTCTCCAGAGACCACTAGATTTTCTGCTCCACTTTTAGGAACCACAGAACTGTTGCACCCATCAACAATAATGCTACCTTGCAGCTTGTACAGAGTTCCAATTCAAACTCCTTGCATCAATACTAGTGCTCCCTGAACCATCTTGCAGGTATCCTTCTCGAACACTGTTTTTACACCTGCATCATCCAACTTGCTTATGGAAATCAGATTTCTAGCCAATGCAGGAATATTTAGAACACCCGGAAGTGTTCTAACTCTTCCACCTTGCAACTTCAACTTTACTTTTCCGCGGCCAACGATTCTAGCCTTCCTGTCATCCCCCAAGAAGACATCATCACCATCATATTTCTCATACTCGCAGGACCACTCTCTATGGGAAGTGAAGTGAAAGGATGCACCTGAGTCAATGAACCATGCCTCATGATCTACATGTGTACTTAAAGAAGCCAAGTACACATCCCCACCTTCATCTGAGGTGGTTTTCGCCTCTGCAGAAGGAGCATCATCAGATCCCTTTCCTTTGTCAGGAGATTTAGATTTACAGTCCCTTTTGTAGTGCCCTTCCTTTCCGCATTTCCAGCAAACCACCTTTACAGGTTTTCCTGGAGATTTAGATCTCCCTATAGATTTAGATCTCCCACTCGATGACTTATTTTTGTTTATGTTCTGGGACCGTCCTCGTACAGACAAGGCATCACCATTTTGGCTCTCCATATTTTTCTGTCTCATCTCCTCCGTCAGCAAGGATGAGACTATTTCATTAACCTGCAAGGCAGTTGCATTGCTACCTATTGCAATAACCAGACTATCCCATGAATATGGTAGAGAACACAACAAACTGATGCACTTATCTTCATCTGAAATTTTAATATCAACAGACAATAATTGACTTACCACAGTATTAAATGCATTCAGATGCTCTATCACTGAGTCTCCATCTTTCATCCTCAGGTTATACAACTTTTTCCGCAGGAACAATTTATTCACCAGAGACTTAGATTGGTACAAAGTCCCTAACTTGTCCCACAAAGCCTTCACCATAGCTTCCCCTGATATATTCATAAATACTGAATCTGAGACGCACAATCATATTGTGGTCTTTGCCTTATGATCCAACTTCTTCCATTCTTCATCGGACACTCCCATTGGTTTAGTACCCGGATCTACCGTGATCCACTGATCTTTATCCGCCAACAAATCCTCCATATTGAGTTTCCACAACTCAAAACTCTGACCATTAAATTTATCGATCTCTATCTTTCCACTGCTCGCCATCTTCTTTCACTGCTAGAATCGATCTCACAGATCTCCCACTAAACAGGGTCTACCACAGGCCTGAGCGAAACTCCTCAGCAACAAAGGCAGCCCCTTCAAGCCAAAACAGCTGTGATACCAAATGTAGGTTTTAACCCCGTACAGAAATTACCTGCATACGATTCTAGAACACAGAAAATAAACAATTCGAGAGCATAACACATAAAACACATATACATAGTGATTTTCCCCTAGATCCCAAAACCGGGACTACCAGCTTGATTTTTCATTATGTTCCTTTCAATTTTACAATACATATTTATACATGTTGAAGCATCCAATACCATGGACCGAAAACCATCGCATCCAAAACCATGGACCAAAAACCATCGCGTCCAAAACCATGTGCGAAAATCATGCACAAAACCATAGGTAGGTCTGCCTTCCCCCATAGAGGGGGGTTACTTGCACCCCTCAAACCGCCTGTGAACCCCCCCCCCCCCCGCAACTATGGAATCAGCGCAATGAAGGGGGGGCTCCGCCCCCCCTCTAACCCCCCGGTTAACTACGTGGGCTAGTTGTGGAAAGAATATAACACAACCCAACATTCATTGGAAATTATCTTTCACTTGAATGAGGACATATTTTCTCCATTATAGTAGTAAAGTTCGTATTGTAATAAATAAATAAATGAAAATAGTAAAGAGAAAAATAATTCCTTTTGTGAAAACCAGCTTGTCTGATGCAACTGGACAGGGAATTTGCTTGAAAACCAGGTAACTGGCGGGCAAGGTTCCCAATAAAGTTTGTAAATTTGTATGAGTTCTTCAAAACATGTATCTTTCAATTCATTATGTTTATACTCGAGTTGGTTGATGTGGGATCCTTTAAGGCCCACCTGCCAATAAGCCTTGTCCTATTGACATCAACACATTATTTGGGATCAAGTTTAGGGTTAGATAAGGTACCTGGGAGTCTGTATGCCTTAATAGCAGGTATCCTTGTCATCTACTATGGAAATACATCAATTTTTCTTGGTGGATGAATTCTGTAGTCTATTCGACTTTGACAAATCCATTCATGGCTGGTAGAATGTACTTAGTACCTTGATTCCCATTGACATCAAAGGTGGGATATCTTGCATTGGTTAACAAACCTCCTTAATGGTCGGTAATCCAATGATTCTTTCTTATGTTCGACATCGACACCATTTATTCACATATGAAAGATTTCACATGGGTGTGTAGTGGTTGAAGACTATATGGTTTTGTGATCTCAACATAGATTTGCAGTAGTTTGGATCTTTGTATCAACATTTCCATTTTCATTTGCAGTAGTATATTCATTTTAGTAAAGGTTTCCATATAGAAGTTTGGCCATTCATTTGCAGCAGTAGTCACATTTCCTCAGTTGTTTGGGGACTTACAACTCCTTAGGCATGGGGGAGAAGGGGACCTTCCTTCATCCTTCTTCAACAAATCAGATCAACAATCACATTAGCTCGAGTGAGTCCATCTTCCACTTCACCCTGCAACACCGAGCACATCAATGAAAAAGGTAAAACTTGAGGTAAATTTGGCTTAAGATTCTCTAATTCATTAGAAGGTTTAGGAAACTTAATGATTAACCATTTCTCATTCTCTACATTTCATCTTTCATAAATCATTATCCTTTTTATTGCCTTCCATTCATTACTTATAGTAAAAAGACTTATACTCTAATTTCAAGACCATATAAAAGAAAATCCTTATGAAGGAAGACTCTATAGTGTCTTCTCCTAGCATTCTATTCATAGGATGAATTCATTACTGCCATGAAATGATAAAGGAAACCACCTATAAGAATTGGCCTTGTGATGAAAGAGTATGCAAACATCTATCCACATACTTACCATCTCCATCGCCACCTCATTTCATCCATCATCTCTTCCTCATCCATCCCTTTCTTGTCCACAATTTGTATTGCTCTATAAATTAGTATGATATGTTAATATGAAGATTGTTGCTCCACAAGAACCATCACCTCCAAATATTGAAGCAATGTTGTTCCACAAAGAACCAACATCTACAAAACAATGTTAAGAATATGTCAATGAGAAAGGGATTTATTTGCATGAGGACATGCAAACCCTCAGGCATGGGGGGATGTTGGGCCTCGAATATGCCCATTTTTCCATCGTACAATATCACCATTCATAACCTAAATTCCTATACTTTTACACTCATTTCATACCATGATTCCACAACTTTCCGCCAATACATATCCTACGCCTCGTGGTTGATTATCATTATATTTATTAGATTTTATATGGTTAGAGATGAATTTGCTATGATTCACTAATGATGTTTTTTGCTAAGTTCATTTGCTACAGGATTCCATTGCCAAAATTCTTCACAAGTTAATTAAACTAGTTGCTATAGGTTAAGTACAAAATAAATTCCTGTAGGTGAAAATCTAAACTTTGTGCTCAAATTAAGAAGAATATATATATTCTGACACGTGGGTTTTGTTCAGAGTACCCTCATTCAAGTAACCCAAAAATTGTTTGGCTTTGCGAGGAATGTATGATAAGGGGAATTTTAAGTACAGAATCAGTGCCTGTGTAAGTACAAAATCGTTGAATGGTTTCGGGTCAACCACCCATTGCACGATCTAAAATATTTCAAATTGGTTTATCATCAACCTGTTCTCCTACTTTATTTAGCTTCGATCTATTCCTTACTCTCTTTAGCTAATTTGTTATAACTATCAGCTGAACTGTTAAAAGGCCCGATGGTTCTATATGTAAGGGGGGGGAGATATGGATCTATATAGTCTCTGTACAGGAGAGCTGAGGAGAGGATTGTCCAGGATTTTTGTACAAGGAATATTTTCCCTCAACATATGATGTATTTTCCATTTGAATTATGAACCTCAATAGGTAACTTCTCTTTGACATTTAATTATATGTGAATATTATGGTTTCCTGTGATTTTTAAGAGCATTGTGTTAATCTAGACTTGCTCTGGGAGCGACAAGGGACCACCACCACCTGGAACCAAGTCCTGTAGTTAATCTAGGCAACAAGAATTACATTTGATTCAGATTTAGAAGTGTGGATTTCATTTTAAATAAATTAATGATTAAATCTCATAAATCTTTTATTATGTACCTAAAGTCTTTACTCTATTTTGCAGATTTAAATAAAATGCTATAGATCTTGTTTATAATTGTTATAAACCAGCGAGGACTATGTTAAATAATGATTTTTGATGCACGAATGATTTCTTCAATACACTCTCATGGTTGCCAATATTTAAAAGAGTGCTTTCCAATTTGGATGAATACAAACTTTGATAATCGTGTCATAATCTTGAGATTGGAAATGGTTTTATAATTTTACATCCTGTACATTTCTTATGTAATACTGAATTCTGTAGCATCGTATTTGACATGAAAAATGCCCAGCAGTCCCGTGACAAGATATTCGATTGAATATGCAACTTGGTTTCACGACTTAGCACAATTATAATAAGATTGAATTGAAACTTAAAGTTAATGCTTTTCGTGAAATAACTTTCTGAGTTTTAGTTTAGAACAATTTTCAGTCCTTTGAATTTGAGTATGCAAATATAATCAATTTAGAATATCAATTTAAGGTTTGTGTTACTTAGTTTCTTTTGAGCGTTTGCAGAATTAAATGCTTGTTGATTTGTTACATGCTTCCTGGGACTTAGGCTTAGCAAATTAGATTTCGTTATATTGGATTTTTCCCTTAACTTCAGATCATTTTAATTGAGCATTAATTTTGTTTGGGCCGAGTTTAGTATGATTTTGATTATGTAATAAAGGCATGAATCTAGCATTAGTTTGGTTTGATTCATTTAAAGAGTGAAGTTGAGCTTTTGAGTAGTTTGTCTCATTCAAATTGAAGGTTCTTATTGGAGAATGCTGAGTGATAAATTGTATTAATTAAATTGTGATAAGTTCCTCCTAGATATTGATTTGAATTTCTTAATTTAAGCAATCATTTCTCTTTTGTTTACATTCTGATCAATGAAACTAGGATTGATATCATAGTTCAATTTATATAGTGGTTGGATTATTTAAGTAATGATTGATATTCTTTTGCAATAGAAATCTGTGTTGCTTGAACTATAAATTTTGAAGTAGTTTGCGTAATGGCTTTGCATCAATTTGTTTGTTTGCTTTACCATTAAGTGAGCTTTGAATTAGCCAGGTTATGATCCAAATAGAGTAGTGATTAAGGTTTGAATAGAATAAGGATTTAGCTTGATAAGCTTCTTTGCTTCAGTTTGTGTGATTGGAAATAGTTTGAACAATTCTGCGATTCTGTACTTAGACAATAAATTGATTTCATATTCTAGTTTAGGTTAGATGCTCTGATCCTGCGTTACTTGCGCTTGTGCCTCTAAGTCTTACGACCCGAGATTGATAATTTAATGTTGAAATTATTACACATATGATTTCACCAACACACACCGAATTTTAGTCTTTTCATTTGCATGTATGATGCAGTTTAACCGATGAAAATAAATGAACCAAAAGTCCTGCTTGCAAACGAAAAGATAAAGCATAGTTTTAGTATTTGTAATTGGACTATTGGATTTCACACATACAATTTCAAAAGGATTCGTATATGCACTAGTGGTTGTCAGGTGTCCTTGGAAGTACTGTAAATTTCATATAGAAAACAAAGGCTTAGCAACATGGAATCAAATGTCTTTTTACCCTTTTTTCTTTGTTTATATCTATATATATAGATAATAGCTATAATATGATAAAGTTTACCATGCATATTCCACTAGCTGAAGAAAGCAATTTTCTTAGATTTTCGACTTTCTTTCCTATTTTCAATGGGCATATGAAGGTTGATTGTGAAGTTTGGAAAACTCTTTCTTGTTTTTTAACTATATTTTTTTAGCAAGATCAACGAAAAAACATTTTCGTGCAATTGTCTTTGTATTAAAAGACATGTTGGAACAAGTTTATTGTGTACTTGAACTTGTTACATATGCAAAATTTGTAAAACAACACATGAAAACCATATAACAAATGGACAATAACTTTGTAACAATGAAATATACAAATAAATCAAAGCTTATTATTTCCCTATCTTGTTCTGCATTTCCATCTGTGATTTCCAACCCATATTGCATTGTTGACAGTTGTGTGCATTACCAAAATTGAAACAACACCAATTGTGCTGACTAGAAACAGATCTTCAATACGGGACATATTTGCAATCATCATATTTGGAAAGAATTGACACTCTGCGCAAACAGGGCAAATGTTTTCCACAGTGCTAAAGCTATTTAGACAAATAGTTTTTTCACAATGACCACAATGGTATTTATGTTTTGGAATTATCTTGAAATCTCGAATAGAGACACCAGCATTTGCTATAAGTTTTGTGTCATGTTGTTCGAAAAACTATGTTGTCACAAGCAATGTTATTGCCATCTTTCCTTTATTATCTGATAAATATGCATAGAGTATTGCTTTTGTCTTATTTGCTTTGTCTAAAAAGGTTTGATATGTAACCAATACAAATCCATGAAAAATGCTTCTTGTTATATTGTTATTGATATCTTCGATCAACAATGTCATAGTCTCAATCTATTTTTCCCTAGTCATAGCAAAAACGAAGATATCCTTCCAAACATTTGTTCACTATCTCAGTTTTCCCGTCAAATTGAGGATGATAAGATGAGCTATGAGCTAATTGAGTACCATGACAAGAAAATATTTATGTCCAAAAATTTCCAGTGAAAATGGGATCTCTGTCACTTACGATAATATGTGGGTTTCCATGTAGCTTTTGAATTGTTTCCATAAATGCAGTAGCAATTGTACTGGCTTCAAAAGGATGAGATAATGTACAAAATTGTGCACACTTGGTAAGTCTATCCACTAACACCATGATGACGCTCTTTCCTTCAGACTTGGGTAAACCTGTGATAAAATCCATTAAGACCTCCTCCCAATGCTGACCTAAAATGACTAAAGGTTGTAACAGACCCAGGCTCTTAATTGTCTCAACTTTATTTTGTTGGAAAAACAAACATTTTGCCACAAACTTTTGAATATCAGATTTAAGGCCCTCCCAAAAAAATCCTTCTTGATGATGTGATAAGTTTTTAAAAATATTGAGTTCCCTCCTAAGGGGGAGATGTGAAATTCCAAAAGAATCTTTTGTTTGAGTTGGGATTTTTTACAAAGATATAAGCGATCTTTGTACCATAATGAATCATTTTTCTAGCTAAATGTATTCGATGTACTGGGGTCTTGCTGAAAATTTTGAATGAGTGTCCACGCCTCTTTATCATTCTTCCATTCATCCCTTGCTTTGGTTATCCAATAAGTTTGGATAATAGACATGGAACAAAGCAACGCTTCCACATCCTCATCCTTTCTTGAGAGTGTATTTGCAACAACATTTTGTTTCCCTTTTTTGTAGATGATTTCAAAGTCATAACCCAACATCTTTGTGACCCATTTTTGTTGCTCTTCTGAAGATAATCTTTATTCCAAAAAGCATTTAAGACTATCATGATTTGTTTTTACCTTGAAGTGTCTTCCCGTTAGGTAAGGTCGCCATTGCTTTAGTGCATGTAGTATTGCAAACATTTCATTCTCATAAATAGGTTTTTGTAAATACTTAACTTTGATTGGATGACTTTCAAAAGCAATGGGTCTTCCTTCTTGCATTAAAACATCACCAATTCCATTTCCTGAGGCATCACATTCTACAATAAAGGTTTTTGTGAAGTTTGGCGTAGCTAAGACCGGTGCTTGGCACATTGCCTCTTTAAGATGTTTGAAGGCCTTAGTTGCTTCTGGAGTCCAAGAAGATGCATCTTTCTTTAGTAATGTTGTTAGAGGTGCTGCTATTCTCCCATAATTCTTAAAAAACTTGCGATAATATCCTGTCAACTCGAGAAATCCTCGAAGATGCTTTATGGTTGTGGGGATTTTGGAGTTTTTGCATATGCTCCAAAGAAACATTTGGAGGTTTTTACATATAATTGTTTCTCCTCCAATACTTTGAGCACCCTGTCAACATGTTGAAAATGATCCTTCCAAGACTTGTTATAGATTAGTATATCATCAAAAAATACTAACACAAATTTTCTAAGGAAGGGTTTGAAAATGAAAGTCATCAAACCTTGAAATGTGGAAGGTGCATTAGTAAGGCCAAAAGTCATGACAAAAAATTCATAATGACCCTCATGAGTTCTAAATGTTGTTTTTGGAGTGTCTTCATTCTTCACCCTAATTTGATGACATCCTGAATGAATATCGAGCTTGGTGAAGTAAATTGCTCCATGTAATTCGTCCAACAATTCGTCAATGACAGGAATGGGAAATTTATATTTAATACTGAGCTTGTTGAGCTCCCTGTAATTTGGACACATATGAAATCATCCATCCTTTTTGTGCAGCAATACTACTGGAGCAGAGAAAGAACTTTGACTAGGTTGAATTATACCGGTCTCTAGAATTTCTGCAATCATACATTCAATTTCACTCTTTTGGGCATAGGGATATCTGTAAGACCTGATGTTTGGAGGAACAATTCCTGGAATCAAATGAATAGCACGGTCATGATAAATAATAGGTGGGAGGACTTTGGGAATCTCAAATACCTTGGAATGATTGTCCAAGACTTTTTGGAGATTTTGAGAAATAAATGATTTTGATATTGGAATCTCTAGTGAGCATAACTGTGCATTTACACCCCGTTGTTCTTTCTTTAGAATATTTTTCATGCCATTAGAGCTGATTATATTTATGGGTTTCCCTATGATACCCATTAATTCAACTTCCTTTCTCTCCCAAAAAACAATCAAGAAAATTTCTTGAAAATCAAAATCTATTGTCGCCAAAGATTGTAACCATTGGACTCCTAGTACAACATTAGCACCACCCATTGGAATGGAAAGCATTGGAATATTTGAATACATATTCCCCCATGGTTAGATTGATATTAAGACACTTTCCAGAGAACTTTATAGTTCCTCCATTTGCAACCATCACTTGAAACTCTGGTACCGATATAGGAAGCAATTCGATTGCTTGGCCATCTTACAATGAATAAAATTATGGGTACTACCTGAATCAATCAACACTATTACCTTTTTCTTCTTGATTTATCCTTCTATCTTGAGAGTTTGAGGAGTGGTAATTCCTGCCAATGCATTACAATACATGGTTGGATTCATTTCTTCTTTTTTGGGGTTGGTTACTGGGGTATATCCTCCTTTCTTGATGTTTCTTTTTCCTTTTCTTCCTCCTCTTCAAAATCTATGTAAAATAATTTATTCTCAGCACACTTATGACCTTTAGTGTATTTGTTATCACAACTGTAACTGTTGAGCTAATTTATTGGCTAAATTAACACAAGTATTTAATTATCAATCTGGGTTTGTAAAACTTGGAGGCAAATCCACTGTATATGGACATTAGATATAATCAAGTTTAGAAGATAAAATTTGAAGATTTAAAGAAGTACATATTACAAATATAAACCTATTTTAACAATTTCTAATTCATTTATGTAATATATGAGGGAAGAGGCTCCTAACTTAGGAGAACCAGGTTGTCCTTCCCTACAATACTACTTTCATGAAGATAAATCTAAGAGCACTAATTAACAATGGTTTATGATGCAGAAGATGTAGAAGAAGAGGCTCCTAACTAAGGAGGTCCAGATTGTCCTTCTTCACAATCCTACCATATCACAATCACCATTGCTTCAAACCAAAAATGCAGCAATAACTTCAAATAAGAAATGGAGAATGAAATTCAGTTTTAGTTCAAGATCAAATAGAAGGAGAATTTAACTTAAATTCTTGTGTGTCCCTTCATATGTAGATTAGAATTAAACCAATATTCATTCAGCAATCATCACACATCTAAATACATTTGAAATAATAACTAATCTATGAAAACTATGAAAATTGAACCAAGAAGTGTACTTAGCTTGGTGTGGGGGCCCTCCACCCTTGCCTTGCACACTTGAAGAAATCTCAGCTACAACAAATTCAGTAAATCAACCAAGCATGAACAACAAATTGGAATGAAACAAGTTCTTCAAATTAGCTCCCAACTCCAATTATACAAAAGTTACATACAAATTCCATTACAAAAGCCATCAAAGTCTTGGCTTTAAATAGAGGTTTAATGAAACAAACTGATCTATATTATCTCTAACACTCATATCTACTCATATCCACCTATCTAAGTCGAACTCATCCAATTCATCCCAAGAAATATGGTCAATCCCATAAAATCTCAAAACTGCCCTATTTCCTAGGGATTTTCTGGTGACTAGTCATGTTTGACCAGCCTTGACTGGGCCTAATAAAGCTTGTTCTGGCCGAACCAAGTGGAGTTAGCTTAGTCCTAGTTCCCAAGCTATCCATCCATGCATCAAACTCGAGCCCAAGTGTCCTGCAAATATGTCATCCATATAGCTATTACGGGAATTTCTGATTCAGTCCAAAATTGCACTTGAAACTCAATTTTCATAAAAACTTCTAGAAATTGCAAAATTAAAATTAAACACCTGAATATGCATAAAATACATCAAAATGAGATGGATGTGATGGAAAATGGATGGAAAATATAAGGATTAAGTAGGTTTCCCTAAGCAAAAATAGACCAAAACTGAGGGCCAACAGTAACAAAGCCTTTTTTCACTTTTTTCTTCCAATTCTTGTGGTGTCAACCTTTTAGGTAGGGGAATGTTAGGAGCAACAACACTTGCATATTTATAGTTATGAGTGGTAGACTTCCTTGTTGCCATAATTTTTCTTTCAAATTTTCTTGCCATCCTGAATTCTTTCTGCAATGAATCAAGTTCCCAAAGGTGAACCTCATGTTGGATGTTATCCTTTAAAGTCCCTATGAAGACATCAATCCTATGCTACTCTGGAATATCAAATTACACCGGTATTCAATTTTTGGAATTCCTCAATGTGCTCCGTTATTGAACCTTTTTGTTTTAGATTTATCAATTGGCTAAAGAAGGTGTTGCTCTTTGGATCCTCATAATGTGCTATCATTTCCTATGTAAAAATTGACCAAGTGAAAAGTGGTTTACGAGAAAAAATCCTTCGATACCATACAAACTGATTTTGTTCTAAATATAAAGATGCAATGCATACCGTTTGTGTGTGTTTCACATCATGGAGATCAAAATATTGCTCCATCTGTAGTATCCATGTTACCGGATCCTTGTCATCAAACTTCCTCATATCAATATTTGGAATGTGGCGGGTCTTAAAACCAACATTGGAGTCTCTAAAATCATAATTGATATTCCTTTTGTCCTCATCATGATTTTCATGGATTACCTTGTCACTACTGGGAATTCTTTCTTGCAGCAACTTTGTCAACCCTTCCATGTCTGCATTTAAGCCATTCATGTCGCCTTCTATTTCTAATTTTAAACCATCCATGTCGCCTTTTAATTATGAATTTAAACCATCCATCTACCCTTTAATTTCATCTTTGGTTTCTCTTTGTGAGAGAGAAATTTGTTGCACTCGTCCCGTAATTTTGATATTTCATGTTGCAATTCTTCCTCTTCATGCGTCATAGTAGAGATTTCTAAGGGCTTAATGGGTGTAAAATTCTTTTGTTTTGTAGGAATTTTAGAACCCAATACTGATATCTATGCTTCATGATTCCCTTGGAATCAATTCAAAATGATTTTTCAAACAAATGTTATGTAAAATTTTAAAAAATACACGCCTTTTTCTGGTTTTTTAGGAGCTCGATATTGAAGATGTTGTATCTCTGTAATTTCGGATCTCCAAGGTCTAAAATTTCATTTTGTGCTAGCCCTTTGAGTCTTCTTTCCAACTTAACAATTCAGACCAAGATTGGATTCTCCAAGAAGGAGTTATGCTTGATCTATCATGATGACCTGATTATAGACTGATTCCGTAGCGGGAACCTATACGAAGTGCCACATGGCACTGTTTCAACCATAAACCTTTAAAATGCTACACAAGAAACTAGAGTATGTTCAATTTCAGTAATTTTTTACAAAATTCAAATATGATGCTCGGAGATAACGTTATGACGATTTTCCCTAGATCACTTGTTTGAGATTGAATTCTGGAGCCTGCAAAAATTCTAAATTCCTCAGATCATATCTTCGAAAATATAGAGAACCAAGCTCTAAAATTTTTACACGATGTTCAACACAATTTCAGATCCACTTGATCGAAATTTCAGCTTCTGAAGCTTCGTAAAATCAAATCTATAGCGAAAATACCAAGATGTCCTGTTTGAAGTAGTGAAACCCTAAAATCCAAAGCTCTAATACCAAATGTTATGCAACCAACTCATAAAATAGAAGAAAATATAGATAAACGACTTAAAAATTATCTTCTTCGAGGGGAAACCTCCTTTACATTACATAAATGAACAATTATTGGATGATACAAATAAAAAGACCTGCTTTCTATATATAGGAGTCTAAGGGGTCACAATATAATCAAAGCCTACATAACAATAATAATGTAAGGGCACAACAATAACAATAGTGGGCTTCTATAAGGCACAACAATAACAATATGGGGGCTACTTTAACAATAACAATAAGGGGACTACATTGTTATTATAGGGACCTAACACATTGAATTGAAATTAATTCAAATAAAAACACACCAAAAAAAACAATTGATATACAATTCACAAATCTGCACAAAACTACCTATTTGTGTTTGTTTCCTCGCTCCTCTATTCCTTTCTCTTTTTCTATTGTGATATTTTTTTCTATGTCTTTTCTCATTGCTATTTCGACACCATCTTCCATCTCTACCGCGACATCATTCGAATCTGATATCCTTTGTCTATTCACAAAAAATGCATTGAAATCATTGCCTAAAACGACATTATAATTGATACTAAGTAAGTACTACTCCAATATCAGGTTCATAGTTTCCAGACAAAATATTATTTCTATTTATATAACTAAGATTCTAAATGGATTTTATTTTCAACAGATACAAGTGTTTTATAGAAATGTTGAAAGTAACTTTTTCCTTGTAATTCTTGTCTCGGATCCAAGTCTCTAAGTGTTATATGTTTCCTGAAAGATTGAAAATGAGCCTTGTTTTTAGTTATAGTACGTAAAAAATATAGCAAAAAAAAAGATTAGGCTGTATTATGTAAAGATAATCAAATGATAATAAATAAACAAAAACACACCTCTTAGCGGAGTTGTCATTGACTTTAACAATTTTTATTTTGCTTGTGTTCATATTCACTGCTCCGACGTTATCAATTGGATTAAATACATAGAAATAAGAAAAACAAGATATTCTAATTTCATAGTATGTAAATAATTGAGACGTAAGAGTTATACGACAATAACATATCTTGTGTGAATGTGCATAGCACTATCACATTACCTAGTCATTGAATTTCATGTCATATTGCTACATAATTGTATCGTATATTGTATAAAGGTTCTAAGTACTTGCATCTATAATTTAAACAATGCAATGTTTACTTGATAAAAATGCTACATCTTTTGCACCTTCGGTTGAAATGAGCTTGCACTGATAATCTGTCACGGTATGCAACTACTCGTACAAGGAATCTATTTGTAACCAGCTCACCCAAATAGTGATGTAACATGCATTCGTAATGTGTATGCTAAAAAGGTTGCATGATGAACACCTGGAGAATGCTCCTATGGAAAACACAACCAAAATTAGTGGTTATAATTGTTACACTACCTCATAAGTATTCAACATACATATTAGATAGTCAACAAATTTCAATGTGTAGATAGGAAAAATTGTAGTAAAAAATAATCCATAGTCAGTGGGCTTTGACCATGAAATAAGTTCTATAGTCCCTACTGAACCAGGGACTAATAATAATAATACTTAATCATAATAATAATAACTACGGAAAATAGTGAATAACCAAAATATTTCGTCCATGAAGCAATTTCTACTAATAATAAAAAGAAAGAAAAAAACAATTTTCCATTAGTTAAATTTGATTTGGTCATAGCCAATGTGTGATTGTACACAATATAAAAAGACACTTCTTCCAAACTATTATTATTGTCATATACGAAAATGTCATAGGTGATGTTATCCAATTTGATTATCGTTAGTTCAAAATAATGTTAAAATTGACTTAAAAGTTGGTGATTATTGCTAAAGAATTTACATTTTGCGGAATGCTTAAGGATTATATGAGACCTTAATACTAGTTCAACGTCTTTAGAAGGGAAGAAAAATGAGGGCTACGTGGCAAAATCAAAGTTACCAATGTTACATTGCTAGTTTGTTTAATTAGGCTAGTTTTTGTATAAAACATTAAAATAGTAATATTAACATATATTTTAAAAATCAACACAAATACATATGTGTGGGGACTGCAAAGGAAGCCCATTATGCAAAGGAAGCTTTCTAGTCTTCATTGTTCGCAGCTCTGCACCAATGAATTTGCTGAGCTAACATTTCGCACAATTCATACACGAAAATTAAAAAACATTATTACATATGACATTATTTGAAAGAATTAAAATATCAAATCTAAAAGCATCATTTTCAAAGTATTAAAATAGTAATATTAACGTATATTTTCAAAATTAACACAAATTTATATGTGCGGGACTGCCGAGGAAGTCCATTGTGTGAAAGAAACTTTCCAGCTTTCATTCTACAGAGGAAACTTTCCAATTTTCATTGTGTGGACCTCCACATTCCATACATTCTATTAACAATAAAAAATGAAGCCTCCCTAATTATACACGCATTGCATATTGCTTTGATCAACTAATTAATCATTGTGCTCATTCTCATGAACATAGATAATTGTGCACAATAAAAGATTATAATAATTTAAAGACATTAAAATTCAAGTCCCTATGCATAAACTAAGGTTTAATATAATTTTCTTTTCAATCAACACTATTGCTAAAGCTTGTGCAAAGAGATTTCATTGTGTGAAGGGATTTATGTGGAGAGATTTCATTGTGTAGAGCTTTCTCTTCACTTTGCACGACTTTTAATCAATTAATTAGTAGTAGAAGCAGGAACTATGTTGCACGAGACTAGAAAAACGTCTTAGAGCACTAATAAAAGAAACTCCCCCCTTCCCCACAAATGACCTACTTAGATCATTATGCCAATGGTATAAATTTATGTCTACACTTTCGCTTTTCCGCACATACTTCGTTCCCCAGAGATTCTTAAGACAATGAATGTTTTCATTGTGCGAAGTACAAAATCTAAATCAAAACATTTATTGTATAGAACACAAATCAAAGCAGCTCTACCTTAATCAATTTGTATGCTAAAAAAAATTGTATATATGTAAAAGGAAAATGCCATTGTTGAATGAAAAGAAAAATATGTTAAACCTTAGTTTATGCATAAGGACTTGAATTCTATCATCTTTAAATTATTGTAAGCCTTTATTTTGCACAGTTGGTTATGTGCGGGAGAACGGGCACAGTTATTAATTAATTGATTAAAGCAATGTGGGATGCATCTTTAATTAGGCAGAATTCATTTTTTATTATTAATAAAGTATGCTGAGTGCGGAGATACGCACAATGAAAATTTGAAAGTTTCCTCTGTAGAATGAAAGTTGGAAAGTTTCCTCCACATAATGGACTTCCTCTGTAGTCCTAAACATATGCATTTGTGTTAATTTTGAAAATATACGTTAATATTATTGTTTAATGCTTTGAAAAGCATGCATTTAGATTTGATATTTTAATGCTTTGAAATAATGCCATATATAATAATGTTTTTTTTTTAATGCAATGTGAATTTTTATTAGAAAATTAAAATCAAGGTCAGCATTAATGGAGAAGATAGAGGCTTAAAATCAAGTAAAGTTAGATCGATATTATATATAAATTGTTAGAGTGAGCTTTCAAGCAAAAAGTCAAGGTTTAGATCCATAATTTTCCAACTTCATCAACAACTTTGGCAGAATTTGTAGTTTATGGAGCATGATTATGAAATTGTAGAGGAAGAGCTCAACATTTCTTTAGTTAAAATGGTCGATGATGTGGAATTTTCATCGCCTTAGTTTCAAAGCATGCTGAAATGATTCTATGTCAATCACGGGTCCATTTCGAGTTTTTAAATCAGAAAAAAAGGCAATATTGGACTTGAAGTTGCAGCGGCTACAATTGGAAAGTGAAATGTTGTATTTTAATGTGGATAATTTCACTTGGGCAATGGACTTCAATGTTGGGGAGTGAAATAAGAAAAAAGGAAATATTGGAGTTGAAGTTGGAGTCGCTGCAATTGGCAAGTGAAAAGTTGACTTTTCATGTGGATAATTTGGTTAAGGCAGTGGACATCAATGTTGGGGAGGACCATAATGAACCAGATGGGGATATCATGGTGCAACATGGGATATCAGCATAGCATGAGCAGAATAGCATCAAATATCCAATTGACCAGGACTCCCCTCCTTGTTAGATTGAGCCAAAAGTTAATGAAGCCCACATCACTCTTGTTATCGAGGATCAATAGTGATTTAGACAATTGTCAGTCCTTTGTTATGCAAATATATTGTCTTTGTAGGTGTGTTTTGGAGATTGTATGCAACAAAATAGTTTAGAGTAGCTATATGCAGTCTGTGACATTTTCTACATCACTTTATTTAATTCATTGTCTACACTCTATGTCAAAGTAAATCATCGTTGATTTAGTTGTTGATTTGTTTTCAGTATAAAATCTTATTTTGCTAATATTTTGCAAATAAAAAAAAAATATTTCTCTAATTTCAAATTATTTCTGTAACTTAATTTGCAGATTTGTCTATTTTCCTTTCTAGTTAACATAAGCATCTAGTCAGAAAATATATATTGTATAATGATTATTTCTTTTTAGAAAATCGATTGGTATTATAAAATACTTTTCCTGCTATTTATTCGGCAAATGCATGCATAAAAATTGTTCTGTAACTAGTTTCCTTTATGGCAAGGTAAAACGATTTGCAGAAAGAAAAATGTGTGATAAAATCTCCATTCATTGTTTTGTACATTTGTGTATACATTATCCATTTGTACAGAGCAAGTTTCTAGAGTGCGGATTACTGAATAATAAAAGGTTAGTTAAAACTAATAATGAAATTGTTATGCTACAATAAAAACTTCGACTCTATCTTCGCACTACACAATAACAATAAAGTATTATCTATAGAGAACCGACGTGTGTAGAGATAAGGAAGTACGGAAAAACATTTCAAAAAATATTCCGACCCTCGTTCTCTCGCACATACCCCATTATCTGTGCATCCTTCATTTCACATATATTCATAGCTCTATGTGATTGCTCTTTCGCACAATGGAAGGTCTTCACACAAGCATTTTTGGTTAACACAAACGTTTTTCAAAAAATTGACATTGTATAATGATTATTGTTTTTTAGCAAACCAATCGGTATTATAAAATATTATTTTCATAATTTATTCAACAAATGCATGCATAAACATTGTTCTATAACCACTTTTTGTTATGGCAGAGTAAAGCGATGTGCAGAAAGCAATGTGTGTGGCAGAATCTTCATTCATTCTTTTTTACACTTTCGTATACATTATCCATTTCAGATAGCAACTTTCTATGGCGTAGATTACTAAATAATAAAAGGTTAATTAAGGCTAATAATGAAATCATATTGTTACGTTAAATTTTTGTTCTTGATATCCCGACTCTACAAGAACAATATCAAATGCATAATGTAAACTCAAGTAGTCCAAATCCTATACATGTATGAGCTCAGTAAAAATTGAAATTGCATAAAATCCATATATCAATTTCTTTTTGAAATACAGGGAAAAAAGATTGCATTATGCACAATAACAAGGTACAAGAAAAGTGTAGTAAAACCCTTTCCTGAATTGCCACAATCCACACAAATTTAAAATAATAAAACAATCAATATTATTCAAGCTTCATAGCCAACAAAAGTACTAAAATTAAAAAATGCTTGACTACATTTCTAGCATATATTATTGACAAATGTGTACATGACATAATACAACAACCCAAAACATAAGTCTCTAATAGTATCCAATACAATCACAGTAAGAACAATTGTATCAAGTTAAAAATTTCAATCATCATAGCTATGATTTAAATAAATACAATCCATCGAACATACATATGAAATCTAAAGTTGTTTTCGACTATTTAGTATAACTTCGATCAGTAATAGAGCATTAAATATAATATAAAATTTAAAAGCATATGCTCAAAAAATTATATTCTATTGATATTTCTGAGCAATGTCACAAATTTTAGATGCATATAAGATCTTATGCAAAACATTTTGAACTCTGATTCTAAGCAAAAAATCGCTTGTATCAGTAATGAAAATTCTCAACACCTTAACTTATTAGCTCATTCATTATGCTATTATGACATCTTCTCTTTAATTATCCGCTCTTGCATTCCAAGAAAGTACATGTGTTCATACCAATGGAAACTGGAATTGGGCTCCCGTGAACCGTAATACGCAAAAAAAGCAACTGAAAAGAAAACAAGGAACTGCACTTAGTAGCTAGACTAGGTGGCATTAATATAATTAACATATACTAATAGTTGAATACTAGTAAACAAAAAATGAATGTGCGAATATTTAAGGACACTTAGAGTATGTGAAAGCATATATGTTAATTGTTTCACTATCCCCTGTCATTAGGATCCATGGCATCTTGAAAAAATGTCTTCAACATAGCTTTAATGAAATCTTTCATTCGACCAATTGTAATATCTAGCTTAACATGTTGATTGAATATCTATTTTTCGATCTCCATGGACTTTGTTTATAATTGAGTAGCTAATACAAACTTCCCATCATTAAAAGTAACAGAGCTAATTTTCCATTTTCTAATTTATTCCTTAGTAAAATCAATTATATCATCAAATTGTCTTGCCATTGACTCTTTTAGCTTTTCCAATTCAACTCTTAGCATACCTTTTGTGATCAATTAATAATTTCATATGATACATGGACCATTTAAGTCTTGAAAATTTTGCATTTCCTCTAGAAACACATTGACTTCTTCCATTCTTTATGCTTTCACATTCAAAAATATTCTTTTCTAATGTACTGATTTTTTTACACCATCCAACTTTGATTTGATTCATTCGATTAGCATTTGGGAGTTCTCTGTTTTTTTGTCTAGATCAGACAACAATTCAAACCTTTGACTAAAAGAAAGTAATTCATTGTTAATGAAATGGTTGTCTTCGTTTACATTACTTTTAACCAAACTGGCAAATGAATTTATTTTTTGTAATAAACGTAACAAATTAGAAACTGCTTGCCAGGCATGTTATATGATTTCTAATCTTTGGCATATATTAGTGATAATATGAGATTTGATTGCATTAACAATTTTCAAAGATTTATTAGATTTATGAGATGTGCTATCACTCGCAATTGCAAATGGAAGTGTTTGTTTAACTAGTGGAGTCATCAACAAAGTACCAGAATTTAAAGCATTTTCCAAGTATTTTATTCTCGCTTTCAGTATCACGTTCTTCGATTTCTATTGCTCAATAGACACTGCAACTGTGTTACGAGTAACCTAATGAAAGCTCATGAGACCACTAGTTGCAATTCCTGAGATATCCACATTCGTTTCTACTTTATCAATAACATTTTTATCATGCAACTTTACTTTTTCAATTTTCAATGTTTTATTGCCTTTGTCATAGTTTGCATCTTGAAAACTAACATTGCAAACATCGAAACTAAATGCTTCTTTGGAAATTTGCTCCATTTTTTTTCTAAAGAACTATTGACCCATATAGATAGCATACCTCCTTTAATTTCTAAATTCATCGCTTGATTAATGCTTCCTTTTTTCAGAGGACTTTGAGTTTTGGCCAATTCAGTGATGTGCATTTTGTATCGAACAAATGTTCAACGAGACTCCTTGTCATCCCTGCTAGCTAATAGTTGACCGTGAATAAATTATATGCTTTCAATATTTTTTTCACTTCCTTTGACTCGAAAATGAAGTCTAGCCAGTTCCAGATGTGCACGCTGAAGATTGATCGAGAGAATTTCCACCTTTTTTCTTGTACTTTGTTTCAGTGTTGATGCTCACTTTTTCATATTTTTTCTACTATTGATTGATGGTTCTTGATTATATCTTGGAGCACTGTGACTCTCTTTGCGTTCCTTTGCAATTTTTTTGGACAAGCTCTCGTATTTAACAATACCTAAATGTGCGATAAATAAGCCTTCTAGATCAAAGAGTATCCGAGCTTTATCTTCTTTTATATTATAACAATGCAAAGACTAACAAGTTCTACAAGGTGGCTTGCATTCCTGTCAATTACTTGTCCAATAGTAAATGGCAAGGAAATAATTTATTTTTCCCTTTTCTATTAAAATATTAACAGCCAATCGTAGTATTGTATGCAAATTTTGGAAACAAAACACTTGTCTAAAACAAATTCTTGGAAGTAACAATGGCCTACCTCGGAACCCATAAACTCTAATAACTGTTTTATGTTCTCTTTCTTCGTGTATTCCTTTTCCCCATAGGAAAACTTGCACTTCACTAGATATTCGATGGGGTTCTTGTCTAGTTATCATGCAAATAACTTGCTTGACAAAAAGATCCTGGATTGGACAAAAAATTGAACTAGCTTCCTGCTTCCACAATATGGGATAGAACAATTGCATTAGGTCTTCATTCAAATTGAAGTTAGGGTTATGCAGAAAGTCATGAAAGACATGGATCAAGATGTGGGTTTTTTATCAGATACGCCATCATGAAGAATATTTTAGTGTTGAAAAAATTCACTAATTGAAAAGCTAATTCATTTAAATAAGATCAACCTAGTTGAATACACAATTTTTTTCATATGAAAAATACAAAAAATAGAGAAAGGACCTTGGAATAGTGGTCATAGTTTCTTGGCCCATTAGAAGAGCAAAAAGACATTATGAGTATTTAAACAACTCTCTAAACAAAGTAATATCTAGAACAAAAAGATCAGAAGGAAGCTCAAAACATGGTGAAATGAACTCTTGAATGATGTTCTTGTCACCTTCTTGTGACTCTAAAAATTTGTTTGCTTCTGAAAATTTTAAGTACATATTTGGGTTCAGTAATTTGAATTTACCCCTAAATGCCTCCCTAGTCAAAGGAATAGGAGTCGTCTTGGTTGGTAGCATAATTGTTATCGTATTTAAATCAAAATTCTATGCGCACAAATAAACGACTTCTCTGAAATTGAATACTTCTAAGACACATGTGGCATTCACTAATCCGTTACACCAAATCTTATTGCTTTTATTTTCTGTCGTGCACAGATTCACAAGCGTAAATGAGTTAAACGTATAAGTGTAAAGAGATTCTTTTTTTCCTCTGGTAGCCATTTTTGCTTTGTACTTTTAAAATATTCCGCTAATCAGTAACATTTTCACTACCCTTTAAGTATAGATTTATTGATAGGCTAAAAAATCACCACCTCTTACTACTCTGTGTGTAAAATTTGTTTCACAGAACACTCTTAATAAATAGCAATTAAAAATAGCAAAGCCAACATTTACGGGAAGTAGTGGAAATAATTGAGTCTAAACATGCCACAATTTCCCCAAAACAAAACTCAAAACTATAATGCTAGTTTGTAATTTTGTGTTTTTTCCATTTCCATTATCTACTACTATTTTACACATGAAATATGTTCGATGGAACACTCTTAATAAATAACAATTAAAAAATAACAAAACCAACATTCGCGGAAAGTAGTGGAAATAATTTAAAAACAAATTAAAAAATTCAAAAACCATTTACTCCATGTACTTTGCATTTCACTCTTGATTTAATATCATGGATGTACGAACCAAATTAAATGTGAATTATTTCCAATAATGACAAGTAGCCTACAAGTTTTTAATAATCTATATTACGAAACAACTTCATACTTCAACTTGCACCCACTATTATATCAATTTCAGTTTACAGCTAGTATCACTTACCATTCGTGATTACAAGTTAGAATGGTCATTCACCAAAAGTATACCAAAACATCTTAGTAATGAGTTAATGCCATTTTGTCGAATATGAAAACACGAAAATCACACTCTGCACCATCAAAAACCCCAGCGTTCAGATTTTATCAGAGACATATCAAAATTTCCAAGGTTTTTCCGAACAAGTCCAAAGTCTCGTTACACTATAGCAGTGATCATGAAAATTAGCTTAAAACTATCAATAATAAATATTAATTTGTGCAAGGACAATTGCAATTAAATATCATGTGGAGACATGTTCAACTACTTGTGACCACAAATCGGCTTGACAATTGTTTCCTATCACCATGTAAAACTGAACAAAATTTGATTTACAAATAACTTGGCATGCGATTTCGAACACTATGGCTCAATGCTAACTATCAAGAGCCATTTGAGGCAGCTGTATGGATTTTCATATACCCCCCACACATTTCTTTTGTATACATTCCGCTCACATAATACGAAACCCAAATCTTTGAACATAGACAAGGACAATCTAAACTTTAATATGAGCTCCACACAATGAAACAAGTTTCTACATCTAGCACAAGTTTTTTAAATTCTTGTTTGCTTTAGCAAAAGAAAATACACATGTCTATGACTAAAATACTTACAAATATTGATTTACATTGACCATTGGAAAATGAAATATGGAACTTTTGCACAATGCTTTGAAAAATATATCCCATAGTTCATTGTAATATTAATATTATGATATCTTGCTCTCACATTGAGAAAAATAATCTACTCTGTCATAAGTCCCTCATGTTTTTTTAGAAAGCAATAAAAATTATTATTAAGCAAATATGATTTAGTCAGAGACAATGTTTCGTTGTGTGGAGATTTCACTCTCGGCAAGCGTTATGAAACCATCTCACATAAAAGATAGACCAACGACTTAAAAATTATCTTCTTCGGGGGGGAAACCTCCTTTACATTACATAAATGAACAATTCTTGGATGATACAAATGACAAGACCTCCTTGGTATATATAGGAGTTTAAGGGGTCATAATATAATCAGAGCCTACATAAAAATAATAATGTAAGGGCACAAAAATAACAATAGTGGGCTTCTATGGGGCACAACAATAACAACATGGGGGATACATGGGCACAACAATAACAACACGGGGCTACACTAGTAATAAAAATAAGGGGAATACACTAGTATTATAAGGACCTACCATGCCCCTCTCCTTCAAAAAAAGCGTTGTCCTCAACGCTTGAGTAGTTCTGGATGCCTCTGTATAAAATTATCATCCTCCCATGTGGAATTTTCAACGGGTAAGTTCTTCCACTTAATGAAATACTCTGAAATGAATCGATTCCAAAGTTGTCAAGTTCTTGTTTTCATGACTGCTTTAGGCTCAAATATGATTTTGAATATCAGATTTAAGGCCATCCCAAAAAAATTCCTTCTTGAACCTGTGGTAAGTTTAAAAAAACCTTGAGTGCCCTCCTAAGGGGGGGGTGTGCAATTCTAAAAGAATCTTTTGTTTGAGTTGGGAATTCTTACATAGATATAAGCGATCTTTGTTCCATAATGAATCATTTTTCCATATAAATGTATCTAATGTACTAGGATTTTGCTGCAACTTTTGAATAAGTGTCCACACCTCTTCGTCATTCTTCCATTCATCCCTTACTTCAGTTATCAAATCAGCTTGGATAATATAAATGGCACAAAAAAATGCTTCCAAATCCTCCAAATCCTCATCCTTTCTTGAGAGTGCATCTGCAAAAAAAATTTGCTTTCCTATTCTATAGATGATTTCAAAGTCATAACCCAACATTTCTATGACCCATTTTTGTTTCTCTTTTGAAGGTAATATTTGTTCCAAAAAGTGTTTAAGACTATTGTGATATGTTTTTACCATGAAGTGTCTTCCCATTAGTTAATGTCGCCATTTCTTTAGTGCATGTAGTATTGCCAACGTTACCTTCTCATAAATAGGTTTGTGTAAATACTTTCCCTTAATTGGATGACTTTCAAAAGCAATGGGTCTTCCTTCTTGCATTATAACAACACCAAGTCAATTTCTTGAGGCATCACTTTCCACAGTAAATGTTTTTATGAATTCTGGCATAGATAAGACTGATGCTTCACATATTGCCTCTTTAAGATGTTCAAAGGCCTTAGTTCCTTCCGAAGTCCAAGAAAATGCATCTTTCTTCAGTAATGTTGTTAGAGGAATTGCAATTTTCTCATAATTCTTAAAAAACTTGCGATAATACCCTGTTAACCAGAGAATTCCTCGAAGATGCTTTAGGGTTGTGGGGATTTTCCATTCCTTAATGGATTTAATTTTGTTAGGGTCTACCTTAACACCCTCATGAGATTCAATATGACCTAAATATTCCACCTCTTGTACTCCAAAGAAACATTTAGATGCTTTTGCATATAATTGTTTCTCCTCCAATAGTTTGAGCACCCTATCAACATGTTGAACATGATCTTTCCAATACTTGTCGTAGATTAGTATATCATAAAAAAAATACTAACACGGATTTTCTAAGGAAGGGTTTGAAAATGGAATTCATCAAACCTTGAAATGTGGAAGGTGCATTAGTAAGGCCAAAAAGCATGACCAAAAAATCATAATGACCTTCATCGAATTGAATGCTATTTTCAAAATGTCTTCAACCTTCATTCTAATTTGATGATATCTTAAATGAAGATCCAAATTACTGAAGTAAATTGCTCAATGTAATTCATCCAAAATTTCATCAATGACAGGAATGGGAAATTTATCTTTAATAGTAAGCTTGTTTGAGCTCCCTATAATTCAAACACATACGCCATGATCCATCCTTCTTGTGCACCAACACTATTGTTGGCTTGATGGGCCCTGACCCAGGTTCAACGTTAGTCAGCCAAGCAAATCCCTCCACTACTAGCCCTTTTGGCATCAACCCGTGGAGCGCAGACCGAAGTCTCACCCGAAGTAGTATGGGGGGACGCAGGAACCAGGTTTCTGCACCCTGAGATGGTCATGATGTCGATCTATACTTCCTCATCTGACCTTCATGCAAATCGATAAGCCTTTAGGGCTTATCAATGTTACTTCTCTTTCGTTCTTCAGTACCTCCACGAAGGTACCCAACCAATCTTTGTGCAGCCCTAACCCGAGGTTTGAGCACTTACGCGCCTCTATGACTAAATTACTGTATAAGTTCCCAAGTTATCTTAAGTGGTACCTAATCTACCATGCATTTACAGTTACCTTCGTGTAATCCTTTATTCTTGCTTGCATTCAATTAACAGATATAATTGAATACATTCGCGCATTAAATAAGCATTATAATGTAAACCCAGATCGTATCATAATATAATCAGATGCATTAAATAGAGACAAAATACACAGTGATTTGTAGAATACTTCTCTTTATTGATATCTCAAGTTCAGTACAGACTCTATCCACCCTGCGCACACAGCTGCAGGGGTCCGCGCACTCAGCTGCGGACTTCCACCCTAGGCCTCTGTGCACTCAGCTATAGAGCCTCTACCTATGCTAAGACCCGAGAACACTTAGAACTTCTTACCCAAAACTCTTCTTCTGCTACTACCACTATCTTAAACTCTTCTAAGACTCCCTTTTTATACAATGCCATGGTCCACAGACCATGGGTAGATCCTTACAACCGACATGATACTTTACAAAGCAAGGGCGGATAACCCTTTTACATCTTCGTGCTCTGCGACCACAAAATGTGGAGACTTTACATCTTTATTACAAAATTTGGGCCTTCTACCCCAAAACATGGGCTTTTAGCCCCAAAACTGGCTCTTGGGGGAACCCATTCCCAACAGGCCCCCAACACAAACATGGTGACTCACCCTCAAGTCACTCTGCAGGCGCAGAGATCTTGGCGCGAAGAACCCCCATCTCGACCTGTACGACTGCTACCTTGGCGGTGCACTGCACGATCGCCTACTTTATTTCCTTGACCAACTGCTTTGTTGCTGGCCCTGTACTGTCAGCCTAAAGCTTCTGTTGAGTCTCCTGCAAACTAGCCAGCTTTCCTTCAATGGAGGTCGTGATCAAGTAGGCCTCGTCCAACCAAGGCTTCAAGCGCGCCTTTATCACTGTCTCCTTGTGCTGAGCATCTACCTTCTCCTTCAATGCTTGGCCTCCTGCAACTTCGCGAGTCTCTGTGTGAGGGCAAGAATATGCATTGTCCCTTTTACCTCATCGTAGCGCTGCTGCAGCTCTTGCACCTCTGTTTCTAGCCTCTGCATAGTAGGGTCTTCTTGTAGGCTGGTTAGTACTTCGAATGACTGTTCAAAAAGCATTGTGCAGTCCACCACTGCACTTTCTACTGCCACTATTTCCTTTGTATAGCAGTCGCGCTGCTCCTTGACTTCTGGTGGAGTCGAAGGCTGGGCCCTTAGATGCAATTCTGCAATTTGGAGCTTCAGCTCCAACTGAACCTTTTCCAATTCTATGCGAGCGTCGTGCACCCCTGTAGCGAGTTTACAACCACGCACATCTACTGGCTCATCTACAGGAATGGCCAAGTC
This sequence comes from Pinus tabuliformis, assembly GCA_031772625.1. Taxonomy (NCBI): domain Eukaryota; kingdom Viridiplantae; phylum Streptophyta; class Pinopsida; order Pinales; family Pinaceae; genus Pinus; species Pinus tabuliformis. Next base: position 1,489,867,525 of record CM062819.1, on the reverse strand, counting down.
TGGGACCATTCAGCATGCTTCCTCCATAACCTTGACTATGTGCTTGTTCTTATCGGTCACATCATTTGTAGTGGCAATGGCAGAATCTCACTTTACGACCATCTGAGCATTGTTAATGTTTTGCTTACTAATAACTTGCAAAGCGCGTTGTTCACGAGCCCTCAGTTCTACGATTACCCCATCCTGCCGCAGGTGGAGCGCCTTGCTAGGAAGCACTACCAAGTTTAGCCTTCTCCCTTGAGTGCACTGACAATGGGCCTGTTAGCTTTGGTCTCTGTCGTCAGTGCTCCATCTGGTAGCACTATGGATTGGGAGTCCTTCGCACGCAGCATCCTGGCGGCTTCTGAAGTACCAATGGCCAAACTGGTGGATGTCGCGCTGGTCTGTGATGCCCAAATCTACAGCGTTTACAGATTCTTCTGAATGGCCCCCAACGCCTGTTGCTGCTGCTACTGCTCAAACTGCTGCAACAGTTCTGCGGTGGCATCCCGCATTGTATCTCCAATGTCATTGAGATCCCCCTCTATTAGGGTGATCAGGTCCATGGATGTCTTTTTGGCCTTGGACTTCTTCCGTGGCCCTACTTTTTCTTGTCCCCTTGGACGCTTGATACAGAACGGAGGCGTCTGCGGGTCTACTCCTCCCTGCTCTATCTAATCATCCTCTTCTTCCTCTTCTTCTGGGGAGGGCAACTTCTCTTTGTCGGAGCCACGCTCCTCTCCTCCTATCTGTCTACCTATCTCCTGTGTGGCAGCGCGGTCTGCCTTAGCCTTATCCTCAACCTCCTTTCTCCTTTTCTCAGCCAGCTGCTCCATCTTGAGCTTGGCTTCATCCTTCTTCCATTATGCGACTGTCTTGCTGGATCCCGCTGTTAAGTCTGAGGCAGTGTGCCATTCTGCTGGCCAGTTGTCAATAACCGCTTGAATTGCATCATCCGTCGCCAAGTAGGGCAAGTCATGCCACTTCTGCTCGGGGTCCTTCCGTGCCCTTATGGATACATGGTGGAAATCAGCCTTAAATTCTGCGTACGACTGCAATTTATCAAAGATAGTAGGCGACAACTACGACTTGCGATTGATGGCCATGTGCATGTTCATCTCCATCAAGATCCAAAAGATCTTGATGTCCTTGATTCGCTAAGGATCCTTAGTCGCCCATAGCGAAGTGTACTTCGTGGCCTCAGGTAGGTCTAGCGCGACTGAGGGAAATTGGTTGTCTTCGGGTAGCTCCCAGGCTACCAACATGATGGACAGCAAGAGCCATGCATAGTGGAAGGTCTTGCTGAGATCTTGTGCCTCGCAGAAATTCGCGAGGAACTCATCGCAAAGGTAGTGCGCCCAATTAAACTAAACCTCCTCCGTGCATTGGGTCGCTAGAGCTACAACGAGCGTCGGTACTTCATCGGAGCGACACTTCCGCATGACCTTCCCTGCCAATATTTGTGTGGCCACTTTGACCGCAGGGTCAGAAATACTTGTAATCACATAGTTGCGCGACTTCTTTACTAATCTGAACTTCTTCTTCATGGCCTCCGCAAGGGCCAGCTCACTCGCCTTTCCACCAAACATCATAGCTAGATTCTCCCTTGAATATGGCAACCTCGTGATCCTATGGATCAGTCTATCAGTGATGGGTATTGGCTCCTCCATCCACAGACACCCATCATGTACCAAGCACAACAGCTACTTGATTACCAGCAAGATAATGGGTGTATGATTGTAGTGCGACACCCATAGCAGGTTGAGCAGGCCTACCTTATCCACTCCTTTGAGCCACTTCTGTAGTTCCAACGCGGTCATCCTGGTGGTCTTATGGAGGACGCAGTGCATAAATTGGTCTGTCGCTAAGTGAGGGAATCGCTCAGCATCAGCTAAGTCCCAATCCTCCAATTTCAACTTTGGAATCTGCCCCAAGCGCGGTCCTTAAAAAATAATCTTGTCCAACAGCAGAGGTGTGTACAATGTGACCTTGCTCTCGTCAATGTCCTTAGGCACCTTGGCCTTTCCGCTGTGCGGCGAGACGTACTCAGGTAATTTAGTAATGGGGTCAGACCCCTCAACTTCAACATCCTCCGTTTTTATCCCAAGATCCTCATCGTCCATTGGGATATCCCCAATTTCTTCCTCCTCCGGTTCTAGGTTAATGGTTTTTCCCTTTTCTTGAGCGGTGGGCTTGCCCTTCGGCGGGTTTCTTCTAGGTGATGTGCACACCGGTGGTGTCACGACCTACTTTCCTTTCTTACCTTTCACGCCTTCCTAGGTCTGGGTAGGCATTGGTCTAGGCAATCTGCGCGACTTGGGTATCTCTACAACCTCTGGAGAAGTTCCCTCTGCTTCCATAGCAACCTATGGCACAACCCCTTCGGCTGTCACTGCTTCCCCAATATCTACGGTTTCTATCGGTGTCGACATGATGCTATTCAACAGTTCTTGTGTCTCCTTTGGCAATTGCTCAAATGCCAAACTCACTATCAGAGCTTCAAAGAATTCACAGTTCATACGCATTTGAGAGCTCAACAACTCAATGCTCAAAATGCCAAGTGTTCTTCATTGGGCAGCCACATGTAATTTATAGGCCATTTTGAATTCAAATCAGATCGTTCCCCCCAAAATTGGTTCATTAATGCTAGATTGGTGGTAGATTTTCAAGGATCTTGCCCATAAATTTCGTCTTAAATGCCGCCCCCTGCTCCATTTGGCCATTTTTTTGTTGTCAAATCATGAACAGTGACTTTAATGGTCACTTTTCGGCTGACCTGCGCGGTTTTATCCCAGGTAGCGCAGCCTTCTGCGCGTTTGTGTGGTCTCTATGACATCTCCTCATTCTGCGTAGTTTCTTCATCGCACAATTCCCAAACCCGGGCAGTGTAATTTATAGTCCCGCGCCTCCGTTTAGCTACCTGGAGCACTAAGACTATTCTTCCTTCATATAGTCACCTAGCTAGATCACCAATGTATGGCTTCAATCGACTACCATTCACCTTTCTTGGGAAGGGATCCCCATTTAACTTAACCAACTGAACTGCTCCACCGTCGATAATCTCTTTGATGACATAAGGCCCCAGCAAGTGCATCCTAAATTTCCCTGGAAATTTATCAAATTTGTTGTCATATAGAAAAACCATATCATTTAACTTGAAGGTGCACAGTTTAATGTGCCGATCATGCCATGCCTTTTCACGTTCCTTTTGAATTTGTTGATGAAATCCAGTTAGAAATCGGTCCTCCTCAAGCTCTGCTAGCTGCACGAGCCTCTCTTCCAAGGCTCCGTGGTCCGCCATTCCTGTGAGTGCCACTATGCACAGACTAGGTACAATGTATTCCATTGGCATCACAGCTTCTACGCCATACACAAGTCTGAAAGGTGTTTGCCCAGTCAACTTCTTGCAAGTCATTCTGTAGGCCCATAGCACCGCTGGTACGCGCACATCCCAGTCACTTCTCTGAGCATTGCAGACCTTTTTCAGTGTGTTCTCCAGTATTTTATTGAATTCTTCCACCATCCCATTGGCTTGCGGGTGATAAGGCATGCTCTTCTGATGATACACCTGAAATTCTTCCATCAACGCGCTGATTGTTTCATTAAGGAAGTGCGTACCGTGATCGCTCATCAAGATCTTTGGACAACCAAATCTCGTCAATACGTATTCAAAAAGAAACTTTGCTGTTGTCGCGCCGGTACAGTCCTTCATAGGCTACACCTCTACCCACCTGGTCAAGTACTCTGTCGCGGTGATGATGTACCGCGCACCTGTTTTCTTTCCCGGAGGCTGAATTGGTCCCACAAAGTCAATCGCCCATTTCTCGAATGGTTGTAATGTCACCTACGGTATCAATGGCAGTTCATCCCTCTACGATGGCCTGCCAATCCTCTGACATGCATCACAAGCCCTACAATATGTTTTCGCGTTCTTATGCAGAGTTGTTAAATTGGCAACTAGGGCCAAACTCCATGTGGGTCGGCTTATTTATGGCAGCTGATATTTTTATTGGATCCCTCTCGTCGAGAGGTGTAGGATTGATCCAAATATCATCCGATTCCGATAAGTATTTATGGAGATATGAATTTATTTTGTTTATGTAATTATAGTCAAGCCGACCAGCGCTTATGTAGGCTCTAGAAGCCCAGCCGACGTGTCTATTCATCATCCTCATTTTGGTATAAATAGATGAGGATTTGATATCATTTGCACACACGTATTCTTGAGGTGATCTCCTCTCCACGTCTGGGTTTTTGGAGAAGGAGAGAACCAAAAGAATACATTGGCCTAAGAAGGAGCCCTAGCTGCAGATGATGCCCTAGCTGATCCAATGCAGTCATTTACACACAGCAATTATGGAAGCCTTATATGATGTTCATGGTGAAGCCACAATTGGAAGGAGCCATACCACAGTTATACGCATGGCATGTCATGTACGCTATTCATGTAACACCTTATACGCAGTCCAGAAAAGAGGTTCTAAACGTTGTCAAGGGTAGCTGCTGTAGAAAGAGCCACAGTCAAGCATGAGATAGGGCCGTAGGCATACATGGTAGCCATAGTGGTAACGTAGTGAAGCACGTCATAATCCTGCACGCATAGATGGTAGCCACATAGATGGTGGCAGCAGTAATAAAGAGAAAGCCGCAGTGGTAACGTAGTGAAGCTCGTCATAATCCTGCAGCCGTAGATGGTAGCCACATAGATGATGGCAGCAGTAATAAAGAGAAAGCCGCAGTGGTAACGTAGTGAAGCACGTCATAATCCTGCAGGCGTAGATGAATTTCATAGCATAGAAGGGTATGGTGCAGTCATGGCACGTAGCAAATTGTTGACACTCTCAATGTATGTGGATCCGGCAACATAGATCCAGGAATAGAAAATCTAGTCACATAGTTTCATGAAGACTTATTCATGGAGACAGTTAGCAGTCTATGGAGACTCTATACGATGCAGGTCATGGAGACATCAAAGCACTGTCATGGATATACATAGTCATGGAAATATACATACGCTGTTGTACACAGTCATGGAACGCTGTCAACAGGGATTATACACTGTGTGCAGAAAGTGATATTGCTTAGGTATATAAACTTCGGTGACATAGAGATAAGAACGTTGTGTGATCTGGGCACATATAGATAATGCAGTCTTGGGCAGCAACATGATATATTGTAGATGGGATGTGCAACGAATACATGGAGCGTGGGCAACAGCATGATGGGCAGCATTATGAGATCATGTGCATGGGCAGCACAATGATACATTAGCAGGGGTAGTAGCATGATGATGATGTAGCATAATAGGTATCAGTTGAAGCAAAATGTCTTCAACTGATCTCATCATTATAGGAGATGATCTATGCTTAGATCTAGATAAAGTCAAAGTGTTGACTTCTGTTGTAAATGTACTCTCTCTCTCTCTCTGCTGAACTTTGAAGATAAAAGAAGATTTGATCAAAGGGTTTCCCCACACATTGTGGGGTTTGTCCCTGGCTCGCACCATATCTTGTGTCCTCTTGTCTTGGCTTGTCTTCTACGTTTTATATTTATGTTCTATCTGCAGTTTATCGTAATGCTGATGTGATTGCTAACTATGAAAATTTTATAAATTGCTCTAGCATAGAACATACCCAAATCTTAACATGGTATCAGAGCTGAGGTGAAGACAATGCCCAAGCAAGAGTGAAAGAGTAATCACCAAAGACAGTTGGGACAAGGCAGAAGGATCAATGGGTTCCTCATAATTCACCTAGGGTGAAGTCAAAGCAGAAAATGTTATCAGAATGGCGCAGCGAAAGATTCTGATGGTCCATCTTAAGATCACTTCATTGGGAAGTTCGGATCTAATTGTGGAAGAAAAGGCGGATGCCTTGTTGAAATAAGTTTCGCCGTTATACGAAGGAGTGTCCGCATGGCAGAGACACATCTCTTGATGAAGATAACAATCATTCCTGGGACATATTCAATGATCAAAAGGAATGACTGGTAATGCAGGTCATCAAGGAAATGGTCGACTCTTCCACAAAAGCAAGGAACCCCCAAAATCTCTTTTATGTACCTGATTGAACCTGATGTCCATCTCGGAAATGGAAGTCAAAGGTTACAAGGTGGCACTTATCGATGGAAAGGTACGTGTTTGAAAATAGATCTTTTAAAGATGTTTTTGAGTTCAGGGTTGTATCAAGTTGCAGGAAGTCCACTGGGGACCATGTCCATTGACTCAGCACCGGAAGCCTGTGAGTCAGATGGTGACTAGGATGCCTGAATTCAAAAAGAAGCATGAAGGTACATGTCTGAAATGTACCGAAGGAAAATATTATAAGGGGACCATTCCCCTCATGCAGCAGGTTCATAGGTTTGGAACAACCCGAGGAGTTTGAAGAATCATGATCAAGGAATCTCATGTATACAGGTGGAAGAAAGCCCTCTATGGCTTGAAGAAAAACACCTCGGGCATAGTATGAGAGGATTGATAGCTGTCTAATGTAGCTGAGATTCACTAGGAGTGAAACCGATCCAAACCATTACTCGAAGGTTGTGGATGATAAACCTCTCGTACCGGCACCGATGTCTGACAGGTGCAGACCCTCTCAATTATAGGAGACAGAGGGAGTTGGATTCATAATGTGGGAAGATAAGCTACAAGCTTGTGACTGCCTCAAGGATCTTAACTTTCAGAAGTTATATAATAATGATGTCGGACCAGATTTGGGAAATGCCTTTGAGTTTCATAAACTCAGTCACATTGATGTTCTTGGAGAACCTCCGTTCGAACATATGTGTTGCAGTTAGCATGGTGAGCTCATATTTGGTTGAGCCTCACTGGATTGGTACCAAGAATCTTCTGAGATATCTTCAGGGGCTCAATCTCTCATGGATTGAGATACACTGCCGAAAATATGAAACCACATGATTATTCGAATGATGAGTGGGCAGGCAGTGTGGAGGATCACTAGAGCACTTTTCAGTGTTGGTTCTCTTTGGATTCTGCTTCGATGCAGGAAGCAGAAGTCGGTCACTATAAGCACCGCCAAGACCGAATACATGGCTACAAGTATGATCTTGTATGAAGCTGCATGGTTGCGGAATTTCTTAGGAATCCTGTATTCGACAATTGCTCCAGTGGACAGACATCAGATACTGCCTTATCTGGGATATGGAAAGTCGATGAGTAAGGAGGCTCCATCGCACTGAGATGATATGCAGGTCGCTAAAGCCCCGAGGGAAAGATCAAATTTGTGATTTTCCTGAATGACTTGGAGTCATCAAGAGACCTTTGTAAAAGGGTCCTGCATGTTGCATACATTAAGCTCTGGGAGCTCTGGGGGGCTTGCAGAATATACTGGAGCAACATACGACCACAGGGTGACTCACCCTCCCCTGGTGGTGCGCACTGGAACAAGATGATTCGCTCTCTTGTGTAGCAGGATTGATGTGTTCTCCTGTGAGGCCTGGATTGATGTGTTCTCCATGGTGATTGTAGCAGGATTGATGTGTTCTCCTGTGAGGCCTGGATTGATGTGTTCTCCATGGCGATTGTAGCAGGATTGATGTGTTCTCCTGTGAGGCCTGGATTGATGTGTTCTCCATGGCAGCCTGGATTGATGTGTTCTCCATGACGATTGTAGCAGGATTGATGTGTTCTCCTGTGAGGCCTGGATTGATGTGTTCTCCATGGCGATTGTAGCAGGATTGATGTGTTCTCCTGTGAGGCCTAGATTGATGTGTTCTCCATGGCAGCCTAGATTGATTTGTTCTCCATGGCGATTGTAGCAGGATTGATGTGTTCTCCTGTGAGGACATGATTGATTAAGTTCTCCTGTCGAGGCATCCTACCCATGCAGTCTGGGACTCATGGGAAGTACCTCTCATCTGATCAATGAGCAGGGAAATGAAGTTAGGAACCATAGTAGTACTGATGGACGCATCGTTGTATCTACCGTACTCCCTACGCTAGGATGTCCTCCATTGATCTGGGATCAATGATACTGGTCTGGGACCAGTGGTAGGAGTTGTACATACTATGACGCTGACTTCGGGTCGGCTGAGACTGGTCTGGGACCAGTGGTACATACTCCGAGACTGACTTCGTGTCAGTACAGTATTGGTCTGGGACCAGTGAGAGTCGTACATACTATGACGCTGACTTCGGGTTGGTTGAGACTAGTCTTGGACTAGTGGTACGCACTCTGAATCTGACTTCGGGTCAGTGGAGAATGGTATGAGACATTCTCGATCAATTCTTCTTCTTCATAGTTCAGCGGAGATGAGCTGAGCGTAGTAGAGCCAGCAGCGCTGATCAGAGCAAAGCTAGCAGAGCTGAGTTGAGCAGAGGAGAGCTAGCAGAACTGAGCTGAGCAGAGCTAGCAGAGTAGAGCTAGCAGAACTGAGCTGAGCAGAGCCAGCAGAGTAGAGCTAGCAGAGCTGAGCTGAGCAGAGTTGGGCAGAACAGTGCAGGGCACTGATGGAAAAGATAGTACAGTCGTACACATGGATCAGCGGATGGAAGTCTCCCTAGTTGAGAGGGAGTGTTAAATTGGCAACTAGGGCCAAACTCCATGTGGGTCAGCTTATTTATGGTAGCTGATATTTTTATTGGATCCCTCTCATTGAGAGGTGTAGGATTGATCCAAAGATCATCCGATTCCGATAAGTATTTATGGAGATATGAATTTATTTTGTTTATGTAATTATAGTCAAGCCGACCAGCTCTTATGTAGGCTCTAGAAGCCCAGCCGACGTGTCTATTCATCATCCTCATTTTGGTATAAATAGATGAGGATTTGATATCATTTGCACACACGTATTCTTGAGGTGATCTCCTCTCCACGTCTGGGTTTTTGGAGAAGGAGAGAACCAAAAGAATACGCTGGCCTAAGAAGGAGCCCTAGCTGCAGATGATGCCCTAGCTGATCCAATGCAGTCATTTACACACAGCAATTATGGAAGCCTTATATGATGTTCATGGTGAAGCCGCAGTTGGAAGGAGCCATACCACAGTTATACGCATGGCATGTCATGTACGCTATTCATGTAACACCTTATACGCAGTCCAGAAAAGAGGTTCTAAACATTGTCAAGGGTAGCTGCTGTAGAAAGAGCCACAGTCAAGCATGAGATAGGGCCGTAGGCATACATGGTAGCCGCAGTGGTAACGTAGTGAAGCACGTCATAATCCTGCAGGCGTAGATGGTAGCCACATAGATGGTGGCAGCAGTAATAAAGAGAAAGCCGCAGTGGTAACGTAGTGAAGCTCGTCATAATCCTGCAGGCGTAGATGGTAGCCACATAGATGATGGCAGCAGTAATAAAGAGAAAGCCGCAGTGGTAACGTAGTGAAGCACGTCATAATCCTGCAGGCGTAGATGGTAGCCACATAGATGGTGGCAGCAGTAATAAAGAGAAAGCCGCAGTGGTAACGTAGTGAAGCACGTCATAATCCTGCAGGCGTAGATGGTAGCCACATAGATGGTGGCAGCAGTAATAAAGAGAAGGCCGCAGTCAGGTGAGATAACTATAGGCACGCATGAAGGAGCCACAGTCAATACGCTGTCCAAACAGTCCTTAACTTATCCGCTGTCCTAGCAGCTAGCCGCAGTCAAATAGAGACTGCTATACACAGTCAAAGCTAGCCTCATTTCCGTGTTATTACTCGCTATCAAGAGGAATGTTAATTCACTGTGCTAAGTGGTCCAAATCCGCAGTTAAGGGTGGACCCAATGTACCCTAATCACAGCAAAAATGTCATCGTGAAAGTGGCATGGTGTGACAGTATAAGGTTAATTTAAAGGAGCAAGTGGACAGACCTGTTGAGCTGTCCAAGGCAGCGTCATACGCTGCCCCAAATCCGCAGTCTAAGAAGTCCCATCTGCTGCAGTCATCTAATTGATATAAGTTTGACACCAACAATCCATTGGGCCGACGGAGATTATCTGAGCACAGGGTCATGAAGCCGCAGTAAGTAACAAAGGTGTTGTCAAGGTAAAGGAATCCGCAGTAGGGCATGGTGCAGTCATGGCACGCAGAAATCGCTGACACTTTCAATGTATGTGGATTTCGTAGCGTAGAAGGGTATGGTGCAGTCATGGCACGTAGCAAATTGTTGACACTCTCAATGTATGTGGATCCGGCAACATAGATCCAGGAATAGAAAATCTAGTCACATAGTTTCATGAAGACTTATTCATGGAGACAGTTAGCAGTCTATGGAGACTCTATACGATGCAGGTCATGGAGACATCAAAGCACTGTCATGGATATACACGGTCATGGAAATATACGTACGCTGTTGTACATAGTCATGGAACGCTGTCAACAGGGATTATATACTGTGTGCAGAAAGTGATATTGCTTAGGTATATAAACTTCGGTGACATAGAGATAAGAACGTTGTGTGATCTGGGCACATATAGATAATGCAGTCTTGGGCAGCAACATGATATATTGTAGATGGGTTGTGCAACGAATACATGGAGCATGGGCAGCAGCATGATGGGCAGCATTATGAGATCATGTGCATGGGCAGCACAATGATACATTAGCAGGGGCAGTAGCATGATGATGATGCAGCATGATAATAGGTATCAGTTGAAGCAAAATGTCTTCAACTGATCTCATCATTATAGGAGATGATCTATGCTTAGATCTAGATAAAGTCAAAGTGTTGACTTCTGTTGTAAATGTACTCTCTCTCTCTCTCTCTGCTGAACTTTGAAGATGAAAGAAGATTTGATCAAAGGGTTTCCCCACACATTGTGGGGTTTGTCCCTGGCTCGCGCCATATCTTGTGTCCTCTTGTCTTGGCTTGTCTTCTGCGTTTTATATTTATGTTCTATCTGCAGTTTATCATAATGTTGATGTGATTGCTAACTATGAAAATTTTATAAATTGCTCTAGCATAGAACATACCCAAATCTTAACAAGAGTTGGCCACCACAATCTAGCACGCAGAACCTTCTGCGTTGTTGCTTTTCTTGCATAATGTCCTCCTACAGCTCCTCCATGAGCCTCCACGAGGATGTTGCTTCGCTCAAAGTCAGGTACATAGTGTCACAATATTTTGTCTGACCCCATTTTGTACAAATGTCTTGCAATGACGGAGAAGTCTGCTGCGCGCACTACTAACTCCTTCTTCTGTTGGCTTGTATACCCTTCTGGAGCAGTCCCCATTGTCAGGAATTGTATGATATCTTCAAAGTGACTATCCGCGATGCGTACCACAAAGAGCTGCACATTAGATAGTCCTTCCTCCAAATTAGTGGGCTCCTCTCCCGTTTCGATGCATGACAGATGATCTGGTCCTGCGTTCAATCATCTAGGCTTCACAATAACTTCAAAATCATACTCCTGGAATAATAACAACCACTTGCAGATCTTCCCCCCCAACACAGGCTTATTAACCAGGTATTTTAACGCAGAATGATCCGTATACATCTTAAAATGTCCACCCAGCAAATAGTGCCTAAACTTTTGGAGCGCATATACCATGGCTAGTCCTTCGCGCTCTGTAGTGGAATAGTTCTTCTCAGCCTTGGACAACTTCCTGCTCATGAATGTTATAGGATGGTCCAATTCCCCCTCGCCCACCTGTGTCAGCACAACCCCCAGTGCGATACATGAGGCGTCCACATGCACATGAAATTCCTTCTTCCAGTCCAGAAAGACTAGGATTGGCGTGGTGACCATTTTCTCTTTCAACACGTCCAAGATCTTCTGGCATTCATCACTCCAACAAAACGTAGCATCCTTTTTCAACAACTTCTCCATGGGCGTGGTGATCTGGGCATAGCTCTTGATGAACTTCCTATAGTATCCAGTATGCCCCAGGGTTGCGCACAACTGTTTCACATTCCTTGGTGCCTCCAAGTTGATTATCACCGTGATCTTCGCAGGGTCTACCATCAATCCCTGTCTGCACACCACATGCCCTAGTAGGATCCCAAAAGGGACACAAAATAGACACTTCTTCAGATTGAGCGCAATCTGGTATCTTCGACACATATCTAACATTAAGCACAGACTTGCCACATGATGCTTGACCAATCCAAACACTGTCCAATCATCAAATTCAACCTCCAGGAACTTATGAATGAAGTCTTTGAATGCCGCAATGACTACGCGTGAAAATATTGTTGGCGCATTCTTCAACTCAAAAGACATTACAATACACTGAAAACATCCCCATTCTTTAGGCACGATTTTGATATGATGATACCCAGAGAACCCATCAGTGAAAGAGTATGCTTCTTGGCCGCCTACATTATCCATTTTTTCTTCAGTGAATGGGGTCGGGAAGGGGTCATGCACGCAAGCATCATTTATCTTCCGAAGATCCACGCATATCCTTATTTCTTATTTCTGTTTCTTTTCCTAAACCACTATCGGGCTTACCCAATCAGATTCTTCTATTGGTTCAATAATTCCTGCCGCGAGCATCTTATCCAACTTAGCGCAAACCCTTTCCTTATACTTAGGATTAAGGTGGTAAGGTCTTTGTTTTATAGGCTTCACGTCCGATTTTAGGGTGATCTTCATGACACCCAAGTCTCTTATTATCCCTTTTAGATCAGAAAACTTTGTGGGGAACAAATCTTGATATTCGCGGAGGAGCTCAGCGACCTTGTCTACTATTGCATCATCCCAATAGTCCCCAATCTTTGTGAATTTTGGTTCCGCCTTTGTGCCAATGTTGACCTGCCTGGTTTTCAGCATCACGGTTATGTTAGGATCCTCTATTTGCAGACCTTCAACCTTGTGGTGACCTTTAGTTTCCGGAATATTAACTTTTCGGGGATCCTCACCTTCTTCTTCAACGATCATGTTATATAATTCCAATGCATGGCTCAGCTGGGTAGTCCAATCAGGGTGTATCAGGTCCAAAATATCTTATGGTATCCTAAAGATCGCTTCCTTAACCTCTTGTAGTGTCGCGTCAATACAGTGAAACCCATCCTCAAAGTTGAACATCATTAAAAATCCCTGGCGCAGGATGTCCCATTCTTCAGTGCCATGGCAGAGCTCAGTTTCCAAATACCAATTCATTGGTATGACGCCCAGGGTATGAAAAAACAGATGCACCCATTTAGGTTGGGGCTCCATGCCATAAGCCTTATTCCATTTAGCCAGGTGATCGCGCGGGTCATCTCTTCCGTCATACTTATTTGTCATCCGCACTTTTGGCTGCCCAAAACGTATTCTCATCATCCTCCTATAGTCACGCCAATCACTGAAACTATCCTTGTGCGTACCCCACCATCTTGCAGGCATAGCACGCAGTACCCAGTCCAAGGCCTGGAAGCGATGTTTCTCTGGTACTTCTCTTTCAAATGCATCCAAAAAGCAATCAACATCAGTTAGCCCATCATAATGAGGCATATCCCTAACTTCGGATGACACACAACGCAACAATTTGGTCATCATATTACAACGCAACGTTGAAACTTCATGCAGTCGGTTCTACCAATGCTCCAATTCTTCATCCAAATCTGACGTGCAGGAGCTTTCGCGATCCCATGTAATGCGTCCATCTACTGTCGGATTCACCCAATCCTGGTCTCGCATCATTATCTTGTAAATCTAGTCCAGATCATCATCGCTTTCATAATCTCAGATTGGTTCTGTATAGCGTGGTCCCTCCATGGGATCCAGTGGCACCACTACGTGGAGCGACTTGTTTTCAAATATCATCTTCTGCTTCTTCAGGTTGATTACCCCATTCATGTCAATGGCCTAATCGATTCCAAGGAGCGCAGGGTAAGGATTGTTATCATCCACAATCTTTATTACCTCAAAATCCGCCAGTGAGCTCACGCCCTCGATGTCAACTTTGACCCCTTGCAGCCTCCCCATTGGGATAATTTTCTGTTGATTTGTCATTCTTAACTATATCATAGACCACTGGAGCGTAGGTCTCCCCATTCTTTCCCAGGTCTATTTTGTCAAAACATTTGAGTCGGACCCTAGGTCTAGGATAACTTGGTCCATCTCGTATTCCCCTATCTGCGTGGTGAGTCTCATCTCCCACCCGGTCCTTGCCTTATGCTTGCCAAGCTTCCTGACCATGCACGGTTCACTAGTAGCGCCATCCTTACCAGTGCACCGATTGATCAGTTCCTACAAGCCCTTCACAACCTTATTGTCATGGAGAAGCTTCATGTAGGTCTCCAAGAACGTGGTAATCATGGATGGGTCCATTTCTTCAACTGGTTTCTCCTGAATTCCGGAGGTAGAGGCCTCAGCGAAGCTTTTCTTTGCTTCCATAAATGTTTCTTTTGTGTGCTCCAAATCAAACCCAGTCTCCTTTTCTGGTGCTTTGCGAACCCATTCGCCTTCTGCAGGTTGCTTCCCTTTATCCTCCCTAGTCGTGGTTCCACTCCGCAGCATAATGTTTACCTTAGGGTCTTCCTCGCGAGGCTCAGCCCTCATCATCTGGAGGTTCTGTGTCGGCCGCGAAGGGTGTGCCCCATTTTCAAGAATCTTACCCAACAATATTGGGTAATCCTCAGTCGCATGGTCAAATTGAGTACAGTAGCGGCACAACAATCACGTCGGATTTAGACAGTCCCTCACGTAGTGTCCTGGGCCTCTGCAATTGTAACAAATTAGTTGTCCTTGGTCTCTCCCAGGCCCTCCTCCACCTTGGCCTCAGCCGCGCCCCTGATACTCACCTCGCATTCCCCCAACGCTTTGGTCAGGAGGTCGCGTTTCTGTCTGCACTCTGTATGCGGGTGTCCTATCCATCATCAATTCGTAACTCCGACAATTGCACTTGTCATGGCCTATTGATTGACAGAAATTGTATAATAGTTGTTGCGGTGTTTGTACAAATTTCTGTAGCAAATGGCAATTATCAGTTGTATGTTTCCTTGCTATGTGATATATAGCACACCATAGCATAGGCCCTATACTTGGCCTTGTCGCGACTTCTGGTCATAGTGGCATTGGTCCTCCTACTACAACATAATTCGCGAAAACTAGGAAGTGATCCTTGTCATACCCCTGACCCTCACATTTTATACACCAAACCTCTTCGCACGCCTCTGGCTGAGTAGTTCTGTCCTGCTTCAGACTTTGCATTTCAAGACAAAGGTTTTGCAACTATGCATGAATTTGTTGAACCCCCAGATTCAGATCTTGCATCGGCATTTCATGCAGTCTCATTGCAATCTCCAAGGCTTCTACCTGAGTCGTAATCTTCTGTTGTGATAGCGCAACCCTTAGGTGAGGTAGGAGCAAAGCCACGAACCATTCGCAGTGTTGCCCATCCGTCAAATTCATATTAGCTTCATGGATTTTACACTTCAATCTCTGATCTAACTCCCAAGGGGTCTCACTTGGTTTCATCACGATTTCCTTGAATCCCACAATCGACTGTGCTTCAGACTTAGGCCTACTGAATTCTTTATTCAGCGTGGTTTGGATCTCTGCTAGCGTAGCTGCCTGGTTTTTATTAAAGTACTTGATGTACCAGGTTAGCGAGCGATCTTGCAAAGCACTAACCAACATCACCTTCTTCATGTGATCATCTGCGACGCCCTGAGCTTCCCATACAACCTTTATGATGAATCAAAATTGGTCCAGGTCCTCATTACCTACGCCCTTGAATACAAGTAGTTTTACGAAGTTCGCCATATTGAACAGTGGAGGTGGCAGTGGTGTGGGTGATGGGGTGAGCAGTGGAGGCAAGGATGGAGGTGGTGTGTATGGATGTGATGAGGGGGGAGGCGATGTAGGTATTCATGGTAACCTTTGTCTTATCAACTGACTAGTGCTCAAGGGAGAAATCTGCGGTGTTCCCTCGTCATCACTTAAAGGAGATCCGATCAGTGGGCTATACTCAGGACCTTTTCTTCCTCCGTCCCTGAAAGGTATTTCGCTTCACATAGCTCCAAACATCAAGGTAACCACATAACTCATTGTTCATACAAGAGCATCTTAATACAAGTATTCAGTGATTTTGAATACTTACCTCGCAGTCCTTTGAAGAAGCGCGCTCTGCTTGCTATAACTGATAGAGGTATAAACCGCAAACTCTGTCACAAATCCCCCTATGATGCGGCCAAGCCAATGGTCAAAAGCACACGTGATCTTATCTTCAGAGGCTTCCAACCTCCTTGCTAGCTCGGGTGTCCAAACAATCGGCTTGTTAAGCCTCCACTTTCCTTGACCGTCTGCCAACTCTGCGATCCACTCATATAACTCAACCAGGAAGGAACATAAGAAGATTTCATGTATTTCTATGTACAGGTATTTTTCCAACCACTGTTCTTTCGTCAATTGCGGATTCTTGTTTTCTTGCACCGTGAATTCGTAGATTTTTCTATCCTACCAAGTTTCAATTTCTTCCTTAGTTGGATTCCAATGATACGACATCACACATCTCTCATGTAGATCTCGGTCCTGGCAACATAACCATTTGTTTTCTTGATGGGACTTGACCCAGGTTCAATGTTAGTCAGCCAAGCAAATCCCTACACTATTGGCCCTTTCGACATCAGCCAACGGAGTGCGGACCGAAGTCTCACCCGAAGCAGTATGGGGGGATGCAAGAACTAGGTTTCTGCACCTTGAGATGGTTGTGATGTCGATCTATACTTCCTGATTCGGCCTTCATGTAGATCGATAAGCCTTTAGGTCTTATCGATGTTCCTTCTCTTCTATCCTTTAGTACCTCCGCGAAGGTAACCAACCAATCTTCGCACATCCCTAACCCGAGGTCCCGGCACTTACGTGCCTTTGTGACTACGTTACTGTATAAGTTCCCAAGTTATCTTAAGTGTTACCTAATCTACCATGCATTTACAATTACCTTCGCATAATCCTTTATTCTTGCTTGCGTTCAATTAACAGATATAATCGAATACATTCGCGCATTAAATAAGAATTATAATGTAAACCTAGATCGTATCATAATATAATCAGATGCATTAAACAGAGACAAAATACATAGTGATTTGCAGAATACTTCTCTTTATTGATATCTCAAGTTCAGTACAAACTCTATCCACCCTGCGCACACAGCTGTAGGGGTCCACGCACTCAGCTGCGGACTTCCACCCTAGGCCTCTGCACACTCAGCTGCAGAGCCTCTACCTACACTAAGACCCAAGAACACTTAGAACTTCTTACCCAAAAATCTTTTTCTACTATTACCACTATCTTAGACTCTTCTAAGACTCCCTTTTTATACAATCCCATGGTCCACGGACCATGGGTAGATCTTTATAGCCGACATGAGACTTTACAAAACAAGGGCGGATAACCCTTTGACATCTTCACACTCTGCGACCACAAAATGCAGAGAATTTACATCTTTATTACAAAATTTGGGCCTTCTACCCCAAAACATGGGCTTTTAGCCCCAAAACTGGCTCTTGGGGGAACCCATTCCCAACAACTACTGGAGAAGAGAAAGAACTTTTACTTGGTTGAATTATACCGACCTCTAGCATTTCTACAACCATATTTTCAATTTCACTCTTTTGGGCATAGGGATATCTGTAAGGCCTGATGTTTGGAGGAACACTTCCTGGAATCAAGTTAATAGCATGATCACAATAATGAATTGGTGGGAGGCCTTTGGGAGTCTCAAACACCTTGGAATAATTGTCCAAGACTTTTTGGATATATGGAGAAATAGATTATTTCGATGTTTGAACCTCTGGTGAGCATAATTGTGCAATTACGCCTCATTGTTATTTATTCAAAAGCTTTGTCATGCTATTAAAGTTGATTATATTCCCTGGTTTCACTGTGATGACCATTAATTCAATTTCCTTTCCTTCCCAAAAAAAATTCTTGAAAAATTCTTGAAAATTAAAAGTTATCGTCCCCAAAGATTGTAACCATTGGAATCCTAGTACAATATCAGCACCACCCATTGGAATGGAAAGCATTGGAATATTCAATACATACATGGTTAGATTGATATTATGGCACTTTCCAGAGAAATTTATAGTTCCTCCATTTGCAGTCATCACTTGACACTCTGGTGCTAGATATAGAAAGAAATTCAATTCCTTGGATATCTTACAATGAATAAAATTATGGGTATTACCCGAATAAATCAACACTATTACCTTTTTCTTCTTGATATATGCTTCTATCTTAAGAGTTTGAGGAGTGGTAATTCTCACCAATGTATTACAAGATATCATCGAATTCATTTCTTCTTTTTCTGGGGTTGATTCCTGGTGTATATCCTCTTCTTTTGATGCTTCTTGTTTCTTTTCTTCCTCCTCTTCACAATCTATGTAAAATAATTTCTTCTCAACACACTTATGACCTTTAGTGTATTTTCTATCACAACTGTAACAAATCCCATTTTCTCTTTTTTCCTCCAATTTTTGTGGTGTCAACCTTGTAGGTTATGGAAGGCTAGTAGCAGCAACACTTCCATCTTTATAGTTGTGAGTGGTAGACTTCCTTGTTTCCATAATTTTTCTTTCAACTTTTCTTGCCACCTTGAATTCCTTCTCCAATGAATCAGGTTCCCAAAGGCAAACCTCATGTTGGATGTTATCCTTTAAAGTCCCTATGAAGACATCAATCTTATGCTCCTATGGAATATCATTTACCTTGATATTCAATCTTTGGAAGTACTCAATGTAGAAATTAATGTGCAGATTCAATACTGCTCATGAAATTTGCTAAATCACAAGACTTGAAGCTACTCTATTGATCTACAAAATTTAATTCAACATCTAAAACAAGAATCATAGACATGCAAAAGGAAACATCACACATGCACATATATTTATCTAGGGGAAAGAAAATGCTCAAAACCCTTACTATCTATATTGCTTTAATCAAAGAATAGAGAAGAAATACAATGCTTGCTCAAGTTTGAGAAGACCCTGCAAGTGTATAGTCTATACCTTTTCATGACTGACTGAAACTGACCAACACTTAGCCAATTTAAAGCCTTTCCATGCTCTTGTTTCCTTGCATTGTTCCCTTAGGAAATTTCCCCTATTTTTGAGGAATTTCACACTCTAGAATTGCGCAATAACCTTAGGTCATTCTTTGACTACATGCACCACTTGTACACATTGGAATATGCTACAATTGATAGTACATTGCCTTGGAATATCCATCTCAACTAGGTAACTCAAATTCTCTGAATGCAACAATTGTTTCGAGTTGCTTGATCAGTTAACTAGTTGATCACTGAGTGTGGTTGAAGTTCCACTTCCACTACTTGACCTCTACTAATTCTTTTGACAGTTAGAACTAATTAAACTGACAATAACTCAAATTAACTGAAATAGATTGCTACAAATTACCAATTAATCATGTAGAACTGAACTCAAGATTCCCCAACTCGAATTTACTAAGTTAACTGAGTAATAAGTGCCATGTCACCTTAGTTAACTACCTCCAAGTATTCTATTGAAATAGAAATTTTAATTTTAATCTAGTTTAACCAAGGCAAAGTCAAAACTAGATTTTCTTTCTTCATTTTCAACACTCCCTCTCAAAAAGAAAGAGATTATCAACCACCCTTATCCTGTGCCTATGGAACTCAAACTTCCCTCTTCACAAGGCCTTTGTAAAAATATTTTCATCTTGTTCCTCTGTTAGAATGTACCGCAACAACATAATCTTCCTCTACACACAATCTCGTAGATGGTGATATCAGATATCAATATGCTTGGATCGATCGTGAAAAACAAGATTCTCAGAGAGTTTGATACAACTTTGATTATCATAGTAAATCATAGTAGGATCCATCATCTGACCAAACAAGCCAACAAGTATCTTTCTCATCCAGATCGCCTCACATGTTGCTTGACTTGCAACCATGTATTATGCTTCTGTTGAGCTGAGTGCCACTAATATTTGTTTCCTCCTATACCAAGAAACTATTGTGGACCCAACACTGAAAATTCCACCTGATGTATTCTTTTGGTCTGATGGAATTCCCACCCAATCTACATCAGTGAAGCCACACAACTTCACTCCCTCTGTTCATTTGTACCAAAGTCCAAACTGGGTAGTGCCTCTGAGGTACCATATAACACATTTAGTTACCCTCCAAAACCGTTTGGTTGGCCTAACCATAGCTTGACTCAACTAGTTGACCACATAACACATGTCTAGTCATGTGCTCGCAGGATACATGAGTGAACCCACTAATAGTCGCATCCACTTCCTCACCTAAAGTGTCATCCTCTTTCCTCCAGTTGGTCGCTAGAGGAGTCTCCATGGGTTTGCACATGTCCATGCGAAACCTCTGAAGTATCTCGTTGGCATACTTGCCCTAAGGGATAAATAATTCCCCATCACCTTGCCATACTTCCAATCCAAGGAAGTAGTGCATGAGGCCCATTTCCTTCATCTCAAACTCTCTTGCAAGGTCCTTGAAAAATCTGATCAGTTTCTCAATACAAATAAGGATCAAGTCATCAACATATAAAACAATAATCAACAATTTACCTTCTACCAAAATATGATAGAGATTTGCATATGCTTCACTTTTGGTTAAGCCCAAACCTATGAGATAGTTATCGATCATGGTGTACCAAACATAGGGAGCTTGCTTGAGACCATACAATGCTTGCTTGAGCCTGCACACATGAGACTCTCGATCAAAAGTCTTGAAGCCTTATGGTTTCTCTATATACACCTCCTCCTTAATAACTCCATTGAGGAATGCAGTTTACACATCCATCTGGTGGATCTTACACCCAATATGCGCAGCCAAAACAAGGATTGACCCAATGCATGACTACCTGCTATAGGAGAAAATGTCTCCTCATAGTCAATCCCCTCCACCTGAGAGTACCCCTTGGCCAAAAATTTGGCCTTGTATTTTCTATGCTTCCATCTGTTTCCTACTTCACCTTGAAGATCCATCTCGAACCCACACTTAATTTGTCTTCTAGTCTTGGGACCACTTCCCAAATAATTTTCTTCACAATGGATTCGTACTCCTCCACCATTGCATCAACCCATACTGGTTTCTCTACTGCTTCCTTGAAATAGGATGGCTCAGTCTCTACTAGCTTAGTCATGAGATCCATGTAGCGAGTGTACCGATCTAGTGACCTTCTCTGCCCTCTCTGATTTGTAGGAGCACCCAATTCTCCCTCGCATCCTGCAAAAGTCTCTCAACTTCTCTAGTTCTCTTCCTGCCTTCTCTAGATGGTTCTACTTGAGTGGATGTCTCCACTCTCTGCTCCTCAACTTGTGTTTCTCCATCACATCCTAAGGGTCCTCCTTTGGAGATAAAAGTTCCTCCTCTGGTGGGATCTAAATCTCCCTCTCAAGAGAGCACCAGATGGCTTTGTCTTCATCAAATTTGGCATCCCATCAGACAAATGCCATTCTGATGGATGGAAAATACACACGATAATTGTGGGGAGTTTTTGTGTAACTCACAAATACCTATGTTAGCTCTGAAGTGCAGCGTTGCCATATTGGAGGCTAAAGGAGGGAGATGATATGCTTTGATATCCCGGATAGGGCCCCACACAGGCCATCAACCCACTTTCCTCACCCTTCCACTTACCTTCCATTCCGCTCATTTCCTAACCCAACCCTCACATCCCCACAGGACCCTCTTTTCACCTTAAGCCTAAATAAATTAACCCAAAAACCCAAAAAACCTTACTTTTCCATTCATACGCTCCCTCTACACATTTCTCGAGGACATATCATACCACCTTGCCCTCTCGCTGTTGATTTTCCCCCCGCTGATCCAATGGCCCACGTCTCACCCGATCAATGGAACCTGCCTAATCGTTCCCTGCCGTCAGATCACCCCTGCCAGATCTGATGGCTATCGCTCGCATCGCATGGGTAACTAGCGAGGAGAGTACCCACCCGATGAAGGCGGTTTTTCTCTCTCTTCCACTGTGACGTGTCATCTACTGAATGGAATCGGGTGGACTCCACCTTTTACCACTTACCACCCATTGCCCTTCCGATAGAAACCATAACTGCCCAAGGCAGACCACCCCCGAGATTTATCGTCCACGCACCTCCTCCACCCGATAACCATCCGATCTGCTCACCTAAGATCTAATGGCCAGGACATGTTCTGCTCCCACCATGACCTCAAGCATCCTGTGCACGATCTCTGTTGTGCATTCCCCTCGATCCAAAGGCCCTCATTCATGACTGGTCTGGATCATCCTCCACCTCTCTATCATTTCTCTATCCGTCCGATTCGGCACGTCTGTCCACCCATGCACCTCATACTCCACTCCCTATTTGTTACCCGAAGGGTAAGGTGGTCGACTCTATCAGTTTGATGATAGTCAGATCACTGAACCGAATTAACAGAAAGCATGGCCAAAGAAAGAAAGACGTAGCACAATCCAATAAGCAAATTAAACAGTCATGGAACTCCACTACCATATTGAAGCCAACCACCTAACAGGGCAGCATAGTACCAGAATTGATTAATGTTTTCATGATGGAAAGGAAATTATGTCCTGGAATGCAATTAGACAGTTAATGACAGTAGGTGGTCGATTAAGACATCTCCAGCCCTAAACGGCTAAGGATCATTGTAAAAATAAACTATAAATAGCTGAAAGCGAGATGTAATCAGGGTTCAACTTCTGGAGACTATAGATACTCTGTTCCTTGCAGCGTCTCATCTTCATTTTCAGTAATACAAGCTTCTTTTGTTGTTACATGTTCAATGTCCATTTCCCTTCTGTTCTAAACTTGCACCTGGATAGGTTTATTCATGCTTTCTCCTATGTCTAATGCTAGATAACTGTCATCTTATCTCTGCATTGGTAAATTGGATTTGCTATTGAATAGGTCATCTATGTTTCTTCTGTATCTAACGCTAGATAACTGTCATCTTATCTCTACGTAGATAGATTAGATTTGCAAGCTTCATTTACTGGCTGCAGCTGGCCATCATATGTTATGTATGCATCTACTGGTGTGGTTAGTATTCTTCATTCATTCACTTAATCTGCAAATTATTGAGCATTAGTGGTCTAAAGCCTTGTAGGCTGAGGGTGTTCATGCATGTCTGGAGTGAAAACAAAGTTGAAGTGGTTATCTGGCTTGAACCAAACCATCATCCATTCCAATAGTTCCTAGAACAATATTGAATATTATATGTTACCAGGCATCTCTGAGCTACCTAGGAGAGTTTCTTGGAGTGTTAACATAATTGGCATCATTGTCGAGGAGAGGAGATTGAAGCTCAGCTTCCCTGGGAGACAACATAGATCCAGCTTTGATGATAGACAAAGTCTGGACACTATTCTGGTTGTGATCATCTATCTGGAAACTCTATTGGAGGTTGAATCTCTTGGCGACTCCACTGGGGAGTTTTGGCTCAGTTTGTGAGGCATACTCGGAGAAATCCTCAGAAGTCACCAGCTGACCCAGTACCTGACCCTGAAAAGATCATCAAAGAAAGAAAGGTATCACAGAAAGGAGCATCAGGATCAGGTAAATCTAAACAATCCTCTATATCTCTGCAAGAAAGGCTTGTAACAGAATGAGTACATGCTGAGAGTATAGCCTTTGGCGCTAGCAGTGAATAAAAACTTTCAGAGATTCATAAAGCTCCTTATTCTTTAGGTTCTCCTTTTGCTTTAAGCCCAAAGGAAACCTCACCCCCCACCCATCGTATTCCATTAGTCCTGTCAGTCACTCCTCAATTCCCTACCTTTCAGACTGCCAGTGCTCTTGTATCCACCACAGCCATGGCAGGTCCACAAGCACTCACCAAAATGGAAAGAATCATAGCTGCTAGGTATGGACCTCTAGTACTGCCCACTCCTTTGAATGCAATGCCTACTGGGGAATATTAGAAATACATGCCTAAGTTCACTGGGACTGAAGGAGTTACAACTGAAGAACATCTTGAGTCCTTTTATAGCTATGCAGATAATCTAGACATTAGTGAAGATGATGTGTGGATGAGAGTATTTTTCCAAAGCCTAGATGGAGAGGCAAGAAAATGGTTCAGAGAATTGACCCCTAGATCTATAATAGATATTGAGGCCTTAGATGATGTGTTCCTAAAGCATTGGGGGATAAGAAAGATTTGTTCTACTATCATACTGAGTTTGGGAACCTAAAAAGGGAAAATGGGGAGTCACTTTCTGATTTCAATAAAAGGTTTAACCGCATGTACAACAAGATAGCAGCTGAAGTGAAACCCACCCCTACTTCTGCTAAGCTCACCTATGCCAATGCCTTCGACTCTAAATTTTTCCTACTATTGAGGGAGCGAAGATGTGCTTCTTTGGTTGAAATGTAGGATGTAGCCTTAGAGGTAGAGTCCAACATCATGGCTGCAGAGAAACTCAAGGGACATGTTGATCAAAGGAGACAGATGGGTGAATCTTCTTCGTCTTCAGACCCTAAGATAGATAAAATGACCAAGATGATAGAGTCACTAGCCTCTGAAATCTCTAAATTAAAGGTTGAGTAGCACCGAGGGAAAGGAAGAGCCCCTAATACCTTTGCTCCTAGAAATCCCAATCCATATGGAACAGCCAATGAGCAGTTGCAGATTATGCCAATGAAGACCAAAGGGTGAAGACCCCTTTCCAGAATGTAGTCATGGAAGAGGAACAGTTTGATGAAGATGATGAGATCCATTGCATGGAAGACAAAGGCAGTGCTTCCTTCTTGACCTTGGCTGCCTATGAAGAGTCATTATTTAAGGACCAAACCAGCCAAGAATGGGATGGTGGGGCTATTCTACAAACCGAAGATCAGCAAAGATATAATCTGAGGTTGAAGATGAATAGTGCCAAGGAAACCCCTGTTCAAAGAGCTGTTGTCCCTGCAATGCAGCAAACTAACAGGAAAAAACGACCAGCAGCTGATCCCATCATTCTCAAAGCTCCAGCTCAAGAGGTAAGAGGTCCTGACAAGTTCCCTTCTCCTTTTAGTTTTGAATCAGAAATCCAGAAGCTTAAAATATCTATACCTCTGGTGGAACTAGTGAAGAATGAAGCCTTTAAGAGACCCATCCTTGAGGCCCTTGAGCTTAAGGCCACATAGGCATCAAACGACTATGTGAATTTACAAGATGACAAACCTGCAGTTGTTCTTAGCCCAATGATTGAACCTTCTGATGACAACTCCCCATCATTCTATGTCTCCTTGACTATTCATGACAAAATCCTCCACAATTGTCTGCTGGACACAGGTGCTAGCCATAATCTAATGCCCAAGGCTGTCATGGATGAGTTGGGCCTTGACATCACTAGGCCTTATCATGACTTGTTTTCTTTTGACTCTAGGAAGGTGAAATGTTTGGGGTTAATCAAAGACCTAGCCATCACCCTGTCTCAGCTGCCTATGAAGAGCATGATAATGGATATTGTGGTAGCAGATGTTCCCCCTAAGTTTGGCATGCTTCTTTCTAGGGGATGGATCAAAAGATTGGGTGGAACGTTACAAAACGACCTGTCCTATGCTACTGTCCCAGTTTTTGGAGGTGAGAGTAGGAGATTATACAGGGAAGCTCAATTAGCTTATATTATCAGTGATGAGAAGCATCCCACTAATCATCCCATCTATGCTGTTGACACTGATTTTGGAGCCTGTATTCTCCAAATAGAAGAATCCCAGTTGGCCTCCATGCAGCTCAGGAAACCAGTTTGTCAGATCATAGAGGAAGAAGGTCCACAAATTTGGGACATGTTCTTTGATGGAGCTTGCTCTAGGGAAGCTGCAGGAGCAGGTGTAGTTCTGGTATCTCCCACACAAGAATGCATACATTTATCTTTCAAGCTAACTTTTCAAGTCACAAATAATATAGCAGAATATGAGGCTTTGATCTTAGGCTTGAATGCCGCTAAAGAAATGGGCATCAAACATCTGAAGGTGTTTGGAGATGCAGACCTTATTATTCAACAGGTGAATCAGACATTCCAGGCGAGGCACCCCAGGCTGAAAGCATACAGAGATGAGGTATGGAAGCTCAAGGATTCATTCAGTAGCTTTAGTATTTCATACATCCCTAGGGCTAAGAATCAGCTTGTTGATTCCCTTGCTGTGTCTACTAGTATGTTTGTTCCTCCTTTACCCCCTAGATTGACTTATGAAGTCCAAGTAAAATATAGACCATCATTGCCTGATAATGTCAAGTATTGGAAAGTCTTTGAAGATGATGACGAAGTCAATAGGTTTCTCCAAGTCATTGATGAATTCTCTAAAATGCAAATTGATCAAGAGAATGAAGCCATGGAGGAATGCCATCAGTCCTAGCTGAGAAACAAAATTGGTCAAGACAGCATCGTACAACTGCCTAGTAACCATATAACCAAAGGGTTGGTGCCTCTAGAGAAGTTGTTTGATCATAATGATGTACCCTATAAGCTTGCCCAAAAAGAGAACGAGTCTGCAGTCCATAGACATAATATAGGGAGCCCATATCATCCAAAGTACATAAATCTGTCCACCCACTTGTCTACTGCCCAAAGTTCTGAATATTGCAACCTGATGAAGCAATTTGCTGATGTCTTTGCCTGGGAGTACAGTGACCTTAAGACTTATGACGAAAACATCATCCAGCATAAGATTCCACTGGAGAAAGACAGCATCCTTTTTAAGCAGAAGCTGAGACCTATCAGCCCTATATTACTACCTTTGATTGAAAAAGAAATTAAGAAGTTCTTGGCTGCCAAGATCATAGTTCCCCTAAGGTATTCAAAATGGATAGCTAACTTGGTGGTAGTAAGGAATAAAAATGGAGAAATCAGGCTTTGTTTTGATTTCAGAAACCTAAACAAGTGCTCTAAGAAAGACAATTACCCCCTGCCCAAGATGGAACATTTGCTGCAAAAAGTTTCAGGGGCTAGAGTCATGTCTTTTTTAGACGATTTCTCGTTACAATCAGGTTGCTGTACACCCAGAGGATCAAGAGAAGACTGCCTTCACTACTCCTTGGGGCACTTTCATGTACTCCAAGATGTCTTTTGGATTGATGAATGTCGGGGCTACTTTTCAGAGGGCCATGGACATAGCCTTTGTGGGAGAAAAGGACAAGTTTCTCCTTATTTACCTTGATGACATAATAGTTTTCTCTAGTAGTCACGATGATCATTTACAGCATTTGAGGAAGGTATTTCTGAAGTGCAGAAGGTTTGGAATCTCAGTAAATCCCAAGAAGTCACAGTTTGCTCAAGAAGAAGGCAAACTTTTAGGACGTATTGTTTCTGCTGCAGGTGTCAAGATTGATCCAGAAAGAGTTCGAGCAATACAGACATTGTCCATCCCAAGGTCAAAAAGGGACATTCAATCTTTTTTGGGCAAGATTAACTTCGTGAGGAGGTTTATTCCAAATTTTGCAGAACTGGTGAAGCACATCACTTCCATGCTAAAGAAGGGATCAGAGATAAAATTGACAGAGGCTACAAGAAGATCTTTCAAAGCCATCAAAAGAGCTATCATGGAGGCTCCCACCTTAGTTAGCCTAGACTACACCAAGGAGTTTTATATTTTCTCTTTTGCTTCTTATGATACACTTGTAGCAGTCTTGTTGCAGAAAAATGATGAAGGTATAGAACACCCAGTGGCTTTCTTCAGCAAAATTTTGAGAGATGTTAAATTAAGGTATGATGTCATTGAAAAGCAGGCCTATGCTCTCATAAAGTCTTTAAAGGCATTCCGAATTTACATTCTACACTCAAAAGTGGTTGCCTATGTGCCTTCAGCTTCAGTAAAGGATGTCCTAACATAGCCAGATGTTGATGGAAGAAGGGCTAAGTGGATTGCAAAACTCATAGAGTTCAGCATAGAGGTAAAGCCCACCAAGCTAGTCAAAGGCCAAGGCCTGGCTCAGCTTATGGCTGAGGAAAATTGCAGTCTGTTGGACATAAATTGCATAGGTGCAGAGTCAGGTGTTGAACAGGCAGAGGAGGCAACAGAAGAACAAGGGCAGAACCAATCATTGGCTGAGAATTTGGTTACTTATGAGTGGTATTCCAGTATATCTCATTTCTTGTTGAAGCTAGAAGTCCCTTCAGGGCTTAGCTCAAGACAGGCCAGGACCATCAAGCTCAGATCATCCAAGTTCTGTATTAATAAGAACCTACTTTATTGGAAGGATCCATCTAGAATCCTCTTGAGATGCCTAGACAAGGAACAATCTATGGAAGTCATGCGCCAGTTTCATTCCAGCATCTGTGGAGGGCATCATTATTAGAAAACCACAACCCACAAGATCCTGAGGGTTGGGTATCATTGGCCTACTCTATTCTCTGATGTATTTTTATTTGTGAAGTCTTGTGACAAATGCCAGAGATTTGCAGGAAGACAACAGCTGAAATCTTTGCCCCTGAAGCAAATACGCACCAATGGTCCCTTCCAGCACTGGGGTTTAGATTTCATAGGGGAGATTAATCGACATTCCAGTGGCCAACATCGATGGATCTTAGTAGCCACCGACTATTTTACCAAATGGATTGAAGCCATACCCACTAAGAAGGCTGACCACCAGATTGTCATGAAGTTCTTAACTGAGAATATTTTTACCAGATTTGGCTGTCTGACCAAGATAGTTACTAATAATGCAACAGCCTTCAGAGAAAGGGAATTGGTGGACATGTGTGAATCAATGGGCATTAAATTAGTGCATTCTACCTCATATTATCCTCAAGGCAATGGCTTGGCAGAATCATCCAATAAAAGCCTGGTAAGGATAATCAAAAAACTATTGGAAGACAACAAACGGAACTGGGATTCCAAGTTGAAGTTTGCACTGTGGGCTGATAGAGTTACCACCAAGAAATCCATAGGCAATTCTCCATTCAAGCTGGTGTATGGTACTGAGGCTGTTTTTCCAATCCAATTGACCCTCCTTGTGGCCAAATTCTTGCAAGAGGAGCAGGATGAGGAAAATGACATGGCAAGGAGGATGAGTGACTTAGTCGAAGTTCACCAGATCAGAGATCAACTGATTGAGAAGTCAGTAGTGCATCAAAAGAAGATCAAGGAGGTCTTTGATAAAAAAGCAAAGATAGACAGTTTTCAGGTTGGTTACTGGGTTCTCAAATGCGATGCATTAAAGGAAAAGAAGGGAAAACATGGTAAATTTGATGCCTTATGGACAGGACTGTTTATCATTGCTGGAGCTTAGACGAACAACACTTTCATTCTGCAATTTAGAGGGAGGAGATGTTTTTGATGGCCCAGTCATTGGGCGATTTTTGAAACCTTATTTCGTTTAAGGCTTTAAAGCCTTGGTATTGTAAATATGTTTTTCAATTTATTTCATATTAGTTAGACTCCATGCCCAATGGAACACTATGTAGTAGTTTTAATCTTGTTGTTTACTGGAAAGGCAATGGTCTACAGTTCTTGAAACCTCACAGGGAGGCTTTCATCCCCAGAAGGAGCCAGTGTTAGCTCTGAAGTGCAGCGCTGCCATATTGGAGGCTAAAGGAGGGAGATGATATGCTTTGATGTCCTGGATAGGGCCCCACACGGGCCATCAACCCACTTTCCTCACCCTTCCACTTACCTTCCATTCCGCTCATTTCCTAACCCAACCCTCACATCCCCACAGGACCCTCTTTTTGCCTTAAGCCTAAATAAATTAACCCAAAAACCCCAAAAAACCTTACTTTTCCACCCATACGTGCCCTCCGCACATTTCCCGAGGACATATCATACCACTGTGTCCCCCCGCCGTTGATTTTTCCCCCACTAATCCAATGGCCCACGTCTCACCCGATCAATGGAACCTGCCCGATCGTTCCCCGCCGTCAGATCACCCCTGCCAGATCTGACGGCTATCGCTCATATCGCACGGGAAACTAGCGAGGAGAGTACCTGCCCGATGAAGGTGGTTTTCTCTCTCTTCCGCCGTGATGTGTCATCTTCTGAATGGAATCGGGCAGACTCCACCATTTACCACTTACCGCCCGTTGCCCTTCCGATAGAAACCATAACCGCCCGAGCCAGACCACCCCCAGGTGTTATCGTCCGCGCACCTCCTCCACCCAATAACCGTCTAATCTGCTCACCTAAGATCTAATGGCCCGAACATGTTCCGCTCCCACCACGACCTCAAGCCTCCTGCGCATGATCTCCACTGTGCATTCCCCTCGATCCAACGGCCCTCATTCACGACCGCTCCCGATCATCCTCCACCTCTCTGTCATTTCTCTATCCGTCCGATTCGGCACGTCCGTCCACCCATGCACCTCATACTCCACTCCCTATTTGTTACCCGAAGGGGAAGGTGGTCGACTCTGTCAGTCTGACGACAGTCAGATCACTGAACCGAATTAACAGAAAGCATGGCCAAAGAAAGAAGGACATAGCACGATCCAGTAAGAAAATTAAATAGTCATGGAGCTCCACTGCCATAATCAAGCCAACCACCTAACATGGTAGCACAGTACCAGAATTGATTAATGTTTTTGTGATGGAAAGGAAATTACGTCCTGGAACGCAATCAGACAGTTAATGATAGTAGGTGGTCGATTAAGACATCTCCAGCCCTAAACGGCTAAGGGTCATTGTAAAAAGAAACTATAAATAGCTGAAAGCGAGATGTAATCAGGGTTCAACTTCTGGAGATTGTAGATACTCTGTTCCTTGTAGCGTCTCATCTTCATTTTCAATAATACAAGCTTCTTTTGTTGTTACATGTTCAATGTTCATTTCCCTTCTGTTCTAAACTTTCACCTGGATAGGTTTATTCATGCCTTCTCCTATGTCTAATGCTAGATAACTATCATCTTATCTCTGCATTGGTAAATTGGATTTGATATTGAATAGGTCATCTATGTTTCTTCTGTATCTAACGCTAGATAACTGTCATCTTATCTCTGCGTAGATAGATTAGATTCGCAAGCTTCATTTACTAGTTGTAGCTGTCCATCATATGTATGTATGCATCTACTGGTGTGGTTAGTATTCTTCATTCATTCACTTAATCTGCAAATTATTGAGCATTAGTGGTCTAAAGCCTTGTAGGCTGAGGGTGTTCATGCATGTCTAGAGTGAAATAAGAGTTGAAGTGGTTATCTGGCTTGAACCAAACCATCATCCATTCCAATAGTTCCTAGAACAATATTGAAGATTATATGTTACCAGGCATCTCTGAGCTACAACCTAGGAGAGTTTCTTGGAGTGTTAGCAACCCCCAACTCTGTTTTTGGCTCCAACTTCTTCCTTGACTCTTTGGAGACATGGAAGTAGATAGAGGCTTCAAAGATCTTGAAGTGTGACACATCCAACTTCCTCCCTGAGAAAGCCTCCTCTAGTGTGATCATGCCAAGAATCCAATGAGGACTCTTGTCATGCAAATAGACCGTTGTGTTGCATGTCTTAGCCCACTAGTGCAGAGGTAGGCTTTGGTCATGCAACATCACCCGTGTTGCTCCCACAATGCTTCTGTTCTTCCTCTTAGCCACCCCATTCTGTTGTGGGTTGTGGGGTGCTATCAACTCTCATTGAATGGCTTCTTTTGTGAATAAATTTTTAAACTCATTCGACACGTACTCACCTCCATTATCGCTCCTGAGAGCCTTCACCTTCTTTCTCGTTTCTTTCTCCACTAGTGCCTTAAACTCTAAGAACTTGGAGAAAGTCTCATCCTTCTTCCACATGAAGAAGATCCAAAATTTCTATGAATAGTCATCAATAAATATAAAAAAAATACTTGTGCCTGGTAGTGGAGGTTGTCGAGAAAAGTCCACAAACATCAGAGTGGATCCTTTCAAGGACTGCATGTGCTCTGTTGTCCCAATCATGGAAAGTGGCTTTTGTGTACTTCCCCAAGGTACACCATTTGCATGTGTCCTGCTACTCTAGTGCTCCTTTGGGAAGGCCTATGGTAATCTAATGCATGACCTTAAAAGTGCCATGATGAAAATGGCCAAGTATTCTATGCAAAAGTTCATTGACATCGTGGCTTTGCGCCTTTTTTTCCTTTGTTCTCAATGCAACACAATCCTTTACATCTAGCTTATAGAGGTTCTTCACTCGAACCCCAATCTACTTCACCTATCTCATGGATACGTGTCTTAGAAATTCCTTTCCTTTGATGAAGATCACATCATAGCCATGGTCTTCCAAAACTACAACTAAGAAAAGATTCATCTTTAGATCCAGTACAAACATCACTTCCTTAAGCTTGAGAGGGGAGCTTGACACCCTCTGAAAGGTAACTATACCAGTCTCAGTGGAATTGTACCTCCCATCTTATCCCATATCGATGTGCATTTGGAGATCCTTCTCCTCCAAATCATTGAAAAAATCTCTATTCCTCATCATATGGAACAGGGCATCATTGTCGAGATACCCCACACTTCCCATCATCGTGCTAGTCATGCCTGCAATGAGAAAATAAAGCTCGAATTGTGAAGCCAAAGCTTCACCCACTTCTCCTCCTATGGTCGTCTTGATTGCCTTCTTGTGTGGACACTTCGTTGCATAATGCTTGAATTCATGACAGTGAAAGCACTTGATTTTGGACAAGTCTTTCTTCTTGCCCCCTTGACTTGATTCTACTTTGGATTGGGATTTATTCTCTTTCCCTTTCTTTTCCTTTCCAACCAAGGCACAATTCTTCTCATCCTCACCCTTGGATGAATTCTTGTCTCTAGTATTATGCCTTATCTCCTCTTGTACCAAATCAGACCACAAGCATTCCCAATTTGGTAATTTCTCCCTCTCGTTCACTGAATCTTGGTAGTTGTGCTAGCTCTTGGGAAGGCCTAGAAGGGCTAGGCTCACCAAATCATCCTCTACTACAGTAACACCAACTTGACCAAGTTCATCATGACACTATGTGAACCTTCTCAGGTACTGTGGAATGGTCTCGTTCCTCTACATCTTGATATTTTGAAGCTTGTCCTTGAGTGCCAGTTTCCTATGGTCACTACTATTCTAGAATAAATTTGTCAGTGCTTGCCACATTACATACATAGTCTCTTTCCCGTGGAGATTTGAGACAATATGGTCGTGTACTCCCTCCAATATGATCATCCTCGCCTTGGAAACACACTTATTCCATTCTGCTAGATCCTTTGCATCAGATGTTGTTGGTTCAGAATACCATTATCAATGAATTCCTTCAACCCATTATCCTCTAATATTACCTCCATGTTTTCCTTCCATGTAACATAATTCGATATTCCCTCAATGTAATACTTGAACCTAGTCCATTCAACGGCATCTTATCAGCCCTAAAGAAAACCAACAACCCTGATTTGCAAATTTGAACCTCCTGCAATGAAAACTTCGAAACCTCTGCTCTACAGTGATTCCAACTCTGTTACCATGTAGAAATTAATGTGTATATTCAATATTGCTCATTAAATTTTCTAAATCACAAGACTTGAAGCTACTTTACTGATCTATGGAAGTTAATTCACCATCTAAACCAAGAATCATAGACATGCAAAAGGAAACATCACACACGCAAAGATATTTATCTAAGGGATAGAAACTGCTCAAAACCCCTTACTATCTATATTGCATTAATAATAGAATAGAGAAGAAATACAATGCTTTCTCAAGCTTGAGCACACCTTGCAAGTGTATAGTCTATCCCTCTACCTAACTAACTGAAATTGGCCAACACTTAGCCAATTTCAAGCCTTCCCAAGCTCTTACTTCCTTGCGTTGTTCCCTTGGGAAATTTCCCCTATTATTTAGGATTTTCACACTATGGAATTTCACAATAGGCTTAGGTCATTCTCTGATTGCATGCACCACCTGTACACATTGGAATATTCTACAATTGATAGTACACTGCCTTGGAATATCCATCTCAACTGGGTAACTCAAATTCTCTACATGTAACAATTATTTTAGGTTGTTTGATCAATTAACTAGTTGATCATTGAGTGTGGTTGAAGTTCCACTTCCACTACTTTACCTCCACTAGTTATTTTGACAATTAGAACTAGTTAAACTGACAATAACTGAAATAGATTGCTACAAATTAGCAATCAATCATGTAGAACTAAACTCAATTTTCCCCAACTTGAATTTACTGAGTTAACTGAGTGACAAGTGCCATGTCACCTCAGTTAACTACCTCCAAGTATTCTGCTGAAATAGAAATTCGAATTTTAATCTAGTTTGACCAAGGTAAAGTCAAAACTATATTTTCTTGTTGCATTTTCAATACTCAATATGCTCTGCCATTAAACTCTTTAGTTTGAGATTTATTAATTGGCTAAATAAGGTGTTTCTTTTTGTATCCTCATAATGTGCTACCAATTATTCCGTAAAAATTATCCAAGTGACAATTGATTTATGAGAGCAACTCCTTCGATACCACACAAACTGATTTTGTTCTAAATATAAAGATGCAATGTGTACATTTTGTGTGTTCGACACATCATGTAGATCAAATCATTGTTCCATCTGTAGTATCCATGTCACCGAATTATTGCCATCAATCTTCCTCATATTGATCTTTGGAATGTGGTTAGTCTTCAACCCACTATGGGAGTCTCTAAAATCATATTTTGTTTTCCTTTTATCCTCACCATGATTTTCGTGGAGTACCTTGTCACCACTAGGAAGAATTTTCTTGTAGCAACTTTGTCAAACCTTCCTTCAAGCTTTCTAGGTCCTTTTTAAAATATTTTTTAAAACCATCCTTCAAACCTTCCATATTGACATTCATCATTGCTTCCATGTCAAATTTAAAACCATCCATCTTAGCTTCCAACTGATTTTTGTTTACTCTTTGTGAGAGTGAAATTTGTTGCACTTGGTCTCGCAATTTTGATATATCATGTTGTTTTTCTTCCTCTTCTTCATGCGTCATACAATAGCTTTCTAGTTTCTTACTAGGTGTGTCCATTCTTTTGTTCTAGGGAATTTTGGTATCACTTTGTTATGTCCTTTGAATCACTTCAAACTGATTTTTCAAACAAAAGGTATGAAAAATTTAAAAAATACACACATTTTCCTTGCTTTTTAGGAGCTTGATGTTGAAACTATTGTATTTTTGTAATTTTAGATCTCCAAGGTCTAAACTTTCATCCTATAGTAACCCTCTGAGTCTTCTTTCCAACCTTACAAGTTAGACTGAGATTGGATTGTTCAAGAAAGAGTTTTACCCAATCTCCCACGATGCCCTAATTATAGACTAGTTCAGTAGAGCGAACTTGTACGGAGTGCCACGTGCCATTTTTTAACCTTCAACCCTGAAACTATGACACGAAAAAATAAATTTCATTCAATTTCAGTCACTTTTTACTAAATTCAAATTCGATTCTTGGAGAGAAAGTTGTGACGATTTTCCCTAGGTCACATATTTGAGATGGAATTCTGGAGCCTACAAGAAACCTAACTTCCTCGGATCATAGCTCTAAAAGTATAATGAACCAAGCACTGAAATTTGTACATGAAGTTCACCTATTTTGGCTCTACGTGGTTTCAATTTCATCTTCTGAAGCCTTGTAGAAAAAAATTTATAGCGAAAATTCCAAGACGACTTGTTTGAAGAAGCGAAAACCTAGAATCGATAGCTCTGATACCAAATGTTATGCAACCAACTCACAGAAAATATAGACCAACGAATTAAAAATTATCCTCTTCGAGGGGGAAACCTCCTTTACATTACATAAATGAACAATTTTTGGATGATACAAATGACAAGACCTCCTTGGTATATATAGGAGTCTAAGGGGTCATAATATAATCATAGCCTACATAATAATAATAATGTAAGGCACAAAAATAACAATAGTGTGCTTCTATGGGGGCACAACAATAACAATATGGGGGCTACATGGGCACAACAATAATAATAGGGGGATAAACTAGTATTATAGGGATCTAACAATAAGAAGCTTATTCTGCACAATGAAAAAATTCATTCTAAGCCCCACACAATGAAATATCCATCCCTGCAACCCTTTCTTTTGTACATGCAATCATAAATAAAGATAACTGGGACATAGTAATTATAATTTCTATTTTATAAGTTTTGGACACTAACTAACACAGTTACAGTAACTACAATTGTATTTAGATTCAAATGCTAATCACTATAGCTATGATTAAAATAAACATTACAAATGGAATAGATATCTCAGAACAAAAACTCTTGCTAAACGTTCACTCTCATTGTCGTCAATTTCAGATCATTACATAGAATATAAAATCTCAAAAGCATAGTTCCATGAACTTATGTTCAATTAGTGTTCTTCAAGAACGATACATAATCTAGAGTTACACAAGTTCACACGCAAAACATTATCTAAGAATTCCAACAACACAAAGTAAACATAATTCCATTTTAATTATCATGAATTACAGAACAATAGCTAATATATAAAAGAAAAAAGAAAACACTGCAAAACATATGTTCAATTAGTGTTTGTTGCACAACATTCCAGAATTCAGGCCTATCTCAAAATCCTTTACATAATTGGTAAACAGAATGAGAATGTGTAAAGCATTTATCAAAATACTAATACTTAAATTGCAAAAGTAAAATAATTTGTCCCAATGGGGACTAGGATTGGGATTTCATGGACTGTAATCTATAAAAGTCATCTGCAACACAAAACAAGAAACTGCATTCAGGGATTAGTCTATTCCATGATAACGTACCCAGAAAACTTCAATGTCTAAATACTATGAACAAAAAAACAAATGTTTCAAGGTATTAAAACAATTACTATATGCAAAATCATAGCGCGATATTATTTCGTTGTCAGCTGTCTCTCAGAATCACATTTTCTTCAACAAATTGCTTCACCTAAGCTTTAATGAACTATCTCATCGGAGCAACTGTAATGTCCTTTTTAATGCGTTCATTGAATATCTCCTCTTCAATTTCTCTGGCTTCTTCTTGCAATTGTGAAGCTAAGACATAGTACTCTTCGTTGACACTAACAAAAGTAATTATCCATTTGCTAAAATAAGTTATATCATTGAACTTTATTGTCTGTGATTGTTTCAACTTCTCTAATTCAACCATCAACCTATATTTCAGAATTAATCCAGACTCATATGTAACGCATAGACCGTTTAAATCCTGAACAATCTCTAATGCCTTGACATATGCGTTAGCTCTTCTATTTTCTATGCCTCCACATTTAGAAATCATGTCCTCTAATGTTCTAATTTTCTCAGACCATGTAGCTTTGATTTGCCTCATCTTATCAATGTTTGGGAGGCCTTATTTCTATTTTTCTAGATTGGACAGTAAATCAAGATTGTGACTAAAATTTAATTAAGTCATTGTCTACGAATTCCCTGTCTCCCTCGAGCTCACTTTTGACCAATTCAACATATGACTTATTTCTCTACTTTAAATGTCACAGATTGAAAGTTGCTTGAATAATAGATTCAATAATCTATAATATTTTGCATATATTACTAATAATGTATGGTTTTACTGCATTAATAAGATTAACAAATTTATAAAATTTATCAGATGCCCCAGCACAAGAAATTTCCAATGGATGACTGCTTATTGCTAGCGGAGTCTTCAACATAGGACCCAGGCTTAAATCATTTTCTAACTCATTTATTTTTTCCTTTAGGTTCAAATTTTTTACTTCTTGTCACCTAATAGACTCTGCAAACACGTCATCACTAGCTAGATGCAATTTCATGAGCCTTGGCACTGTAACCCCAAATAGATCAATATTTATTTTTTCTCGATCAAGAACCTTTTTGTTGCAAACCCATACCCTTTCAATCCTCAATCTTTTACTGCCCCTGTCATAATTTGTGTCCTGCATTGTGACATGGTGGTCATCGAAACTAATGACCTCTTTGGAAATTTACTCCATTTTTTTTGTTTTTTTGCAAATAAGCACTAACCTAATCATGTAATATAGCGCTATCAACTTCCATGTTCATGGCCTCTTCAATGCTCGTTGTTTCAGGTGGGCTCTTGGATCTAGCTGATTCAACTATATCCGCTCTTTCTAGACTTACTAAACAAAGAGGTTCTTCTTCATCTCCGCCATTTAATATTTTTCACTTGCAGTAGTTTTTTTCCTTTTTTGACTAGTAAATGAAATCGGGCTAGCACTGCATGTGCAATATTGAGTTTGTCCTATAGGATTTGTGCCTCTTTTCTTGTATATTCCACCCATGACAACGATTTATTTTCCAACAATCTCTTCAACACCTAGTAGCAATTCTTGTTTTTTTGTTAGTTCACTGTGACTTTCCTAACTCTACTCTCTAGTTCTTGGAACAAATTATTGTACCTCATAGGCTCTAGGTGTTCTGTGAAATTTTTATTTCTATCAAGGAATCAAATAGCCTCATCTTCACCTAAGTTAAAAAGCATCCAAAGACATTGCAAAAATGGTAGTGTGAACTGTATTCTTCACAGTGACAACTCTAACTGTAAATGGAAAAGAAATAAATTGTTTTTTTCTTTTTATATTCAAATGTAGTTATCCAATGACAATATTTGTAGACCTCATCAATAAAATACCTATCTAGAACAAACCTCGATAACAACAATGACCTATCTTCAAAATCGTAAGTTTGAATCATCGTATTACTTTCTCTTTCCTCATGCTCCCCTTTGCCACATAGGAAAACCTAGCCTCTACAGATATTCGAGGAGGTTCTTGTCCAGTTACTATGCAATAGACTTCCCTTATAAACACATATTAAATCAAACAAAAATTTAAATAAGTTGTATGCTTCGACAATATAGGATACCAGAACTGCACAGGTTCCTCACAAAAATTGGATTTAGAATTACAGGGCAAACCATCAAACACATGCCTTGACATTATAGTTGCTATCAGATACACCATCATAAAGAAACTATGGCTCTTGGAAAATCCAAGTAACTGAACAACTAATTCATTGGAAATGACATCAGCCCAATCAAAAGTACAATTATTTTTGTATGTCTCATAAAGCACATAGAAAATGCATTTTTGAACATTTGTTGTAGTTTCTCGGCCCATTACTCAAGAAAAGAGCCAATAGAAATCATAAATGATTGTCTAAATAAAGAAATATCTTGCAGAGAAAGATCAGAAGGAACCTCAGAAGTTAGGGAAATTAATTCTCGGACAATGTCAATCCCACTTGCTCCTGGCTTCAGGAAGCTATCCCCATCAAATAATTTTAAACACTTGTCCAGTTCTAGTAACTTGAGTAACCATCTAAATACCTTAGGATTCAAATGAACCTTTGCTTCTCCTAGCATACTTGTTCTATTTTTTGAATAGAAATTGTTTGTGCACAGATTAACAATTTCTCTGAAATCAAAGACCTGTCGAACGCACCCAGCTTTTACAAATCCGTTACTCCAAATCTTGTTACCTTTTTTCTCTTCCGTTAACAGATTCACATATTGTTGATACATTGTTGACCAGTCAAAGCTATCATCAAGATCAACAAGTGAGTTAACCGTATCAGTGTATATGGCCTGTTTCTTTCCTCTGTTACCCATCTTCACTTTGCAGTAAAATGGTCGGTGATTGTGAAGAGAACAAAGAATTATAATGTTAAACTAACTTTTAAAACATTGTTCATTGAAAAGTACTATTACTCATGTAAAAATTGTTACACATGGCACCTTGAATAAATAACATGTAGAGATACCAAAGCCAACCTTTATGGAAAGTAATGGAAATAAATTTTGAAATTCCAAAAGAATCCTGTCCACTTACTCCACACATTGCTCCTGCTTCAAGATCATTGAGATACGTGTCATAAGTATCATAAATTTATGATATAAAATAAAAAGGAATGGCATTGTGTACCGAGGCAACAAATTTGCCTACATGGCACCAAATCATCTGAATCTGGGATTTTTTTTGTCTTTTAGAAAAAAAACTGGTAGTAGGAGTGTTTGAATCACATTTTTGATACCAAAAATGGATTTAGTACCATAAAAAACCCCACCGCCTCCCAAAACCTTCAAGCTTGACAGCTGTAACCTAGATTTACAAAAATTACTACCGCATTTTATTAGAAATGTGTTGGAATTTCAATAGTTTTCTAAACAACTTTGAAGTCTCGTTACACTATGGTTGTGATTATGACAATTAGATCAAAACTACCAATAATAGCTATAAATATCCAACTTTGCAAGGACATTCGTAAATAAATACAATGTGGAAACATGTTCAGCTACCTTTTATGACGAATCGACTTAACAACTGGTCCCACTACTATGTAAAACCAATACAAATTTTATTTACGAATAACTTGACACACAATTTTGAACACTACGATGGAAAGCTAAGTGTCAAAAATGCATTCAAGCCAGCGGGACACAATCACACATATTATTTCACCCATTTCTTCATGATGTCTACCTCCTGCACAATACTTGAACCAAATCTTTGAACATAGACAAAGACTATTTCTCATCATAATACAAAATATTCGACAAAAAACTATCACGATACACTAAAGTATTCTTAGACTAATTCCATCAACCACGAATCAATATTTTATGCCAGTAACTTTATGTTCACTGTGTTCCCACGAATTAATAGTTCATATTCATAGCTTTAGGTTCAATGTCTTCAAGGCAAATGATTTTGCTAACAATTGAAAAATGAAGGATGTGAGGAGGAACGGCTATGTGTGGCAGAATGAACGTGTATATAGGACTTTATTATGCAACATTATATTAGGTATTTTTTTAATGTGTGTGCAAAAATAGTGTTGTGCGGGGCAACGCATACGCAAAACAATGATGACAAATGTTGATACATTGTGCACATCGATACATTGAATAAAGAAATATGCACGTGCATACTCGGTTTGTTGAACATTGAAATGATTGATATTCATCTGCAACAATGTTTTGTATTAATCAGGGAATAAATATCGGTAGGATACAAAATTTGAATGACAACTCTATCTTTGATGCAAATATTTCGTGACATGTTCCAAATGAAAAATAGTAGCAAGTTGTGATTTTTAGGGAGATGAGTCAACAAGCATTTGAAATGGCTACTATAGTGAAGAAAAATTCCATTTAACATTATAATTCATTTGAAATAAAAAAAAAAAAAAAAACCAACGATTTCGAGCAAGTTGGACAAGTCAAGGAACAAAAACTAACACTCTCTACCTCCGCACACATTACGCTGATTAATTACCTATCATTTACAATGTATCCAAACTACAGATAAATATTAGTCCTTTCAACATTCAATTCACCAACTACGCACCTATGCAAATAGATTCATCCACATGATGAAAGATTATTCTTCAAATTAAAATGGATATAACCTTCCTCCACACAATCAAACCTTTCATTGTAAGCTCTGCACAATATTATAAGCCTTGTACAATGAACTTCTTCAAACTGAAACAGAGGCAACTTCCCCCGCACAATGACATCTTTTATTATTGAATATTATATAATTAGTATTTTAGAGTAATGATAAGATTGTGGATTAAATTTTCTGTTACACTGCGAATTAAATTTTCTCTTCCTTGCTCTGCATATTCATTCTCCCACACAACACTAACTATTCACACATATTAAAAAATGCTTATCACAAATGCACATAGTATTCAGAAATATTCTGCAAAGAGAAAACGTTACACATTTTGCTACTCGACGAACGTAATCAAGACCAAATGAGTTATTTGTATCACTGTAAATAACATTTTCCCCTTACTATACCATCCATTTCAAATGCTTGCAGTCTCGTTTCCCTAGAAATCACTACTTGTTACTATTTAGCGTCTGAAACATGTTACAGAGATAAAGTTGCCATCCATATTTTTTTATCATTTCGATATTTGTCCTTTAATTAATAGAAAAAAATGTTTAAGGTAAATATCAGTCCTCTCAGCAGTCAATTCTACGACCACGCACATGTGCACGTCTACATTCAACGTATCGACTTCTAGACATTATGCCCCTATTCTCGCGCACATACCCTGTCATCAGCACATCCTTCATTTCATGTAGATTCATATCTCTATGCAACTACTCTCCCACATAACTAAACATGTAACAATTTTAAATGAAAAAGAGGTTAAAATGAAATAATAAAAAATAAACCCTCTGCACCATTATTCTCTCGCATATATCCCGTGAACTGCACATCGTTTATTTTTCACAACAAATACTTCTTCCTAAGACTCGTATTTCGACCCCCATTCTCACACACATATCTCGTCCTCTCCACATCTCTCATTTTGCACATATTCACATCTCTATTGTTCTTCCACATGCCTATTAGCAAATGCTTATGCGGATAACTTCCACTGGGTAGAAAGTTTCCACTACGAGATCAATTTTTTTTATAAATTAATTAGCTCTATGCAACTTCTCTCCCACATGACTAAATCTGTAAAAGGTTTAGATGGAAAAGAGATT
The DNA here is from genome assembly GCA_031772625.1 of Pinus tabuliformis. Taxonomy (NCBI): domain Eukaryota; kingdom Viridiplantae; phylum Streptophyta; class Pinopsida; order Pinales; family Pinaceae; genus Pinus; species Pinus tabuliformis. The sequence continues at coordinate 1,489,825,281 of CM062819.1, read as the reverse complement.
AAAATGAAATAATGAGAGTCAACGCACTTTTGACTGCGATGCCAATGTTATAGTCCTTGGCAACACAAATCTAAAAGAGTTTAAATTTAATTTTGTCCCTGCCAAATAAAGTCATATTTGCATCCTCTTTCTCACACACATGCCCTATCCTCCGCACATCCTTCATTTTGCAAAGATTCACAACCCTATGCAACTACTCTCCCACACAGTTAAATTTGTAAAATTTTTATAAAGGAAAAGAGCTTAAAATGAAACTATGAAAAATAAACGCACTAGCAATAAGTGTCAGAGCACTAACCAAAGAAATGCACTCACCTCACCCCCACACTGACAAGCACCTCTACCCCCATACAACTATTAATTAATGCCTATGCGAAGAGATTAATGCCTATGCCTGGACAACATCTCGAAATACTACATTTGTTTATGTTCAACATTTCGTACTTTTCATATGATATTTAGAGATTCCATTCAGACCCAATTGAAAGCCGGAGATGTGATCTTATGCAACACCAACTTTGGAGATAAAATTTTATGTAAGAAAATAGAACAATACTCCTAGTTTCTAAATGCACAATGCTCCCAATTTCTAAACGCATCCTACAATAAGCAAATTGCTACCCATTTTCGCTTTGTACTTGAAAATACTTACTTAATCAATGAAAAAACTATATACTTTTTGTTTCTCTACATAATCACCCCTTGTAACTATTTTGCGTGTGAAACGTCATATACACATATCTAACCTAAGCCACAATAATGTACAAAATGAAATAAATATGATTTTTTATCGCCCTGATCCTTTGATAATGATTGCAATTTGACCAATGATTGACCTCATTGACCAATTTCGTGTTATTTTTATGTTAATAGATTCATAATATAATTCCAATCCCGCCACAACAGAATGAAAAAATTTCACAGAAGCATTGCCAATAACCCGTGATTAAAGTTAAATAGTATACACATAATACATGCTTCATCATGGCCCTCACATACCTTGTCCTCCACACAATAAAGCTCCAAACAAGGAAACATAATAATATTAATTGCAAATTTGTTCAGTGCCCCCCCCCCCCCCCATGCAAAGTACCTGCAATCACAAGAAATAGCATCTGATTAAAGTTATTTAGTATATATGATTAATAGAAAACAACTATGTGGGTAAATACCAATCTTTTCAACATTTAATTCACCGAATACACACAGAACCATCACCCACAAATACCCCGTCCTCCACAAAAAACATAATAATATTAATTGCAATTTTATTCAACGCCCCCCCCCCCCCTTCCCCCCCTCCCTTGCCTATGCAAAGGACATGCAACAACATCAATTCTGACATCATTGGGCAAAGCACTAACATTACAATGTCAATGTGAGAGCACTCACTAATGGAATGACCACTCACAAAATTAGTATTTTTTAAGCATTTTCCTGAAATTTTGGTTAAAATTGAAAAACACAGCAAAATAATGTAGAGTCAACACATTTTGACTGCGTAACAAATGCTATAGTCCTTGGTGAGGTAGGGACCATTAAGTAAAGGAGAATGTATTTTTAATTATGTGAATATATTAAAGGTATTATTATAAGAACTATTTTAAAGTGGGAATCTAATAAAAGATAATGATGCTAAGGTAGTTTTATTAAATAACTTATTCCTAAGATGTATCAACATTCTATTCACACTAAGTAATATTCCATCATATTGTAACACTTCCTTTTAAATCTCGATTTTTGTAATTTGTAATTAAGACTCAAAATTTTGGGGATGGTTGACATGGATGGTGTGATAAAATTTATATGATGTATTATGAATTTCATTTAATATATTGCTAAAAGATGAAGAAGAGATGAAGTAACATAGATCTTAATTCTCGAGAGAAAGCTATAATGGGGAAATGGAAAGTTTTCTATTTTATCTAAATTAAGTGTTGATAATTCAGATTTGGTAGTTGAACTAACTAACTGCCAACAATTATGGGAAGGAATGGGGAGTGGTTATGAATGAAAGATAACTCGTGAGAAGAGAAACATAACCACACAAGGATTCTAAGGCAATTTCTCTAAACAAAAGGTGACATAAAGTCTTCTAGGTCGCAAGACCTTTGTGGAGTTGTGAAATTACTTGATTGAGTAAAAAAGTCAATGTTGATTACTAGAGGGTTGGAAGAATTTTTTATTAATTTGTTTGAATTAAGCATGAAAGGAACTGAGAAAGGGGAGGTACCAAGGAACTACTAGAAGAAGGAAGGACTCCCTTTTGCTTTATGAAAGCCTAATGTGGCAATATTGTGAGCATTAATAGGCCCATGCTTAGTGGTTGAGAGGCAACAATCAATTTCTATGTGTGAAGGAGACATGCCTTGTTGTCCTCTACCCTGATTTGAACATTGCTAATCCCTTAGTGAGTCTTCCTCTTAAGGAATTGCACCTAGAGTGGGGGTGGCTAGTTACAAGAAAATTGCATTGTAGTTCAGCCTATGGTCGTTTGGAGATTGGCTCTCCTTTCTTAATTTTTTCAGGAAAGCTAACGTGACTCAGATAAGCGTATCTATTTTTATATTAATGAAATTATATTTATGTTCGGTGTTTCATGATTATTGCTATGATGGATTACGAACCATATTGTAATAATGAGATGGATCATTGTTAGTTGTGCTTGGTTACTAGATTTTTTTCTCACATGAATGAATTATGTATATAGAGGTATGTTGCCCATGATAGATGTGAGATGTATTGCTTTATGAAGTAGAATGTGTAAGTTGAGTTGAGATTTTAGGCTTTTCATGTATTATATATTGTGAATGGCCTTTACTAGGCTAGATGTGGGATGGAACGACTGTGTTGTATCCGTGTGATTAGAGAATTTGTTTTCTCTAAATATAAGACATATTATCGGCCTCTATAATTGTAAGGGTTTGGATTTTAAGTGTGAAGGTTCATTCCCAAAGGAATGAGCAGAGTCTCATTGAGTTGGGAGAAATTGCATATCTGTCCATTAGGAAACACTTTGTATTATTTAGAGAAGAAGCCCAGTCGTTTTCATTGTTTTAGAATTTCTCTTTATAGTTTGTGGACTTTTGGGCTTTCAAAAGGCTTTGGGAAAGTTTCTACCTTGTTGAATTCAGTTTTAATATTAAAATTGACTTGCAAGCATAGAAAAAGTTTAGAAAATTAGGGTTGCTTAGTGAATGTTTTCGAAATTTCAGGATTAGAGTGTTTTTCCCTTGCCGCTAGTCATATAGATCAATAGGAGCCATCATCATAGGCTAGTAGAAATGAGACTAAGTTTGGAAGGATGAGGTGCTCAGGGCATCCAGGTAAAGTGTTAAGAGGTTTGTAGGAGTTGTTAAGAGTTAGAGATAGGTAATGAAAATCCATCAAGTGTCAAAACCAAGCACTAGGATCAATACAAAGTGAAATTTGGTGGAAGCATAAATGTGGATGCTTGTAAAACTGGTAGTGGCAAGTGGGGATTTTTCAAATATCCAAATATCTTATATCGAAACACTTGAAAAATCCTTATAAAGGTTTTTCCCCAAAAAGTTGGATACTAGATGAGGATCCAAAATCTATTGTGTAGTAGACAGGTACCATAATCTATCAAGTGATGGAGACTATCCCCAAAATATGTCAGGGGTGGAAGACCATACATCTAGGAAAATTTATAAATGGATTTTTCCAAAAATTTAAATTTCATATGGGTCTGATGGTGAAACCTGTAAGTGGTGAAACTCTACGTGGGAGGAACCATAATGTTTGATGAGATGAGATCTATAATATATTAAGACCTACATGTTGGCACCGAAATCTATTAATTTCTAAAGATAGACACTTGAGTTTGTCAAGGAGTGGAATTTTTGGCATCCAAAAAAATAAAAAAGAGGGATTTAATGAAATCCCCATATCTGAATACCAGTGTAATAGAACATAGTCACATGGAGCTCATGTGGGCGCTCACAAACTCTATGGGTAGGTAGGTGCTTATGTGGCATGAGGGATGAGTTTGGGTTGACATGGCATGTCAAAATATTGTGATGATGTGGAAAATTGTGTGTAGAAGAGTTGATGTGGGGGTTGACATGTCGTTGGGCATGACAGGTGATGTGTAATTTGGAAATCCAAAAATCTAGAGTTTCATTTAAATGGGATCTTTGAGATTTCTTAGATTTGGATATCTAGAAGTTCAAACTGTTGATTGTTGTAGGAATTTGGAAGAAAGAAAAAGTTACAGTAGAGAAAAAGAAAATTCTAGATCTAGAAGACCATAAATATAGTAAATCACAATAATGGATATTAATGGAAAATCTTAATTCTGGATCTGAGTAGCAGGCTAATGTCATTAGGTCAAGATATGGCCCTCGATAGTGGTGACATGTGGGTAGGAACTACCATATGTTAGCTAATGTGACATTATATAATGGAGACATATAAGTGAAAGGATTGTCCCTCTATGCCACATGCCAATGGTACAAATGTTCATGTGGCACTATAAAGGATGAATCTTCAAATGGGAATAACTGAGTGTCCATAGTCATATTTGCATGAATTTTATATCATTGGAAGGCTCTCGATGAGCTGAAGATGATGGTGATCACACAAAAGAGCTTTAGAGTGGTTATGAAGGAAGATGAATTTTAATAACCCTGTCTCCATAAAGTAACCTAATTCTAAACATCACATCCCCTTAAAAAGGCCTTGGGGGGGCTAGGTATCATTATAGAGAGGTATCAAAATTGAGATTCAACACTCACATTAAATGGGTTCAAGAAAAGAAAGTGAGATTAGTTTTGTTAACAATAAATGTTCTTTTACAAAAATAAATGTTTGTTGTAATGAATTCTTGAATTCAAAACTTACCTGGTTTGAGGATTTATATAACCCATATTTGAGTGTGACTTACAACAATAGGACATTGATCTCGAGCCAATGCATGTATGACCAAGAAAAATAAATATGATGAAATTTAATTATTTTATTATACTAAAATTGGTATGTTGTTCCAACACATAAGGAGACTTACAATAGTGGATAAGGAAGGAATGTTCAACAAAATGGTGCAGGATAGCTTAGAGAAAACTTCACACAATAGAGAAGATGAGACAAATGAGGTAAAAGTGTTTGAGACCCCTCCTAATTTTGTGGAAACAATTAGAAGTTTTAAGGCTAAACTTCAAAGTTGTAAGGCAGATAATGAAGGATAATTAAAGCCTAGGAGAAGCATATTGAAATAAATTTAGTTTTTTTATAGAGTGTATCAACTTTACAAATGCAGAGGTAGCTTATACTAGCTACCAATAATGTAGATAAGCATTAAAGGAGGGTTCTTAGTTCATCAAAAATTCAGAAATATGGGCCAGTAGCCAGCAATATATGAATAACCATCTCAAGGAAGAGACAGAAAAGTGCCAAAAGGTATACATCTAGTGAGGACACCTTAGTAGACACCTCTAATGAGGAATCAAACAAACAAATTGTATAGCATATCAACCATATCACTATTGCACAAAAAGAAGAAGGAAAGACTTGAAAATAGTTACCTTCTTGAGGAATTCAAAAAGGAAAAGCTTGCTAATTTTGGTGGAGGAGTTAGGAAAAATGAGGAAGTTGAGGCATCACTACTAGGCCTAAATAAGTGCTTCAATGTACACAATTACTCTAGAAACATGAAGGCTAGAGTAACCATATTTTATGTGAAAGGAAAGGCTAACATTTCATGGAAAGATCTCAGGAATGTCAAGGAAATTCGAGAGAAGAAGCTAACATGGAGTAAAATTGAAAAGTACTTAATGGAAAAGTACCTATCTTAAAGGCATTATGATGGAAATATTGGAGAATCCATTGGCATAAATTGGGGCATCTCACTAGTGATGCTTATGCAAATAGATTCATAGAGTTGTTAAGATATGTTCCTTATATCGAAGATGAGAAAGTGAAAATAAAATGATTTAATTTTTGATTACCATGGTCCTATCAAGACTATATTTAGTTTGATGAACCAAGAACACTTGATGACACTATTAGGAAGGGAAAATACTATTATGAATAGTCAAAGAACAAGTTGGAATAACATAAATCATGGAAAAATAAAGAGAAGGATAGGTTCAAGAAGAAAGGATCCAAGTCTTTCGAGTTGAGTGTTCCAACAAGGTGTGAGTACAAGTAGAATTATCCCACTCAAAGTGGGAATAATCCAAACAAGCCAACAAAGGAAAAGGCAGAAGAGCCAAAGAAAGGGGCACTGAAATGTTGGGGGTGCAGGGAAGAGCACTTGATACAAGATTTCCCTTGCAAGTGGAACAAAGACAAGGGAATTTTCAATCTCTAAGAGGCTACTACTTTTGACGGTGTGGCTATAAGCATGCCCAAGATTTATCCAACTGTGTAACTTTGGCAAGTAGACCACTACGCTACAATGGTGGAGATGGAAGGTACAACTTCAAAATGCTCCAGTTTAATTTAGATTGACCCTAGTTCTAACCTCAAATATATGTATCCATAAGTTGTTGAAGCTTGTGTGTTATAGAGAAAGAAGCATATCAGGGCTTGGTTAGTGTAGCTAGCTATAGGAACTAAGATAAAGGTGATTGAAGTTATTGAAGAGTACCCATTTCAAATGAATGGACTGCACACTGAAGTGACCTTGAATGTGCTGCCATTGGGGTCATATGATGATCCATATTTATGAAGGAATGAAATGAAATACAAATATAAGCAGAACACAAAGATACAACAAAATTAGAACTTAAATTCATTAATAAAAAAGTATTAAAACATATTTACATGCAGAATGGAAATAAACTAACTCAGACAATGGTAGCTTATCTCTGAGAAGAGATGTGGCAGATACATGCCTTCTAAACCGAGTTACAATGAGGCTCGAAGGACTATTTATTATTGATAAACAATGGAAAACCTTAAACATCCAAAAACCTAACCTTATGAGATGAAGCGCCAAAAGTCTGTGGCCCCTATTGCGGTAAATTGGTACATCAACTTCTCGAGGTCGTAACATTGGCATACAATCTCCATTTGATGCATACAATACCTCGTTAGAGATATCTATCTGAGGAATACAACTTTTGACACTTTGTTTTCCAAAAAAACATAGTTTAGGGCCTCCAAACAGCTCTGGAAATTTAGCACCTGAAAAAAACTACCAAAAATAGTAAATTGTGCTACAATTAAGGAGACTGAAAGAAACAATGGTGGGGCTCTAAGTTAAATAGGTGGGTGGATGTCAATTTCCACCTAGATCATATGACCTACTGATGGGCACGAATTAGTTAAAAACGTACAAGGAAAAATTATAATAGTTTAATAAAGTTTAAGAATATGAAGATGGAGAAGGAAAACTAAGGAGATTGTAAATCAAGGAAAAGCCATATTAATGAGGCATATTTCAACTTTGTATCTTAAGAAATGTTGCAAGAAAGGATGTTAGTCGTATGTTATTCATATGTTGGATTTTTTTGAAGATAACAAGTTAAAAATTGGAGATTATCCAATGTTGCAGGAGTATAGGGATGTATTTGCAGAGGAAATACCAAGATTGAAACCTAAGCGAGACATTGATTTTTTTATTAAGCTAATGTTGGGAGCGATGCTAGTGCCTTAGGTGTCATACAGTATGACTACACTTGAACTAGTACAATTGAAGTTGCAATTAAAAGAATTGTTGGATTCCGGGAAAGGAAAAATGGAAACTACGGTCTCTTCAAAATACTGAAAAGAGGGATATATTAGGCCAAGTGTATCCTTTGCGGGAGCACTAGACTTATTTATGAAAAATGAAGACAAAACCCTCAGATTTTTCATCAACTATCAACAACTAAACAAGGTAACTATAAAAAATAAGTATCTATTGTCATGGATCAATGATATATTCTATCAATTAAGGGAAGTCATAGTGTTCTCCAAGATATACTTGAGACCAAGGTGCTACCAAGTATGTATAAGAGATGAATATATTCAAAAAACTACTTTCATGACCCGATATGGTCATTATGAATTTATGGTGGTTCTATTTGGACATATTGAAGCACCAACTACTTTCATGTGCTTGATAAACAACATTATTTTGATGTATTCCAAGGATAAAAAAGAGCATGAAGAACACCTTAGTATAGTGTTACAAGTGCTAAGGGACCATAAGTTGTATGCAAAATTTAGAAAATGTGACTTTTTAGAAGCGAGTGCATTATTTGGGGCATGCATTTAAAAGGACAAGTGGCAATGGACCCTAGAAGATTAAGGTGATTATGGAATGGCCAACACCTTGAAGTGTGACATAGTTTTGATAGAGGTGAGGTCATTTATGGGCTTGGCTATGTATTATAGAAGATTCATGCAAGGATTTTAGAAGATCAGTCACCCAGTCACCTCACCACAAAAGAAAGGAATGAAATTTATTTAGACATCAGACTAGTTGGTGAACTTTCAGTAGTTCAAGCACCTCTTAACAAATGCACCTATCCTCAATATCATGGATACAGACAAAGACTTTGCAATCTATATAGATGCCTACAAGGAAGGACCCAGAGAATTTCCAATGTAAGAAGGGCATGTGATCAACTATGAGTCAAAAAAACTAAATGAACATGAACAATGCTATGTGACACATGATCTTGAACTTGTAGCCATATGTATGCATTGAATATGTGGAAATATTAGTTATTGAGAAGGATTTTTGTGTTATTAACATATCACAATGGGTTGAGATATTTGTTTGATCAGCCTCGCATGAATGTGAAACAATGTTTGGATCAAGAGCCCAAGGGGCTAAGGTGTGTTGATTATCAATTACAAAGGAAATCCTTTTAATGTACAAGGGAAAGTTGTACATACTAACACAGTAGAATTAAAGATACTTGTGATGGATGAACTCCACTAGAGGCCTTATATAGGCCATCCAACTATCAGAAGATGATAATAGCTAAAAGAAGTTATATTATTAGCCTAGAATGAAGAAAGAGATTGTAGATTACATTCCCAAGTTTTTGGAGTTTTAATATGTCAAAGTGGAGCATAAGCATCCCAATGGATTATTGCAACCCATACAAGTTATAGAGCAAAAGTGGAAAGTCATATGCATGCAATTCATCGTTGGGTTGCCAAATAGGAAAACAACATGATGCAATTATGATGGTGGTGGAAAAGCTAAGCAAGGTAGCTCACTTCATTCATATGAAGTTCACCTGTAAAACAATTGCAATTGCAAATATTTGCATGAAAGAAAATTTAGATTGCATGGCATGCCCATGACCATTATATCAGATAGAGATGCTAAATTCACCTCAAATTTTTACAAATCTTTATTTGTGGGTTTTGGAACATAGTTGGCCTTCAACATCACTATCATACTTAGACAAATGTGAAAATAGAAATAGTTGATAGGGTACATGAGTACATGCTAAGGGTGTATGTAATGCGTCATCCTAGAAAGTGGGAAGAATACTTACCCCTAGTAGAATTTTCTTACAAAAATGGCTATCGGGAGTCTTTGAAGATGAGTCCTTTCAAGGCACTGTATAACAATAAATGTAATATACCAATGAGTTGGAGTAATAGGGTCGACCAAATTACACTTGGACTAGATATGCTATAAGAAATGCAACAAGAAGTGGTAAATATCAAGTAGAACTTGAAGGCAACACATGATCGACAAAAAAACTATGTTGATCAAAACGTAAATCATAAAGATTTCAAGGTGGGAGAGCTATTTTACCTCATAATCAAACCAAAGAGAATTTCCTTGAGAATGGGAGCATGTGTTATCTTGTGCCAATTTATCCCCAAGATATCATGGACCATTTGAGATCCTAGAAAGAATGGGACCAATGGCATACAAGCTTGCTTTACCTCCTACAATGAATCGCAATATTTTCCACGTGTCATTATGTAGGAAATATGTACATGATGTTAACCATGTAATTCATTAGACCATAACTTAGGTTGAACTAAAACTAGAATTCCAAATAGAACCTTAATACATCCTAGACTGGAAGGAGACTCTTCTCCAAAACTGAGCCAACATGCAAGTCAAGGTACAATTGAAGCGCTTTGGAGCGGATGAGACAACATAGGAGCTAAAGGATGTTGTGAAAAAGGCATACCCATTTTTGTTTACTATAAATAGTCCCCACCATGAATAGTATATTGACAAATACAATGTTCCCTTAAGGGGAAAGGAATTGTAACACCCCTTTTTAAACCCCAAGTTTTGTAAATTGTAATTGAAACTTAGAATGCTAGGGATATCCATCATGGATAGCTTGACAAAATTTATGTGATGTAATAAACATTTTATTTAATGTATTACTAAAAGTTGAAGAAGAGAAAAACTAACATGGATCCCGATGCATAAGGGGAAGCTATAGGGGGGAATGGGAAGTTTCATATTTTACTTGAATTAAAGGTTCATGGTTTAGAATCGATAATTTAACTACCCAAATTCTAATAGTTATATGGAGGAATGGGGAGTGATACTAAACTACTTCAGAGGTATGGGCTATGTACATATTCTAGAGACTTCTTATTTGACCACACAACCCAAAATAGGGATCCTATATTCTCATGCACATAGATTGTGGTGTGGGGTGTGACACCCTCCTCCCACACTTACTTAAGTTCACCGGTTTACTGGGGTAAATATGTGATGAAGAGTTACTATGATATGAATCAACCTCCTAGGTATAGTTAAATAAGTGTAATCGTCCAACCAAAAGTTTATTGACCACCCTCAGGAGCTACAAGATCCCCAAGAGCCAACCATCCAATCCAGGTGCCATAACCCTTAGTTAACTTGATTTTTCACTAACCTAGGCTACTAGTCACATGCATAACAAGGCAATCCAATGAATATAAGCCTCCAGTCACATGGATAACCCTACCTCCTAGTGACTGCAGTCTAATTTACCCAATTCAGTGCATCCTACCTCGAAATCTAAACCACTTTTTCAAGGCTAGGATCCAGACCTCTGCCCATAACTTAATAGAACTTTCTAGAATGATGAATGACACAAGAACAAAGCCATTAATACAAAATTTAGACAATAAATTGACCTAACAAGGCCTGACCATGACAAACATTTCGTCAAACACATTGTGAACATGTAATCTACAAGTTATAAATGCATATCTGAACATAGGGGTCTCATACTTATCTAAAAATCATCAAGAAGGTTTGATTCCATCTCACAATAGTTGCAATAACATATATTAGGTCATGCATTCATAATCCATTCATTTACTAATCAAAACATGATGATAGCCATAACTAAAGTATGTCATAAAACCATGCTTATAACTAACATATAACCAAAATAATAACGATGATAGAACAACCATCGAAGCCACATAATAAAAAGAATAAATACTCATTAAAATACAAGAGGAAAATAGCTCTTATTCTCATATGCAAAATCCAACCAAGTCAGGTGATGAGCCTCGGTATTGCAGCGAGAATGCTACAACTCCCAAGGCTATCGAATTTTAATTATCAACCCGGGGTTCGTACAAACTTAAGAGGTATTGACACTATATGTGCAGCATACAATGTGTCCTTCCTTTGCTATCATGAGAGAAAAGAAATGTTTCCTATTTGCAGAAATGAAAGACTGAATTTAAAAATGCTTGTAAAGTAACATGAAATCCTTTATCTACTTATTAACACACTTTGTTTGCAAAAGAACCCTATTTTAACCTTATTTGTCACATGTGATGTTTTAAATAATCTAAGCATGAAATATGATCTAGAGAGTACTAACTACTGTGTGCATGTGTAAATATAAAAGAACTCATTTTTTTAATCTTTTTGTTTTATAAACGCAAATGCTAATCCTCACTTGTTCTTTGGCAGTGGAGACAGGTATGGACGAAGAGGGTTAAAATGGACTTGATGGCATGGAGGTCAAGTAGAGGCCTAATCCCAGCTTCAATGATTATTTTTCTCAATTCGGGCTCAAAACGGGCCGCTACAGGATTTCCTACAAGATGTACTAGTTCTCCTACTGGATCCCCTAGTTCTCCTACAGGATCCCATGTTTTACTATAGGTTGTTACAGATTTACTATATGAAATTATAATTCATCAAATGACCAAGAAAATCAAATCCAAATTGGAAGGGACAAATTTTTTTATTGACTAGGATGTCTTAGATCCCCATTCCAAGTGGAATCACTCAAAAATACCTCTGTTAACCCACGCTAAAAAATAGCAGAAATTACTAGTCGAAAATCTAGAAATTCGAGAACTAGTGAGCTAGTAAATCTATAAAATGCCTAAACTAATCAAGTGCAAATGCAATGGGGTAATTTTTGTTATGAACTAGAATGTTTTTTTGATCTGATGAAAGTGGAACCAAGTCGATTGAAGCTTGTTAGTATGATCTAAAAAATAGCAGAAATTTATTGTTCTTTGCCACAAAGGAGTTCCAGAAATCTAGATTTGGGAATAAGAAAGCTAATCCAAGTAGCTTAATGATTACTATGACCTTCCAAATCTTTTGCAAGGATGAAATGATGTTTGTGATCCTGCAAAAGAACTTACATCAACCTTTTAACCCAATCCTACAACAAGAAATCATTAATACTAAATGCAGAAATAGAAAGAAATAAAAACAAGAGATGCATGTGAATAAGTGGAAAGAAGGAAATAAAATGATACAAAAGAGCTTTGAGGTTCTTGGGATGGCCAAGCCCAAGGAAACTCAGAGACCTATGAAGGAGAATAAGATTTAGAAGCTTAACATGACACCAATCTTCATTATTTTCATCAATACCATTACATCCCTGCAAGAAAATACAATGGAGCTACAAAAATACAAGTTCTCTCCACAAGAAGACTAATGAAAATCTCCCCCTAGAGGCAAATTCGACTTGGTACTTATAAAAAATGATTAGGAGTCATTCCCCATGAATGGAAGAAATTTTTCCATCCCTTGATTAGTGGATCTAGTTCCCAATACTAGGAATCTGCATTAAATGGCAGCGAACACATTCCTAGATTTTCTCAATCATTGGAGTTCCACAATCTGTTCCATAATTCCATAATATCTTGTTGATTTATTATTTAATAGTGATCCTCCTATAGTGGAGAGTCAGTCCCTAAATTATCTCCTCCTCCAAATCTTCATAATCTGCCCAATATTCTCATAATATTCCACAAAAATAAATAATATTAGGCACAAATATGCAATTATTCATAAACCTTCCTAATCAATATATTAAAGTTAAAAATACATTATCTAATGCAAAAATAGAGGTTAATGTGTTGAAGGATGGTCACAGGCCTTAATTTATGTTTAATTTAGAGGCATGGGCCTTAATTTAGAAGCCCATCATACCCCCTGCTGAAAGTGTTACTCATCCTCTGAGCAACTTAGTGACCTCATTGTGCATCATCCATGGACCTGGTGGCCTCTCTTTTGTGCATTAAGAATCTTGGTTGTAAGTTTTGCAAGGACAAGCCCAAAAAAATATTTGTGCAAAGAAAAATCCTTGTTTCTTGAGACCATTAGTTTTCCTTCTTCCCCTTATTCAAGATGGTTCTTGAATATTTTTCAGTTTGGCAAGGTCTTCCACATCCTTATCAACCTTCTTCTACCTTGTTCAACCATTTGGAAACCTCTGAAACCTTCAAAATGTCTTTAGATGAGAACTAGGACATCTTGTAGTAATTCCTATCAAAACTACAAGAAACCCTGTTAAAACTACAGGAAACCCTTTTTGAGCATAAATGATAGTCTGAGCCTAGGACAGGCCCTCAACTTGACTCCCATGCCTTTCTCTCATTTCTATAACATCTTTTAGGCCTTGGACAAAAGCTAGAAAGAGATTAGAGACCTCTTGGAAAGTCTCTTTTCATCATTGCAGTTTGAGTTCTGTTTTGATGGTGGATGCCTCATTTCCTTTTGTTGCCTTCTTCTTCTCTCTTGTGGCCTAGATGGTTGCCTAATGGCCTTGGAGTTCTTTGTTTTGATTAGGTCTCTCTTAGGCACTATCATTTTGGGTTTTAGCACAATTTTTTCTTTCTTCCTTCTTGTAGCAGCATTCTGCCTTCCTGTAGTAGTCATTCCTTCTTCCTTCAGAGTCTTCTAATTGTATGGGAGTGATGAGAAATGATGTAGGTTTGTGAAAATGGAGAGGATGCTTTGTTTTCTTTTTCAAGAAATTTCATGGTGAGATAGGCTTGTTCTTGAAATTATGAAATGGGATGGATGAATGATGGATAGATAGTGAATATGAAGTGGATGGAGGGCTTGGAGTGTTGTGGTGACTTGGCCTTTGCAAAAATTTCTTCTTTTAACTGTTGTCCTCATTCCTTGAAATCATCACCCTTCATAATTTGACTTTTCAACATTGCATGAGTGAAGGAGTGAGCTGCAATTAACTAGTTGAAGGTGGCTGAGACTTCTGACCCATCCTTAGCTTATAAAACCTCATCTCTCATGCATTGACAACAAATTTCTAACTATAATATGCTCAAGAGAAAAGGTCAAGAATATTGCATACCTGTACCTACCTAATGGGTGTTGGAGAGACATCATGCTGCTGCTGAGTTGATGTTGTTGTGCTTTTCATGACTCAAGTACATCTTCTTGACTTACTTTTTCTTTTTTGTTGATCTTATTTTTCTGATGGGTTGTCTTCTTGTTGATGTGCAGGTGATGTCTTCGTTTGTTGCTACCGAGCTCTGGAAGAGTTTCATTGTGCATGTAGTTATGCTTCTCCTCTTTCAATCACGGTGCTGGAGGCTAGGCCTAAAGCCTAATGTTACTTCCAAATAGGCTGTTGTAACTCCCCTTTTTTTTAATGTTTGTGTCCTTTCTCTGTTGGAAGGTAAATAGGTATTGGAATGAGTGGAAGGTGTGGTCATAGAGTGACATGGTCATGATGGGTGTTGGCTGAGATGTGGTGAAGTAAATTTCATTTTTTCCTATCCCAAAACAAGCCTGCATCATAATTTTTCCATCGGACTACCTTTCCTGTAGATTTTCAGAACTTCTTGTAGTACTACAGGAAACTCATGTAGTAATTCAGGACAGCCTCTTGTAGCAGACTTGTTTTGTCCATATCTCCCAAACGGTAGAATGGATTGACCTGAAACTTTCTGAGCATGTTTCCATCAGCATTATACACGTCCCCATAAAAAAAAATTGGTTAATGGATGGATAGATCTTGAGAAGAACTAAAAATGGTTGAAGGTGATGGAGGTTGATTTCTTGGAAATCGTGCACTGGAATTCGTTGAAATTGCTTAGGCATGTTACAATCATCCATATGCATCTCCCCACGAAACATATTTTTAAATGGATGCACGGATATCGAGAAAATTCAAAAATGGTTGTAGGCGATGGAGGCCAATTTCTCGAAAACTGTGCACTGGAATTTGTTGAAATTGCTTGAACATGTTACCATAATCCATATTCATCTCCACCTGAAACAATGATGAGACCCATAAATGGGTAATTATATGGGCTCATTTTTCCTCCTAACATAATTAAATCAACCATTCTCTTAGCTTATTGCATGTTTTTTTATTATATTTATGCTTATGGAGTGAGTTGAGTTAGTTATGATGCCATGAGATCTAATATGTGTTTAATTAAGATTTTTGTTGAATTTTGAAGACAAAGTCAAAGATTCAATGGAAAATTAGCAGCAATAATTCGAAGTGGACAAAGGAGAGGACTTATAGGAGGGAATCCCCCTCATTTATTACTCCCCACTTCGAATTCCCCTTCATGCAGCTTGGAGTACAAACAACCAAATCAATGCGCTAGGAGGCAGTCAAGCAAGTGGAGGATAACATATGTTTATCTTGAGTTTTCGGAGCCAAGCCTCCCTGATTTTAAGGAAGCTGTTGGGAGCTTCAGTTGTATAAGTAGAGAGGCCTAGGGCCTCACTAGGGTCGAATTTTTGTTGGATTTTTGTTGTACTTTTGCTATTGTAAAACTCTGCTCAACTTCGAGCTTACTTTTGGTGACAGTTTCATGTAATCCTATTACTATTTTGATAATAAAGATGAGATCCTTTTTGAGCTAGCACTGAGTTATTTCAGAGGGCTGAAGCTCTTGGGTTAGGGCCCAATCTAAGCAGCCAAGCTCCTCTTGTTTGTATTTATATGCTTTGTTTCAGTTTATGGATTAGTTGTTGTTAGATGAATTTCTTTCTTGGTTAAGAATAGGTTGCTTTTGGTGATTTAGAAGGTTGTTTCCATTTGTGTTTTCTATAGCAGGTTAAGCAGTGATAGAAAGAAGATTCAAAAGGCTAGCAATAGTGCCTTGGCCTCTTTTCCTCCCTTTGGGACCATGAACTGAGGCAAAGACCCTCTTGCTGCCCCAAAAACACAGATTTTCCTTCTCCATAGGATTTCTAGTGTTTGCAGTTTGTTAGAAGGTTAATGCTTTGCTTTAGATCTCTTCCACCATGCTCATTTATGTCTTTGCAATAAGTCTTCTTCCATGCTTTCTCTCCTTGTAGCATTTTTCAGCATTTACTTCCATAGCTCATAATTTAGACTAGCTTGATGCAAAATTTTGTTTTTTGATGTACTCATTTCCTTGCTTGCTTGATCTCATTGGTTGACTGTCAGTTCTTTTACAGAAAATCTCTTATCACAGTAGGTCAACCTATCAACCATCACATTCTCTCCCTGATCCATGCCCTATAGGTCGCCCAAAGTTCACCTCAAATCTGCCTTAGTTTTCTGCATTTTTCCATAGGATTTCTTCCTCTCTCCCAATCATCTTTCCCTCTCCTAGTGATCCTTGGTGGACCCTAGGTGCCCTAACACATCATCCCAACCTTCATCTACCTTTTCCACCCACTCTCACACCTTCAAAACTGCTCTCGGCATCCTCCTATAGACCTCCTGTAGATCCCCTATGTCCTCCTGTAGGCTTTCTTTTGAAGGCCGAGTGTGGGAAAAGCCTCCAAAAGGCCACCCAAGACCTCCTAGGACCCATCTACACCATCCTACATCACCTCAAACCCCAAATTCGTCCTTCAACACCACCTATTCGCTTCCACCTTCACACACAATAAAATACAAGCATGTCAATTTCACATAAAAATCCAAAAACATGTTTTTTTTCTCATTTACTTCTAGAAATAGCTTGAGTAGATGTTGTTTACTTCCTTGAGTAGGTAATGGCATACATTTCATGGTTTTCATAGTGCTTTCTGCAAAAGTAGGATTAGTTGGTTAAGTAGGGTTTTCTAGGTTTACTTTACATTTCAGTATTTTTCATTTCTGCAATTAGAATAGCCTCTGTAGAGTAAGCTTTCCTTTCTTTCATCACATATAGAGCTTCTTCTGGAATCCATAGAAGTTGGCTTGAGCTCCTAGTGATCTTGCACCAGCTGACCAAGTGACAGCCTATAGTAAGAACTAGTACTTCTGCATACAACACCATCGCTTCCAAGTTTGTTACGAACTACCGAGTTGATAAGAGTAAACTAAGCAGCCCAGGAGTTGCAACATTATTGTTGCAATACTGGTGCTCACCAAACAACTTGGAAAATGGATGCATGGTTTTCAAGTTATGGAAAAAATAAATTTATGCTCTATGTATTTTTGTTTCCTGTTGTAAAACAGAGCCTTCTTGTAGTATTTTGCGACAGCAAGGAAAATGAGTGGTAGAAGCTTGGAAATAATGAGTGGATGGTGGAAATAGATGATGGTGATGGATTGGCATGGCCTTGGCCTTGTTGGAGCATTTGAGAAAAGGAGGAGAAAGTCAAAATTTGACTTCTTTTGACTAGGTTTGACCCTTTTTTTCTTTCTTTGGTGGAAACTTGTTTTTGTTCCTTGTAGATGTTGGAGAGTGTTGGCATTATGGTTCAAGTGTTGTCCTTGATGGCAACTCACTCAGTGGATGGTACAGGTGCTCAAAGGTTAGTACAGGTGATGGCAACTCAATCAGAAGACAGATCTCAGTACAGCATGACAAGAAAGCTCATACACGCTCTTTCGTTAAGCCCAAGTCGCGTGTACACGCAAGTTAGATTCAGAAAAAGCGCGTGTATGTGGAAAGGTTCCTTTGGTTCATGGTGGTTAGACCTTGGAAGTTGTGCCTATGATTTCGGACCATTATGTCTCGACGGGCGTGTCGATCCCTAGTTTTAAAGTTGATGGTATTGTGTTACTATGGTTTTGGCTCTTGGTATTGAGAAAGGCCTAAGGCTATATAAGGAGAAGAAGATCATTAGGCAAAGATCATCTTTCGACAAGGCATGAATATCTAAGAGAGAAAGAGATCTGATATGCAGGTTCTAAGTTGGTTGATCTGAGCTAAGGAGAGATCTCATCGGTTGATGGAGAACTAGATCTAAGGAGAGATCGGGATCAAATGGTTTGAAATGCACTATCATGTTATGGTTGATTATGCGTATTTCTAGATCTGCATATTGTCGCAATGTTACGTTCTGAGTCTAACTAATATCTGGTACAGCTGCAAGTTGAGAAAGTTTATTTTTAGATCTGTACGCAGGTTGGCTTCGGTAAAAGCGCGTGTATACGCGGTTTCTGCTCATTAAAGTAGCGTATATCTTTTGAAGCTTGATTTGGGTTTACAGTGGGATCTGACTGTTATTACAGAGTTCTGTAGTCTGCTCTGTGTTCTGGTAACTGGTGATTGACAGGGTTCAGTGGTTCAGTGATTCAAAGTTGGTTGTTTTATGCTTCAATGATCTGTTGTGAAAATTGAATGAATTGTGGTCTTCAGATTGTAATGTTGTGCTTCAGGAATATCCAAGTCTGAAAATGTATGAAAAGTGATACCTGGAAGAAGGAAGATTGTAGGTCAGCACCTACGTACTAGTATCTTGGCTAGTACAAAAGAAAAAGGGGGTTGGAGCTCCCTTCCAAGGAAGTTTGGAGAACGAGAGAAGGTTGAAGCCTTCTGCAGGTTGTAGCCTGCGTACTGGTATAAGGCTGCACCAGTACAAAAGATTGTAAACTGAAGTTTCATATTAAGAAAGATAGAGACAACTTGCAGCAGGTGGTTTTCACCCACATTGGGTTTCCACCTTATATCTTGGTGTTCATGTGTGTGGCTTTTTTATCTGTTCTGTTATACTGCACATGTTTACTGTTAATATGATGAATAATGTCCTGATGCACTTAATTGAAGAATAAGCCAACTAAATTGTGAGTTTTCTGCTTATACGCTGTTTTACTTCGTCACAGTAGCGTGTACACGCTGGTTCACTTAACTGAAGTAGCGTATATGTTTTGGGCATTTGAAAAGTTTGATTAATCTGATAATACTGATTCACCCCCCCTCTCAGTATTATTTCCAACAATTGGTATCAGAGCAGGTCCTTCAGAGAAGCTTGATCGCTTGAAGGAAGATCATTCATCATGAGCAACTACGAGAAAGAAGCATCAATCAGGCCACCGGTTTTTGATGGAACAAATTTCAATTATTGGAAGGTAAGAGTTACTGCATATCTTCAATCTCTTGGTACAGAAGTTTGGGACATTGTAGAAAAAGGCTATGCTTTTCCTTCAGCTACTCCTACAGATCCAGATGGAAAAAAGGCATATGAAACAAATGCAAAAGCAGTCGCTACCCTATTAGGAAGTATATCTCAAACAGAATTCATGAAGGTCATGCACTTCAAATCAGCAAAAGAAATATGGGACAAAATGATCACTAGCTATGAAGGAGATGAACAGGTAAAGGAAGCTAAACTTCAAACACTCAGGATTCAATATGAGACTCTCAGGATGTATAATGATGAAAGTGTGGCTAATTATTTTCTCCGGGTAGATGAGATTGTTAATTGTATGAAAAACTTGGGTGAAGAAATAAGAGAAACTATAGTAGTTCAAAAGGTTCTAAGATCTTTATCCCCCAAGTTTGAATCTAAAGTATCTGCAATAGAAGAAAAAGAAAATCTCCGTGTTCTCACTATGTCTCAGCTACATGGAATTCTAACCGCTTATGAAATGAGAAAGGGAGGTCCATCTGACAGAAGGGAAGCTGCTTTTAAGGCATCAGGAAAAGAAGATTACTATGAAGCAAGCCATGTTCCAGAAGAAGAGGAAGAAGAATCAAACTTTGTCAGAAATCTTCAAAGGGGTTCTGGAAGGTTCAGAGGTAAGCTACCTTTCAAATGTTTTGCTTGTGGGAAAGTAGGTCATTATGCTGCAAAATGTCCTTATAAGGATAAAGGAAAAGAACCTGCTAGATGGAACAAAAAACAAAGTGCAAATAGGAAAAGCTACTACACCCATGAAGATAGTGATGGCTTATCAAACAGTGATGAAGATGAACAAGGTAATAAATATAAGCTGTTAATGGCATTTGAAGATGATGATTATGAGGATGCTATAGATGTGGATAATCTCTATAATGAAATCACTAGACTCAAGAGAAGCATAGAAGAAAGGAATGTGATTATTGATACTTTGCAATTTCAAATTGATGAAAAGGAAAAACATCTTGAAAAACTAGAAGGTGAAATTGTTGGTCTCAGAAAAGAAATTGAGAAAACAAAAACTATTAATCTTAAATTTGTCAAAGGATCTGAAACCTTGGATGAGATTATTAGTGTGCAGCAGTCTCCTCTAAACAAAACAGGTTTGGGCTATAATGGAGAAACCTCTCAAGCATCCACCTCAAAAAGTTATC
Organism: Pinus tabuliformis; assembly: GCA_031772625.1. Lineage (NCBI taxonomy): Eukaryota > Viridiplantae > Streptophyta > Pinopsida > Pinales > Pinaceae > Pinus > Pinus tabuliformis. Next base: position 1,489,804,632 of record CM062819.1, on the reverse strand, counting down.
TTGATGCAGCAAGAGGAAATGAGCGGAAGAACAATGAAGATAATCAGGTAAAGCAAGGACGAGTTACAAACAGAAACTATCAGGGACAATCCTCCTTGAGGATGAACAAAAGCTACAACCAACCACAGGTAAAATCTTCTCAGTTTGGCTCAAGAATAGATGAAAATAGAAATTACAATCAGTTGGCTGGTAGATTCAATAACCGCAGAAGCTTCTTCAATGGACAATGCTTTTCTTGCCACAACTTTGGTCACAGAGCAGCTCAATGTGTTGCATATAAAACAATCATGACTAGGGAAGCTCAAAAACAAAGAAGTATGACAGGGATTACAAAAAGGACCTATAACAACTTTTCGGTGCTTGAAAATGAAGTTGAATGTTCTATTTGCAATAATTTTGGTCATAAAGACTCTGAATGCAGGAGCAGGTTTCAGGAGAAAAAGGAACAAGCCACAAGCACCAAAACATGGAGAATAAAGGAACCTCAAACAGAAAGATGTGGGATAGCATTTTATGCAGAAGGACAGGAAAATCTATGGTACATTGACAGTGGATGTTCGAAACATATGACAGGTGATAAAGAAAAACTTGAATCTTATTCTACTTTAGAAAAGGGAAAGAAAGTCTCTTTTGGAAATGATACTCCTGCTACTATAAAAGGAAAAGGTATTGCTCCTTTAAAAGAAAAGGTCAAGGCTGGAAATGTTTTGTATGTTGATGGATTGAAACATAATCTTCTAAGTGTCAGCCAGATGTGTGATCAAAAAACAGAGGTTATTTTCAGATCGAATGGATGTCTTGTTCGTGATCTTGATACAGGTAAAACAGTTCTCAAAGGCAAAAGAACTCCAAATAATCTGTACATATTTGAAGAAGAACAACAACAATGCTATCTTAGCAAGGATGAAGAGCACTGGTTATGGCATCGAAGGTTGGGACATCTAAGCTTCTCACAAATAAGGAAAGCATGCAAATATCAGGCAGTTCGCGATCTTCCAGATATCAAAATTCCAGACAACACCATATGCAAATCTTGTCAGTTTGGAAAGCAGACCAGAACTAACTTTCCAGAGAAGGAAGGGTCAGCTAGCTTGCCTCTTGAGCTAGTCCATACAGATGTATGTGGTCCATTTAGAAAAGGTCACCTCGAGGAGAAGAATATCTGATATTATTCATTGATGATTTCTCAAGGTTTGTTTGGTTAGGGCTTATGAAGCACAAAGATGAAGCATTCGAAAAATTCAAATCCTTCAAAGCATTGGCCGAAAATGAATCAGGACACAAAATCAAGTGCCTCAGATCTGACAGAGGTGGGGAGTTCACATCAAATGAATTTTTTGATTTCTGCGATGAACATGGGATAAGAAGAGAATTCTCTACAGCTAGAACTCCTCAGCAAAATGGGGTTGTGGAAAGAATGAACAGAACTATCCAACAAATGGCTCGTGCTATGCTCGATGAATCAGGTACTCCTGCAACCTTCTGGGGAGAAGCCGCACATGCTGCTGTTATCATTCTTAACAAAACAAATGTCCGAGTAAACAGCACTCAAACACCTCATGAGCTTTGGAGTGGTAAAACTCCTTCCGTAAAGCATTTCAAAATCTTTGGGAGCAAATGTTATATTAAGAACACTGATGAGCAACTTGGCAAACTTGAACCTAGAGCAGATGAGGGCATTCTTCTTGGTTATTCTCCACATAGCAAAGCACACAAGTGCTACAATAAAAGACTTGGCAGAATTGTTGACAGTATTGATATAGTGGTTGATGAGAAGGGATATATTCCTAGGCAAGTTCATCATGAAGAAGATGAAGGTTACTCTCAAAGGCGAAATGATGAAGAAGAAGAACCTCAAGAAGAAGAAGAATCTCAAGAAGAACCAGAGGAGCAGACAAGAATAGAAGAAAAGACTCCATCCAGATATGTCCAAAAGAATCATCCAGAAACTCAGATTGTGGGGCAGAAAGAAGCAGGAGTACAAACAAGAAGGACACTTGCAGAAGCTTCAAGCTACTTGGCTCTACTCTCCTCCATTGAACCACAAAATGTGAAAGAAGCATGCAAAGATGAATGTTGGGTCAAAGCAATGGATGAAGAACTTGAGCAAATCGAAAGGAACAACACTTGGGAATTGGTTCCTAGACCTAAAGATAAGAATGTAATAGGAACAAAATGGGTCTTCAAGAATAAGTTAAATGAAAATGGAGAAGTAATTAGAAACAAGGCCAGACTTGTTTGTAAAGGGTATGCACAGCAAGAAGGAATAGATTTTGAAGAGACCTTTGCTCCTGTGGCAAGACTAGAGGCCATCCGAATGTTCCTTGCTCTCTCAAGCTTTCAAAACTTCAAGGTATTTCAAATGGACGTGAAATCAGCCTTCCTGAATGGAGACTTAGAAGAAGAAGTATATATTGAGCAGCCAGATGGGTTCATTCTTGGGAATGATCCAAACCTTGTATGCAGATTGAAAAAGGCTCTCTATGGGCTCAAACAAGCTCCAAGGGCTTGGTACTATCGGTTGGACAAATATCTTCACCAACAAGGCTTTTCAAAAGGATCAGCAGATAGCAATCTCTATATAAAAGTTGAAAATAACAAATTGCTAATTCTTGTTGTTTATGTAGATGATATTATTTTTGGCAGCAATGAAGAGACTATGAGTCAAAACTTTGCCTTGGTTATGCAGAAAGAATTCGAAATGTCACTTCTTGGAGAATTGACATATTTCCTTGGATTGCAAATCCAACAAAATGAAGGAGGTATCTTCTTGTCTCAAACCAAATACCTCAAGCAGATCTTGAAGAAGTATGGCATGGAAGAGTCAAAACCAGTATGTACACCCATGGTTACAGGATGCAGCCTCAGTGCAAATGATGAATCAGCAGCAGTCCACCAACCCACTTATAGATCCATGATTGGGAGTTTGCTTTATTTGACAGGTACTCGACCAGATATTACACATGCAGTAGGAATGGTTGGAAGATTTCAAGCCAACCCAAAGGAAACTCATCTTCAGGCAGTCAAAAGAATCTTCAAATATCTTCAAGGGACCCAAAACTATGGCTTATGGTATCCTAGAAATACTGATCTCACTCTTCATGCTTACACAGATGCAGATTGGGCTGGAAGTGTGGATGATAGGAAAAGCACAAGTGGAGGTGCTTTCTTCATGGGTTCCAGATTAGTATCTTGGTTCAGCAAGAAACAAAGTTCGATTGCCTTATCTACAGCTGAAGCAGAATATGTAGCTGCAGCATCTTGTTGTACACAACTTCTTTGGATGATGCAGACCTTGCAGGACTTTCAAATCACTTGCACTCCACCTGTCTCTATCTTATGTGATAATACAAGTGCAATCAGCATTTCAAAGAATCCAGTCATGCACTCAAAGACCAAGCACATACCAATCAAGTACCATTTTCTTCGGGAACAAGTGCTTGAACAGAAGGTCAAGTTGGAGTATGTTCCTTCTAAGGAGCAAGTTGCTGATATTCTCACAAAACCACTGCCCAGGGAAACTTTTGAATATCTCAGACAAAAGCTGGGAGTAGTTAATGCTTCATCCTGTTGTTGAAATTTGTTTGTTCTACAGAAAAGTTGGTATACGCAGGTTACGGAAGTAATATTCGCGTATACACGCGGATTCATGGTGGGAAAGTCGCGTGTATGCTGGACGCTTGTTGCAGAAAGAATATCCGCGTACATACGCTGTTTTATACAGGAGAAAACGCGTATATGAAGTTCTGAACAGCAAGGGAAAACTCTGAAGTTCTGAACAGCAATAGGAATGTCAGAATTATTCAGGCACAGTTTCAGGGAGTGCAACAGGCACAGGTTCAGGGGGAGCAGCTCAAAAGTCTCATAAAGCATTGTTGGCATTCAGATGTTTTTGGTTGTTGGTTTCAGGAGAAGGAGCTCAGAAAGAAATTCTAGTTGCTGATCTAACAAGATGTTTATCAGATGCTGCTGATGTCTTTCCTAAGTCTTGGTCTAGATCTGTTGTCTCTATGTCATGTATCTCTCTTGTCTCTTTTATGGTGTCAAGGTCATGTAACGGCCTTTGTTGGTTTCCCCACTATGCCTGGGATGAATGATGAAATGTTCATGTATTATCATGGTTAGGTGGATGAGTCAATATTGATGTATCCCCACTTGGTTGGGTGGATGAGTCATTTTTTTTGTATATCCTCACTTAGTTGAGAAATGGATGTATGTATGAGTCTTTGGTGATAGGAAGGTCTTTTATGATGTATAGAGTCATGTTCTTCTTGAAGAACATATTTTGCAGATCTTGCCTACAGTCAAGGGGAGCATGAACAGCACTTGGTGAGCAGGATGGATAGATTGGTACTCTTTGGCATTCACAAAGGGGGAGCACACTTGGAGATTTCAGCATGTACTCAGGGGGAGTATGGACAGCAGTATGGACAGCAGAAGGATTACCAGGGAAGAGAATATCTTGGTCCTCCCTTTGCCCTTGATGTAAAAGGGGGAGAGTGACTTGGTGTGGTGGTTGCCATCAAGTCCAAAGGGGGAGATTGTTGGCATTATGGTTCAAGTGTTGTCCTTGATGGCAACTCACTCAGTGGATGGTACAGGTGCTCAAAGGTTAGTACAGGTGATGGCAACTCAATCAGAAGACAGATCTCAGTACAGCATGACAAGAAAGCTCATACACGCTCTTTCGTTAAGCCCAAGTCGCGTGTACACGCAAGTTAGATTCAGAAAAAGCGCGTGTATGTGGAAAGGTTCCTTTGGTTCATGGTGGTTAGACCTTGGAAGTTGTGCCTATGATTTCGGACCATTATGTCTCGACGGGCGTGTCGATCCCTAGTTTTAAAGTTGATGGTATTGTGTTACTATGGTTTTGGCTCTTGGTATTGAGAAAGGCCTAAGGCTATATAAGGAGAAGAAGATCATTAGGCAAAGATCATCTTTCGACAAGGCATGAATATCTAAGAGAGAAAGAGATCTGATATGCAGGTTCTAAGTTGGTTGATCTGAGCTAAGGAGAGATCTCATCGGTTGATGGAGAACTAGATCTAAGGAGAGATCGGGATCAAATGGTTTGAAATGCACTATCATGTTATGGTTGATTATGCGTATTTCTAGATCTGCATATTGTCGCAATGTTACGTTCTGAGTCTAACTAATATCTGGTACAGCTGCAAGTTGAGAAAGTTTATTTTTAGATCTGTACGCAGGTTGGCTTCGGTAAAAGCGCGTGTATACGCGGTTTCTGCTCATTAAAGTAGCGTATATCTTTTGAAGCTTGATTTGGGTTTACAGTGGGATCTGACTGTTATTACAGAGTTCTGTAGTCTGCTCTGTGTTCTGGTAACTGGTGATTGACAGGGTTCAGTGGTTCAGTGATTCAAAGTTGGTTGTTTTATGCTTCAATGATCTGTTGTGAAAATTGAATGAATTGTGGTCTTCAGATTGTAATGTTGTGCTTCAGGAATATCCAAGTCTGAAAATGTATGAAAAGTGATACCTGGAAGAAGGAAGATTGTAGGTCAGCACCTACGTACTAGTATCTTGGCTAGTACAAAAGAAAAAGGGGGTTGGAGCTCCCTTCCAAGGAAGTTTGGAGAACGAGAGAAGGTTGAAGCCTTCTGCAGGTTGTAGCCTGCGTACTGGTATAAGGCTGCACCAGTACAAAAGATTGTAAACTGAAGTTTCATATTAAGAAAGATAGAGACAACTTGCAGCAGGTGGTTTTCACCCACATTGGGTTTCCACCTTATATCTTGGTGTTCATGTGTGTGGCTTTTTTATCTGTTCTGTTATACTGCACATGTTTACTGTTAATATGATGAATAATGTCCTGATGCACTTAATTGAAGAATAAGCCAACTAAATTGTGAGTTTTCTGCTTATACGCTGTTTTACTTCGTCACAGTAGCGTGTACACGCTGGTTCACTTAACTGAAGTAGCGTATATGTTTTGGGCATTTGAAAAGTTTGATTAATCTGATAATACTGATTCACCCCCCCTCTCAGTATTATTTCCAACAGAGAGCACCTACATTCATCAAAGAGATACATGGAGCAAGGATTTTTTATTTTATATTTCTTTCTTTTTTTTCTAGGTCTACTAGCCGCCTCAATGAGGTTTTCAACTAGTAGGTCTACCTAGGCGCCTCAAAGGAGTTTTTCACCTAGGATCTTTTCTTTTTTCTCTTTTTATTTTTTCTTTTTTCCCAGCCCATTGACCACCTTGTGGAGGTTTTCAATCAATGAGCCAATCTAAGGCACCTCCAAGGAGGTTTTCACCTGAGATTTTTATTTTTTCTCTTATTTTTCATTTTTTTTTCTACCCTACCCTACTTGAAAAACAAAATCACTTTCAAGTATAAGAATACTTCCAATGGAACCATGTGCACATCAAGATGACATACAAAATGATGTGGAGGCTTGAAATGTATGCTTTGACATGTACCTGGATTTGAGTGATCAAATTCTTTGACTTTGATGATATCAAGCACAATTGAAGAAGAGAGTGTTGTTGCAACTTAGTGACTGTCTGGAACCAAACCTCAATATAACTTTCATGCCCTTGGTTTTATTGCTTATCTGGATCATTCTTCATGTCTTCTTCTACCATGACCTTCAAATCTTCCTCTTTTTGCTGATTGTTCTCTTGAATACATGGAGGATTTGATGGTAACCATGAGGGAGCTCTCTCGATCTCTGATTTTGATGTCTACTCTTCATCAAGTGCAGCCCATGATTCTGTGGTCTTCTCATTTGAATCTTCTTCTTCTGGATGTGGTCCTTCAATGATATCAAGATAATCTCTTTTTTGCAATACTCTTCCTGAGCTATGGTGAATACCATTGATCTCAAGAGGAGATGTTTGGAAGTGTTGTACATCAGCATTGTAAGTGGGCTAACTTATTTCAATGTGTGGGTTTGTAAATGGTGGTACAGTTAGTTGAGTGGGAGTGGATATTTGAGATGGATGTGGTTGGGGTTGTGGTGGAGATGAATGGTAGGGATAACATGGAGTTGGGTATGGAGGATATTGAGGAAAATACTGAGGATATTGTGGATGGCTCCCATAAGTTCCTTACCAACCTTGTTGCCAAGATTGGTTTTGGGGTTGAGATGGCCAATGTTGCCAAAGAAAGGGTGTGTTCCAATTACTTTGAGGTGGATATGCATAACCTTGAAATTGTGAATTAGGCTCTTGCATCATACTAGGTTGACTAGGCTACCATGGTCCTCTTGGAGCTACATAACATAGTTGCATTGGCAATTGATTGCTCCATTTTCCTCTTGGTGAACTTCCTTCAACATTAGTAATGATGGACAATGTTTAACATCATGTGATTCTGCATGAACAACACAAATATCAACATCTTCTTTTTCTTCATCTTGCATTCTTAAAATTTCTTCTTGTTTGGTCAGATTTGCTAAGAATTTATGTTTTAAAATCATCAAAAAAAATTCCAAGTTTAGCTTGACTTACTGATCTTGATGTTGATTTACCTACTCTTTCCTTTCCTCTTGATATGTGTTTGCATGTTTCACAAATTTCTTCAAATTATAATTAGTATACATCACCTCTACTCATGAGATTAAGGAGATTAATCCATTCATCCCTAATTGTTATAAGAAAGAGGGTTTTTAGTGTGTCCGATCCTAAATGATGTAGTTTTCCCTCTTATCATTATACATGAACCTCTCTATTAGATCCTCAAGGCTCTCATTTTCTCTTTGATTCATTCTAAAGATTTATTCTTTAAGATCATGATCTTTATATTTTTCTAGAAATATATTTTGCCTATTATTCCATGATCTTATTGAATTAGTCCCTAAACTCATAAACCATTTAAGAGCCCTATCCTTCAATGTTGCCAGAAACAATCTCAGTGTTTGAGTTTTTATTAAGTAACCATAAGATCTACAAACAATTTAAAATTCAAAGAGAAAGGTTTCCGGATCAGCTGACCTTAGACCATGAAATTTTGGAGGAAAATATGGAAGGATGTTCTTCATGTGCACACTACCATCACTATCTTGAATGGGAAATCTGAGAGGATATTCCTCATTCTCATCATCTCCATCCATTTCTTCTACATTCTTTGTCATCTTCTTCTTCTACCTGCAAAAGTGAATGGTGATGTGGCTCTTACTGCACCACATGATCAAATGGGGGGGTGGGTTGGTGTTGGAGAATTTTTTTGTTTTTGTTTTTATGATTGAATGAAAACTATAATGCAATTCAATTTTCTACTTTTGAAATTAAATATGCCTAATTCAAATATTGTTTTGTTTTTGCAAAAGGTAAAAAGAAATGAATCAACTAGGGAAGAAAACAATGCATACTTTGACACCTCCCCGGAAATGGCGCCAAAAAGTGATGAGCCTCGGTATTGCAGCAATAATGTTGCAACTCCCAAGGCTACCGAATTTTAATTATCAACCCAGGGTTCATACAAACTTAAGAGGTATCGACACTATATGTGCAACATACAATGTGTCTTTCCTTTGCTGTCATGAAAGAAAAGAAATGTTGCCTATTTGCAGGAATGAAAGAATGAATTTAAAAATGCTTGTAAAGTAACATGAAATCCTCTATCTACTGATTAACACACTTTGCTTGCAAAAGAACCCTATTTTAACCCTATTTGTCACATGTGATTTTTTAACTAATCTAAGCATGAAATCTGATCTAGAGAGTACTAACTGTTGTGTGCATGTGTAAATATAAAAGAACTCATTTTTTTAATCTTTTTGTTTTATAAATGCAAATGCTAATCCTCACTTGTTCTTTGGCAGGGGAGACAGGTATGGAGGAAGAGGGTTAAAATGGTCTTGATGGCATGGAGGTCAAGTAGAGGCCTAATCCCAGCTTCAATGATGATTTTTCTCAATTCGGGCTCAAAACAGGCCGCTATAGGATTTCCTACAAGATGTACTAGTTCTCCTACAAGATCCCCTAGTTCTCCTACAGGATCCCCTGTTTTACTACAGGATGTTACATATTTACTATACGAAATTATAATTCATCGAATGACCAAGAAAATCAAATCCAAATTGGATGGGACAAATTTTTTTATTGACTAGGATGTCTTAGGTCCCCATTCCAAGTGGAATCACTAAAAAATACCTCTGTTAACCCACGCTAAAAAATAGCATAAAATTACGAAAATCTAGAAATTCGAGAATTAGTGAGCTAGTAAATCTATGAAATGACTAACATAATCAAGTGCAAATGAAATGGGGTAGTTGTTGTTATGAACTATATTTTTTTTGTGATCTGATGCAAGTGGGACCAACTCGATTGAAGCTCGATAGCATGCTCTAAAAAATAGCAGAAATTTACTGTTCTTTGCCAGAAAGGAGTTCCAGAAATCTAGATTTGGGAATAAGAAAGCTAATCCAAGTAGCTCAATGATTACTATGACCTTCCAAATCTTTTCCAAGGATGAAATGATGCTCGTGATCTTACAGAAGAACTTACATCAACCTTTTAACCCAATCCTACAACAAGAAATCATTAATACTAAATGCACAAATAGAAAGAAATAAAAATAAGAGATGCATGTGAATAAGAAGCGGAAAGAAGGAAATAAAATGATACAAAAGGGCTTTGAGGCTCCTGGGATGCCCAAGCCCAAGGAAACTCATAGACCTATGGAGGAGAACAAGATTTAGAAGCTAAACATGACACCAATCTTCGTTATTTTGATCAATACCATTACATCCCTGCAAGAAAATACAATGGAGCTACAAAAATATGAGTTCTCTCCACAAGAAAACTAATGAAAATCTCCCCCTAGAGGCAAATTCAGCTTGGTAATTATACAAAATGATTAGGAATCATTCCCCATGAATGGAGGAAGCTTTCCCCACCAAAATCCCTTGATTAGTGGATCTGGTTCCCAATACTAGGAATCTGCATTAAATGGTAGGGAACACATTCCTAGATTTTCTCAATCATTGGAGTTCCACAATCTGTGCCACAATTCCATAATATCTTGTTGATTTATTATTTAATAGTGATCCTCATGTTGTATGGAGTGAGTCCCTAAATAATCTCCTCCTCCAAATCTTCTTAATCTTCCCAATATTCTCATAATATTCCACAAAAATAAATAATATTAGGCACAAATATGCAATTATTCATAAACCTTCCTAATCAATATATTAAAGTTAAAAATACATTATCTAATGCAAAAAGAGAGGTTTAATGTGTTGAAGGATGGTCATAGACCTTAATTTATGTTTAATTTAGAGGCATGGGCTTTAATTTATGTCTAATTTAGAGGCCCATCATACCCCCTGCTGAAAGTGTTGCTCATCCTCTGAGCAACTTAGTGACCTCATTGTGCATCATTCATGGCCCTGGTGGCCTCTCTCTTGTGCATTAAGAATATTGGTTGTAAGTTCTGCAAGGACAAGCCCAAAAATATATTTGTGCAAAGAAAATTCCTTGTTTCTTGAGACCATTAGTTTTCCTTCTTCCCCTTATTCAAGATGGTTCTTGAATATTTTTCAGTTTGGCAAGGTCTTCCACATACTTATCAACCTTCTTCTACCTTGTTCAACCATTTGGAAACCTCTGAAACCTTCAAAATGTCTTTAGATGAGAACTAGGACATCCTGTGGTAATTCTTGTCTTAAAACTACAGGAAACCGTTTTTGAGCATAAATGATAGTCTGAGCCTAGGATAGACCCTCAATTTGACTCCCACACCTTTCTTTCATTTCTATAACATCTTTTAGGCCTTGGACAAAAGCTAGAAAGAGATCAGAGACCTCCTGGAAAGTCTCTTTTGATCACTGCAGTTTGAGTTCTGTTTTGATGGTAGATGCCTCATTTCCTTTTGTTGCCTTCTTCTTCTCTCGTGTGGCCTAGATGGTTGCCTAATGGCCTTGGAGTTCTTTGTTTTGATTAGGTCTCTCTTAGGCACTGTAATTTTGGCTTTTATCACATTTTTTTCTTTCTTCCTTCCTATAGCAGCATTCTGCCTTCCTGTAGTAGTCATTCCTTCTTCCTTTAGAGTCTTCTAACTGTATGGGAGTGATGAGAAATGATGTAGGTTTGTGAAAATGGAGAGGATGCTCTATTTGCTTTTTCAAGAAATTTCATGGTGAGATAGGGCTTATTCTTGAAATTATGAAATGGGATGGATGAATGACGGATAGATAGTGAATATGAAGTGGATGGAGGGCTTGGATTGTTGTGGTGACTTGGCCTTTGCAAAAATTTATTCTTTTAACTGTTGTCCTCATTCATGGAAATCATTACCCTTCATAATTTGACTTTTCAACATTGCATGAGTGAAGGAGTGAGTTGAAATTAAATAGTTGAAGGCGACTGAGACTTCTGACGCATCCTTAGTTTATAAAACTTCATCTCTCATGCATTGACAACAAATTTCTAACTATAATATGCTCAAGAGAAGAGGTCAAGAATATTGCATACCTGTACCTACCTGATGGTTGTTGGAGAGACATGCATGTTGCTACTAAGTTGATGTTGTTGTGCTTCTCATGACTCAGGTACATCTTCTTGACTGCCTTTTTCTTTTTTGTTGATCTTATTTTGTTAATGGGTTGTTTTCTTGTTGATGTGCAGGTGATGGCTTCCTCTATTGTTTCGGAGCTCTAGAAGAGTTTCATTGTGCTTGTATTTATGCTTCTCCTCTTTCAATCATGGTGTTGAAGGTTAGGCCTGGAGCCTGTTGTTACTTCCAAATAGGCTATTGTAGCTGCCCTTTTTTTTAATGTTTGTGTCCTTTCTCTGTTGGAGGGTAAATAGGTATTGGAATGAGTGGAAGGTGTGGTCATAGAGTGACATGGTCATGATGGGTGTTGGCTGAGATGTGGTGAAGTCAATGTCCTTTTTTCCTATCCCAAAATAGGCATGCATCATAATTTTTCCATCGGACTACCTTTCTTGTAGATTTTCAGAACTTCCTGTAGTAATTCAGGATAGCCTCTTGTAGCAGACTTGTTTTGTCCATATCTCCCAAACGGTAGAATGGATTGACCTAAAACTTTCTGAGCATGTTTCCATCATCATTATACACCTCCCCATAAAAGAAAATTGGTCAATAGATGCATGGATCTCGAGAAAAACTAAAAATGGCAAAAGGTGATGGAGGTTGATTTCTTGGAAACCGTGCACTGGAATTTGTTCAAATTTCTTGGACATGTTACCACCATCCATATGCATCCCCCCATGAAACATATTTTTAAATGGATGCACGGATATTGAGAAAATTCAAAAATTTTGTAGGTGATGGAGGTCGATTTCTCGAAAACTGTGCACTTAAATTTGCTTAAATTGCTTGAACATGTTACCATCATCCATATGCATCTCCACTTGAAACATATTGGAAAATGGATGCATGGTTTTCAAGTTATGGCAAAAATAAATTTCTACTCTATGTATTTTTGTTTCCTGTAGTAAAACAGAGCCTTCCTGTAGTATTTTGTGACAGTAAGGAAAATGAGTCGTAGAAGCTTGGAAATGATGAGTGGATGGTGGAAATAGATGAGGGTGATGGATTGGCATAGCCTTGGCCTTGTTGGAGCATTTGAGCAAAGGAGGAGAAAGTCAAAATTTGACTTCTTTTGACTAGGTTTGACCTCTTTTTTTCTTTCTTTGCTGGCAACTTGTTTTTGTTCCTTGTATATGTTGGAGAGCACCTACATTCATCAAAGAGATACATGGAGCAAGGATTTCTTTCTTTCTTTCTTTCTTTCTTTTCTAGACCTACTAGCCACCTCAATAAGGATTTCAACTAGTAGGTCTGCCTAGGTGCTTCAAAGGAGGTTTTCACCTAAGATATTTTCTTTTTTCTCTTTTTTTTCTTTTTTCCCAACCCATTGACCACCTCATAGAGTTTTTCAATCAATGAGCCAACCTGAGACACCTCCAAGGAGGTTTTCACATGAGATTTTTATTTTTTCTCTTATTTTTCATTTTTTTTCTACCCTACCCTACTTGAAAAACAAAATCAGTTTCAAGCATAAGAATACTTCTAACAGAGCCATGTGCACATCAAGATGACAAACAAAATGATGTGGAGACTTGAAATGTATGCTTTGACATGTACCTGGATTTGAGTGATCAAATGCTTTGACTTTGATGATATCAAGCGCAATTGAAGAAGAGAGTGTTGTTGCAACTTAGTGACTGTCTAGAACCAAACCTCAATATAACTTTCATGCCCTTGGTTTTCTTGCTTATTTGGATCATTCTTCATGTCTTCTTCTACCATGACCTTCAAATCTTCCTCTTTCTACTGATTGTTCTCTTGAATACATGGAGGATTTGATGGTAACCATGAGGGAGCTCTCTCGATCTCTGAGTTTGATGTCTGCTCTTCATTAAGTGTAGCTCGTGATTCCATGGTCTTCTCATTTGAATCTTCTTCTTCTGGATGTGGTCCTTCAATCATATCAAGATAATCTCTTTTTTGCAATACTTTCCATGAGCTATGGTGAATACCATTGATTTCAAGAGGAGATGTTTGGAAGTGTTGTACCTCAACATTGTAAGTGGGCTGAGCTATTTCAATGTGTGGGTTTGGAAATGGTGGTACAGGTAGTTGAGTGGGAGTGGATATTTTAGATGGATGTGGTTGGGGTTGTGGTTATGGTGGAGATGAATGGTATGGATAACATGGAGTTGGGTATGGAGGATATTGAGGAAAATACTGAGGATATTGTGGATGGCTACCATAAGTTCCTTGCCAACCATGTTGCCAAGATTGGTTTTGGGGTTGAGATGGTCAATGTTGCCAAAGAAAGGGTGTGTTCCAATTAATTTGAGGTGGATATGCATAACCTTGAAATTGTAAATTAGGCTCTTGCATCATACTAGGTTGACTAGGTTGCCATGGTCCTCTTGGAGCTACATAACATAGATGCATTGGCAATTGACTTGCTCCATTTTCCTCTTGGTGAACTTCCTTCAACCTTGGTAATGATGGACGATGTTTAACATCATGTTATTTTGCATGGACAACACAAATATCAACATCTTCTTTTTCCTCATCTTGCATTCTTAACATTTCTACTTGTTTGGTTAGATTGCTAAGAATTTATGTTTTAAAATCATCAAACAAATTTCCAAGTTTAGCTTGACTTATCAATCTTGATGCTGATTTACCTACTCTTGCCTTTCCTCTTGATATGTGTTTGCATGTTTCACAAATTTCTTCAAATGATAATTGGTATACATCACCTCTACTCATGAGATCAAGGAGATTAATCCATTCATCCCTAATTGTTCTAAGTAAGAGGGTTTTTAGTGTGTCGGATCCTAAATGATGTAGTTTTTCCCTCTTAACATTATACATGAACCTCTCTATTAGATCCTCAAGGCTCTCATCTTCTCTTTGATTCATTCTAAAGATTTCTTCTTTAAGATCATGATCTTTATATTTTTCTAGAAATATATTTTGCATATTATTCCATGATATTATTGAATTAGTCCCTAAACTCATGAACCATTTAAGAGCTCTATCCTTCAATGTTGTCAGAAACAATCTCAGTTTTTGAGTTTTTAATAAGTAACCATAAGATCTACAAACAATTTAAAATTCAAAGAGAAAGGTTTCCAGATCCTTTGACCTTAGACCATGAAATTTTGGAAGAAAATATGGAGGGATGTTCTTCATGTGCACACTACCATCAGTATCTTGAATGGGAAATCTGAGAGGATCTTCCTCATTGTCATCATCTCCATCCATTTCTTCTACATTCTTTGCCATCTTCTTCTTCTACCTACAAAAGTGAATGGTGATGTGGCTCTTACTGCACCACGTGATCAAATGGGGGGGTGGGTTGGTGTTGGAGAATTTTTTTGTTTTTGTTTTTATGATTGAATGAAAATTATAATGCAATGCAATTTTCTACTTTTGAAATTAAATATGCCTAATGAAAATATTTTTTTGTTTTTGCAAAAAGTAAAAAGAAATGAATCAACTAGGGAAGAAAACAATGCATACTTTGACACCTCCCCGGCAACGGCGCCAAAAAGTGATGAGCCTCGGTATTGCAACAAGAATGTTGCAACTCCCAAGGCTATCGACTTTTAATTATCAACCTGGGGTTCGTACAAACTTAAGAGGTATCGACACTATATGTGCAGAATACAATGTGTCATTCCTTTGCTGTCATGAAAGAAAATAAATGATGCCTATTTGTAGGAATGAAAGACAGAATTTAAAAATGCTTGTAAAGTAACATGAAATCCTCTATCTACTTATTAACATGCTTTGCTTGCAAAAGAACCCTATTTTAACCCTATTTGTCACATGTGATGTTTTAACTAATCTAAGCATGAAATCTGATCTAGAGATTACTAACTGCTATGTGCATGTGTAAATATAAAAGAACTCATTTTTTTAATCTTTTTGTTTTATAAATGCAATTCTAATTCTCACTTGTTCTTTGGCAAGGGAGACAGGTATGGAGGAAGAGGGTTAAAATGGACTTGATGGCATGGAGGTCAAGTAGAGGCTTAATCCCAGCTTCAATGATGATTTTTCTCAATTCGGGCTCAAAATAGGCTGCTATAGGATTTCCTACAAGATGTACTAGTTCTCCTACAAGATTCCCTAATTCTCCTACAGGATCCCATGTTTTACTACGGATGTTACAGATTTACTATACGAAATTATAACTCATCGAATGACCAATAAAATCAAATCCAAATTGGATGGGACAATTTTTTTTATTAACTAGGATGTCTTAGGTCCCCATTCCAAGTGGAATCACTAAAAAATACCTCTGTAAACCCACGCTAAAAAATAGCAGAAAATTACTAGTCGAAAATCTAGAAATTCAAGAACTAGTGAGCTAGTAAATCTATAAAATGCCTAACCTAATCAAGTGAAAATGAAATGGGGTAATTTTTGTTATGAACTGGAATTTTTTTAGATCTGATGCAAGTAGAACCAACTCAATTGAAGCTCGTTAAAAAGTTACTCTTCTTTGCCACAAAGGAGTTCCAGAAATCCAGAATTGGGAATAAGAAAGCTAATCCAAGTAGCTCAATGATTACTATGACCTTCCAAGTCTTTTCAAAGGATGAAATGATGCTCGTGATCCTGCAAAAGAACTGACATAAACCTTTTAACCCAATCCTACAACAAGAAACCATTAATACTAAATGCAGAAAATAGAAAGAAATAAAAACAATAGATGCATGTGAATAAGAAGTGGAAAGAAGGAAAGAAAATGATACAAAAAAGGATTTGAGGCTCCTGGGATGGCCAATCCCAAGGAAAATCAGAGACCTATGGAGGAGAACAAGATTTAGAAGCTGAACATGACACCAATCTTCATTATTTTCATCAATATCATTACATCCCTGTAAGAAAATACAATGGAGCTGCAAAAATATGAGTTCTCTGGACAAGAAGACTAATGAAAATCTCCCCCTAGAGTTAAATTCGACTTCGTACTTATACAAAATGATTAGTAATCATTCCCCATGAATGGAGGAATCTTTCCTCACCAAAATCCCTTGATTAGTGGATCTGGTCCCCAATACTAGGAATCTGCATTAAATGGCAGGGAACACATTCGTAGATTTTCTCAATCATTGGAGTTCCACAATCCATGCCATACTTTCATAATATCTTGTTGATTTATTATTTAATAGTGATCCTCCTGTAGTAGGGAGCCAATCCCTAAATTATCTCCTCCTCCAAATCTTCATAATTTGCCCAATATTCTCATAATATTCCACAAAAATAAATAATATTAGGCACAAATATGCAATTATTCATAAACCCTCCTAATGAATATATTAAAGTTAAAAATACATTATCTAATGCAAAAAGAGAGGTTTAAGGTGTTGAAGGATGGTCATAGGCCTTAATTTATGTTTAATTTAGAGGCATGGGCCTTAATTTATGTCTAATTTAGAGGCCAATCATCAGGGACTTATACGTACCACCCAACCATAGATTGGGCTAAACCAAATCTTTCTTTAAGCCAATCACCCCCCACCATATTCCAAGCGTGAATGTGGGAATCACGACAAAACAACCAGGCTACCTTAGGATTTACTACATATCCTACCATTACCAGTCAAGGGATTTCTAGGCCTGAAGCAAGCACCTACCCAACTAGGCTTTACCACAATCTTGTCATTATTGGTCAAGGGATTCCTAGGCCCAAACAAAGAAACATGCATTACCAGGCTTTACCACAATCCTGGAAAAACCAGTAAAGGGATCAATAGGTCCTAAACAAGCATTGATGTCTCTCGATTTCTTCACCAATACCTTAAGGAATTTTCCCATCTCCACCCTCAGGATTTACCGTGTATCTCGCCATTATCGGACAAGGGATTTCTAGGCCCTTGGGGATTTTCTTGAGACCACCTCACCCGGTTCCAAAACCATAAAGAAATCCAAGCTCAACCAAAGAGAGGACTCCATCATACTATAACTATCAGGAAATGGAAAGGAAAAGCTAAAACCACTGTCACACCTAGCAAAACCAATGCCAATGACAACAAGAAAACCAAATACACACATGAATGTATCATGCATGCCAAAACTAGCAAGGAAATCATACATGCAACTCAATACCTGCAAGTAATTTTGTTGTAGCCGCTTGATCCAAATCTTCCTTGCTTGATCTTTGCTTTCCTTTGCTTTGTTGTCCTTCCTTTTCCTTCCTTTCTCCAATTCTAGAGTGCTCTAATTGTGCAAGAGTATGAGAGAGAGAGAATAAAGAGAGAGCTCCAAAACTAAGTTGAAAAAAGGGTTGTGAACTTATCCTCAAAATCCTTTTTATCATTGAGGCCTCTATTTTCTTCAATTTCCGCTAATTTTCCTTCAATTTCCTCCTCACTTGAAACCTGTAACCTTTCACCTTCCTTTTCTCCCATTTTCCATTATTTTCATAAATAATATATCAATTAATGCCTCTTTTCTTTTTCAATGTATCTGCCAATTTCCTTAGCCATAATAAACCAAATGAACACCCACTATGATGTTTTTCCCAAAAATAACCTTGGAATAAGTTTCCCATGACCTTAGTCTTATTTTTCCTTTATTAACTTTATTACATGAACTTTTAACCTCAGGCTATTACATGGGGAAATGGGTGGTAGGGGTGTGTGCAATTACAAATAAAGAAAAATGAATTGTTGTTGCAATGTTAAGTGTGTCATAAATAGAGAAATATAAAGTGTATTTGAACCAGAGATAACATATGAGAAGAGAAACATGACCACACATATGTGTTGAGGCTATGACTCTAAACAAAAGGTGAAAATAATCCTTTTGGATCATAGTAACCTATTTAGAGATGTAAAATTACTTGATTAGGTAAAGAATTCAATGTTTAAGCCTTCATCCTGAGCTAGAGGAATGGTAGAATTTCTAGTTAATTTGTATAAGTTGAGCATGAAAGGTGCTAAGAAATGGGAAGTATCAAGGAACTGCTAGAACAGAGAAGAACTCCCTTTTGTGCCATGCAGACCCATTGTGGCAATATAAGTGTTAATATGCCCTTGATTAGTGTTTGAGAGGCAACATACTATTTTTATTGTGTGAAAGAGAGTGACCTTCATGTCCTTTACCCTAATTTTAACCCTGTTAATCCCTACATGAGACTTATTCCTAAGGCATTAGATTTTGCTTGGGGGTGGCCAACTACAAAAAAAATTGTAGTGCAATTGAGTTTATGGTTGGGTGGATAGTGGAACTCCCCTTTTCAATTTTCAACATAGCTTAAGTGACTTAGATAAGTGTGTTTATTCCTCTGCTAATGAAATTTTATTGTTGTTCAATGTTTAATGATTATTGCTATGCTAGGTTACTAAATATATTGTAATGATGAGATGAGTCATTATTTAGTTGTGTTTGGTTACTAGCCATTATTTCTCATATGAATGAATTTCATATACAAGGGTATGCTTTGAGGTATGTTGTGATAGATGTGAGATGTATGGTTTTTGAAGTAGAATGTGTTAGTTGAGATGAGATTTTAATCTTTTCATGTATTTTTTATTGTGAAAGGCCTCTACCAGGCCATCTATGGGATGGGACAACTATTTTGTATCTCTGTGATTGGAGACTTTCTTTCCTCTATAGATTAGTTGGCCTCTCTATTTGAAAAAGTTTGGAGTTGAGGTTGGGAAGACAATGTGGAATTCATGTGGAGCCCATGTGAGCACTCACAAACCCTATGGGTAGGTAGATGTTGACATGGCATGGGGAATGAGTATGGGGTGACATGATATGTTGATGTATTACTAACGTAGCATGTCGACATGGTGTGATGATGTGGCAAATTGAGGTGTAGTATAGTTGATGTGGTGGTTTCATGTCGCTTGGTGTCATAGGTGACATGGAATATAGAAATAGTTATATTTAAATGGGACTTTTGATATTTCCTAGATCCAAATATTTAGAAGGTCAACCCATTAACGCAGCAGGAATTCATAAGAGAGGAATAGTTGTAGTAGAAAATAAGAAAATATTGTTTTCCGAAGACCGAAAAATCCAAAAAATCATAATAATGATGATTTATGAAAAAATATATGATTGGGATCCAAGAAGTAGTCTGACGTGTCAGGTGAGGATATGGCCCTAGGCTTTGGTGATATGTGGGTAGGGACTACCATGTGTTAGCCATGTGTTAGCTGATGTGGCATTATACAGTAGGGACATATGGGAAAAGGACTACCATGTGTCAATGGTATAGATGCTAACATGGTGCTAGGAAGGATGAATATTTAGATGGGCATAATTTTTTGTCCAGAGTCGGGATTTGGATGAAATTTATATTGTTGAAAAGTTCTTGATGTGCAGAAGACAATGATGATCACATAAATACTTAAGGTGGTTAAATAAAGAGGAATTTTGATAACCGCATACCCGTAAAGTAACCTTGGAGTTCGGGTCTAGATTCCCCTTAAAAAGGCCTTGAGGGGTTTGGGCATTGTCACACATACTCTATAGAAACCATGATCTCCTCTCATGTAAAAAGAGAATCATGAAGGTGACGATGAAGATGGAGAAATATGTTTTAGCAAAGGGAAAAACAAATCAACAAAATAATCAAGGAAAAGAGAAGACAACTAAAAGGAGAGGACTTTTTGTTATTATTGAAAGTTAGGCCATAAAATCTATGATTATAGAGTTAGGGCTACTACATACTTACAATAAAATAGCAATTTTGCTTGGAATTTAGAGGAAGATAAATTTGTTGAGGTAGAGGAAGATTTATTTGAAACTAAAAGAGAGTATCTATGTTAATCACAACACAAATAAGTCTCTAGAGAAAAGGGAAAGGGAGTGGAAATTGCTTGATTAGATGTTTTAGTTATTAAGTGGACATCTAACTAATTTTTAACTTAAAAGAAGGGAAATGGCAGTGATTTGATTTCTTAGATGTTTTATTTATCAAAGGGAAATTCGACTTAAATTTCACCTTGAAATATTTCTTAGATATTTTAGTAAAAGCCTTTGTTCAAATAAAGGAGATGTCAATTTAATGAGTTGACTACTTAGGCTGATTTTATCTATTGAAAAATGAAGTACATAATAGTCTAATTGAACACCAAAGAAGTCATAGGATCTGGAAATGAAGCTAAGTAGAAGAAAAAACATGGTATCTTCTACAATTTTGTAATCGTCTATGTAAACTTTTGTTGATGACTCCATAACATAAGATTTTGACATAAGGATGTAGCCTCTCATGTGGAACTTGTTTTGTGGTTGATAATGAAACATGTGTCTCTCAATAGTTATTTGATTCCGTTGAAAATACAAATATGTAGTCATTATGAAGTCATAGAAATATCATTTCTTTTTTGTTTATTTTCTTTGTAACACCCAATGATCGTTTTTTGTTCATAACAACTAGTTATGGTTTCTTGCTCAACCTTCTAAAGTCAATAACATATATATATCCCTTGAAATATAAATATTTTTCTTTTCTGGAAAAAAATATTTGTAAACTTTTGATATTTTGTATTTAGATGAGGTAGATAATTGAAAATTAGTATTTTCATGTTAATACTTTTTTGAGGGGAGGAATGATTTGGACGATTAATACTCTAAAATACTAGGAGTCAAAGTTTGACGATGCGACTTTAACGTGTATTATAGGTCACATTATGTTAAGAGACCAACTCTAAATTAATAAGCTGTCATACTAACTAATCCAAACTAGTTTATATTAGAGACACACTAAATTGGACGGGCGGGTCAATTTTGTTTTAAGCCAGCAACTTCAGGTTCAATTGGTTTAATTGAATTTGATTTAGAATGGCCTCAGTGTCAAAAATTTCAAACTTCCACTTATCTGATTCTCAAATAAAAGGTTCACTATTTTGGTCTATCCATGTTATTTTTATGTTTTGATTCTAACTAGCCCCAAATTCAATATGCATAAACAAAGTCACATGGTAATTATGAAAATCTATTTTAGATCACTAGTTCTATTTTTGTTTAATAGAATCCATCTATATTTTCATATCTTGTTGCCACTTAGGTTTCTCTACTACATCCTCATCAGTCAATGACTAAACAAAGTTCAGTACAATCATGATAAGAATAAAATTAGCAATCAATTACTTCTTGTTCCATATAATTATTTTGAACTTCATTCATATAGTATATTTCTAATTAGTTGATCACTAATTCTTTTGCATCTTTAGTCGATCATTTCCAACATGTTCAAACACACCAAAAAATTTCAACAACTTGTATCGTTTAGGTTTTTCCTTTGTTGACTTTATATTTTCCCCACTAATTGGTGTTGCTTCTTCTTGTATGTCTTATATTTCATGTTAATTTGGCAGCTCAGGTACAAATTACCTCCTTTGGACAATCTTCCTCATCAAGAAAGACCCCTCCTATCCCTTGGAAGAATTTAATTTGGTTAAAGAAAAAATATATTTTAATATGGAAACCCACATGTGCACAAAAGGATAGGTTGGCCCTAAAAGGAAATTAGACACCCTTGGATGGATATAAATGCAAATCAAGTGACCCTCTTTTGGAGATTATCATCAAGAATTCTCTTCTTCTCTCTTCTTTGGTTTGGCTCGCACAGGTCTGGAGTCGGTTCGTAGATATTGGTTCGTACAGGTCCGAGAGTGCAAGGTCCAAAGCTCGCATATGTAGATGAGGGTTTTTGGTTCGCAACTATAGGGATGTTACAAGAAATCTTCAGCCATAGCCACATGCACAAAAGCCTCTCTGTGAGGCCAAAACGCTTCAGCCGCACACAAGATCACTTACTCCGTGTGGCCAAGAAGTAGGGTTTCAAGTGACAAGTTGACCGCATAGTCTGATAGTTTATCGCAGATGTCAAAAATTGTCCTCAAGATTATCAACAATGATTTTGATTAGTAGTGTTGTTGGGTTCATCTCTGGGATATTGTTTGGTTGGTTTTGCTGGATAGTTTTTTGATTAAAGAATTGGATCATTGTACTCTCTCTTTGTTGAACATTTTATGACAATCTAATAAGAAGAAGAATTTGAAAGTGTTTTCCCCCTTGTGTGTAACACCCTCCTCCCACATCTACCAAAGCAACTGGCTAGCTGGGGTAAACATGCGATGAGAGGCCACTATGATAAGACTCAACCTCCTAAGTAACCTTAAGGAAATGGAGTCAACAAAACAAGACCTTACATACCTCCCTCAGGTGCTTCAGGACCCCCAGGAGCTAATCCACCACTCCAGGTGCCCAACCCCTGAGTTAACCTAGAATTTCAATGAATTAAACCCAAAGTTGCTCCCATGACAAGGCATGCATGCGACTGTAAACCTATAGTCGCTCCCACAATGCCTGCAAGGGAGAGACTACAGTCTCTCTCAGCCAGTTTTGTGTCAGAGACTACGAGATTTAAGCCACTTTTTCAAGGCTAGTCTCCAAACCAATGCCTAGAACTTGATGAGACTTTCCAAGGCATCAAAAGACACCAAGGCAAAGCCTATAACACAAAAATTGATCAAGGGCTTGACCTAACCAAGCCTAACCATGATAGACATTTTGTCAAACACTTAGTAAATATGCAACCTACAGGTGTAAATAACATATCTAAGCATAGGGGTCTCCCATTTATATGAGATTCGCTATGAACCATTGTCTCCTTATCAAATTAGCTGCCATTTCATCCATTAGGTCATAGATACATTGATCATTCAATAACAAGTAAGAACATGATGAGATCCATACATAATTGTTTTCATAAAATACATACATAATCAACATAATAGGGACATAAATACCAATGAAATTGCAGCCATATAAACCACATATAATCCACCATAATTCTCATAGAGATACAAGGAGAAATAGCCTTTCATTAATGATGAAAAATCCAAACCCGTGATGAGACTTCCATGTTCCACCCGACCGTAGAATGGCTGAGCCAAATCTCTCTTCAACCATTCACCCTTGTGCCATATTCCAAGCATGAATGTGGGATCTCATAGAACACATCAATCAAAACTCATCCAAGGCTTCCAGAGGCCATCCACCTCAACCCATCAAACAATTATTCCACCTCACGATAGGACATCACAAAACCAACACCAGATAAGTCTCTATCCTAGCCTTCCAGGGCACCAGAGTCTTTGTTCCAACCCGAATCTCAGGACTAGTAACATAACTCACAACCTTTATCGGGCTCCTGAGCATTTGTCCAACCAAGGCTATGGGACTAGTAACTCAACCCAACAATGGCTCCAGAGTGTTTTTCCAACCAAGGCTGCAGGACTAGTAACTCAACCCAAGTTGTTACAGGTCTCCAGAGCGTTTGTCCAACCAAGACTATCGGACTAGTAACTCAACCCAAGCCATCACAGGGCTCCAAATCATTTGTCCAGCCAAGGCTTCCAGGAATTAATAGCTCAACCCAAGCTAAGGAAACATGTGAACCAACCAGAAAACAAAGCAAATAACTCACAATGCCATGGCTATCCAAAAAATGGCAAGGCTAGGTAAATCCACTGTCAATCTAGGCAATCCTCCATGCCAGTGACAGATCATGACCAAGAACCCACATGCATGTGCCATGCATGCTAAAACTAGTGAAGAAATCATACATGCAACTCGGTACCTACAAGAAAATATGTTGTAGTTGTTGATCCCGATGCCCTCTTGCACTTTCCTACTCTTCCTTTTCCTTCTTGCTCCAAAAATCCAAGTATACTAGACCCTCCAAGAGTGCTCCAAAAAAACCCTAAGTATCCAAGAGTATGAGAAAGAGAGAGAATAATGAAAGAGCTCCAAAACTGAACTGACCAAGTCTTGCCCACTAATCCTCAGAAGCCTTTTTATTAATGAGACCTCTATTTTCTTCATTTTCCATTATTTTCCTTCATTTTCATCATTACATGCAACTTGTGACCTTTCACCTCCCTTTTTCTCCTAATTTTCATAAATAGAATGCCAATTAATGCCTCATGCCTTTCCAAAGCCTTCGTCATTTCCTTTTCCAATTTCCTTAGCTATAATAAACTAAATCAACACCCATTAGGATGTTTCCCCCACTATTCATCTTCGAATATGTGTCCCATCATCCATGGTATTTATAGATTTTTACATGGAAATTTCACTAGGGATGTTACGAAACCCTCCCCCTTGGGGGAACACCATCCTCGGTGTTCAATGACACCTATAACCCATAAGACAGTTGAAAACAAAACATACTACCCATTGAGCTTTATAACATATCTCGTTGCAGTATTTACAATGACCATCTGTTAAAACATGACAAACATACCATTTACTGGAGCTTTATAACACAGCTCATTATAGTACTTACAATCCACATATACACATACACATTTGCTTCAACCAAAAAATAACCATACTGTCTATGGAGATGTATAAATCCATCTTGATACAATATTTACAATAATACACACATATACACATATGCGCATTTTCTCAACCAACAAATAAGCATACTGCCTATGGAGCTTTATAAATCCATCTTGATACAATATTTACAATAATACACACATATACACCAGCAACCAGCAAATAAAAGATATGATGTCTGCATCCACAATAAGGGAATCCAAAGGCTCACACCTCCACCCTCAAAGTAATACTAGGATTCACCTCCTTCCTAGGAAGTCCAGAATCCACTGCAAAGTCAAATCTGCATCCAATGTCCAACGCTACAATCCTGCACCACTTGTCCTCTCAGTGAACAGTTACCGACTCATTGTTCCAAGGTGCACTCCTAATGTGCATCTGATTCCATTTGGCAATGTTAATGACCAAAACAAATCCATCCCTGGTCTTCCCTTCTCTTCTACGCAGTCGCTTGGGCAAGATGGTCAACCCCTTCCATGCAGTTACTCACCTTCCAAGTTCCACTGGCACCCCCATCTCGGGCAGTCCATCCCTTGGCAAGGCTTCCTCACATTGAAAGATACAACAACCAAGGCATATCCATACCTTAAAACCATCATACTGGTCATAGCATGCTCATGGCAATCAATGGACACTATTGGGTACCAGTGTCCCACAATGGCCCTGTTCCTGAAGTGCTTTACAAACATATTATTTCCTATTTCAATTCCTTTGCTACTGTTGCTAATTCTTGCAGTCGATTTCAACCACCCAACTAGGCATGTTCATGCTTTCCTGTACCAAGCACATAACTTCCATTAGATTCAAAATAAATTGAAATAAACTCAAATCATACCTCATTGGTAGCTCGTCAATAAGGTACACTTGCAATCCTCAACAAGTCAAACTAACATCATGTATAAAACATCACATCAGGTTAGCTCAAAACATAACCGTAATAGATAAAAATCATAAATCACATGTAACCATCATAAACTAGAATCATAAATCACATGTAATCATCATAGACCAGAATCATAAATCATATGCATAGTAAAACTAAAATATAATACCAATAATTATCCTTCATCGATCATTACTTCTGCCTTTGTTCTTTCTGTACACACACTGGATCAGTTTCCACACCCAACAAACACCCAGTGCCTTCTCCTCAACCAAGTGGACATACGAATAGTGTACATAACACACATACAACCACACACGACATACACATCATGAAATACATGTGCCTACACCTGACACACAACACATACACCTACACCCAGTGATGAGCGCCAGTATTGCAGCAAGGATGCTGCAACTCCTGGGCTACCAGCTAGGTAGAAATGCTAAATCAACATGAAATAAATGATACTATCTAAGTTTTAGAAGTAAGAAGCATCAAACAACAGTAATGTGCAAGTAAAGAGACTGAACTAAATCTGTTTTTGTTTTTTTGTCTTTTATGCAAAATCAAGTATGCAAACTAATTGCTTCTGTGGATGTGGCAGGTGAATTAAGGATGTTTGAGGATGGATGGAAGGGTTATGAGATGGTTGGATGGTGTGGAGGACCCCTGGGAGGATTTTGGTGACTTCCTAGAGGTTTTCCATCAATTTTGCCTCAAAACAGGCCGTTTCAGAAAAACCTATAGGATGTACTAGAAACCTACAGGATGATCCTATAGGAATTACAAGAAACCTACAGAATATAGCCGAGATAAAAAAGTGAGGTGTTGGAGGTGATGGGAGGCTTAGGAAAGGTGTGTGATGGGTGGAATGGAGTGGGAGAAGGTCTAGGATCACCTAGGAGTCAATATCCAAGATAGAAGATGGTTGGATTCACTCAATGTGCTTGGAAGAATTTCTATGAAAAATGATGAAAAAATAGTGAAGGTGATGGTGAAAACAAGGGATGGCTAAGGTGGATGGAGTGGAAGGTGGTTGTTGGCTATGAAGTCTTAGTCTCCTCCTGAAGCACCTGCTCTGCATAAAACATGTGTGTCTTCCAAAAAGCTATGCAACAAGATACATTTTCATAAACTAGAAAAGCAGAATTAATGAATCAATTGCCTATACTATGCATGAAGAAAGTTGTTGAAAGGAATGAAAGCATGGATGAGATCTACTGTAGAAATGGAGATGAAAAATATGACAATGGAAATATACCTTGCAAAACTAACCAAATACTAAATTAAAGACAGCAAACTCCAAAGCTCATAAAAGAACTAGAAATCTGTGTTTTTGGGGCTGCTTAAGGGTCCCTTCCTCAAGTCATGGTCCTAGAGGGAGGAAGTGAGGCTGAGACACCTGCTGAAAACATTGTGGTGATCCTTTTATCCTTGCTAACCTGTTGCTTGAAGTAAGGCACAAATGGAAGCAAACTAATAAACAACCAATCTAATCTACACTACTTGTAATGGAAATGCATCTAAAAAGCAAATTAACAATGAAGCTATGAAACTACACTAAACATACATGTACAATAAAGAGGAGCCTTGGCTACTAGGGTTGGGCCCTAACCCAAGAGCTTCAGCCCTCTGAGTTAACTTAGTGCTGGCTCAAAACAAAACTCATTCTTATTACCAAAACAACAAATTACATCAATAGAACTTTCACAAGTATTGCAGCTCGAAAATAGCTTAGAGTTTTACAATAAAAATCTGAATCCTACTGAGGTCCTAGGCCTCTCTACTTATACAACTGAATTCCCCAACGACTTCCTTAAAATTAGGGAGGCTTGGCTCCCAAACTCAAGATAAACTGGTGCTTTGTCTCTCACTTGCTCAGCTACCTTCTAATCCTCATGATTTGGCTGTTTGCACACTGAGCTGATGTGATGAATGAGAAAATATTCAAATGGAGGAGTAGTAAATGAGGAGGATTTACCTCCTACAATCCCTCTCCCTTGTCCCATTCGAGTTTTGACCTTATTCTTTGCCAAAATTCCTTTATTTTCTCCTTTAATCTTGCATTCAATGCATATTAGTCCACAAAGCATAATATCCAACTCTAACTCACCTCATAAACAAAATATAATCAAAAACATGTAATAAGTTATGATAAAAGTTGGTTTGACTAAGCTAGGAGGTGAATTAAGGCCCATATAATTACCCAATGATGAGGCTCATCATCACCCCCCTACTGAAAGTGTTGCTCATCCTCTGAGCAACTTAATCAATATCCATATCCTTCATGGCTCTAGTGGCCTCTCTGACATCCCATGCCTCTGTTGTGGTCTCCTCCTCTTGTTCATAGAAGCCTACTTTCTTTTCTACCTCCTCCCACTGCCTCTTTTCTTCTTCTTCCTTTCTCCCTTCTAGCATCCCTAAGAGTAGTGGTGGACTGAGTTTTAGGCCAATCCAATTGACTTTCAACCTTTGCATAGACTGCTTATACATAGGTGTCATGTTTAGTGCCTCTCTCAACCTTTGAGGAGAGTGATACTCTCTTATCTTTAAGCTGTATGGTAGTGTGTTCTATCTCCTCAAGCAAGCATGTATGCTATCATCTCCTAGCAACCCACACATGTCCTCAAAATGTGAAATTTCTTTCTCTTGGGCAGTAAGATATCTAGGTGCCAGCTGAGGATCATTTGCAATCAAATTATGGGTACTGATGAGGGCCATGGGATTTGATTGTTCAGCTCTGATCACAAGAGGTTTTGTTTGCTCTCTTGCCAATTTCCTTTTCAACTCTGCAGCCCTTGACTCCTCATGGTTCATCCATGATGCCAAATTCATTAATTGTAGATCTCCTAGCTTGGCATTAGGGTCCCATACATTCATGTCTGTTAGGGCCATGTTGTGAAAATAGAACTTAGCCATCTTGGCCCTATCTTCTAGTTTACTTTGATCACAAAGATCAATGAACTACCTGTAGTCTTGAAATTGCATGGTGCCTCTCTACGCTAGGGTCTTAATTTGGAACTGCAGCCACTGTTTTTTGAGGTATAAAGCATAGGATTTAGTTGGCATCCTACACTAGATTGATTCCAAAGAGAGATTGGCCATACATGCCAATTGATTCTCTCTTTCCTGCAGTTGTCCTCTCAACCATGCATTTTATGTCTCTAGTTTATTTCTCATTATGGCCTCTCTGTCTCTTAAGCCACTTAGCTCTTTGCCCATCTCCTTGAGTTTCTCTTCCATCTGCCCAATGTCTTCCACCCCCTTTTATTTGGTGATCTGCATCCATCGGTGAGTTCTAGCCCTCTCCTTCTCAAGCTCGAAGAACAGTGGGATAGCAAATTTTTGAGGTATGACCCTTCCTCCTTCAATAAACCGGTAATAGGAGTCCAAGTTAGGTTGGGGGCTGGGTTCTTTTATCTTTGGGTCCTCTTCTTTAGTTTCTTGTTGCTCCCATACCTTCCTTTCCCATTTCTATGCCTCCTGTAGGTTCAACAGAGTATCATGTAGGACTGTTTTTGCTTCCTGTAGATTTTGTTGTGTATCCTGTAGGATTGCCTTTACCTTGGAGGAAGTTGATCTAGTAGTAGGCCTTCTCACATAGGTGATAGGGGACTTAGGGGAAGGCATTTTCTCCTTTTGTGTAGGGGAATCTTCAATCACAATAGGAATTTTGGTTGCTGCTTGGGGTTTCCCCTGTTTTATTCTTATGCTTTTTCTAGTCCTGAAATATAATGGGGTCTGCCTCTGTCTTTTTCCCTTTTGCTTGATGGGGTGCTAAAAGCAGTGAGGGCAGCTACTACCTCTCTCTCAGTGGCTTCTGGAGACACCCTAGGTGACTCCTCCTTGTTTTTTGTCCCCTATTTTCCATTTCCTTCTTCACCTATGTCCTTCTTGTCTTCTTCCTCTTAAAGATCTTCAGCATCTTTATCAGTTTCCTCCTTAACATCCTCCTCTATTTCTTCATCATCCTCCTTCTCTTCTCCCTCTTCTTCTTCATCTTCATCATTTTCTTCTGTGTCATCTCCTTCTTCATCCATATCATCCTCATCTCCTTCTGTTCCTTCCTCTTCCGGCTTTACTTCCTCTTCGTCTTCACTGACAGTAGGACTAACATCATATGTGAGAGCTTTGACGTCATCCTCTGCTGGCATGTCTCTGAAAACTGACCATGTTATAGGAATTCTAAGGTTCTAGAGGTCATCTTCTATAAGGATCCTAATTAACCCATGGTGAGCTAACTATTGGGAATTTCCCTCCTGCACTTTGATGCTTGAGTTTATTAGTGATTGTCGCAGGAAGTATGGTATGCTGAGCCTTTGGTGAAGGGGTGTTTCTGCTCCAAATATCAATTCTTCAAGAATCTTAAAATGATAGCCATAGACCACACTATACCTACCCTCACATGAAATGTATTTGATCGGTTGGTAGCTTACCTCATTCCATGGATATGGCAGACTTTCCCTCCTTACTCCATTTTTGTCCTCGATGGGTTCCTCGCCTTCTAAAAAGAATTTCCTTTTGGCAATCTAGCTATCTCCTTTGTCTTCTTTCCTCCATGGTATTCCCAGGGGAAGTGTGGTGACTCTATTGATGAGCTCAGGGGTGAGTTCTATAGAGAGGCCCCTTATTACAACAGTGGCATGGATTCTGATGAGTGGAGTGAGGGAGAGAGAAAATTCTTGAACCACCTCATCATCATACCCTCTGAATTTTTCGAAAAACCCCATCCAATTATGTCTTGTGAAGATTTCAAGCACTTGGGGGTGTTGTTGGATTCTCACAGTGTTGGTGGGCTCCCTCATATTAAACCCTCCTGTCATCTTGGTTGGTGAAGTTTGAGGAGATGAGAGGGTTGAGACAATTTTCAAATGCAGAACCAAAACAGAAATGATTATGTATGTAATTCCCTTACACAGCTTCTAAATTCACTCAAACTTAGAGGATTTCTGGTTCAATTAATTTGTAAAGAGGGATGTAATTACAGAGCCTACCTCTTTAGATTGTTTGCAATGGCCAACTCCCGTGTTATCCCTTCTGAACTCTTCTCTGCCAATCCTGTAGACAGTCTATGTGTATCCTATAGGAATTCCTGTGCATGATCCTGTAGGAATTCCTGTGCAATCCTATAGGAATTCCTGTGCAGTAAAACGATGGAGTTTTTCTTTCGATGGGTTGTCTGGGTATGAGAGCGACCTGAGAGAGTGAGTTTCGAGGAAGTGAAATGCATGAATGCATGGGAACAATGTTTATTTCCTCTTATGGTGATTCGGGGTGAGGTGGTGTGCTAGAAGCAAAGGTACGTTTCCATTTTTGGACCGTTGGTCCCCACTACCACCTCATCATTCCCCACTCCTCATAATCAGCTCCCACCTTATGCTTCCGTAGTTTTAACCGCTTTTTTCCTACTCCTTTGTCTTTGAGTTGACTGTAGCCACATGTGAGAGGACACTCTGTTGTGTATGTGTTGACTAAACGAAGGTGGCCAAGTTAACTGGCCACCTTTTTGCTTATAAACCAACTATCTCGTAACCCTTACATTTTTTTGACTACATGATGCATATGAGAGAGCGAGCAGGATACTTACCTATGGTTCCAATGCTATGTTGCAGTTGTCGAAGACCAAAGGTGTTGCTGTGTGTATTTGCTACATGCTATTCTTCTTCCTCCTCTTGTTGTTTGCTAATGACTTGTTTGGTTGTGTAGGTACCTGTGGTTGAAGATGGTGATGCTGCTATTTTGGAGCTCCTGGATCATCATGCTGGAGGCTTGTTGCTGGTATGATTGGTATTCTGTGGGATAGGCTGCTACAGGATGTCCTGTAGCTGCTTCTCCCTCAAAACTCTTGATCATTCTTTTTGTTGGGGTTGTGAGGATGGTGACATGGATGGAGAGAAAGAATGGGAGTGTGGAGAGCAAGGAATATTCAGGTGATGCTCTTTATTCCTCCTTGTTTCCCTTTTTTCGAAGACTGGAAAAATAAATACTCTTGAAACTGATTTTTTTCTTTTTAATGGTGAGTGCAGGGGTGATGATGGTGGACAAGGTATGGTGATTGAATGATGAAGGGGTGAAATTTATTTTCCTAGCAAGTCATTCATTTTCCTTAGGACTGCTTCCTGTAGGATTTCTGGGTCACTGTAATTCCTACAAGATCATCCTGTAGGTTTTCAGGGGATCTTGTAGGAATACAGGGGATCCTGTAGAAAACACAGTCCCTTTGTAAACTGAAGCAATGGAGTGGAAAAAATGACAGAAATGGTGGAGGAATGAATGGTAATGAGTGGAAAAATAAATATGTGAGTGACAGGGGTCTCTTTGTGATCCTCCTTTGCTCCTTGACCGTCCTTCTTGCTGACCTGCAAATGGAAATTTCATGATTTAAATTTTATTTTTTATTTTTTTTATTTTTTAAAACAACTAGGCTGCCTATGAGAGGTTTTCACCCTAGTTGTTTGCCTTGGGCGCCTCAAGAGAGGTTTTCACCCAGGGATCTTTCTTATTCTTTTTTTTCTCTCTTTTTTTTTTTGACACCACTGAGCCGCCTCAAGAGGTTTTCAACCCAATGATGGGACTCAGGCGCCTCATGGAGGTTTTCACCTGAGTCCTTATTCTTTTTTCTTTTTCTCAGTGATTTGATGAGGGAGGAGATGGAACTTGATCCACTATCATCATTGTTTTATTGATATCATCAATGAACTCTTGTTTTGATAAAGGTCTCTTGTAAATTTTCAATCGATGTCCATTAACAAGCAAAGGAATGGCCTCTTCATCTATGGTTCTTATTTTCACTGAACCATTATCATGGCATATTTCCACAACATAAGGTCCTAGCCATCTTGTCCTTAACTTGCCCTTGAAGTCTTTATACCTCGAATCATATAGCAATGCCCAATTACCTTTCTGAAATTGCTTCTCCTTGATGGTTTTATCATGCCAGATCTTTCTCTGAAGTTGAAATACCTCTGTATGTACGATGGCCTACATTCTGAATTCATCCAAACCATTCAACTGGAACAATCTCTCTTTCTGGGCATTGTTGAGATCCAGATCTAGTCAGGCTGCCATCCTTAATGTGTTATACTCAAATTCAATGGACAGCAAGGCCTTTTTCCCATAGACCAGCTAATAGGGTGTGAATCCAGTGGTGGTCTTCCATGTGGTATTATAGGCCCAGGTGGCCTCAACTAGTCTATCTGTCCAATTCTTCTTGCTACTGCTTACCACTTTAGTCAAGATGCCCTCCAGTGCTCTGTTGGTCACCTCCACTTGCCCATTAGCTTGTGGATGATAGGGAGTGGAGGTTCTATGCTTGATCTTTTGATGGCTGAGCAGGTCTTCAATCATGTTGGAGGTAAACTGGCTGCCTTGATCTGTGACCAGCTCTCTAGGGTACCCAAATTTGTAGAATACATTCTCCCTTAGGAACTCAGCCACCTTCTCCTATGTTGCTGCCTTAATTAGCTTGGTTTCAGCCCACTTAGTCAAATAATTAGTGCACACAATAATATTTTTTTTTCTTGTAAGGAGGGTCAATAGGCCCAATGAATTCCATGCCCCACTTATCAAATGGCTCGAAAGTCACTTGAGGCTTTAGAGGCATTTCATCTCTTGGAGTAGGCCTTCCCATCCTTTAGCACTGATCACACTGACTAGTGTATTTTTTCACATCTTGATGAAGAGTGGGCCAATAATATCCTGCTTGTAACACTTTGAATGTTGTCCTCTTTGCTGCAAAGTGACCTCCACAAGGCCCATCATGACAGGTCAGAAGGATGTCAAAGACTTCCTCCTCCCTGACACACCTTCTCAAGATTTGATCTGGGCCAAGTTTGAAGAGATTGCCCCTAATCCAAGTGAAGGGGGCGCTTTTCCTGACTATCTTGCTCTTTTCTTTGGAGGAAAAGTTTGGTGGGAACTGTGCTGATACCAAATAGTTTTCTATATTAGCAAACCATGGAGAGAGAACTGAAATAGCAAATAAGTGCTCGTCTGGTAACTGGTCATCAACCATTCCTTCTTCACCTGTAGGCAAATTTGTTCTAGACAAAAAGTCTACAACAACATTTTCCTTATCAGGCTTATCAACATTGGTTAGATCAAAGAGCTATAATAAAAGTAACCATCTTATAATTCGAGCATTCACATCTGGTTTGTTCATTAAATATTTGATTGCAGCATGCTCAGTATGCACAAATGTTTGATAGCCTGTAATATAGTGCCTGAATTTGTTCAATGAATGCACAACAGCTAGGAGTTCCTTTTCAGTCGCTGTGTAATTTAGTTCAGCGTTTGACAAATTTTCACTGATAAAATAGATAGTATAAGGCAGTTTTTCATATATCTTACCTAAGGCTGCTCCTATGGCTTTGTGTGAGGCAACAGCATGTATATGAAAGGGGAGGGCCCAATTTGGGCCTCGGAGAATCGGTGCAGTGGTTAACTTATCCTTTAGGATGTCTAAGGCCTCTTGATATCTTTTTGACCATATAAACTCAGAGTCTTTGGCCAACAAACCAAATAAAGGAGACGCCAACTTGTTGAAGTCCTTTATGAACCTTCGGTAGTATCCATCTAACCCTAGTAAACTTCTGACATCTCTCTACTTTTGAGGAGGTGGGACCCTTTGGATGATAGCTATTTTGTTTGGGTCCACCTGCAGTCCTTGCTAAGATTTTTAATGACCTAGCACGGTCCCTGCAGTCATCAAGAATTCACATTTTTTGGGACTGAGAGACGGGTTCATTTCACTGCATTTGTGCAGTACTTTGCCTAGGTTAGACAGGGATTCTTGAAAATCACAGCCATAAGGTGTAAAATCATCCATATAAATATCCACCGCATCATGGACTAATTCGGCGAAAATACTCAGGACTGCTCTCTGGAAAGTGGCAAGAGCATTGCATAGGCCAAAAGGAAGGACCCTATAGGCAAAAGTACCCCAAGGACAAGTAAATGTGGTTATGTCCTGATCTTCCGAGTAGATCTGGATTTGGTTGTACCCACTGAATACATCTAGGAAGGAGAAAAACTTTTTCCCTGCCAGGCCATCTTGCACTTGGTCAATGAAGGGTAGAGGGAAATGGTCCTTCTTTGTGGCTTTGTTGAACTCCCTGTAATCCACACAAATTCTCCACTTACCATTTTTCTTTGGAACTAACACCAAAGGAGAGACCCATTCACTGTCAGAGATAGGGTAAATGAATCCTACATCTAGAATTTTTTGCAGTTCTTCTTTGACTATATCTTTAAGAGCTAGATTCATCCTCCTCTGGGGTTTCCAGACTGGCTTGCAACCTTCTTTGATGTATATGTTGCGAGTACACACTGAGGGGTGTACTCCCTTCATTTCTTTGTAACTTCGAGCGAAGGCTTCTAGATTTTCCTTTAGCATGTTACATAACTTCTCTTCTTGGAGAACAGAAAGAGATGGATTGATTTTCAAGGTTCTCTCTGGGCCGAATTCTATTGTTTTCACACGGAGTGGGTTGGAATCGGCTAAGCATAAGTCAATTGGATGATTGTTCTAGGTTTCCTTTACTACTTCCTCTAAGGGCAATGAACTGGGAGTTGGACTTTGGAGTAGGTGTTCAATCAAGTCATCCTCATCCTGCTGTCCTCCTCCCATGGTTGCTTCTAAAGTATAAAGTTGGGCGGAATAAACTTCATCTTCTTCCTCCTCCTCCAACCATAAAGGTAATTCACGCTCTAGATAAGGTTGAGCAAGAGGGTATAGGACTAACTGCTTGGACATATGCCCATTCTTGATGGTCATATTCCCAGCTCTGCAGCTAATGTAAGCATCGACAATGGCCAACCATGGCCTCCCAAGGATGAGAGGGTAACCAGTAAGCTTAGCCTTAGGCTGGAGAACTAGGAAATCTGCAGGGTACTCCCAAGAGTCAATGGAGACCATCATATCCTCCACAATCCCCTTAGTGGTTACTGTGGAATGGTTTGCAAGTTGTAGAATTGTTGTGGTCTTCCTCAATGAACCTTGGAGGTTGAGCTTGAGCATTGTGTCCTTGGTCATCACATTAATGGCAGCCCCAAGATCGATCAAAGTGTGTGGGACAATGGTGCCATTGATGTGCACATCTACTACAAGGCTTCCAGGGTACAAATATTTTGGAAAGATTACCGGCCCTAGCATCAATTCAGATAGTTGCCCAATAACATTAATGGTAGGGGCATCCCTTCTTCGCCTCCCTGGATGCTTGAAGCACTTCTCCTTAATCAAATTATTGTAAATAGGAACATCTTTTATTGCTTGGAGAAGTGGAATCTTTACACATAGATTTTTCAATTCTCCCATAAGTTCAGTCTCTTCTGGGGTAGGCTGGAGTGGTTGGGCTAATCTCTCAGGAAAGGGTGGATTTACTTTTTTATTGCTTTCCTCTCTTTCTTCCTCAACCTCCCTAGGTGGAGGTGGAGGTTGGTTATCCGGGAGAACTCTCCCAGATCTCAGGTTAATCTCCTGGATTTCCACAACATAAGCTGGATATGATGTCTCTCCACTGTATACTTGCTGAGCCTGCCTATTGTTCGGGTTCGGATTTGGCTGGGCAGGCATCTGGGGTTGCTTGGGTGGAGCAGAGTGTAGGAACTATGGTTGGGTAGGTGGTGGAGGCAATAGAGCTAAAGAATTGTTGTATTGGGGCCTCCACCCCTGGGGTGGTGCATTCCACTATGGTTGTGATGGAGCATAAGGTTGAAATGATTAGTGAGATGGCTGGGAGTGATACTAAGATGCATAGGACCAAGGAGGGGGTGTAGACCAGGAAGGATGAGCAGGGGGTCCCCAAGAAGGTATGGTTGTGGTTTGGTTGGGGTTGTAATATGCATGGGACGACCCTTGCATGCCTTACTGGTATGGTCTAGGTCCATGAGGTCTCCTTTGGTTAATGTAGCAAAGTTGCTCAGTGACCCCTTCAGCTCCTTGATATACAAATTTGAGTCCGGGCAAAGAAGGGCACTTGTCTGTGGAGTGGTTTTCTTCACAGACCGAGCAAATTTCAATAGAGTTCAATGGACATTCATTCCTAGGATGCCTCCTGGTGCATCTAGGACAAAAAATGGCCAAGGCTCTCTCTGCTTCCTCCTGCTTCCTCTTAATGTGCATGGTGTCCATTTGCAAGGCAAGGGTTTGCAGCATCTCACTTTTGAAATCTTCTAGCATGTTTCCAATTTCACCCTTGATGGATGAGTTGGAAGCTGATGTATTGACCATAGGTTGACTACCCCTACCCTTTTTCCTAGCTTCCCTAGAATGGTTTCTGAAGACAGTCTTGATATCTTCATAGGGTAATTGGTAGATATCTCCTCCTGCTAACAAATGTAGGGTATCCAGAAGATCTTCCCTTACTCCCCTAAGCAGGACCAACTTTAGTGACTCAGGGTCAAGTGTGCACCTGGCCCTTTTGTAACTAAGCTGGAATCTTTCTTCGTAATCCTCTAGGGATTCATCATTGCCTATGTTCATCCTAAAAATTTCTTCTTTAGTATCCTTTGACCGACAGTAGTCCTGATATTTGTTGTTAAAGGTCTGCTACATCTGAGCCCAAGTTGTGATGCTATCTCCAGGTAAACCATGAACCAACGCAATGCTGCATCCTTGAGGGTAGATGGAAATAGTTTTAACTTTTTCTCATCATCTGTATAGTCATAGGTTCGGCATATAACAACAAACTCAAATAGGAAAGTGTCGGGGTCCTTTGTGGTCAGGCCATGGAAATGAGGTAGGGCAGAGGGGCTTATATTTTTCATCTTAGTGTCCCCATTGGTTTCCCTGATGGGGAAGTCACCCTCAACTATCTCTCTATTCCCTCTGTCATTTCTGTTTTCAACCATTAGTTCAGCAAGAATGGGCTCTTCTTCTTCTTCTTCCCCTGTAGGTTCTTCAAATATGTTAGGTTGCTCACCTAAGGGTTCCTCCAGTTCACAGCCACCGAAGAAGAGGGAAGGTTGGCTATTTGATGCAGTGGGGGTATTTGGAAAAAATTTCCCTAAGTTGTCCCTATTCCTATGAGGCATGAAAGGAAATATTTTTGGTTGGTTTTGTATTTTTTCAAACTTGGAAAGTACTTGCAGAATTGAAATTGCTGATTGAATGAAAATTACTGACAGAATGAAAAACCTACTTGCTGAATTGAAATCTTGCTT
Source organism: Pinus tabuliformis (assembly GCA_031772625.1). Classification (NCBI taxonomy): domain Eukaryota; kingdom Viridiplantae; phylum Streptophyta; class Pinopsida; order Pinales; family Pinaceae; genus Pinus; species Pinus tabuliformis. Next base: position 1,489,766,739 of record CM062819.1, on the reverse strand, counting down.
GCGAAATGGAAAGGAAAGCAGAAAATGAAAAATGGAAGAAAGGAAACAACTAGATTACTTTTGCAGAAATAAACTAATGGCAGAATATTGAAGACAAGAAATAGAAGAAAAGAAAGCAGTAATCACATTCTACTCAGACACCTCCCCAGCAACGACGCCAAAAAGTGATGAGCGCCAGTATTACAGCAAGGATGTTGCAACTCTTAGGCTACCAGCTTTACTTATCAACCAAGGGTTCGTACAAACTTGGAGGGGACAGTGTTGTATGCACAAGTAAAAGTGATGGTTTTGCCTATTGTCACTGTTCAGCTGGCGAGAGACCAATGGGGTTCCAAGCCAGACTTCTATGGAGTCAAAAGAAGCTTAATTATTTGATGGAAGAAAGGTAAATATACTCTAAGAGAGAGTTACTCTACTGCAATAATGGATAAGGTCGACATGTAATTCTAAATCACGCCATTCCATAATTAACCATTTAAGAAGCTATGCTAGGCAGAAATGCTAAATCAACATGAAACAAATGCTACTATCTAAGTTGTAGAAGTAAGAAGCATCAAACAACACTAATGTGCAAGTAAAGAGACTGAACTAAATCTGTTTTTTCTTTTTTGTCTTTTTATGCAAAATCAAGTATGCAAACTAATTGCTTCTGTGGATGTGGCAGGTGAATTAAGGATGTTTGAGGATGGATGGAAGGGTTATGAGATGGTTGGATGGTGTGGAGGACCCTTGGGAGGCTTTTGGTGACTTCCTAGAGGTTTTCCATCAATTCGGCCTCAAAACAGGCCGTTTCAGGAAAACCTACAGGATGTACTAGAAACCTACAGGATGATCCTATAGGAATTACAAGAAACCTACAGGATACAGCCGAGAGAAAAATGTGAGGTGTTGGAGGTGATGGGAGGCTTAGGAAAGGTGTGTGATGGGTGGAATGGAGTGGGAGAAGGTCTAGGATCACTCAGGAGTCAATATCCAATATAGAAGATGGTTGGATTCACTCAATGTGCTTGGAAGAATTTCTATGAAAAATGATGAAAAACTAGTGAAGGTGATGGTGAAAACAAGGGATGGCTAAGGTGGATGGAGTGGAAGGCAGCTTCTAGCTATGAATTCTTAGTCTCCTCCTGAAGCACCTACTCTGCATAAAACATGTGTGTCTTCCAAAAGGCTATGCAACAAGATACATTCATAAACTAGAAAAGCAAAATTAATGAATCAACTGCCTATACTATGCATGAAGAAATTTGTTGAAAGGAATGAAAGCATGGATGAGATCTACTGCATAAATGGAGATGAAAAAAAAGACAATGGAAATCTACCTTGCAAAACTAACCATATACTAAATTAAAGACAACAAACTCCAAAGCTCATAAAAGAACTAGAAATCTGTGTTTTTGGGGCTGCTTAAGGGTACCTTCCTTAAGTCATGGTCCTAGAGGGAAGAAGTGAGGCTGAGACACCTACTGACAACCTTATGGTGATCCTTTTATCCTTGCTAACCTATTGCTTGAAGTAAAACACAAATGGAAGCAAACTAATAAACAATCAATCTAATCTACACTACTTGTAATGGAAATGCATCTAAAAAGCAAATTAACAATGAAGCTATGAAACTACACTAAACATACACGTACAATAAAGAGGATCCTTGGCTGCTAGGGTTGGGCCCTAACCCAATAGCTTCAGCCCTTTGAGTTAACTCAGTGCTAGCTCAAAACAAAACTCATTCTTATTACCAAAACAACAAATTACATCAATAGAACTTTCACAAGTATTGCAACTCGAAAATAGATTAGAGTTTTACAATAAAAATCTGAATCCTACTAAGGTCCTAGGCCTCTCTACTTATACAACTGAAGTCCCTAATGACTTCCTTAAAATTAGAGAGAATCGACTCCCAAACTCGAGATAAATTGGTGCTTTGTCTCTCACTTGTTCAGCTGCCTTCTAATCCTCATGATTTGGTTGTTTGCACTCCGAGCTGATGTGATGAATGGGGGAATATTTGAATGGAGGAGTAGTAAATAAGGAGGGTTTACCTCCTACAATTCCTCTCCCTTGTCTCATTCGAGTTTTGACCTTAGCCTTTGCCAAAATTCCTTGATTTTCTCCTTTAATCCTGCATTCAATGTATATTAGTCCACAAAGCATAATATCCAACTCTAACTCACCCCATAAACAAAATATAATCAAAAAAATGTAATAAGTTATGAGAAAGGCTAGTTTGACTAAGCTAGGAGATGAATTAAGGCCCATATAATTACCCAATGATGAGGCTCATCATCACCCCCCTACTGAAAGTGTTGCTCATCCTCTGAGCAACTTAATCAATATCCATATCCTTCATGGCTCTAGTGGCCTCTCTGACATCCCATGCCTCTGTTGTGGTTTCCTCCTCTTGTTCATAGAAGCATGCTTTCTTTTCTACCTCCTCCCACTGCCTCTTTTCTTCTTCTTCCTTTCTCCCTTCTAGCATCCCTAAGAGTAGTGGTGGACTGAGTTTTAGGTCAATCCAATTGACTTTCAACCTTTGCATAGACTGCTTATACACAGGTGTCCTGTTTAGTGCCTCTCTCAACCTTTGAGGAGAGTGATACTCTCTTATCTTTAAGTTGTATGGAAGTGTGTTCCATCTCCTCAGGCAATCATGTATGTTATCATCTCCTAGCAACCTAAACATGTCCTTAAAATGTGAATTACTTACTCTTGGGCAGCAAGATATCTAGGTGATAGCTGAGGATCATCTGCAATCAAATTATGGGTACTGGTGAGGGCCATGGGATTTGATTGTTCAGCTCTAATCACAAGAGGTTCAGTTTTCTCTCTTGACAATATCCTTTTCATCTTTGCAGCCCTTGACTCCTCATGGTTCATCCATGATGCCAAAGCCATTAATTATAGATCTCCTAGCTTGGCATTAGGGTCCCATACATTCATGTCTATTAGGGCCATGTTGTGCAAATAGAACTCAACCATCTTGGCCCTATCTTCTAGTGTACTTCAATCACAAAGATCAATGAAATGTTTGTAGTCCTGAAATGGCAAGGTGCCTCTTTGTGCTAGGGTCTTAATATGGAACTGCAACCATTGTTCTTTGAGGTATAAAGCATAGGATTTAGCTGGCATCCTACATTGGATTGCTTCCAAAGAGAGATTGGCCATACATGCCAATTGATTCTCTCTTTCCTACAGTTGTCCTCTCAACCATGCATTTTTTGTCTCTAGTTGATTTCTCGTTATGGCCTCTCTGTCTCTTAAGCCACTTAGCTCTCTGCCCATCTCCTGGAGTTTCTCTTCAATGTGTCCAATGTCTTCCACCCCCTTTGATTTGGCGATCTGCATCCATCAGTGAGTTTTGGCCCTCTCCTTCTCAATCTCGAAGAACAATGGGATAGCAAATTTTTGAGGTATGACCCTACCTCCTTCATTAAACCGATAATAGTGTCTAGGTTAGGTTGGGGGCTGGGTTCTTTTGTCTCTGGGTCCTCTTCTTTAGTTTCTTGTTGCTCCCCTACCTTCCTTTCCCATTTTTGTGCCTCTTGTAGGTTCAGCAGAGTATCCCGTAGGACTGTTTTTTCTTCCTGTAGATTTTGTTGTGTATCCCATAGGATTGCCTTTACCTTGGAGGAAGTTGATCTAGTAATAGGCCTTCTCACATAGGTGATAGGGGACTTAAGGGAAGGCATTCTCTCCTTTTTTGTAGGGGAATCTTCAATCACAATAGGAATTTTGGTTGTTGCTTGGGGTTTCCATTATTTTATTCTTATGCTTTTTCTATTCTTGAAATATAATGGGGTCTGCCTCTGTCTTTTTCCTTTTTGTTTGATGGGGGTGCTAAGAGCAATGAGGGAAATTGCTTCCTCTCTCTGAGTGGCTTCTGGAGACACCCTAGGTGACTCCTCCTTGTTTTCAGTCCCCTCTTTTCCATTGCCTTCTTCACCTGTGTCCTTCCTGTCTTCTTCCTCTTGTAGATCTTCAGCATCTTTATCAGTGTCCTCCTTAACATCCTCCTCTGTTTCTTCATCATCCTCCTTCTCTTCTCCCTCTTCTTCTTCATCTTCACCATTTTCTTCTGTGTCATCTCCTTCTTCATCCATCTCATCCTCATCTCCTTCTGTTTCTTCCTCTTCCGGCTTTACTTCCTCTTCCTCTTAACTAACAGTAGGACTAACATCATATGTGAGAGCTTTGATGTCATCCTCCCTATTTCCCTTTTTTCCAAGACTGGAAAAAAAATACTCTTGAAACTGATTTTTTCTTTTTAATGGTGAGTGCAGGGGTGATGATGGTGGACAAGGTATGGTGATTGAATGATGAAGGGGTGAAATTTGTTTGCCTAGCAAGTCATTCATTTGCCTTAGGGCTGCTTCCTCTAGGATTTCTGGGTCACTGTAATTCCTACAGGATCATCCTGTAGGTTTTCAGGGGATCCTGTAGAAAACACAGTCCCTTTGTAAACTGAAGCAATGGAGTGGAAAAAAAGACAAAATTGGTGGAGGAATGAATGGTAATGAGTGGAAAAATAAATATGTGAGTGACAGGGATCTCTTTGTGGTCCTCCTTTACTCCTTGACCATCCTTCTTGCTGACCTGCAAATGGAAACTTCATGATTTAATTTATTTATTTATTATTTTTTTTGAAAAACAACTAGGCTACCTGTGAGAGGTTTTCAACCTAGCTATTTGGCCTGGGCGCCTCAAGAGAGGTTTTCACCCAGAGATCTTTCTTATTCTTTTTTTTTCTCTTTTATTTTATTTTATTTTGACACCATTAAGCCACCTCAAGAGGTTTTCAACCCAATGATGGGACTCAGGCACCTCGTGGAGGTTTTCACCTGAGTCCTTATTCTTTTTTCTTTGTCTCAATGATTTGATGAGGGAGGAGTTGGAAATTGCTCCACTATCATCACTATTTTATTGATATCTTCAATGAACTCTTGTTTTGATAAAGGTCTCTTGTAAATTTTCAATTGGTGTCCATTAACAAGCAAAGGAATGGCCTCTTCATCTATGGTTCTAATTTGCACTGAACCATTATCATGACATCTTTCCACAACATAAGGTCCTAGACATCTTGTCCTTAACTTTCCCTTGAAGTATTTATACCTCGAATCATATAGAAACACCCAATCGCCTTCCTGAAATTGCTTCTCCTTGATGTTTTTATCATGCCAGATCTTCCTCTGAAGTTGAACTACCTCTGTATGTAGGAGGGCCTACATTCTGAATTCATCCAAACCATTCAACTGGAACAATCTCTCTTTCTGTGCACTGCTGAGATCCAGATCTAGTTGGGCTGCCATCCTTAATGTGTTATACTCAAATTCAATGGACAGCAAGGCCTTTTTCCCATAGACCAGCTCATAGGGTGTGAATCCAGTGGTGGTCTTCCATGTGGTATTATAGGCCCAGGTGGCCTCAACTAGTCTATCTTCCCAATCCTTCCTGTTGCTACTTACCACTTTGGTCAAGATGCCCTCCAGTGCTCTGTTGGTCACCTCCACTTGCCCATTAGCTTGTGGATGATAGGGAGTGGAGGTTCTATGCTTGATCTTGTGATGGTTGAGCAGGTCTTCAATCATGTTGGAGGTAAACTAGCTACCTTGGTCTATGACCAGCTCTCTAGGGTACCCAAATTTGTAGAATACATTCTCCCTTAGGAACTCAACCACCTTCTCCTCTGTTGCTGCCTTAATTGCCTTGGTTTCATCCCACTTAGTCAAATAATCAGTGCACACAATAATATATTGTTTTTGCTTGGAAGGAGGGTCAATAGGCCCAATGAAGTCCATGCCCCACTTGTCAAATGGCTCGAAAGTCACTTGAGGCTGTAGAGGCATTTCATCTCTTGGAGTAGGCCTTCCCATCCTTTGGCACCGATCACACTGACTAGTGTATTTTTTCACATCTTGATGAAGAGTGGGCCAATAATAGCCTACTTGTAACACTTTGAATGTTGTCCTCTTTGCTGCAAAGTGACCTCCACAAGGCCCATCATGACAGGTCAGAAGGATGTCAAAGACTTCCTCCTCCCTGACACACCTTCTCAAGATTTGATTTGGACCAAGTTTGAAGATATTTCCCCCAATCCAAGTGAAGGGGGCGCTTTTCCTGACTATCTTGCTCTCTTTTTTGGAGGACAAGTTTGGTGGGAACTATGCTGATACCAAATAGTTTGCTATATCAGCAAACCATGGAGAGAGAACTGAAATAGCAAATAAGTGCTCATCTGGTAACTGGTCATCAACCATTCCTTCTTCACCTGCAGGCAAATTTACTCTAGACAAAAAGTCTGCAACAACATTTTCCTTACCAGGCTTATCAACAATGGTTAGATCAAACGGCTGTAATAAAAGTAACCATCTTATAATTCGAGCTTTCACATCTGGTTTGTTCATTAAATATTTGATTGCAACATGGTCAGTATGTAGTGGTTAACTTATCCTTTAGGATGTCTAAGGCCTCTTGAGAGCTTTTTGACCATATAAACTCAGAGTCTTTAGCCAACAAACCAAATAAAGGATAGGCCAACTTGTTGAAATCCTTTATGAACCTTCGGTAGTATCCAGCTAACCCTTGAAAACTTCTGACATCTCTCAGCTTTTGAGGAGGTGGGACCCTTTGGATGATAGCTATTTTGTTTGGGTCCACCTGCAGTCCTTGCTGAGATATTGAATGACCTAGCATGGTCCTTGCAGTCATCAAGAATTCACATTTTTCGGTACTGAGAGACGGGTTCATTTCAATGCATTTGTGCAGTACTTTGCCTAGGTTAGACAGGGCTTCTTGAAAATCATGGCCATAAGGTGTAAAATCATCCATATAAATCTCCACCGCATCATGGAAAAATTCGGCAAAAATACTCATGACTGCTCTCTGGAAAGTGGCAAGAGCATTACATAGACCAAAAGAAAGGACCCTATAGGCAAAAGTACCCCAAGGACAAGTGAATGTGGTTTTATCCTGGTATTCGGGGCAGATTTGGATTTGGTTGTACCCACTGAATCCATCTAGGAAGGAGAAAAACCTTTTCCCTGCCAAGCCATCTAGCACTTGGCCAATGAAGGGTAGAGTGAAATGGTCCTTCTTTATGGCTTTGTTCAACTCCCTGTAATCCACAAAAATTCTCCACTTACCATTTTTCTTTGGAACTAACACCAAAGGAGAGACCCACTCACTGTCAGAGATAGGGTAAATGAATCCTGCATCTAGTAGTTTTTGCAGTTCTTCTTTGACTATATCTTTAAGAGTTGGATTCATCCTCCTTTGGGGTTGTCGGACTATCTTGCAACCTTCTTTGATGTATATGTGGTGAGTACACATTGAGGGGTGTACTCCCTTCATTTCTTTGTAACTCCAAGCGAAGGCTTCTAGATTTTCCTTTAGCATGTTACATAATTTCTCTTCTTGGAGAGTAGAAAGAGATGGATTGATTTTCAAGGTTCTCTCTGGGCCGCATTCTATGGTTTTGACATGGAGTGGGTTGGAATCAACAAAGCATAAGTCAATTGGATGATTGTTCTGGATTTCCTTTACTGCTTCCTTTAAGGGCAATGAGTTGGGAGTTGGACTTTGGAGTAGGTGTTCAATCAAGTCATCCTCATCCTGCTATCCTCCTCCCATTGTTGCTTTTAAAGTATAAAGTTGGGCGGAATAAACTTTATCTTCTTAAATTGTAAGCATAAATTATCGATGAGGGTAGGTAAACTGATGAAGTGCAAGTGCACTGTATGTGCTAGAAGTCTTTTATGTCGTTAAGGTGATTATGTTATCGTTATCTAAGTTAAAGTCAAACTCTAGAATTAATGTTGAGATGATGTTATTATCAATACTAGGATGTTATTTCTAAGATTTTATTGTTAATTGATTATCCTAAATGTTATCTCTAGAATTAGTTCTGATTGAATTTAGTTTTTAAATGATTGGATAATGATTTTAACTCTTTTCAATGAATATGTCATGTTAATCTTCTTTTCAACTTATCAATTGTTTTTGGATTTTTATGCTGCAGCTAAACAAAGCTAATTATGAAAGAATGAAATGACATAAAGAAAATCCTAATTTATCAACTTGGAAATGAAATGTGCTTGAATTCAGAAGCTGAGAAAGACTACCACTCTTATCTACTGCAACATTATTTCAATGCAAAAAGCAAAACATAAATGAGATTACTAAGCGAAGAAATCACTAAGCTATGAATGAAATGAAATTACTGATTTTATGCTAGGTATTAAGCAAACAAAATGACTAAGTTTATACTAGATATTAAGAAAATGAAATTAACGATACCGAAATCAATCAAGTGAACCTAGTCGTGAACTTCATTGAATTAAATCTATGAAAATAGGGCATCCATGAATTAAATCTATGAAACAAAGAAAATCTAATTGTTGTGAATCAAAGACCTGATCTGCGCACAGGGGCCCTCCACGAGGCAGTCAATCGCCTTAAATCAACAACACATAAAATATATGAAACAAGAACTTTGCATTAAGCGAAAAAGAGTTCTACAGGATGCTCAAATTACATACGATGGCGCACCCATTACACAGAGTTGTTGGTGTTTTTATAGAATTCTTATTAACAATATGAGAAATTTAAGCCTACAGGTCTTCACTATAATCCTTATCAAAACTAAATCGTATCTCTTATTTGCCGATTTGCTTTTGAAAAAGAAAATCGATGAAATCTCTTAAAATTCAGACTTTGTTCCAGCACGTTGTCTTGCTGTTGACCGCCATGGTTGACCGTGTTGTAGTGCGGATATCCTGGTAAATTAGCTCGAGTAAATAGGAAGAAATCCATGAGAGGATCATTCTCTATCTACCCATATACTCCTTTGTTGAGCTGGCGCACTCAAACCCTGTCAACAATGGAAGTAGTTGCAGATCTATGGATTAGCTGCAGAATCAGGTCAATTTTGTAGTTGCATGTAAACTTTAATAGAACAATAAGGCATATTGACAAAATATGAAAAAGAGGACATATGAATGTTTACCTTATCAAAACCTTATTTTTACTGCATTTATTTGGATGATAGTGGTAGGAAAAATGAGGTAAATATGGACAAAAAAGAGGTCAAGATAAAGCAGTTCTTAGACTCTACATTCCCCCACACTAGAGGTTTTGTATGTCCTCATACAACACAAAATTGTCATTTTTTCTGTATGTCTTTAGATACCTTTTCCATCACATCCAGGTTTCACTTTCTTCTTCTTCTTGGAAGTTACTGCCATCCTTGGTTTCCTCATAAGGATCTTATACTTCAGGTTAATGATTTCTCTTTTCATGGCCTTGTTTTCTTTCTTCAATTTCTTATTCTTTTTATACCATAGACTTAAGTGAAGAATGAGGTTATCACTTTTGGAAATTTTAATTCCATTTTGTGCCTTCAACGTTTGATTTTCAGTTTTGAGGTGCCTGTTTAATGTCTCCAACTCAAATATTTCTTGTTTCAAGACATTAGATGTTGGAGGTTCTTGTGGATCATTAAACTGGTCGATTCCTTCTTCTGGGCTCTTAATTGATCCTTTGGCTACTGCTCCCTTTCTCTCTAATGATTCTATGTAATCATAGATTTCTTGTTGTACAGGATCAATATCTGGGCTTTGTATTGGACTCTTTGGAGGTGAAATGAAGAGAGGTGGTGATACCCGTGATGACAGTCTTAGTGATTTTCTTGGAGAGTCCTCGAGATCTTCAAATTGCTCTTTTGACTTAAGATCAATATGCTTTGTAACTTCTGAGGTTGCTTCTTTCATTGTGTTCAATCTGGTGCTTCTTCTCAAACCTGTGATCGGCAGCCTTTGAATCTTATTTTCCTTAACTTTTGGAATTTCTTTCTGAGGCAGGGTTTTTATTTGGGATAAAACCTCTGTTTTCTTGCTAGATTTCTTTCTTCTAAGACTTTCTATGTTCATTTTCTATAAAATTTCTACAATTTGTAGATCATCCTGATGCAGGAGTATCCAAGCACTCATAATTAGAGGAATCCAAAGCAAAGCAAGGAGAAGGACGTGGACCATCGGAGAAAAACAGGGACATTTCTGTGAAAAACAGAGTAAATGATGGAGTGGATAAAGTCTCTCGAAGACTTATTTAATGTAATTTAATTTGCCATATGTGTGCATAACAGGAGATTAGGGATTTGTTGAGTGATTGTGGGAGGAATCATGCATCTTAAATGATCCATGACTATTGTAATCTCTTATATAAAGAGAGTCTATGTAAGGAGGTGATAGAGAGAGTGAACAAAATGTAACCGAAGGGAGAACTTGTGCCTAAGGCTGAAATGCCTTAGATTGTAACTATTCTGTATAATATAGAAAAGTGTGTGTTTAGTGTTGATTTTATGTGCCTGTGTGTATATTCTTAAATAGAGTTAATCTTATGTTGCCAGATTGTTGATCGACCATCGATCACTGAAGGATCGATGGCGATCTAAAGATATCGTAATGAATTGTTGTATAGGTGTCGGAAATGTTTAACAGTGTAAAGATAGAGTATGGCAGAGAACCTGGAGTTTTAGCGTAAATCCATCAAATGGCGGACGAATGAAGGATGCATGAGATCTGTCGGATCTCATAGATCAACGGTTATCGTGTAGTTAAACTGCGGGAGTGTTAGCGCGGGGAAAGTAGTTTCGGAACAGTACAAGTGGATTTCAAGTGGCCTCAAAACCATAAGTGGTTTCGAAGCGTTTGGCTCCGATTCCACTAATCGGAGGACACGTAGCAGCAGAGGAGTGAGGGGAAACCGCTTTATCGGGCGGTTAACCCCCATGCGTGTTGTCTATCCGAAACCTACCGTGAACCGTTGGATCTTGCGAGAGGAGATCAACGGTTGAGGTTAGTCGTGCAAGTTGGATCGAGCGGGAAAAGATGATAACCATTGGATCGGTTAAAGAAGTGGACGACGGAGATTGAAATGATCGATGATCACATTTCGGAGGAGGTAAAGGGTTGGCGACAGTGGAATAATGAAGGGCCGATATGCGACATCGCGATATTGCCGATAGGCCGATATAGCGCCAATCGGAGATCGGGCCAATCGGTAATCAGAGATCAGAGCAGCGCTGTGGAGCGACTAAAGGTGCAGACCCGACGATTTTATAAAAGCGGGCTTATAATATTTGAAGTCTGGCTTTGTGTTCCGGCGGAGTTTTTCCCATGTTTCCTATGTATTTCAATTAAACGAATGGTCCCGGGTTTTTAAAGGAAAACCTGATAAAGTGTTGTGGTTCGGTTTAAAGGCTAAGGCCAAAATAAACGCTTCCAATAGGGTTTGTGGGCCATAACCCACAAGCCTCAAGATCGAATATTGATATGAAAGGGGTTTTGGCCTTACCCCAAAATCGCTTTTCATCATTTGGTATCAGAACAAGTTTAAGCTCTTTTGATCAAAGCAGAATTGCAATCAGAGTAGGGAAAGGATTTCCTGCGAGAAGGGAGAAGAGTGCAAGCAGAAGGATAAGGAGGTACAGTTGTGGTGAAGACCGAAGATTTTATGGTCTTACTATCGTGTAGAGAATGGCAGCGGAAGGTGAGAAGACTTGCAGCAACCTAGAGCAAGGAGTGCTCAATTGGTTCCAGAGAAGAGAACCAGAAGGATGCCAAAAGATTGAGTGAGGAGAGCTTGGTGAGGTATCGTGTAGCAGAGGAAGACTGTTACTACAGAGGTTGGTTGCAACTCACAGAAGATCATGAAGGCAGTTCCACTGAGAGGTGGGTAGAATTGCTAAGGACAAGGAGAAGCATATGACCAGGAGGTCATAAATTTTTGTGCCTTGGGAGTCTGATGCAGGAGCATCCAAGCACTCATAATTAAAGGAGGAATCCAAAGTGAAGCAAGGAGAAGGACGTGGACCATCGGAGCAAAACAGGGACATTTCTGTTAAAAACAAAGTAAATGATGGAGTGGATAAAGTCTCTCGAAGACTTATTTAATGTAATTTAATCTGCCATATGTGTGCATAACGGGAGATTAGGGATTTGTTGAGTGATTGTGGGAGGAATCGTGCATCTTAAATGATCCACAACTATTGTAATCTCTTATATAAAGAGAGTCTGTGTAAGGAGGTGATAGAGAGAGCGATAGATAGAGAGAGTGAACAAAATGTAACCGAAGGGAGAACTTGTGCCTAAGGCTAAAATGCCTTAGATTGTAACTATTCTGTATAATATAGAAAAGTGTGTGTTTAGTGTTGATTTTATGCGTCTATGTGTATATTCTTAAATAGAGTTTGTAGGTTTTAACCCCATAGAGAAATTACCTGCATACAAATTCTAAAAAACAGAAAATAAAAAATGCGAGAGCATAACACATAAAACACATATACACAGAGATTTCCCCTGGATCCCAAAACCGGGACTACCAGCTTGATTTTTCATTATGTTCCTTTCAAAGTTATAATACATATTTATACATGCCAAAGCATCCAATACCATGGACCGAAAACCATCGCGTCCAAGACCATGGACCGAAAACCATCGCGTCCAAAACCATGTGCGAAAAACATGCACAAAACCATAGGTAGGTCCGCCCAACCTAAAGTGGACCCCATAGAGTGGGGTTACTTGCCCCACTTAAACCCCCTGTAACTCCCCTCGCTATGCAATCGGCACAATGAAGGGGGGCTCCGTCCCCCCTCTAACCCCCCGGTTAACTACGTGGGCTAGTCGTGGAAAGAATATAACACAACCCAACATTCTCCCACTTGTTTTTTTCTTTCCACAGGGAGCCACAAGAGAGCTTAGTCATTTATCCAGCCCTACAATGCCCATTGTTTCTCTACACTAAGATAACTTCTCAAAGCTCATAGATTTTGTCAATGCATCTGCAGTATTCTTCAAAGTGTCCACCTTTACTAGCAACACCTTTTTGTGTTCTATCATATCCCTCACAAAGTGATACTGAACATCAATGTGCTTTGTCTTTGAATAATATGCAGGGTTCTTTTCCAAGAAAATTACACTTCGGTTGTCACAGTCTATCCTTATAGCTCCCTGTACTAACCCCATACTTGAACACAATCTCTGCAACCAAACTGCTTCCTTGCTTGCATGAGTGGCTACCATGTATTCTGCCTCTGTAGTTGATAATGCCACTACAGATTGTTTCTAACTCATCCAACTGACTACACCTCCAAACAGGTTAAGCACATACCCACTTGTAGATCTTCTCTGATCCAGATCTCCAGCCCAGTCTGCATCAACAAAGCCACGAATATCCAACACTCTGTCCAATCCTGGTCTTCCTTGGTAGCACAAACCATAATCACTAGTGCCACGCAAATACCTAAAAACTCACTTCACTGCTGTCAAATGCTCCTTTCCAGGGTTTTGACATAACCCTGCTCAATACTCCCACTGCATGTGCAATGTCTGGTCTAATACAGACCATTGCATACATCAGGCTACCGACTGCACTTGCATATGGAACACGGGACATGTCCTCTTCCCCTTCTTGTGTCTTGGGACACTGTTCAACAGATAACTTTACACCTACAGGAATAGGAAACTTCACTGGTTTACTATCCTGCATATTAAACCTCTACAGTATTGTCTTGACATACTTCCTCTGGTTTAACTAGAGCTTCCTCTTTGTCTGGACTCTTTTAATTTCCATGCCCAAAATATAGTTTGCAGCACCAAGTTCTTTCATGTCGAATTTGGAGGACAATTGGGTCTTCAAATCCTGGATAATTTCTTTATCGTTTCCAACAAGCAACATATCATCCACATACAAGACCAGATAAATAACACGGTCACCAATTAATTTAAAATACACATAGTGATCTGCTTTGCTTCTGGTGAAGCCAAGTCCCCGTATAAATGTATCAAATTTCTGATACCACATCCTTGGTGACTGTTTTAACCCATACAGAGACTTCTTTAACTTGCATACCAGTTCTCTCTTACCCTTCACCGTAAAGCCTTCAAGTTGCTTCATGTAGATCTCCTCTTCCAGATCCCCATGAAGAAATGTTGTCTTCACATCCATCTGTTCTACCTCAAAATCAAAAGCAGCAGCAACAGATAAAAGTAATCTAATAGAAGCTACCTTGGCAACAGGAGAAAAAATATCACCAAAATCAATTCCCGACACCTAGGAATAACCTTTTGCTACCAACCGAGCTTTGTATTTCTCCACCTTTCCTTCTTCATTTATCTTCTTCTTGAACACCCATTTGCTGCCAATGGGTTTCCTTCCAGTCGGCAACACCACCAGATCCCATGCCTCATTTTTGTGCAAAGATGCCATTTCATCAACCATGGCCTATTTCCAGAGTTTTTCATCCTCTGAATCCACGACTTCCTTCACAGTTCTAGGATCATCATCAGTAATAGATAAAGCAAAATTTGAACAAAAAGCAGATGGACTATAGCTTTCTAGCTGCCTTCTTTCTCGAACTGATCTTCTCACACCCGGAGTTTGTGGCTCTTCATCTTTTGATTCCTCCTCTGCTGTAGACTCTGATTCTTCCTCCTTTAGCTCAAACTCTATCTTCTCAGGTTCCTTTGGTTGGACTTCATTTTTAATAACATCTTTCACCTCTCTAAAAACCACATCTCGACTATACACAACCTTCCTTGTTACTGGGTTCCAAAGCTTATAACCCTTTAAACCATCCTTATACCTAATAAAGATGCACTTTTCAAATTTACTATCCAACATTTCTCTTTTGTCCTTTGGAACATGTACATATGCATCACATCCAAATACCCTCAGATGTGAAAGAGAGGGTTTCTTACCAGTCCATACCTCTTGTGGAGCCTTATCCTCCAACGAAGATGAAGGTGATCTATTGACCAGGTAACACGCTGTCTCCATCGCCTCTGCCCAGAATTCTTGTCCTAACCCGGCACCACTGAGCATGCTTCTTTCCCTTTCCATCAACGTCTTGTTCATTCTTTCTGCAACTCCATTTTGTTGAGGTGTATACGGAGTAGTCTTCTGTCATGCTATACCACACTTCTTACAAAATTCTTCAAATTCCTTACTACAAAACTCTCCACCGTTATTTGTCCTCAGCACCTTTATCTTCTTCTCTGTCTAGTTTTCCACCAGAGCCTTAAATTCTTTAAACCTGTTAAAGACTTCAGATTTCTTCTTAAGGAAATATATCCATGTATTCCTTGAGAAGTCATCTATAAATGATACATAGTACACAGACTTGCCCAGTGATGGTACCTTCACAGGTCCAAACACATCACTATGCACAAGATCTAGTATCTGTTTTGCCCTCTTACCACCAGAGGGGAAACTCACTCGATTCTGCTTCCCATATACACAATTTTCACAGAAATCAAAATCCAGAGAGCTATTACTCATACCTTCTACCATACCTTTACCATGAAGTATTTGAAGGCCGTTCTCTCCAATATGTCCAAGCCTTTGATGCCACAGCATGGTCTTCTCTCCAAAGACCACTAGATTTTCTGCTCCACTTTCAGGAACCACGGAACTATTGCACCCATCAACAACAGTGCTACCTTGTAGCTTGTACAGAGTTCCAATTCGAACTCCTCGCATCAATACCAGTGCCCCCCGAACCATCTTGCAGGTATCCTTCTCGAACACTATTTTTACACCTACATCATCCAACTTGCTTACAGAAATTAGATTTTTGGCTAATGAAGGAATATGCACAACACCCGGAAGTGTTCTAACCCTCCCACCTTGCAACTTCAACTTTAATTTTCCACGACCAATGATTCTAGCCTTCCTATTATCCCCCAAGAAGACACCACCACCATCATATTTCTCATACTCGCAGAACCACTCTCTATGGGGAGTGAAGTGAAAGGATGCACCTGAGTCAATCAACCATGCCTCATGATCTACATGTGTACTTGAAGAAGCCACGTACACATCCCCACCTTCATCTGAGGTGGTTTTTGCCTTTGCAGAAGGAGCATCATCAGATCCCTTTCCTTTATCAGAAGCTTTAGATTTACAGTCCCTTTTGTAGTGCCCTTCCTTTCCACATTTCTAGCACACCACCTTTGCAGGTTTTCCTGGAGATTTAGATCTCCCACTCAATGAATTATTTTTGTTTCTGTTCTGGGACCATCCTCGTACAAACAAGGCATCACCATTCTGGCTCTCCATATTTTTCCTTCTCATCTCCTCCGTCAGCAAGTATGAGACTATTTCATCAAACTGCAAGGCAGTTTTATTGCTACCTATTGCAATAACCAAACTATCCCACGAATCTGGTAGAGAACAAAACAAACTGATGCACTTATCTTCATCTGAAATTTTAATACCAACAGATAATAACTGACTTACCACAGTATTAAATGTGTTCAGATGCTTTGTCACCGAGTCTCCATCTTTCATCCTCAGGTTATACAGCTTTTTCCGCAGGAACAGTTTATTCACCAGAGACTTAGATTGGTACAAAGTCCCTAACTTGTCCCACAAAGCCTTCGCCGTATCTTCCCATGATACATTCAGCAATACTGAATCTGAAACACACAATTGTATTGTGCTCTTTGCCTTCCGATCTAACTTCTTCCATTCTTCATCAGACACTCTCGTTGGTTTAGTACATGGATCTTCCGCAATCCACTGATCTTTATCCACCAACAGATCCTCCATCTTGAGTTTACACAACTCAAAACTCTGACCATTAAATTTCTCAATCTCTATCTTTCCATTGCTCGCCATCTTCTTTCACCACCAGAATCAATCCCGTAGATCTCCCACTAAACAGGGTCTACCACAGGCCTGAGCGAAACCCCTCAGCAACAAAGGCTTACCCTTGAAGCCAAAAACAGCTCTGATACCAAATGTAGGTTTTAACCCCGTACAGAAATTACCTACATATGAATTCCAAAACACAGAAAATAAACAACGCAAGAGCATAACACATAAAACACATATACATAGAGATTTTCCCCTAGATCCCAAAACCAGGACTACCAGCTTGATTTTTCATTATGTTCCTTTCAATGTTACAATACATATTTATACATGCCGAAGCATCCAATACCATGGACCGAAAACCATTGCATCCAAAACCATGGACCAAAAACCATCACGTCCAAAACCATGTGCAAAAAACATCCACAAAACCATAGGTAGGTCCGCCCAACCTAACATAGGGTCCAAAACCAAAATTTTCCGGGGCACTACCCTGAACCCCATAGAGTGGGGTTACTTGCACCACTCAAACCCCCTGTTACTCCCCTCGCTACACAATCGGCACAACGAATGGGGGGCTCTGCCCCCCCTCTAACGCCCCAGTTAACTACGTGGGCTAGTCGTGGAAAGTATATAACACAACCCAACAGAGTTAATCTTATGTTGTCGGATTATTGATCGACCATCGATCACTGAAGGATCGATGGCGATCTAAAGATATCGTAACGAATTGTTGTATAGGTGTCGGAAATGTTTAACAGTGTAAAGACAGAGTATGGCAGAGAACCTGGAGTTTTAGCGTAAATCCATCAAATGGAGGACGAATGAAGGATGCATGAGATCCGTCGGATCTCATAGATCAACAGTTATCGCGTAGTTAAAATGCGGGAGTGTTAGCGCAGGGAAAGTAGTTTTGAAACAGTACAAGTGGATTTCGGGCGGCCTCAAAACCATAAGTGGTTTCGAAGTGTTTAGCTCCGATTCCACTAATTGGAGGACACGTAGTAGCAGAGGTGTGAGGGGAAACCTACCGTGAACCGTTGGATCTTGCGAGAGGAGATCAACGGTTGAGGTTAGTCGTGCAAGTTGGATCGAGCGGGAAAAGATGATAACCATTGGATTGGTTAAAGAAGTGGATGGCGGAGATTGAAATGATCGGTGATCGCATTTCGGAGGTAAAGGGCTGGCGACAGTGGAATAACGAAGGGCCGATATGCGACATCGTGATATCGCCGATAGGCCGATATAGCACCAATCGGAGATCAGGCCGATTGGTAATCGGAGATCGGAGCAGCGCTGTGGAGCGACTAAAGGTGCGGACCCGACGATTTTATAAAAGCGGGCTTATAATATTTGAAGTCCGGCTTTGTGTTCCAGCGGAGTTTTTCCCATGTTTCCTATGTATTTCGATTAAACGAATGGTCCCGAGTTTTTAAAGGAAAACCTGATAAAGTGTTGTGGTCTGGTTTAAAGGCTAAGGCCTAAATAAACACTTCCAATAGGGTTTGTGAGCCATAACCCACAAGCCTCAAGATCGAATATTGATATGAAAGGGGTGTTGGCCTTACCCCAAAATCGCTTTTCATCACATCCTCTGACAAATATTATTGATGTTGTGGTTCCTCTTCTATTACTGTCCCAATTTTCTCTTTCTTCCCCTTAGGGTTTTTCTACCACTTGGTTGTGCAGGGTTTTTCTCTTCGAAGTGATTTCTCACTAAAAAATCTTCCCAATTATCACCTATGCTTTGAAGATGAAACTCAATCAAAATTTTTACTAACCCATGATGGTACATTGTGTTGTCTATAAGCTGGATTTTCTTCTGAACATTTACTGACATTTTCTTAAGGCTATGCAATAGAAAGTATGGAATATTCATTTGATGTTCTTCAAGGAAATTCATCAATAGCCTAATGTGATAGAAAAACATACACCCAAATTGGCCTTCACAAGTAACAAATTTCTGAAGGATAAGGAGAAAATTTCTCCATTTAATTTTGAGGGCAGAGCTAGGAATACCTTTTCTGAAGACAGTAGTATCCATGCTTGGGTTTTTAAAGAAAATTTTCTAGTCTTCCCCTTCGATTCCTCTGTTCTTGAACCACTTTTCTCTAGCTCTAGGCAGTCTGGTGGCTTCTGCAATCAGGGACTTTGTCACTACGAACTTGACATCGCCTATTTCAACTTTTGTTCCATCAAAATATCATGCAAAGGTTTTTGTCACCTCCCTGTGGAAACCATCAAACTTTTCTATGAAATCTAACCACTGAGCTTTCTATAACAATTCTTTAGTCTGGGGGTATCCTTCCAAAAATTTCCTTCCTGTTGGTTATGTTCGAACAATAATGCCCATGGTGAGAGATGTTTCGTCTCAAGAACTGTTTTACTTGACAGGGAAAATAGTCTCAGTAGGGTTTCGCTCTAGGATGGAGAGACTGTATGTATTGAAATAATGAGAGAATGGGTAAGTATAATGAAGGTTCATGGGGATGAGTTAGCCATTTGAATGCATTTAATTCAATGATTCAGCGATCAAATCGATGGATCCAAAATGAGTATGGGATAGGAGTTAAAATGGTGGCGGATTATAATGGATTTGACAAGGGACTATCATCCATGAACTGCAATGATTTCGATTTTTCGGTAATGTTATGTCCACATAATTCATATATGCAATATGTTAACCCCCATTGTAAAATTAAAGTGTTACATACCTTAGATTTATTTTCTAACCTTTATTTGTCCTTTGATGTCATTTGTAGGTACTTTGCACTTTGAAAGGAGTCAATCATTTCTTTAATTTGAGCCACCAAGTGTCCCTATCAGATTGGCTGCAGAAACCTTATAAGAGCTGCAGAAACTCTCCAACGATGCAGAAATTCACTAATTCTGTAGTTATTTTTTTGTTAAGAAAGGGATGGTTAGAAAAAGGAATTTTTACAAAAATGGTTAAGAGAAAATTTAAGGTGCCAATAAGAGTTGGTTTTCACTTTAAATTTTCTGTATAAGCATACCAACAACTTTTTGGTTTTCATGTTTATACATTATTATTATTATTATTATTATAACATGAAACAAGAAAAATAAAATTTCTAAGGTGGAAAAGAAGAAGAATTCCTCTCAACCATATTCAATTCTGAGTTATCTTGGAAAATTTTGACAAATTCTTCTTTTGTCAATGGCTTCTGATAAAGTCTAAGTCAATGTCCATTCACTAAAAGAGGAATTTTCTCTTCATCAATAGTCTTGATTCTAACTACACCATTGTCAAAGACATTTTCAACTTCATAAGGTCCAAGCCAGTGAGTTTGGAATTTTCCTTGGAAGTTCTTGAACTTTGAATCAAAAAGTAATGCCCAATCTCCTGGATGAAATTTTCTTTCTTTGATGTATTTGTCATGCCATCTGGATCTCTGTTGTTGAACTAGGCTGGTCTTCTGGAAGGCATCTTGTCTTATTTCATCAAGCTCATTGAGTTGTCCCATCCTTTGTTTTTGTGCTTCTGATAAGTCAAGATCCAACTGGACTGTTGTTTTATAGGTCTGGATCTGGAACTCTATTGGAAGTAAGACTTACTTCCCATAAACAAGTTCATAGGGAGTATGTCCTATAGTGCTTCTCCATGTAGTTCTATAAGCCCACAAAGCTTCTAGAAGCTTTTCTACCTAGTCCTTCCTATGTAAGTAGACTCAACTTGTCCATTGTCTTGTGGATGGTATGGAGGAGATTTCTGATGCTTGATTTTGTACTGTTCCACGATCTTCTACACTAATCTGGAAGTAAATTGTGTTCCTTGATCTGTTACAATTTCTCTTGGGACACCAAAACGAGTAAAATTATCCTCAAAAATAAATGAAACTACAACATTTTCAGTAGCAAAAGGAAGTGCTTTAGCTTCTACCCATTTAGTGACATAATCAGTACATACCAAAATATACCTTTTTTTAAGGTGGATTGATTGGACCAACAAAATCTAGCACCCATATCTCAAAAGGTTCAATGAGTACCTAAGGTTTTAGTGGCATTTCATTTGAAAGAGTAGGTTTCCCCATCCTTTGACAATTGTCACATCTCTTAACATATTCTTTGGTATCCTTGAAAATGGAAGGCCAATAATATCCTAAGAGAAGGATCTTATAAGCAGTTCTTCTGTCAGAGAAATGTCCTCCACATGGTTCATCATGGCATGCTTTAAGTATTTCCAGTATCTCATCTTCTCGAACACATCTTCTGATGATGAGATCTGGTCTTGTTTTGTACAATTCTTCGTTTATCCATGAGTAAGATATGTTGTTGTGAATTATCCTCCTCTTTTCTCTAGGAGACAAATGAAATGGTAATTTCCCTGTAGCTAAATAATTAGCAATATCTGCATACCAAGGTGATTTAGTAGATACTACAAAAAGATATTCATCAAGAAATTTATCCTCTATGGGTTTATCATTGTTATCATTCTGAATTCTAGATAAAAAGTCAGCAATTGTATTTTGTTTTCCGAGTCGATCTAAAATGGTGGTGTTGAATTCTTGCAACAGTAAGAGCCATCTAGTTATTCTACCATTAATGATTGGTTTATTCATTATATATCTAATGGTAGAATGGTCTGTGTGAATGAAAGTTTCATAGCCATTTATATAACGTCTGAATTTATTAATGGCATGAACTACAGCTAAAAACTCCTTCTCAGTTATAGTATAATTTAGCTCTATTGGAGTTAAATTTTTACTGGTATAATAGATTGCATAAGGAGTAAGGTATTTTTGTCCTAACACAGCTCCTAAGGCTGTGTCTGAAGCATCGGTTGATATATGGAAAGGCAATTTCCAATTAGGTCCTTTTAAAATAGGTGCTTCAAAGATTTTCTTTTTCAAAGTTTCAAAGGCATTTTGACAATCAGAATCCCAACTGAATTCACAGTCTTTGGTAAGTAGTTTGAAGAGTGGAGATGCAATTTTTGTGAAGTTTCTATGAATCTTCTATAGTATCCAGTAAAACCAAGAAAACTCCTAACATCTCGTTGACAATTTGGCACTAATAATTTAGAAATGACCTCTACTTTAGATGAGTCTACCTTAATTCCATCTCCTAAAATATGGTGACCTAAAACAATTCCTTCATTAAACATCATAAAACATTTCTCATGACTTAATGAAAGATTTGTTTCTTTACATATTACTAGAACTTTTTTCAAAATTTTCAAGTGCTTTTTCAAAAGAATCTCCATAAACTGTGAAATCATCCATACATACTTCCACATAATCATGAATAAGATCAGAGAAAATTCTAAGGACTGTTCTTTGGAATTTTGCCGGAGCAATGCATAATCCAAAAGGAAGTACTCAGTAAGCATAAGTTCCCTATGGACAGGTAAATGTGGTTTTATCTTGATCCTCAGGTGCTACCTGAATCTAATTATATCCACTAAAACCATCCAAAAATGAAAAATAATTTTTCCCTACTAATGTGTCTAAGACTTGATCTATGAAAGGAAGTGGAAAGTGGTCTTTTAATGTTGCTTTATTCAGTTCCCTATAATCGATACATACTCTCCATTTCCCATTTTTCTTAGGTGTTAACACCCAGGTTGTTCCCTATGACTCCCAAGGGAATACGGCCGGGGTAACCACTAACCAATCTTTTAATCACTGTTTCTAGCCAAACTGTGATCAGAGAGGGCTCTCTCTTTATGATTTTGTATCTACAATGATAGTGTTTTAGGCTAGGTATTGAGCATAGGTTTTGTTCATGTTTTGGTTGATGAAACTCCTTTTAGATTCCAGTGATGTAGTTTTCAGAGAGGTTGAGTACCATTGGGCAATGGAGTCTGTGGCTATATGTGTTTGAAACTTTGAGATGAAAGATGGAACTTACAAGGCCATTTGAGTGCTTAATAGAACAGATTTTTGATTAAATGACTGGAAACAGGTAACACAAACAGTGAAAGCATTTAAGAATTTTCACTTATTGTTTATATATTCCCAACAGACAGGTTTAAGAGGAAAAGACAGAGGTCTCAGGGGCAAAAATTGAATCCCTGAGAATGCCTATCACAGTAAAAGACACAGTTTTGAAATGCAGCAATTAAGAATTACAATTCTGTCACTGTATCTGAGGAAAACATGTATAATAGCTCCGTTTGAGTCCAGGGTAATCATGGGTTAAGTCCTGGAACTATCCTTTCACCTTGCTATCAAGTGTAAAACATTTAAACAACAAAAGAGAACAAAAGACTCGAAAACATATAACAAAGAGATTTGAGAATACTTATTGTTTTATGCAACACCCTGGAATCCTGTAACATTCATCTTTCACCACAATACATCAAAGTACACCAAGCCTTGGAAATTCCATTCTTCCTTTGTATTACTTCTCTGAAAATATTACAGTAAGAGAGAGTTCTCAAAAGAAAATTACAACAACCTTTTTCAACTGCTGTGAAGGGTGAATATATACTTGCGGTGATTTACAAAATATCTGAGTTCTGAGTTATCTCAGATTTTACATTCTTACCAACCACTTAAGATATTATGACCAAAATTTAATACAGCATTGATTACAGAGTACAGGCATTTTAATGCTCTGTCAGAAGATATTTTAGCCTTTGGAAACAGCTAAGTCGGTCGAGATATTCTGAATAAATGCTGGAAGACCTGTCTTTAAGGCTTGTACGCTGTATCCTGGACTTGTCACCTGTGATTGTGACTGCTGCTTGTGGTGAGTCAATGGTCCTGCTGAGTTGGCTCAGCCTCTGCCTCTTCCTTGTAGATATCTTTCTTCAAAATTGTGCCTGCGCATGTATGCTCATTTGCCTGGAGAATTAGCGCTACTGATTCTGGCCTGACAAAATTGTCTGTGTCAAATTTCTCCAGACATCCTGTGTGGGCAGTTGGTGTGCTAAGATTGCCCCTAGAGTTTCATCTGCTTCTGTGAATTTGAAGAAGTTAGGTGGTGTATCAAACAGATGCTCAACTTCATTCATGAGGAAAAATAGGTTCTCCACCCTGTCATACATAGTCTGCCCGGTGGCTGGCCCTGCGTCTGCTGAAGTGCTGGGCGGTTTTGCAATCTCTGCTCCTGCATGGGCATCAATTCTCTTATTGTAATTGTCTAGGGTGAGCAGTCTTCCTACACTGCTTAAAATGCTGGGGAGGCCTCTGTTCTGTAGTGCCACGAATTTTTCCAGGAATCTGTTGATTTCAGTCTGCATATCCTGTGTCCTCCTCTCCAGTGTTCCAACCAAGTTCCTCAATGTTATGACTCTTTTGGCTACAGCAATTGTTTCTGTCCTGTTGGTGATTCCCATGACAGCTAATTGAGAGCTAGTCTTATAGTTCAGAATATTGATCATCCTAGTAGCAGCTTCTGGCATGTGTCCAAGGCTTGCCCTGGCTCTCTGTATTTCTCTGTTTGCTTTAGTGATGAGCACCATTTGCTCATCCATGGTCTCAATATATTGCCACTGGTTGGCAATGGACCGCCCAATGTTGCTCCATAGCACTGCTTTCATTTGAGCTGTCACTTTTTCTAGTGCAAGCTCTTTCTCTAGTTCAGCAATTCTCCTCTTAAGAGCTCTTACCTCTCTCTCCTTGGCTGCCTCATTCTGTTTGCTCTTGTCAAACTTTTCATTTACCTTAGCCAAGGTTTTCTTAAGTTCATCCAGCTCTTTCATTTGAGATTCCATGGCTTGGATCTCAGCTTGCAGCTTTTGCATGTCTAAACTAGTAGCCTGTTCCGATGTTGTAGTTGTTGTTGCTGTGGATGGCGCTATAGTTGGTGCTGTAGCTTCTGTTTGCTGAGGAGGAGGAGTAGTCTTTGGAGGGACTTCCTCAAGATTTATTATCACAGGAGGAGGCTGGGAGGGTTGGCCCTCTTCTCTTTGCTTCAGTGCTTCTTGTAGTGCTGCCTTTGCAGCTTCAGTTTGTCCTAGCTGGTCTTGAATCCTAACCAGCTCTTTGTATAGGGATACCAGCAGGTCTGTAGTATCCTTTTCTTGCCTTTGCTGGGCAACTTCATCTGTTTGTGGATGGATGGTGGCCGGGAGTTTGATTTTCTTTCTTAGGGCCGCCATGTCTGCATCCCTTATCTTCAGGAGTTCTTGGATGCCTTTGACATCTTTAGGATCATGCCCTATATCTATAATTACCTCTTCCAAGGACTTGATCCTATTGTCCTTGGCTTGTGATGATGCTCTTTCTAATTCCAGCTGAGAAGCTGTGTTATCCAGGCTGCTCTTTAGTTTGTAGTTCTCCAATGTCTCATCTGCCAGGGAGGCATACACCATTTCACCAGTTTGTTTATGTAATT
Source organism: Pinus tabuliformis (assembly GCA_031772625.1). Classification (NCBI taxonomy): domain Eukaryota; kingdom Viridiplantae; phylum Streptophyta; class Pinopsida; order Pinales; family Pinaceae; genus Pinus; species Pinus tabuliformis. The sequence continues at coordinate 1,489,741,785 of CM062819.1, read as the reverse complement.
CAATCTTGTCCATAGGGTGTATGTCTTTGGCAAGAACCTCCATGTTGGTTCTTAGATAGTCCGAGGTGGACTGAGGATGCAAAGTTGTGGGCATGAAGTGGCTCATTATCATTTTGCCTTCGCTCACATCGAAAGCAGACATGAGTCTCTGCTGGTTGCTAGGAGCTAGGTTTAACAAGTGATTATACAGCTGCACTTTTATGGGATCACTCCTCCTTTTGATGTCAATGAATTGCTGCTTTATACTTGACTGCCCTTCTCTATGTTGACCGGAGGAGCTGACCTCTCCTCCCATAGTCATGTCATGTCCACGCTGAGATGAGCTGGCCGAAAGTTCTCCACTGGGTGGGCCCATGCCCATGGCTTGCCTTACTGCTATGTCCTCCTCTTGGGAGTCATTCAGTCTTTGTCTCTTCTCTCCTCTGATGAAGGATGAGGTCTGGGGGGTCTCTCTCTCCCTTTTCCTGGTCAAGTCCTCCTTCTGTGGTGTTTGGAGGACTGAGGTGTCTACATTGGTGTCTGTCCTGGGAGGCACCTCTGTTTGGGGCTGCTGCTCAGTGTAACTAGGTAGATCTGTCCCCTTTTCCTGCTGCAAGGGCTGCTGTTCACTGGACTGTGCTTCTTCTTGTTGCTGCCCCAGTTCTTGCTGTTCCATTTCTTCTTGCTGCTGTAGCAAGGTGTCAACTTGTTCTTCTGTCAATATAGGTGGCTGTTCCACCTGTTTTCCTTTGTCTTTGCTTGCTGCCTGGGGTGTCTTCTCAGTAGTTTGCTGCTGTGCTGCTGAAGATTTAGCAGCTGTTCCAATTTGCTTTCTGTAGGAGAGGGGCACCTGTCCATAAGTTTCCAAGTCAGCTTCTTTTTGCACATTCCTAGCTTCTTTCTCAAGTAATTCTTCCTTAGTGACTTGTTCTACTAGTGTACCCTCTTCCCAATCTAGTGCATTGGCATACTTTTCAATTTCAGGTTGTCTTTTATGTGCATAGTTGCCCAATTTGTATCTAATTCTCCTGAGGGAGATAGAATGATTGGGGTCATAGGGAATCCATTCAAAACTGGTCTGCAATCTGAGGCCTTCCAGGATGCTGTCTGCCTCTTTCCACCCTTCTTCTTTCCTGTTATATAGGAAGGAACCTAGCTGGTTTCTTACCTTCAATTGTGACTTCTTGTTTCTACTCTGAAAGTGAAGGTAATCTGAGTTCCCAAACTGCCTGAAATATTCTAAGGCAAAAAGCCTTATGGGGACATACCTCGGCAACCTAAATGGGTTCAATTCACAGCCATATATCCTAATGACTGTGTGGTTCTGGTAGAAGTACCAGTTGTCAATATTGTAAGATTTGTTCAAATGTAGAATCCTCTTCATATCATCGGTTAATCTAGGAGGAGGAGTACCTTGCAGCGCTGTTAGGGCTGGATGAACAAATAAATCAATAAACTCACAGTATGTATAGGGTGATACTGAGGTAGAATGAAAAACAGAGGTCCAGAAAACAACTGATCTTGGGCTTCCTTGGGCATTGAGTGGCCTCAAAGGAACAGAGAAGGTAGCTGGCTGGTTGAAAAGGAATAAATGATATATATAGGAGGTGTACCTGAACAGTCTCTCCCTTTTCAAATTCATGAACTGCTCATGGATTTTCTCTGCTATGTAAGTTGCATAATCATACTGCACAGCTGGAGGCTTACCAGGGGCAAATATAGACAGCATTGCCATTATGCTGTCATCTACATCTTCCAACCCCTTGAATCCTAGGACATAGCCAATTAGATCCACCAACATTCTGCCCAACTCATTTAGATATTGGTACCCAATAGGAGGGGTTCTGACTGTTTCAGAGCCTGGTGTGACAAACAGTTGGTTGATTTTGACAATCTGGTCACTGGACAGCTTGATCCCTCTGTTAATCAGATTCTGCATGGATAGAGGGGTCAATTTCTTGGCTGTTTTGAAGCGCAGCATCTGGTTTATGCTCTCTGGGGTGATCTGGAACAGGACTAGGCCTGTGGGGCTAATGACTGCTCTTTGGCTGGGGTCATAGCATTCCTGGCAGCTATAAATGAGCTCTGGCATAGGATTGACTTGGGGAAGGTTGTATATGGGCAAATTTGACTCCCAAATCCCCAAGATATCTGCCCCACTGAGGTACTGGGCTCTTAATTCATTCAACATTTGAATATTGTACTTGGTTCCCATGGGGAACCAATCCAGCATTTGGTAGTCCATGTCTCCCAGGGCTTTCCATGCTAATTCCTGGTGAGGAGCATTGATGGGCTTAATATTCAGTGCAATAGGGGTCTCCATAGCTCTTCAAGTTGCAAGAATTGCAGGTGGACAGGTGGAATGGTAAAAACACAGTCTGGAGGCAGTTCTCTGTGGAAACAGTTGATGTTTTGAGTATCCAAGGGGAATTCTCTCAATAGCAATTGAAATACTACTGGAGTCTAGTGACAGAACTTCTCTGTGGTCTAACTGAACTCTCCAATCGGGTGAATTATATCTATTAGGAACTCTGCCGGGAAAACGCAGAATTACAGTGGTTTTATGTGAATTGCAGGTTTCTAAAGCTCTGCAGGTACTTCTTGGCCCTCACAATGACAATGGTGGATGAACAAATGGAAATGAACGGTGTAAATACCGTTTTTATGGTTCTACTATCCCTCTGAGCAATTTCAAGCTTAATGAAGGTCGTATGGAGGGCGAAACGGTCTAAATACCTGTAATTCGATGAGCAGAGGTTGAAGCAAAGGTGCACAGTTGCTGCTTGAGGAGGTCGCCCGGGCTAATAGACTGGTTGGCGAAAATTAGAGTGCAAACGGTCATGCAGAGCGTCCAACAGTAATAACAGTGAAAGTGGTAAAAAACACGGGAAAATTGGTAAATATGGGTTATTTTACCAATTTGGCGCTTTTTTCTGCTGACGTCATCGGGCGACGTGGCAGTGGGTGACTGGTCAAAGGGGCGGTGAGGTGGCAACCCAGTCAGCAGTGAGGTGGACCAATAACAAAGGCAGGTACGAGCAGATAAGGACGTGGCGGCGAGTCAGCAACGGGTAGGTGGCAGTCAAACCGCAGCGGTCACGGTTAAGGCCTTAACCGCCGCGGTTTCTCGGGGCGGTTTAGGTACGGCGCAGAAGCTGTCAGACTCGGCTCCGAGATGGTTGATCGATTGACGCGTGGAGGAGGCGTGACAAGGCGCAACGTCACTTTCTCGGAGGTTAAAGTGCCGCCATCGGATGCGCTCCGATATTAATGTGGACCGTCGGATCTGATGGGCTTGATCCGACGGCTGGCGGAGGAGAAAGATGCGCGCTTCATACTGCGGGCGGAAAAGATTAAAGTTTGTGGGTTTTTATGGGTTTTTCAAATGTTTTCGCTTAACCAATAATGTGGTAGGATTGGGGAACGTGCCAGAGGCGGGTATTAACCTTTGCAAAGGTTTTTATAGGCAAAAGGGGTTTGGAGAGGGGGTTTTATCAATGCAGAGGTGATTTGAGGGTAAATTAACTTGCAGCAAAGGGGGAATAGGGTTGGATAGGTTCACCAAAGTGGCCAGATGCCATTTTGGTCCCTTTTGAAAAATACACGGCTATTATGCCTAGGGGAGGGAATATACATAAGATTTGGGGTTTTATACACCTTAGTGTTAGTATTATTAGGGGTGGGGGGTAAGATAGGGGAGGTTATATAGTAGAATTAGGAGTTAATATGAATGAAGGAGGGGAATTAGAAAGGGGGTGTTAGTGATGGACTAGAGAGGGAAAAAAAGAAGTTAGTGATCCTCTTTGCTATGAGTTCATGGAATTCACCACTTTGTTTGCTGATAGATTTATTGCCTTGGCAAGAGACCTATTGATACCTGTGTAATGGTGATCATATTCTTTCTGCAACCACAACTGCCTACCCAACTATTTTGCCTAGCATTTTTTGTTTCTTCTTGGAGGGGCACTTGGACTTGCAACCCTCAATTGCCTTTTCTTTTCTTTGGCTTTTTCCTTTTCTCTCTATCTACTTCTACCCTTATGTCTTCCAAGGTCCCAGATTGAACTTTTGGGAACCTTTGCTTCTCTACCTGAACTACTTGTCTGCCAAGATTAAGCTGTTTGGACAGACCTCTTTCTCTATTCTACAACTCAAAATTGAAACATGGCATGATCCAGTTTAGACTGTTGAATCATCCACCAAACTTGAAATAAGGTCCTCAATATTTGGAATATTTCACACACCTCTGATTTCCTGGGAAATATGGGATCTTTGTAGTACCAAAGCAGAGCATATTTGGATTTTCTATAGTCAATCATGAAATATGAAACCTATTACTATAGGTATCCAACAGTGGCTCCACATGGGGATGGTTTTTCTTTTGAAAGACCAAGAACAGCAGGTCAGATTGCCTTATTCCTTGACTGCCCATCTTAATCTTTGAAATTTGCTGCATATAATCTGTCAAAATTGTGTGCCTTTTCTTGGAGAACCTCTGATTCTATCTGCCTGTTGCTGCTAGGTGCAGCATTTGGGAAAACCTCTTTTTACATTCTAAAATAGAAGATAATATGTAAGGCTGCATATATACAATGAACCTCTGAATTTCTATCATAGTGAACAGTCAAAATAGTGCTTCAGCATCCTGCCATTGACAGGACCTTCATCCAGTTCAGTTACAGTCAAACTTTTTAGGAAGTAGGTGTTATTACCTTGTACTGCTCGGACAGAAAATGGTCCTTTCCATAAAGAGTCAAACTTCCCATGTTTTCCTTTCTCTTCTCTTCTTGCATCCCACTTTAAAACTTTGTCCCCTACATTGAAATCTTCTGCTTTAGTTCTTCTGTCAAAGGCCTTTTTTAGTTTCTCTTGTAGTATCTGCACTCTGCTGAAAACTTGTTCTCTGGTCTGCTGTAAACAGATTATCTGGTTAATCCTTCTTTGCATATTATTTGGCTCTGCTTGACTTTCTTGCAGAAGTTTCATAACCGGCACTCCTAGTGATGAAGGAAATCTGGCCTCTAATCCATAGACTAACTCATATGGGCTGGTCCCAATTGATCTTTTACTGGTTAATCTGTCTGCCCATAAAGCATTTACTAGTTTCTTATGCCAGTTCTTTTTGTTCTCTTCCAGCACTTTCTTTATGATGTTTATCAGGCTTTTGTTTGATGATTCAGCAAGACCATTTCCTTGAGGATAGTAAGCTGTAGAATGGCCCAGGGTAATGTGAAATTTATGGCAGAAGTTCACCATTTTCTTGGATCTGAAGGCAGCAGCATTGTCTGTTATTATCTTGTCTGGGCAGCCAAATCTAGCCAGTATATTGTTTTCCAAAAATTGAATGATTACTGAATCATTTGCTTGTCTGCATGGGACAGCTTCAATCCACTTGGTGAAGTAGTCTGTTGCTGTCAAGATCCATCTGTGTTGTCCTGAAGATGAGGGATGAATTTCTCCAATGAAATCCAAGCCCCATTGTTGAAAAGGTCTCTCTGTTGCAATGGGCCTCAAAGGAAGTGGCAGCAACTGTCTTTTGCCTTCAAACAGTTGGCACTTGTGGCATGATGTTGTGAATTTCTTCACATCAGAGAACATAGTGGGCCAGTAATAACCAGCCCTTAATATCTTGTCTACAGTGGACTTCCAGTACAAATGTCCACCACAGTCTCCAGCATGGAATTCTTGCATGATATTGTCAGTTTCACTCTCAAGAAGACAGTGCAACAAAATACCTTCATGGTTTTTCCAGAGTAGATTCTCATCTATCACACAAAATTTAGATGTTTTCATTTTTAGGAACCTAGACTTAGTTCTGGACAGTCCTGGGGGAGCACACAGGTTTTGTAATACATAACAGACATCAGAATACCAAGGAGATTGTTCAAAGGCTACATTGATCTTTGGAGTCGCCAGCTCTGTTTCACTGTCCAGTTGGTTGATATCTAAGGCTTGGAAATTTTCTTCTGTCATTAACTTGGCCAAACCTTGCCCTTTTATCAGCTTTGTAGGCTTTATTTCAATGTCAAATTCAAGTATGTTTGCAATCCATTTTCCTCTTCTACCCTCTAAGTTTTCTTGTGTGAGAATGTCTTTGACAATAGGACTTGGTACATAAGCCACAACATGGGAGTAAAGGATGTAAATCCTAAAGTCTTTGATAGCTTTGATTAAGGCATAGGCTTGTTTTTCCATTATTTGGTACTTTAGAGGAGCATCTCTAAGAGCTCTGCTGAAAAAAGCAATGGGCTTTTCATTCCCTTGGTCATCTTTCTGTAATAATACAGCAGCAATAGTATGCTGGGAGGCAAAAGAAAAAATAATAAAGTCTCTGTCAAACTGAGGATTAGTTAACACTGGGGTTTGAGTCAAGGCCAATTTTATACTTTCAAAGGCTTGCTTTGCTTCAACGGTCCACTTAACCTTTGAATCCTTCTTTAGCATGTTGTTTAGTAATCTGATTAACTCAGCTAAATTTGGGATAAACCTTCTTAAAAAGTTGATTTTTCCTAAGAATCCTTGCAGCTCCTTGACATTCCTTGGGTGAGGCATTTGTAGGATAGCTTGTATCCTATCTGGATCAATTCTTATGCCATCTTTCGAAATGATGTGTCCTAAAAGTTTCCCTTCTTCCAAACCAAATAATGACTTCTTGGGGTTTAAGGAAATGCCATATTTTCTGCATGTTATGAAGATTTGTCTTAAATGTTTCAAGTGTTCTTGGTCAGATTTTGAAAAGGGTGTAAGATCATCTAAGTAAATGACCAAGAAATCATGAATTTCCTTTGCAAAAGCAATGTCCATTGCTCTTTGAAACGTTGCCCCTGCATTTTTCAATCCAAAGGGCATCTTCACATACTTGAAAGTTCCCCATGGGGTAGTAAATGCAGTTTTGTCTTGATCATCAGGGTGCACTAAAATTTGATTGAAGCCTGAGAATCCATCAAGCAGTGATATCCTTGAAGCCCCTACTACCCTCTGAAGGATGTGATCCATTTTGGGTAAGGGGTAGTTATCTTTGAGTGATACTTGATTCAGATTCCTTAAGTCTACACAAAGCCTGATCTCACCAGTTTTCTTTCTTGTAGGGACCAAATTTGAAATCCATTCAGAGAACCTAATTGGTGCTATAATACCAGCTTTGAACATTTTATGCAACTCTTTTTCAATGGAAGGGAGGAGCACAGGATTGATCCTTCTCAATTTCTGTTTGAATGGTTTTTGATTAGGCTTGAGGGGGATGGTATGCTGGATGACAGACGTGTCATAGGACTTTAGATCTTCATAACCCCAAGCAAAGACATCTTGGAACTCTTTAAAGAGATCAATATATTTGGGCTTTTGATCAGGGGGTAAAGAGGCAGATAGCTTTACTATCTTAGGTTTTTCAATATTACCAATATTGCATTCTTCGACTCTTGCATCTAATGGCTGCATCTTTGGCTTCCTAGGGATGTCATTTGAGTCAAAAATATCCTCTAATGGGGTAAGGCCTACTGGGAGGAAATTGTCTTTGAATTGTATGATTTCAGTTTCAACGTTACTCATCTCTTCACAGTCAATTTGGTTAATTTGATGAATGTTTTCATTGTTAAAAATGGTTGGACTGAGTAGTTGTTTTGCTGTCCTAGGTGACATTGGGTGAGCAGATTGTTGAAACTGTATTTGTGATTGACATGCTGTCTCAAGCATTTGTGATTGACTTGCTGTCTCAAGCATTTGTGATTGACTTGCTGTCTCAAGATCAATATTTAATCCTGTGAACTCTTGTTGCAAGGTTAAAAAATTGTTTATTTGCATGTCATCCTCAAATACTTGCCATTCTCTGATGTTGTTTGGAATAGAGGGTCTGTATCTGACCTCGGTCATGAAACAATTGTTGGGTTCTAATGGAAATTTGAAGGTGCTGGCAAATGTTGCCAAGCTATGTGCATGGAGATTGTGGCCCCTAGAAATTTTTGTGATAACAAACTCAGGAAAGGTCTCTAATATTTCAATTACAGCAGATCTGTAGGACCTCAGCCTTTTGTCATTGGTGACAAAATTCCCTTTTACTTGTTGAATTACTAGATCAGAGTCCCCCATGATTGAGAGGCTATGTGCTTGTAATGATTTTGCAATCTTGAGGCCTAGTAGCAGAGCTTCATATTCTGCCATGTTGTTAGTGCATTTAAAGTTCAATCTATAAGCCCGGCCTTCTGCATAGCCTTTCTCTTTGTTATGTATCCATACTCCAGCTCCTGCTCCTAACTTGTTAACTGAGCCATCAAATTCTAGGACCCACCAGATGCCTTGCTGGTCAGGAGATTTCAAATTCTGTTCATGGGATGGTAGTGTGAGCATGAGTTGGGGTTTGTTCTCCCATTTGTTTTCTAGGATAACTTCATCATTTGCTTGACCATCTTTGACCACTAGAGGAGAGCTAAAGTGTCTTGTTGAACTGATTGATGTTTGACAGGTGCTACTTGTTTGATCAAGGTTTTGTTCTTGTATAAGTGTCTCCGTCTTAATATCACTGCTTGAGAGGCCTGCACTGTCATTAAAGAGGATAAAGGAGTCTATGTCCGAATGAACAGCGTATATTGGGAAATTTTGGGGTTTCTCTTCACTGCTGACCATATATTTCATGAGTGTTTCCCTATAAAGTCTCTTTGGTTGTCCAAAGACAGAGATGGTTGCATATGACATGTCTAATTGCAGGGAGCCTTGGAGTTTCGCTCCCCATGATCTTGATAAGAGCATCCCATATTTGGGTGGGATATCAGCAACAACAACATCCATTAAAATGGTTTTGTTGGGAAATTGAACCAAGGACACACATAAATCCTTAATTAGGCCCAAGCATTTGACTTGACTAGAATCAAAAGAAAACAGGTCTTTGTATGGTCTTGTGATGTCTAAGTTTAATCTTTCCATGACTGCTTTTGGCATCAGGTTATGAGAGGCACCTGAGTCAAACATTGCATTGTGCAGTGTTTTGTCATGTATATGCAAGCTGACATAAAACGGTAAAACCCCTGTGACTACTGCTTTTCCATCTACCTCTGGGCCAAACAGTAATTCTGGAGTGTCATCTAACACATTTACATCATCTTTGCTATTGGTGAGCTGAAGGGATTTTTTGATCTGTTGTTTGTATATGTCATGCTTGGCTAGCTCTGAAAGGGGGATTGCTACCTTTAACTTGCCAATCTCTGTTCCTAGGTCAAAGGGTTTATCAATTTGGATTTTGGAGTCACGGGTAGCAGTTCTTTCTCTGTTCATTAGATCTTCTTGGTGGATTTCATCCTGATTTTGGAACCTGCCCCTTATATTGATGTCTTGAGGGTTAATGTTTGGGTTAGGGTGAGAGGACGAGGCTGCCATGGGCTGTTGTGGTGGGGACAGTAGTTCAGTGACCTCCTCAACCACTACTTCCTTTGTAGGCAAGTTTGTTTTGTCATTAGGTTCAGTGACTAAGGTTTCTTTAGATTGTTGTTTCTCCTTTATCTTTTCGGGCTGATTCACGTTCACAGTCCTACTCCTTAGTTTGTATTGCTTATGGACTTCATAGACAGCAGTATCATATCCTTGTTTAAAGTCAAAGGATTCTCCTGATTGAGTTTGGAATGTTTTGCTTTCATCCTCCTCATGGTCCTCCTGAGTTAAGAATACATGACTTTTGCCATCCAGACCTATTAGGTTGATTTCAAGATCCTCATTGAGCTGATTTGCTGAGGAAGTTTCTGCATAGTTTTCTTGAAAAGGGGGTCTGATATCTTGGTCAGCACCTGTCTTTCCTATATTGGGGTTCTGGACTCTCCTAAAATTTGGGTTTCTAGGAGGGTTGTTTTGTGGTGCCTCCCATGATGATTTCCTTTCTACTGATTCCACTCTCTCTCCCAATCTCTTCATGCTATTTAGAATTGCATCTAACTTTTGATCAAAACCCGAGGGTTCTTCTTTGAAACCAGTCTTCTTTTCCAGCTTTGCCCTGTTTCTTTTGGCAATTAGGTTGGCCTCTACAGTGACTGCAACCCTTTGGGCTTCTGCAAGGGTTGGAGGGTCTCTTTCTCTCAACTGATAGGCCATATCAGAATCAAAACCATCAGGGAAGTTATAAAGGGCCAAATCAGGAGGGGCCTTAAGTTCTGGGGGATAGCATTGTATATGTTGTTAAACTAGCACAATACTCCAAAACCGTTTCTTGGGGACCTCTTTTAATAGTGTTATATTCACCAAGTATATGGTGCGGATCTCTCTTTTTCTCCCATCTGTTGGTAAATTCCTGGTATAGAACTTCAGGGGTTGCAATGGAATTTGCATTTAAGGATCTAAACCAAGTTCTGACATCCCCAGTTAAGCTTTGAACAAAGATTCTCATCCTGACACTGTCATCATCTATTTCATAGGTCTCAAAGTGGTCTTGCATCTTTTTAGCATGCTGGATGGCTGTCAAAGGGCCATGGGAGTCAAAAAATGAGAGTCTAGTTTGGTAGTCTTGGGGTAGAGCTGGAGCATTGGCTGGTATCTGCAGAGGTGCATATCTGTTAGCCATATTTATGGGGTTTATAGGGTTAATAGGAACAAATGGGACAACAGGGATTACAGGTGTAACCGGGTTAAGAGGATGGGTAATAAGTGGGGAACTGGTTGAGGGAGTATGTGCAGATGGTGAAGATGGAAGGAGAGGACTTTGAGGGGTTGATGGTGAACTGGGGGAATTGGGTGTGGAACGGAAAAGAACTTTGCAAGGAGTGGGAATGAGGATAGGTTGGTCCGAACTTATATTTGAATCAGCAGGCTTGTCCTGCTTTTGCTGTCTCCTTATGTTCTTTGGTATGATATTTGGGTTATCGACAATGATGGGTTGATTAGGGTCAGGGTTTGCCCTAGTGTGCCTTGGGTTTCTTTTGGGAGCCAGCTTCTAAGTATTCTTTTAGAACTTTATACAGAAGTTTTATATGTACAAGGACTGAACAAGCATTCTGGAATGACTATATAGGTCTCAAAGCTAAGATGAAGTTTCCCTAGCTAGCTCTTCCCTAAAGCTGTCCCTGTATTAGAGAAACAGTCCTAAGGCCTCTTGGCTAGTTTCAGGCTTGATGGTAGCTTTGGAAGATAGTTAGTAATTGCAAAATGTTAAGTCCCCAGCGGAGTCGCCATTTATGTTAACACCCAGGTTGTTCCCTATGACTCCCAAGGGAATACGGCCGGGGTAACCACTAACCAATCTTTTAATCACTGTTTCTAGCCAAACTGTGATCAGAGAGGGCTCTCTCTTTATGATTTGTATCTACAATGATAGTGTTTTAGGCTAGGTATTGAGCACAGGTTTTGTTTATGTTTTGGTTGATGAAACTCCTTTTAGATTCCAGTGATGTAGTTTTCAGAGAGGTTGAGTACCATTGGGCAATGGAGTCTGTGGCTATATGTGTTTGAAACTTTGAGATGAAAGATGGAACTTACAAGGCCATTTGAGTGCTTAATAGAACAGATTTTTGATTAAATGACTGGAAACAGGTAACACAAACAGTGAAAGCATTTAAGAATTTTCACTTATTGTTTATATATTCCCAACAGACAGGTTTAAGAGGAAAAGACAGAGGTCTCAGGGGCAAAAATTGAATCCCTGAGAATGCCTATCACAGTAAAAGACACAGTTTTGAAATGCAGCAATTAAGAATTACAATTCTGTCACTGTATCTGAGGAAAACATGTATAATAGCTCAGTTTGAGTCCAGGGTAATCATGGGTTAAGTCCTGGAACTATCCTTTCACCTTGCTATCAAGTGTAAAACATTTAAACAACAAAAGAGAACAAAAGACTCGAAAACATATAACAAAGAGATTTGAGAATACTTATTGTTTTATGCAACACCCTGGAATCCTGTAACATTCATCTTTCACCACAATACATCAAAGTACACCAAGCCTTGGAAATTCCATTCTTCCTTTGTATTACTTCTCTGAAAATATTACAGTAAGAGAGAGTTCTCAAAAGAAAATTACAACAACCCTTTTCAACTGCTGTGAAGGGTGAATATATACTTGCGGTGATTTACAAAATATCTGAGTTCTGAGTTATCTCAGATTTTACATTCTTACCAACCACTTAAGATATTATGACCAAAATTTAATACAGCATTGATTACAGAGTACAGGCATTTTAATGCTCTGTCAGAAGATATTTTAGCCTTTGGAAACAGCTAAGTCGGTCGAGATATTCTGAATAAATGCTGGAAGACCTGTCTTTAAGGCTTGTACGCTGTATCCTGGACTTGTCACCTGTGATTGTGACTGCTGCTTGTGGTGAGTCAATGGTCCTGCTGAGTTGGCTCAGCCTCTGCCTCTTCCTTGTAGATATCTTTCTTCAAAATTGTGCCTGCGCATGTATGCTCATTTGCCTGGAGAATTAGCGCTACTGATTCTGGCCTGACAAAATTGTCTGTGTCAAATTTCTCCAGACATCCTGTGTGGGCAGTTGGTGTGCTAAGATTGCCCCTAGAGTTTCATCTGCTTCTGTGAATTTGAAGAAGTTAGGTGGTGTATCAAACAGATGCTCAACTTCATTCATGAGGAAAAATAGGTTCTCCACCCTGTCATACATAGTCTGCCCGGTGGCTGGCCCTGCGTCTGCTGAAGTGCTGGGCGGTTTTGCAATCTCTGCTACTGCATGGGCATCAATTCTCTTATTGTAATTGTCTAGGGTGAGCAGTCTTCCTACACTGCTTAAAATGCTGGGGAGGCCTCTGTTCTGTAGTGCCACGAATTTTTCCAGGAATCTGTTGATTTCAGTCTGCATATCCTGTGTCCTCCTCTCCAGTGTTCCAACCAAGTTCCTCAATGTTATGACTCTTTTGGCTACAGCAATTGTTTCTGTCCTGTTGGTGATTCCCATGACAGCTAATTGAGAGCTAGTCTTATAGTTCAGAATATTGATCATCCTAGTAGCAGCTTCTGGCATGTGTCCAAGGCTTGCCCTGGCTCTCTGTATTTCTCTGTTTGCTTTAGTGATGAGCACCATTTGCTCATCCATGGTCTCAATATATTGCCACTGGTTGGCAATGGACCGCCCAATGTTGCTCCATAGCACTGCTTTCATTTGAGCTGTCACTTTTTCTAGTGCAAGCTCTTTCTCTAGTTCAGCAATTCTCCTCTTAAGAGCTCTTACCTCTCTCTCCTTGGCTGCCTCATTCTGTTTGCTCTTGTCAAACTTTTCATTTACCTTAGCCAAGGTTTTCTTAAGTTCATCCAGCTCTTTCATTTGAGATTCCATGGCTTGGATCTCAGCTTGCAGCTTTTGCATGTCTAAACTAGTAGCCTGTTCCGATGTTGTAGTTGTTGTTGCTGTGGATGGCGCTGTAGTTGGTGCTGTAGCTTCTGTTTGCTGAGGAGGAGGAGTAGTCTTTGGAGGGACTTCCTCAAGATTTATTATCACAGGAGGAGGCTGGGAGGGTTGGCCCTCTTCTCTTTGCTTCAGTGCTTCTTGTAGTGCTGCCTTTGCAGCTTCAGTTTGTCCTAGCTGGTCTTGAGTCCTAACCAGCTCTTTGTATAGGGATACCAGCAGGTCTGTAGTATCCTTTTCTTGCCTTTGCTGGGCAACTTCATCTGTTTGTGGATGGATGGTGGCCGGGAGTTTGATTTTCTTTCTTAGGGCCGCCATGTCTGCATCCCTTATCTTCAGGAGTTCTTGGATGCCTTTGACATCTTTAGGATCATGCCCTATATCTATAATTACCTCTTCCAAGGACTTGATCCTATTGTCCTTGGCTTGTGATGATGCTCTTTCTAATTCCAGCTGAGAAGCTGTGTTATCCAGGCTGCTCTTTAGTTTGTAGTTCTCCAATGTCTCATCTGCCAGGGAGGCATACACCATTTCACCAGTTTGTTTATGTAATTCAATCTTGTCCATAGGGTGTATGTCTTTGGCAAGAACCTCCATGTTGGTTCTTAGATAGTCCGAGGTGGACTGAGGATGCAAAGTTGTGGGCATGAAGTGGCTCATTATCATTTTGCCTTCGCTCACATCGAAAGCAGACATGAGTCTCTGCTGGTTGCTAGGAGCTAGGTTTAACAAGTGATTATACAGCTGCACTTTTATGGGATCACTCCTCCTTTTGATGTCAATGAATTGCTGCTTTATACTTGACTGCCCTTCTCTATGTTGACCGGAGGAGCTGACCTCTCCTCCCATAGTCATGTCATGTCCACGCTGAGATGAGCTGGCCGAAAGTTCTCCACTGGGTGGGCCCATGCCCATGGCTTGCCTTACTGCTATGTCCTCCTCTTGGGAGTCATTCAGTCTTTGTCTCTTCTCTCCTCTGATGAAGGATGAGGTGTGGGGGGTCTCTCTCTCCCTTTTCCTGGTCAAGTCCTCCTTCTGTGGTGTTTGGAGGACTGAGGTGTCTACATTGGTGTCTGTCCTGGGAGGCACCTCTGTTTGGGGCTGCTGCTCAGTGTAACTAGGTAGATCTGTCCCCTTTTCCTGCTGCAAGGGCTGCTGTTCACTGGACTGTGCTTCTTCTTGTTGCTGCCCCAGTTCTTGCTGTTCCATTTCTTCTTGCTGCTGTAGCAAGGTGTCAACTTGTTCTTCTGTCAATATAGGTGGCTGTTCCACCTGTTTTCCTTTGTCTTTGCTTGCTGCCTGGGGTGTCTTCTCAGTAGTTTGCTGCTGTGCTGCTGAAGATTTAGCAGCTGTTCCAATTTGCTTTCTGTAGGAGAGGGGCACCTGTCCACAAGTTTCCAAGTCAGCTTCTTTTTGCACATTCCTAGCTTCTTTCTCAAGTAATTCTTCCTTAGTGACTTGTTCTACTAGTGTACCCTCTTCCCAATCTAGTGCATTGGCATACTTTTCAATTTCAGGTTGTCTTTTATGTGCATAGTTGCCCAATTTGTATCTAATTCTCCTGAGGGAGATAGAATGATTGGGGTCATAGGGAATCCATTCAAAACTGGTCTGCAATCTGAGGCCTTCCAGGATGCTGTCTGCCTCTTTCCACCCTTCCTCTTTCCTGTTATATAGGAAGGAACCTAGCTGGTTTCTTACCTTCAATTGTGACTTCTTGTTTCTACTCTGAAAGTGAAGGTAATCTGAGTTCCCAAACTGCCTGAAATATTCTAAGGCAAAAAGCCTCATGGGGACATACCTCGGCAACCTAAATGGGTTCAATTCACAGCCATATATCCTAATGACTGTGTGGTTCTGGTAGAAGTACCAGTTGCCAATATTGTAAGATTTGTTCAAATGTAGAATCCTCTTCATATCATCGGTTAATCTAGGAGGAGGAGTACCTTGCAGCGCTGTTAGGGCTGGATGAACAAATAAATCAATAAACTCACAGTATGTATAGGGTGATACTGAGGTAGAATGAAAAACAGAGGTCCAGAAAACAACTGATCTTGGGCTTCCTTGGGCATTGAGTGGCCTCAAAGGAACAGAGAAGGTAGCTGGCTGGTTGAAAAGGAATAAATGATATATATAGGAGGTGTACCTGAACAGTCTCTCCCTTTTCAAATTCATGAACTGCTCATGGATTTTCTCTGCTATGTAAGTTGCATAATCATACTGCACAGCTGGAGGCTTACCAGGGGCAAATATAGACAGCATTGCCATTATGCTGTCATCTACATCTTCCAACCCCCTGAATCCTAGGACATAGCCAATTAGATCCACCAACATTCTGCCCAACTCATTTAGATATTGGTACCCAATAGGAGGGGTTCTGACTGTTTCAGAGCCTGGTGTGACAAACAGTTGGTTGATTTTGACAATCTGGTCACTGGACAGCTTGATCCCTCTGTTAATCAGATTCTGCATGGATAGAGGGGTCAATTTCTTGGCTGTTTTGAAGCGCAGCATCTGGTTTATGCTCTCTGGGGTGATCTGGAACAGGACTAGGCCTGTGGGGCTCATGACTGCTCTTTGGCTGGGGTCATAGCATTCCTGGCAGCTATAAATGAGCTCTGGCATAGGATTGACTTGGGGAAGGTTGTATATGGGCAAATTTGACTCCCAAATCCCCAAGATATCTGCCCCACTGAGGTGCTGGGCTCTTAATTCATTCAACATTTGAATATTGTACTTGGTTCCCATGGGGAACCAATCCAGCATTTGGTAGTCCATGTCTCCCAGGGCTTTCCATGCTAATTCCTGGTGAGGAGCATTGATGGGCTTAATATTCAGTGCAATAGGGGTCTCCATAGCTCTTCAAGTTGCAAGAATTGCAGGTGGACAGGTGGAATGGTAAAAACACAGTCTGGAGGCAGTTCTCTGTGGAAACAGTTGATGTTTTGAGTATCCAAGGGGAATTCTCTCAATAGCAATTGAAATACTACTGGAGTCTAGTGACAGAACTTCTCTGTGGTCTAACTGAACTCTCCAATCGGGTGAATTATATCTATTAGGAACTCTGCCGGGAAAACGCAGAATTACAGTGGTTTTATGTGAATTGCAGGTTTCTAAAGCTCTGCAGGTACTTCTTGGCCCTCACAATGACAATGGTGGATGAACAAATGGAAATGAACGGTGTAAATACCGTTTTTATGGTTCTACTATCCCTCTGAGCAATTTCAAGCTTAATGAAGGTCGTATGGAGGGCGAAACGGTCTAAATACCTGTAATTCGATGAGCAGAGGTTGAAGCAAAGGTGCACAGTTGCTGCTTGAGGAGGTCGCCCGGGCTAATAGACTGGTTGGCGAAAATTAGAGTGCAAACGGTCATGCAGAGCGTCCAACAGTAATAACAGTGAAAGTGGTAAAAAACACGGGAAAATTGGTAAATATGGGTTATTTTACCAATTTGGCGCTTTTTTTCTGCTGACGTCATCGGGCGACGTGGCAGTGGGTGACTGGTCAAAGGGGCGGTGAGGTGGCAACCCAGTCAGCAGTGAGGTGGACCAATAACAAAGGCAGGTACGAGCAGATAAGGACGTGGCGGCGAGTCAGCGACGGGTAGGTGGCAGTCAAACCGCAGCGGTCACGGTTAAGGCCTTAACCGCCGCGGTTTCTCGGGGCGGTTTAGGTACGGCGCAGAAGCTGTCAGACTCGGCTCCGAGATGGTTGATCGATTGACGCGTGGAGGAGGCGTGACAAGGCGCAACGTCACTTTCTCGGAGGTTAAAGTGCCGCCATCGGATGCGCTCCGATATTAATGTGGACCGTCGGATCTGATGGGCTTGATCCGACGGCTGGCGGAGGAGAAAGATGCGCGCTTCATACTGCGGGCGGAAAAGATTAAAGTTTGTGGGTTTTTATGGGTTTTTCAAATGTTTTCGCTTAACCAATAATGTGGTAGGATTGGGGAACGTGCCAGAGGCGGGTATTAACCTTTGCAAAGGTTTTTATAGGCAAAAGGGGTTTGGAGAGGGGGTTTTATCAATGCAGAGGTGATTTGAGGGTAAATTAACTTGCAGCAAAGGGGGAATAGGGTGGAATAGGTTCACCAAAGTGGCCAGATGCCATTTTGGTCCCTTTTGAAAAATACACGGCTATTATGCCTAGGGGAGGGAATATACATAAGATTTGGGGTTTTATACACCTTAGTGTTAGTATTATTAGGGGTGGGGGGTAAGATAGGGGAGGTTATATAGTAGAATTAGGAGTTAATATGAATGAAGGAGGGGAATTAGAAAGGGGGTGTTAGTGATGGACTAGAGAGGGAAAAAAAGAAGTTAGTGATCCTCTTTGCTGTGAGTTCATGGAATTCACCACTTTGTTTGCTGATAGATTTATTGCCTTGGCAAGAGACCTATTGATACCTGTGTAATGGTGATCATATTCTTTCTGCAACCACAACTGCCTACCCAACTATTTTGCCTAGCATTTTTTGTTTCTTCTTGGAGGGGCACTTGGACTTGCAACCCTCAATTGCCTTTTCTTTTCTTTGGCTTTTTCCTTTTCTCTCTATCTACTTCTACCCTTATGTCTTCCAAGGTCCCAGATTAAACTTTTGGGAACCTTTGCTTCTCTACCTGAACTACTTGTCTGCCAAGATTAAGCTGTTTGGACAGACCTCTTTCTCTATTCTACAACTCAAAATTGAAACATGGCATGATCCAGTTTAGACTGTTGAATCATCCACCAAACTTGAAATAAGGTCCTCAATATTTGGAATATTTCACACACCTCTGATTTCCTGGGAAATATGGGATCTTTGTAGTACCAAAGCAGAGCATATTTGGATTTTCTATAGTCAATCATGAAATATGAAACCTATTACTATAGGTATCCAACAGTGGCTCCACATGGGGATGGTTTTTCTTTTGAAAGACCAAGAACAGCAGGTCAGATTGCCTTATTCCTTGACTGCCCATCTTAATCTTTGAAATTTGCTGCATATAATCTGTCAAAATTGTGTGCCTTTTCTTGGAGAACCTCTGATTCTATCTGCCTGTTGCTGCTAGGTGCAGCATTTGGGAAAACCTCTTTTTACATTCTAAAATAGAAGATAATATGTAAGGCTGCATATATACAATGAACCTCTGAATTTCTATCATAGTGAACAGTCAAAATAGTGCTTCAGCATCCTGCCATTGACAGGACCTTCATCCAGTTCAGTTACAGTCAAACTTTTTAGGAAGTAGGTGTTATTACCTTGTACTGCTTGGACAGAAAATGGTCCTTTCCATAAAGAGTCAAACTTCCCATGTTTTCCTTTCTCTTCTCTTCTTGCATCCCACTTTAAAACTTTGTCCCCTACATTGAAATCTTCTGCTTTAGTTCTTCTGTCAAAGGCCTTTTTTAGTTTCTCTTGTAGTATCTGCACTCTGCTGAAAACTTGTTCTCTGGTCTGCTGTAAACAGATTATCTGGTTAATCCTTCTTTGCATATTATTTGGCTCTGCTTGACTTTCTTGCAGAAGTTTCATAACGGCACTCCTAGTGATGAAGGAAATCTGGCCTCTAATCCATAGACTAACTCATATGGGCTGGTCCCAATTGATCTTTTAGTGGTTAATCTGTCTGCCCATAAAGCATTTACTAGTTTCTTATGCCAGTTCTTTTTGTTCTCTTCCAGCACTTTCTTTATGATGTTTATCAGGCTTTTGTTTGATGATTCAGCAAGACCATTTCCTTGAGGATAGTAAGCTGTAGAATGGCCCAGGTAATGTGAAATTTATGGCAGAAGTTCACCATTTTCTTGGATCTGAAGGCAGCAGCATTGTCTGTTATTATCTTGTCTGGGCAGCCAAATCTAGCCAGTATATTGTTTTCCAAAAATTGAATGATTACTGAATCATTTGCTTGTCTGCATGGGACAGCTTCAATCCACTTGGTGAAGTAGTCTGTTGCTGTCAAGATCCATCTGTGTTGTCCTGAAGATGAGGGATGAATTTCTCCAATGAAATCCAAGCCCCATTGTTGAAAAGGTCTCTCTGTTGCAATGGGCCTCAAAGGAAGTGGCAGCAACTGTCTTTTGCCTTCAAACAGTTGGCACTTGTGGCATGATGTTGTGAATTTCTTCACATCAGAGAACATAGTGGGCCAGTAATAACCAGCCCTTAATATCTTGTCTACAGTGGACTTCCAGTACAAATGTCCACCACAGTCTCCAGCATGGAATTCTTGCATGATATTGTCAGTTTCACTCTCAAGAAGACAGTGCAGCAAAATACCTTCATGGTTTTTCCAGAGTAGATTCTCATCTATCACACAAAATTTAGATGTTTTCATTTTTAGGAACCTAGACTTAGTTCTGGACAGTCCTGGGGGAGCACACAGGTTTTGTAATACATAACAGACATCAGAATACCAAGGAGATTGTTCAAAGGCTACATTGATCTTTGGAGTCGCCAGCTCTGTTTCACTGTCCAGTTGGTTGATATCTAAGGCTTGGAAATTTGCTTCTGTCATTAACTTGGCCAAACCTTGCCCTTTTATCAGCTTTGTAGGCTTTATTTCAATGTCAAATTCAAGTATGTTTGCAATCCATTTTCCTCTTCTACCCTCTAAGTTTTCTTGTGTGAGAATGTCTTTGACAATAGGACTTGGTACATAAGCCACAACATGGGAGTAAAGGATGTAAATCCTAAAGTCTTTGATAGCTTTGATTAAGGCATAGGCTTGTTTTCCATTATTTGGTACTTTAGAGAGCATCTCTAAGAGCTCTGCTGAAAAAAGCAATGGGCTTTTCATTCCCTTGGTCATCTTTCTGTAATAATACAGCAGCAATAGTATGCTGGGAGGCAAAAGAAAAAATAATAAAGTCTCTGTCAAACTGAGGATTAGTTAACACTGGGGTTTGAGTCAAGGCCAATTTTATACTTTCAAAGGCTTGCTTTGCTTCAACAGTCCACTTAACCTTTGAATCCTTCTTTAGCATGTTGTTTAGTAATCTGATTAACTCTGCTAAATTTGGGATAAACCTTCTTAAAAAGTTGATTTTTCCTAAGAATCCTTGCAGCTCCTTGACATTCCTTGGGTGAGGCATTTGTAGGATAGCTTGTATCCTATCTGGATCAATTCTTATGCCATCTTTCGAAATGATGTGTCCTAAAAGTTTCCCTTCTTCCAAACCAAATAATGACTTCTTGGGGTTTAAGGAAATGCCATATTTCTGCATGTTATGAAGATTTGTCTTAAATGTTTCAAGTGTTCTTGGTCAGATTTTGAAAAGGGTGTAAGATCATCTAAGTAAATGACCAAGAAATCATGAATTTCCTTTGCAAAAGCAATGTCCATTGCTCTTTGAAACGTTGCCCCTGCATTTTTCAATCCAAAGGGCATCTTCACATACTTGAAAGTTCCCCATGGGGTAGTAAATGCAGTTTTGTCTTGATCATCAGGGTGCACTAAAATTTGATTGAAGCCTGAGAATCCATCAAGCAGTGATATCCTTGAAGCCCCTACTACCCTCTGAAGGATGTGATCCATTTTGGGTAAGGGGTAGTTATCTTTGAGTGATACTTGATTCAGATTCCTTAAGTCTACACAAAGCCTAATCTCACCAGTTTTCTTTCTTGTAGGGACCAAATTTGAAATCCATTCAGAAAACCTGATTGGTGCTATGATACCAGCTTTGAACATTTTATGCAATTCTTTTTCAATGGAAGGAAGGAGCACAGGATTGATTCTTCTCAATTTCTGTTTGAATGGTTTTTGATTAGGCTTGAGGGGGATGGTATGCTGGATAACAGACGTATCATAGGACTTTAGATCTCATAACCCCAAGCAAAGACATCTTGGAACTCTTTAAAGAGATCAATATATTTGGGCTTTTGATCAGGGTAAAAGGCAGATAGCTTTATTATCTTTAGGCTTGTCAATGGTACCAATTGCACATTCTTCAATACTTTGCATCTAATGGCTGCATCTTTGGTTTCCTAGGGATGTCATTTGAGTCAAAAATATCCTCTAATGGGGTAAGGCCTACTGGAAGGAAATTGTCTTTGAGTTGTATGATTTCAGTTTCAACGTTGCTCATCTCTTCACAGTCAATTTGGTTAATTTGCTGAATGTTTTCTTGTTAAAAATGGTTGGACTGAGTAAGTTGTTTTGCTGTCCTAGGTGACATTGGGTGAGCAGATTGTTGAAACTGTATTTGTGATTGACATGCTGTAATTGTGATTGACTTGCTGTCTCAACATTTGAGATTGACTTGCTGTCTCAAGGTCAATATTTAATCCTGTAAACTCTTGTTGCAAGGTTAAAAAATTGTTTATTTGCATGTCATTCTCAAATACTTGCCATTCTTTGACATTGTTTGGAATAGAAGGGTCTATATTTGACCTCTGCGTGAAACAATTGTTGGGTTCTAATGAAATTTGAAGGTGCTGGCAAATGTTGCCAAGCTATGTGCATGGAGATTGTGGCCCCTAGAAATTTTTGTGATAACAAACTCAGGAAAGGTCTCTAATATTTCAATTACAGCAGATCTGTAGGACCTCAGCCTTTTGTCATTGGTGACAAAATTCCCTTTTACTTGTTGAATTACTAGATCAGAGTCCCCATGATTGAGAGGCTATGTGCTTGTAATGATTTTGCAATCTTGAGGCCTAGTAGCAGAGCTTCATATTCTGCCATGTTGTTAGTGCATTTAAAGTTCAATCTATAAGCTATGCCTCTTCTGCATAGCCTTTCTCTTTGTTATGTATCCATACTCCAGCTCCTGCTCCTAACTTGTTAACTGAGCCATCAAATTCTAGGACCCACCAGATGCCTTGCTGGTCAGGAGATTTCAAATTCTGTTCATGGGATGGTAGTGTGAGCATGAGTTGGGGTTTGTTCTCCCATTTGTTTTCTAGGATAACTTCATCATTTGCTTGACCATCTTTGACCACTAGAGGAGAGCTAAAGTGTCTTGTTGAACTGATTGATGTTTGACAGGTGCTACTTGTTTGATCAAGGTTTTGTTCTTGTATAAGTGTCTCCGTCTTAATATCACTGCTTGAGAGGCCTGCACTGTCATTAAAGAGGATAAAGGAGTCTATGTCCGAATGAACAGCGTATATTGGGAAATTTTGGGGTTTCTCTTCACTGCTGACCATATATTTCATGAGTGTTTCCCTATAAAGTCTCTTTGGTTGTCCAAAGACAGAGATGGTTGCATATGACATGTCTAATTGCAGGGAGCCTTGGAGTTTCGCTCCCCATGATCTTGATAAGAGCATCCCATATTTGGGTGGGATATCAGCAACAACAACATCCATTAAAATGGTTTTGTTGGGAAATTGAACCAAGGACACACATAAATCCTTAATTAGGCCCAAGCATTTGACTTGACTAGAATCAAAAGAAAACAGGTCTTTGTATGGTCTTGTGATGTCTAAGTTTAATCTTTCCATGACTGCTTTTGGCATCAGGTTGTGAGAGGCACCTGAGTCAAACATTGCATTATGCAGTATTTTGTCATGTATATGCAAGCTGACATAAAAAGGTAAAACCCCTGACTGACTATTTTTTTTCCATCTACCTCTGGGCCAAACAGTAATTCTGGAGTGTCATCTAGCACATTTACATCATCTTTGCTATTGGTGAGCTGAAGGGATTTTTTGATCTGTTGCTTTGTATATGTCATGCTTGGCTAGCTCTGAAAGGGGAATTGCTACTTTAACTTGCCAATCTCTGTCCTAGGTCAAAGGGTTTATCAATTTGGATTTTGGAGTCACGGGTAGCAGTTCTTTCTCTGTTCATTAGATCTTCTTGGTGGATTTCATCCTGATTTTGGAACCTGCCCCTTATATTGATGTCTTGAGGGTTAATGTTTGGGTTAGGGTGAGAGGACGAGGCTGCCATGGGCTGTTGTGGTGGGGACAGTAGTTCAGTGACCTCCTCAACCACTACTTCCTTTGTAGGCAAGTTTGTTTTGTCATTAGGTTCAGTGACTAAGGTTTCTTTAGATTGTTGTTTCTCCTTTATCTTTTCGGGCTGATTCACGTTCACAGTCCTACTCCTTAGTTTGTATTGCTTATGGACTTCATAGACAGCAGTATCATATCCTTGTTTAAAGTCAAAGGATTCTCCTGATTGAGTTTGGAATGTTTTGCTTTCATCTTCCTCATGGTCCTCCTGAGTTAAGAATACATGACTTTTGCCATCCAGACCTATTAAGTTGATTTCAAGATCTTCATTGAGCTGATTTGCTGAGGAAGTTTCTGCATAGTTTTCTTGAAAAGGGGGTCTGATATCTTGGTCAGCACCTGTCTTTCCTATATTGGGGTTCTGGACTCTCCTAAAATTTGGGTTTCTAGGAGGGTTGTTTTGTGGTGCCTCCCATGATGATTTCCTTTCTACTGATTCCACTCTCTCTCCCCAATCTCTTCATGCTATTTAGAATTGCATCTAACTTTTGATCAAAACCCGAGGGTTCTTCTTTGAAGCCAGTCTTCTTTTCCAGCTTTGCCCTGTTTCTTTTGGCAATTAGGTTGGCCTCTACAGTGACTGCAACCCTTTGGGCTTCTGCAAGGGTTGGAGGGTCTCTTTCTCTCAACTGATAGGCCATATCAGAATCAAAACCATCAGGGAAGTTATAAAGGGCCAAATCAGGAGGGGGCCTTAAGTTCTGGGGATAGCATTGTATATGTTGTTAAACCTAGCACAATACTCCAAAACCGTTTCTTGGGGACCTCTTTTAATAGTGTTATATTCACCAAGTATATGGTGCGGATCTCTCTTTTTCTCCCATCTGTTGGTAAATTCCTGGTATAGAACTTCAGGGGTTGCAATGGAATTTGCATTTAAGGATCTAAACCAAGTTCTGACATCCCCAGTTAAGCTTTGAACAAAGATTCTCATCCTGACACTGTCATCATCTATTTCATAGGTCTCAAAGTGGTCTTGCATCTTTTAGCATGCTGGATGGCTGTCAAAGGGCCATGGGAGTCAAAAAATGAGAGTCTAGTTTGGTAGTCTTGGGGTAGAGCTGGAGCATTGGCTGGTATCTGCAGAGGTGCATATCTGTTAGCCATATTTATGGGGTTTATAGGGTTAATAGGAACAAATGGGACAACAGGGATTACAGGTGTAACCGGGTTAAGAGGATGGGTAATAAGTGGGGAACTGGTTGAGGGAGTATGTGCAGATGGTGAAGATGGAAGGAGAGGACTTTGAGGGGTTGATGGTGAACTGGGGAATTGGGTGTGGAACGGAAAAGAACTTTGCAAGGAGTGGGAATGAGGATAGGTTGGTCCGAACTTATATTTGAATCAGCAGGCTTGTCCTGCTTTTGCTGTCTCCTTATGTTCTTTGGTATGATATTTGGGTTATCGACAATGATGGGTTGATTAGGGTCAGGGTTTGCCCTAGTGTGCCTTGGGTTTCTTTTGGGAGCCAGCTTCTAAGTATTCTTTTAGAACTTTATACAGAAGTTTTATATGTACAAGGACTGAACAAGCATTCTGGAATGACTATATAGGTCTCAAAGCTAAGATGAAGTTTCCCTAGCTAGCTCTTCCCTAAAGCTGTCCCTGTATTAGAGAAACAGTCCTAAGGCCTCTTGGCTAGTTTCAGGCTTGATGGTAGCTTTGGAAGATAGTTAGTAATTGCAAAATCTTAAGTCCCCAGTGGAGTCGCCATTTATGTTAACACCCAGGTTGTTCCCTATGACTCCCAAGGGAATACGGCCGGGGTAACCACTAACCAATCTTTGGATCACTGTTTCTAGCCAAACTGTGATCAGAGAGGGCTCTCTCTTTATGATTTTGTATCTACAATGGTAGGGTTTTAGGCTAGCTATTATGCACAGGTTTTGTTTATGTTTTGGTTGATGAAACTCCTTTTAGATTCCAGTGATGTAGTTTTCAGAGAAGTTGAGTACCATTGGGCAATGGAGTCTGTGGCTATATGTGTTTGAAACTTTGAGATGAAAGATGGAACTTACAGGCCATTTGAGTGCTTAATAGAACAGATTTTTGATTAAATGACTGGAAACAGGTAACACAAACAGTGAAAGCATTTAAGAATTTTCACTTATTGTTTATATATTCCCAACAGACAGGTTTAAGAGGAAAAGACAGAGGTCTCAGGGGCAAAAATTGAATCCCTGAGAATGCCTATCACAGTAAAAGACACAGTTTTGAAATGCAGCAATTAAGAATTACAATTCTGTCACTGTATCTGAGGAAAACATGTATAATAGCTCAGTTTGAGTCCAGGGTAATCATGGGTTAAGTCCTGGAACTATCCTTTCACCTTGCTATCAAGTGTAAAACATTTAAACAACAAAAGAGAACAAAAGACTCGAAAACATATAACAAAGAGATTTGAGAATACTTATTGTTTTATGCAACACCCTGGAATCCTGTAACATTCATCTTTCACCACAATACATCAAAGTACACCAAGCCTTGGAAATTCCATTCTTCCTTTGTATTACTTCTCTGAAAATATTACAGTAAGAGAGAGTTCTCAAAAGAAAATTACAACAACCCTTTTCAACTGCTGTGAAGGGTGAATATATACTTGCGGTGATTTACAAAATATCTGAGTTCTGAGTTATCTCAGATTTTACATTCTTACCAACCACTTAAGATATTATGACCAAAATTTAATACAGCATTGATTACAGAGTACAGGCATTTTAATGCTCTGTCAGAAGATATTTTAGCCTTTGGAAACAGCTAAGTCGGTCGAGATATTCTGAATAAATGCTGGAAGACCTGTCTTTAAGGCTTGTACGCTGTATCCTGGACTTGTCACCTGTGATTGTGACTGCTGCTTGTGGTGAGTCAATGGTCCTGCTGAGTTGGCTCAGCCTCTGCCTCTTCCTTGTAGATATCTTTCTTCAAAATTGTGCCTGCGCATGTATGCTCATTTGCCTGGAGAATTAGCGCTACTGATTCTGGCCTGACAAAATTGTCTGTGTCAAATTTCTCCAGACATCCTGTGTGGGCAGTTGGTGTGCTAAGATTGCCCCTAGAGTTTCATCTGCTTCTGTGAATTTGAAGAAGTTAGGTGGTGTATCAAACAGATGCTCAACTTCATTCATGAGGAAAAATAGGTTCTCCACCCTGTCATACATAGTCTGCCCGGTGGCTGGCCCTGCGTCTGCTGAAGTGCTGGGCGGTTTTGCAATCTCTGCTACTGCATGGGCATCAATTCTCTTATTGTAATTGTCTAGGGTGAGCAGTCTTCCTACACTGCTTAAAATGCTGGGGAGGCCTCTGTTCTGTAGTGCCACGAATTTTTCCAGGAATCTGTTGATTTCAGTCTGCATATCCTGTGTCCTCCTCTCCAGTGTTCCAACCAAGTTCCTCAATGTTATGACTCTTTTGGCTACAGCAATTGTTTCTGTCCTGTTGGTGATTCCCATGACAGCTAATTGAGAGCTAGTCTTATAGTTCAGAATATTGATCATCCTAGTAGCAGCTTCTGGCATGTGTCCAAGGCTTGCCCTGGCTCTCTGTATTTCTCTGTTTGCTTTAGTGATGAGCACCATTTGCTCATCCATGGTCTCAATATATTGCCACTGGTTGGCAATGGACCGCCCAATGTTGCTCCATAGCACTGCTTTCATTTCAGCTGTCACTTTTTCTAGTGCAAGCTCTTTCTCTAGTTCAGCAATTCTCCTCTTAAGAGCTCTTACCTCTCTCTCCTTGGCTGCCTCATTCTGTTTGCTCTTGTCAAACTTTTCATTTACCTTAGCCAAGGTTTTCTTAAGTTCATCCAGCTCTTTCATTTGAGATTCCATGGCTTGGATCTCAGCTTGCAGCTTTTGCATGTCTAAACTAGTAGCCTGTTCCGATGTTGTAGTTGTTGTTGCTGTGGATGGCGCTGTAGTTGGTGCGTGCTAGCTTCTGTTTGCTGAGGAGGAGGAGTAGTCTTTGGAGGGACTTCCTCAAGATTTATTATCACAGGAGGAGGCTGGGAGGGTTGGCCCTCTTCTCTTTGCTTCAGTGCTTCTTGTAGTGCTGCCTTTGCAGCTTCAGTTTGTCCTAGCTGGTCTTGAGTCCTAACCAGCTCTTTGTATAGGGATACCAGCAGGTCTGTAGTATCCTTTTCTTGCCTTTGCTGGGCAACTTCATCTGTTTGTGGATGGATGGTGGCCGGGAGTTTGATTTTCTTTCTTAGGGCCGCCATGTCTGCATCCCTTATCTTCAGGAGTTCTTGGATGCCTTTGACATCTTTAGGATCATGCCCTATATCTATAATTACCTCTTCCAAGGACTTGATCCTATTGTCCTTGGCTTGTGATGATGCTCTTTCTAATTCCAGCTGAGAAGCTGTGTTATCCAGGCTGCTCTTTAGTTTGTAGTTCTCCAATGTCTCATCTGCCAGGGAGGCATACACCATTTCACCAGTTTGTTTATGTAATTCAATCTTGTCCATAGGGTGTATGTCTTTGGCAAGAACCTCCATGTTGGTTCTTAGATAGTCCGAGGTGGACTGAGGATGCAAAGTTGTGGGCATGAAGTGGCTCATTATCATTTTGCCTTCGCTCACATCGAAAGCAGACATGAGTCTCTGCTGGTTGCTAGGAGCTAGGTTTAACAAGTGATTATACAGCTGCACTTTTATGGGATCACTCCTCCTTTTGATGTCAATGAATTGCTGCTTTATACTTGACTGCCCTTCTCTATGTTGACCGGAGGAGCTGACCTCTCCTCCCATAGTCATGTCATGTCCACGCTGAGATGAGCTGGCCGAAAGTTCTCCACTGGGTGGGCCCATGCCCATGGCTTGCCTTACTGCTATGTCCTCCTCTTGGGAGTCATTCAGTCTTTGTCTCTTCTCTCCTCTGATGAAGGATGAGGTGTGGGGGGTCTCTCTCTCCCTTTTTCCTGGTCAAGTCCTCCTTCTGTGGTGTTTGGAGGACTGAGGTGTCTACATTGGTGTCTGTCCTGGGAGGCACCTCTGTTTGGGGCTGCTGCTCAGTGTAACTAGGTAGATCTGTCCCCTTTTCCTGCTGCAAGGGCTGCTGTTCACTGGACTGTGCTTCTTCTTGTTGCTGCCCCAGTTCTTGCTGTTCCATTTCTCTTGCTGCTGTAGCAAGGTGTCAACTTGTTCTTCTGTCAATATAGGTGGCTGTTCCACCTGTTTTCCTTTGTCTTTGCTTGCTGCCTGGGGTGTCTTCTCAGTAGTTTGCTGCTGTGCTGCTGAAGATTTAGCAGCTGTTCCAATTTGCTTTCTGTAGGAGAGGGGCACCTGTCCACAAGTTTCCAAGTCAGCTTCTTTTTGCACATTCCTAGCTTCTTTCTCAAGTAATTCTTCCTTAGTGACTTGTTCTACTAGTGTACCCTCTTCCCAATCTAGTGCATTGGCATACTTTTCAATTTCAGGTTGTCTTTTATGTGCATAGTTGCCCAATTTGTATCTAATTCTCCTGAGGGAGATAGAATGATTGGGGTCATAGGGAATCCATTCAAAACTGGTCTGCAATCTGAGGCCTTCCAGGATGCTGTCTGCCTCTTTCCACCCTTCCTCTTTCCTGTTATATAGGAAGGAACCTAGCTGGTTTCTTACCTTCAATTGTGACTTCTTGTTTCTACTCTGAAAGTGAAGGTAATCTGAGTTCCCAAACTGCCTGAAATATTCTAAGGACAGGGGAAAAACCTCATGGGGACATACCTTGGCAACCTAAATGGGTTCAATTCACAGCCATATATCCTAATGACTGTGTGGTTCTGGTAGAAGTACCAGTTGCCAATATTGTAAGATTTGTTCAAATGTAGAATCCTCTTCATATCATCTCGGTTAATCTAGGAGGAGGAACCTTGCAGCGCTGTTAGGGCTGGATGAACAAATAAATCAATAAACTCACAGTATGTATAGGGTGATACTGAGGTAGAATGAAAAACAGAGGTCCAGAAAACAACTGATCTTGGGCTTCCTTGGGCATTGAGTGGCCTCAAAGGAACAGAGAAGGTAGCTGGCTGGTTGAAAAGGAATAAATGATATATATAGGAGGTGTACCTGAACAGTCTCTCCCTTTTCAAATTCATGAACTGCTCATGGATTTTCTCTGCTATGTAAGTTGCATAATCATACTGCACAGCTGGAGGCTTACCAGGGGCAAATATAGACAGCATTGCCATTATGCTGTCATCTACATCTTCCAACCCCCTGAATCCTAGGACATAGCCAATTAGATCCACCAACATTCTGCCCAACTCATTTAGATATTGGTACCCAATAGGAGGGGTTCTGACTGTTTCAGAGCCTGTGTGACAAACAGTTGGTTGATTTTGACAATCTGGTCACTGGACAGCTTGATCCCTCTGTTAATCAGATTCTGCATGGATAGAGGGGTCAATTTCTTGGCTGTTTTGAAGCGCAGCATCTGGTTTATGCTCTCTGGGGTGATCTGGAACAGGACTAGGCCTGTGGGGCTCATGACTGCTCTTTGGCTGGGGTCATAGCATTCCTGGCAGCTATAAATGAGCTCTGGCATAGGATTGACTTGGGGAAGGTTGTATATGGGCAAATTTGACTCCCAAATCCCCAAGATATCTGCCCCACTGAGGTGCTGGGCTCTTAATTCATTCAACATTTGAATATTGTACTTGGTTCCCATGGGGAACCAATCCAGCATTTGGTAGTCCATGTCTCCCAGGGCTTTCCATGCTAATTCCTGGTGAGGAGCATTGATGGGCTTAATATTCAGTGCAATAGGGGTCTCCATAGCTCTTCAAGTTGCAAGAATTGCAGGTGGACAGGTGGAATGGTAAAAACACAGTCTGGAGGCAGTTCTCTGTGGAAACAGTTGATGTTTTGAGTATCCAAGGGAATTCTCTCAATAGCAATTGAAATACTACTGGAGTCTAGTGACAGAACTTCTCTGTGGTCTAACTGAACTCTCCAATCGGGCGAATTATATCTATTAGGAACTCTGCCGGGAAAACGCAGAATTACAGTGGTTTTATGTGAATTGCAGGTTTCTAAAGCTCTGCAGGTACTTCTTGGCCCTCACAATGACAATGGTGGATGAACAAATGGAAATGAACGGTGTAAATACCGTTTTTATGGTTCTACTATCCCTCTGAGCAATTTCAAGCTTAATGAAGGTCGTATGGAGGGCGAAACGGTCTAAATACCTGTAATTCGATGAGCAGAGGTTGAAGCAAAGGTGCACAGTTGCTGCTTGAGGAGGTCGCCCGGGCTAATAGACTGGTTGGCGAAAATTAGAGTGCAAACGGTCATGCAGAGCGTCCAACAGTAATAACAGTGAAAGTGGTAAAAAACACGGGAAAATTGGTAAATATGGGTTATTTTACCAATTTGGCGCTTTTTTTTGTCTACATGACGTCATCGGGCGACGTGGCAGTGGTGACTGGCAAAGGGCGGTGAGGTGGCAACCCAGTCAGCACAGTGAGGTGGACCAATAACAAAGGCAGGTACGAGCAGATAAGGACGTGGTGGCGGCGAGTCAGCGACGGGTAGGTGGCAGTCAAACCGCAGCGGTCACGGTTAAGGCCTTAACCGCCGCGGTTTTCTCGGGGCGTTTTAGGTACGGCGCAGAAGCTGTCAGACTCGGCTCCGAGATGGTTGATCGATTGACGCGTGGAGAGGCGTGACAAGGCGCAACGTCACTTTCTCGGAGGTTAAAGTGCCGCCATCGGATGCGCTCCGATATTAATGTGGACCGTCGGATCTGATGGGCTTGATCCGACGGCTGGCGGAGGAGAAAGATGCGCGCTTCATACTGCGGGCGGAAAAGATTAAAGTTTGTGGGTTTTTATGGGTTTTTCAAATGTTTTCGCTTAACCAATAATGTGGTAGGATTGGGGAACGTGCCAGAGGCGGGTATTAACCTTTGCAAAGGTTTTTATAGGCAAAAGGGGTTGGAGAGGGGTTTTATCAATGCAGAGGTGATTTGAGGGTAAATTAACTTGCAGCAAAGGGGGAATAGGGTGAATAGGTTCACCAAAGTGGCCAGATGCCATTTTGGTCCCTTTTGAAAAATACACGGCTATTATGCCTAGGGGAGGGAATATACATAAGATTTGGGGTTTTATACACCTTAGTGTTAGTATTATTAGGGGTGGGGGTAAGATAGGGGAGGTTATATAGTAGAATTAGGAGTTAATATGAATGAAGGAGGGGGAATTAGAAAGGGGGTGTTAGTGATGGACTAGAGAGGGAAACAAAGAAGTTAGTGATCCTCTTTGCTGTGAGTTCATGGAATTCACCCACTTTGTTTGCTGATAGATTTATTGCCTTGGCAAGAGACCTATTGATACCTGTGTAATGGTGATCATATTCTTTCTGCAACCACAACTGCCTACCCAACTATTTGCCTAGCATTTTTTGTTTCTTCTTCTTGGAGGGGCACTTGGACTTGCAAACCCTCAATTGCCTTTTCTTTTCTTTGGCTTTTTCCTTTTCTCTCTATCTACTTCTACCCTTATTCTTCCAAGGTCCCAGATTAAACTTTTGGGAACCTTTTGCTTCTC